>BLBF01000022.1:47720145-47732500 GCA_015471245.1 Laticauda colubrina
TAGATAGATAGATAGATAGATAGATAGATAGATAGATAGATAGATAGTCCTCAACTTAGGGCCACAATTGAGCCCAACATTTATTTTGCTAAGTAAGAAATCTGTCAAGTGATTTTTTCCCCATTTTACAACCTTTCTTGCCACATTTGTTAAGTGAATCACCGCAGTTGTTGAATTAGTAACACAGTTGTTAAGTGAATTTGGTTTTCCCATTGACTTTGCTTATCAGAAGGTTGCAAAAGCTGATCACATGACCTTGGCTACTGCAACCATCATAAATAGGAGCCAATTGTCAAGCATCCAAATGTAAATCATGTGACCATGAGGATGCTGCAACAGTCATAAGTGTGAAAAATGGTCATAAGTCACTTTTTTCAGTGCCGTTGTAACTTTGAACAGTTACTAAGTGAACTGTTGTAAGTCGAGGACTACCTGTATACCTACACTCATACAAATACACACACACAAACACATATTAATCACTTTCCTTTTTGAAGACATAGTGGAAAGAGGAAGCTTGAGCATTCACAAGGTTGATGCTACATGGAACAAAACTGTGACTAAATCTGGATGTTCTGCTTTGGATACCACGGAGCCCCCTCCCAGAAGGTAACAAGGTCATGTGTAGCATCTGAGACAATACAACATGCTATGTCTTGAATAGAAGGAAGTGAACTGCCAATAATTCTTTTTTTTTTCCTATTCTATTTTTCTGGAAGAGAAAATTTCTATTATTTTTTTAAAAAAACTGCAGTTGTTAGGACTTGATTCGTACTTCTAGATCTTTCTGAACAGATACCAGAATTTTTCTGGAGGCTTGGCACTGTTGGGTCATTACAACTAATACATTTATTATGGTTTTGTTTATGTGCCATTGCATTGGTGTTGACTCTTAGCAACTACATAGACAGATTTTCTCCATTACAATCTGTCCCTAACCTGTTCTTTGAGGTCTTCACCCTTCACCTCTGCAACTAAGTCTTTCCACTTTGTTGCTGTTCATCCGCCTTCTCTTTTCTTCCATCTTTCCCAGCATTAGAGCCTTCTCCAGGGAGCTGAGTCTTTGCATAATGTGACTGAAGATACTTTTGATCTGGTCATTGGTGCCTCTAGTGAAAACCCTGTTCAGTGTTCCTTTTGTTTCCTTGGTTGTCCACAGTATTCTTAGGAGTCTTCTTCAAAGATTTTAGAAGGTCAATGTATTTGCTGCACTAAAGAAAAACAACAAAGGGCCTTGTGGCACCATAAAACCAAGTTATAGATTAGGGTGGGTTTGGGTAACTGTTTCATTCTGACTCCCAATGTCTTGATCCAGGTTGATGAGATGTTTTTAAACAAAGAGAAAAGTATTGTTCAAAGCTTGACTGAAGGAAACAAACATTGACTTTAAATTGTCTTCTTACACATTATCATCCTCGACCTTTTGACATTTGGTTGGAACTGTTAGAAGTTAGAGTTGAGCAATACTTGTCAAGCCATAGTAAGGGTGTAAGTAAGACAAGCAATACTTGTCACCCCTTATCCTTTCTATAAATGCTGGGAAAATATTTCTTTATTTCTTCAAATGGGTTATTATGCTTCAATAAACTTCACATAGGGCCAGCTGTATTCTGTCTCACTCCAAAGGTTTAGAACAAATGCATACATATAAGAAATGATGATGTCTGTCTAGTCAAATTAGTCAAGCACCAGCATTAAGAATGTACATTGATTCACATACAAACAATATGAAGAATTTTAATGCAGCCTGGAATAACTTTGAAGCAAAAACCACATTCAGTCATAACTGCACAGTTGGAAGCCTCACCATTTAGCAGAAGAAAGGTTTATTTGGTGCTTTCTTTGAAGTACTGTAAAATGCTTTGAGATATATAATGGGAAGAAGTATACAAATATTTCAAACAAATAGAGTTATTGTATGTGAGCCTGACATTACATCAGATTGACTTTAAAATCTTGTCCATATGAAGGATCCAGAAAGGCACAGATGGATTTCAAACACAAATTTAGCTTGCTCTGACACAATTATTCATTCATCAGGCTGCTAACTCGAAACCAGTTCAATTTCGCTAAAGTGTGATGTATGCAGGGGCATCTTTGGGGTGGGGCATTGGCAGCATCAAAATTATGCGTGCAACTAGAATGATCAAAGCTCTGCTCCTTTTTACATGCACACATCTGATACGTTTAATAACTATTTTTAAAGAGTGTGGCTTCAATGAACGGGTGGTGCTTACTTTGATGCTGTTCACTGCCAATGACACTCTCAGATGTATGAATTGAGTCGCTCTCCAAAGGGTGCTAATTATGGTTTATTCTCTAAACCATAGTTGAATAAGCGCAACTGTGTATGAGCACATTTAAATACTTTTTACACTGCTGCAACACACCTGTATTTCAAAATAATAATAATCTTACCAGTCTCCCAGATACTCGCTTGTTTTTATTGATCTTGGTTGTCCCTAAATACTTCAGGGGAATTTTTTATCATATTTTTATGCAATGCTATGTTATTACAACTTACAGTCATAACAATCAAGTCATTACTTATTAATTTTGTAATACCAAACTATATCACATTGGGGAAGGCTGTTCCAGTTAAAGGATAAACCTGATTATGTAACCATTCATGATGAATTGCAATTATAATTGTTTCTACATTGTAATAATAACTGATTTGGTTAACATTTATCTAGGGATTAGTAACTGGGGTGCAAAAATTTGGATGATTGCTAGATGGGCAGAACGAGGTACAAAAAGAATTCTAACATATGGTAGATCTAATTTTTCCTGTCAGAAGTTTTGGATGGAAATAATCTTTATCATTTGTCATTCAGTTGGCTAGAGCATAGAAGAGAAAAAAATCCATATATGTGTATGTTTAAGAGATGTCCAGGCCTCAGAAGGGGATTGTTTAGCCAAATTTGAATCTAGCCAAAACCAACTTATTAAAAATCTGACTGGAATATCTCCTGCACCAGGCAGGGAAGTTTGGAAAATAGAAGATCCTTTTAATGAATGACAAAAGATCTTCACAGATTTGTGTAGCAGTTTATTTCAAATGTTGCCAGCCTGCTCCTTGTTGTTATCTTTTTAAACAATTATCTTTCTAAGGCTGATCTAGCAGTTTCTAGAGTTCGACAGCAAACATTTTTGGAAGGATTTTTTTTCATCTAATGAAGAGCAGGCTATCATCTATGTCATATTATTAGTTTATTCTCATGATCTGTCCTATCCCTATATCTGGCTGCAGATAGTTGGCACTATAGCCCAAACTTTCTCAAGGACACTAGATTGAGAAAGACTGCAGTAGTCAACGAGATGTTATTTGCTATCTTATTGAAAGTGTACAATTATAAGTGTACAAGTATTTAAGGATTTTACATTAATGCACATGAATATATGTAATTCTTATGCTATTCGGCAGAATGGACCTTCACTTACCTCAGAGTCAATGTATAATAGAAATATTATAACATAGTTTATGGTATTATTTCTTTTATTCTCTGTCCACTCTTGGTCGGGCAGCAGGAGGAGGAAAAAATATCAAAGGATCCCCTTACAGCTACCTGCAGCAGTCTAAGTAATAAATTGCATATTTGTGATATGGTCAATAACCGGATTAATGCTGTTAGAAATCAGGTTTGTTTCATTTCAGATCTGTATGAGATATCATGGATTCATATCCCACAATCAGAAGTAGGATTCACCCATTCCATTTACTTGATAACTCAATAAAATATGGCATATGGCTACATGGTTTTTGTGGGTTAGTGAGACATTTAATTGGCTCAATCATCCAGTAAGTATACTGTCAATGCCAATCAGAATGAAATCACTCCATAAAGCTGTGGCAAGCCATATTGCCATTTCATCCAGCATTGTCTCTTAAGAATAATTCTATCATTTACAATAACTAGTCAGCTATAAAATCTGTGCAGTAGGTGAGTCGTGATATGGTACCTGTCTTTCTATTGGGCATTTTAAATTTTGTAGTACCATGCACCTTTCTACTGAATCACAAATTTACAAAAGGGATACAATGCCTAGTTATTTTCCATTGAAAGATAAAAAGAGACTATGAGGACACTTTACAATATATTACATTTGTTGGTCTTCTCTGGGATCTTGCATCCAAAGGCCATGATAGGAACAACATATGACACACTATTTCCATCAAAAACCATTTGTTGCCTTCTGTTCCAGGTGTGCCTACAATTTTGGCATCAACAGAGCTAAACACTGCATGTAGTCTTAAGTTTATTAATTTAGGAATATAGGAAGGAAATTGATTCCTATCGTAGTGAAAAATTGTCTGAAAATCAAGATATACTTTAAATTTGGAAAATTGGGAGAAGATACAAGAATTACACATGATCAATAAAGGTTGCATATTTTTTGATGCATAAGAGCATCTAGAGACTCAACATATATCCTAAAACAATTTATGGGTTGTACCACTTGCCCATAAATTACTGCATTACTTCCTTATATTTTCTACATTTTCTACTTCCAAAGTTCGACCCAGTGATTCATATTTGCTTGAGTGTATTCCTATTATATTCAGTGGCATTTATGTCTGAATAGGCAGTGGTTGGGCTATATTTAAAAAGACATGAGAAGGAATACAGCCAGGTTTTCCCCCCACATATGTATGTTCATCAATACATATGAATTAAGAACATGTATTCATTTATTGAATTGAATCTGATTCTCAGAGACTGCCTGGATAAATCCCTGCAGTTTCCTTGACAAGGTTTATCAGAAGTGGGTTTGCCATTGCTTCATTCCTAGAGTTGAGAAAAATGACTGGCCCAAAGTCACCCAGTTGACTTTATGCCTAGGGTATGACTAGAAATCAGAGTTTCCCAATTTCTAGCTTGTTGTCTTAACCACTACATCACTCTCTAGTGAATACATGACTATCTAAGAATAAGTTAAATTGATTATAATTATAATAAAATTTAATAAGACATAGCAAATTAAGTACAACATAGAATCTAAAAGTCACATTTAAATACAGAATTGTAGAGGAAGACAATTCTACACCATTAAATTAAACACAAAAGACGAATCAAATTTTCAGTGCGATATTAAATTAGCTTACATAAATGGAAATAGTTGAGAAAACGATTATTGCCTTTTTCTGGAAAGATACGGATATAAAGTACTTTTCTCTGGGGATTCTAGAGTGATGGGACTTATCAACTGTTTCTGCAGACCAGCCTTGTTTGTTGGCTCACATCAAACATGGTAGACCCATAGAAGTAAGTATGTATATAAGTGGGTGTGGGTGGGTGCATTTATTCAGGACTACATAATGGTCACAAATTAAAAAGAAAATCTATTTAATTTACTTTTATCTTTACAGATTATACAGTACAATATGTTTTCTCCAGGTCTAAAACAGTATTTTTGTTTTAATGTTCAAAAATGGTGGCAGAAAACAGACCTAGGGAATTTGGAAATAATTTCTGAGTTTAGTTTCTAAAATTGTGAGCCACTACCTAAATCCATTATTTTTCCCTTCTTGACTTAGAGAGCAACATGTCCTTCCTTCTCAGATTCCCAACTTATGTTGCATTCATTCTAAAAGGTGTACAAATCTGGGCATGTTTTAATGTTTTCTCTTCTGAGAACTGAAGAATCTAAAACCATTAATTTTGCTATGCTACAGAGAAGCAATTGATTTGTGTCCTGAACGAAGAGAGTGCTAGACAGGAAAGCTCTTTAATTTCTTTACTGCAGCAACAGTGCTTTCATATACAACAGAGTAGTTCTTATTATGATAACGCCTTCAAAGTTTCTTTTTTTAAATTACCTTTATTGTCAGAGTACAACATGTGAGATTGACTGAGCCTCCCTTCATGCACACACCCCCAACACAACTCACAGAGAGAACAGAAGTCCCTGACCCAGCCCCAATCTTATTACACGATGTGACCTTGTTGTACAATGCACCGGCCCTACAAGTCTCTGTTATTTTCTGTTCAGAAGTCTGACAGCCCACTGGTAGAAATTGTTCTTCAGCCTATTGGTACAGCTGGCTATGCTTCTATATCTCCTACCCCTTTCAATAGTAAGTTGGCTTTTTTTATCTTGTCTATGGGCAGAATATTCAAACAATACTTAATTCATTAAGATAATAATACAGTCAGTTCGAAATGATTCTGAATCAATGGTAATAATTAATAGAATATTCTGGCATTATTATTTATGCCAAGATAAAAGAGGTGAAGACACTGAGGGGCAAATAATATGGGTTTTGTTATTTGTTCACTAACATAGTTATCTTGTATTTTAATTCAATTCCAATCCTGCTAGCTTCAAGAAAATTATTATAGAGACACATCAACAGAACAGAAGTCACACCCAAATTATCTGAGTATTCAATATTCCAACTTCCCATTCAGACAGGCTAAACTTACCTGCTGAATCCCAGGTGGGAAGGACAACAACACTTTTCTTTCCTCATGGCTTTTCATGTCATATTGGCCCCAAATTATTTTACATCCAGGAGATTTCTATCTCTCCAGGATCAACCGATGAACTTACTTCGCCAATTAGAATATCTTAGTTTTACAACTCAGAAGATTTCTTCAGAGTCAACTAGTATCACACATTAGAAACTGAAAGAAAAGTTAACTCAACAAACTTCTCAACACTCACCAAACTTCTTTTGAATAAACTTCATCTGAATGGATGTTTGCTCAATTTTAGTGCCTCTTCATAATTCACAATCTCCCTTAAAAACATCTTTTGCACAGCAGTCCTTTAAATCTCAGATAAAAAATCAGTGTCAAAAGAAATTCTTTTGAAGCGTACTTTTCCATTGATTATGATCTGTAGCCAAGAAAGAACTGAGAGAGATGAAGACATCCCATCTGGGGTGCCATTTGAAAGCCAAATCTGGCTCTCAGTTCTGCTTCAGTTTACCTTTCCAATAAGCAACTGAGTTGGAAGATCATTTAAAAGCAGTTTATTAGGGTATCCTTATAAAGTGGATCTCTTTATGAAAAAAGAAAAGAGAGAACTTTGAATCCCATGTTTCCCTTCTTTTTATATTCTTTATATTTTCCCTTCTTTGTTAACACAACAAAGAAAATGCAAGAGGAAAGCTGACTGGACAGAATAAAAGTATTAAGAATAAAAGTCCCCTTTGCATAGGAAACCAGATACATGTAGTTAAACATATTACATATTTGTATCCCATAATATCACACATGTCCATTAAAATAACGTCTGATGTCAGAAAGGATGTAATTGTAAGGAAAAAGGTTGTTTAGAGATCATAAAAGAGATAAGCCAGAGCCAAAGTTGTGCAAACAAACTTTTCTTATCTGGAGGTAGTCTCCAGTTTGTTTATCAGTTTAGGAATGTTAAAAGCTAATAAATCTGAACATTATTTTAAAAGAGAGAAAATAAATCAAATTAAAATACAAGGTAACTATGTTAATTAGCAAATAATAAAACCCATGCTATTTGCCCCTCAACGCTCACATCCCACTTGAAAGATTAAGAGTTCAATCCTAGGCAGTGGCAGATGTTTCTCTATCAGGGTACAAAGAGAAAATATCTGTTGTGAACTCCACGTTAGGTGGCATCCAGCCAGAAAACCCTTACCTCCATTCAGTTGGGCCAACTGCATCTCAAAAAACAAAGGGATTAAAGGGTCGTAAAAAGAAAAAAATATATGCCAAAATAGAAAAAAATGCTTTCTTTTCAGCTATATCTACCTTACTAACTAGAACATTCCAGAGCCAAAATATAAAGCAAATTAAAATACTGAAAATCCAGTTAAAAGATGATTCATCAAACTCCAAAATCTTGCCAGGTTTTCTGCATTGGATACCTAATTAGTTGACACTAGTAACTTTTTACCTTGATTTCAGGATATGGTAAAATCACAAGAGCACACAATAGATACAAACTCAAGGTAAACCACACCAAACTTGATTGCAGGAAATACGACTTCAGCAACAGAGTGGTCAATGTCTGGAATACTCTACCTGACTCTATGGTTTCTTTCCCAAACCCCAAAAACTTTAACCTTAGACTGTCTACTATTGACCTCACCCCTTGCCTAAGAGGGGGCATGCATAAGTGCACCAACGTGCCTACCATCCCTGTGCTATTGTTTTTTTTTATTTTTCTTATATGTATCCATTTCATGTATTCATAACTGTGTTTATACTTATACCTGTTATCTTATAATCACTTGACAAATAAAAAAAATAAAAAAATAAAGTATTGCTGCATCTCAGACTGCTAACTATCTTAAGCAGCTCTTGCTTGAAGCAATTAATGAAAAAAATTAAAAATGGGAAATATTTTTGTTTTTTAAAAAAGGAAACAAAGCCAAATAAAAGGGCACAGCAACCTAAAAACTGTGGGGTCCTTAGTGTTCTTTGCACTTAGTTGTTTTCTGGCAGATCAGATTAGGTGATATGCTAGTTCCAATTTCATTTCGACCCTGAGCTACAAATATTGTCCTTTGTTGGTAATCTAAAACCTTATAAATCAAAAATTGACTTGATCCATTAATCAACCATCTTAAAATGTCAGTAAAAATAATCAAAATATAACCTAAGAGCAGAATGTCGCCTGGCAAATCTCATAATTGTGATCCAGTGTTTAGGAAGACCTTATTTGCTCTTTGATCGCTATTCCTGAAGAGCAGGACCCATGGCCAGAACCTTCCAGCCCACTTTAAAGCTGGGGACAGAGATGGGTATGTCATTTAAGGCTATACAAGGCAAATTGCTAGCTTCATTGTTCCTTGTTTCTATTCATTTGCTCATCATTAATTTCATGGTGAAAACAAGCAATATGTACATTTTTTATGGGCCTCTCATGGGAATGATGGCAATGGAGGGCAAATACATATCTTGTTTTTCAGAATCCCCATACATGCAAACTCTCTGGGAAAAGCACCTTTCCAAATTCATTCATTGTCCCATTCAGGACAATACATCTCCCAAATTCATCTCCCAATCGAAGGACAAATGAGAACATTGTCTGCAATTCATTCAGTGTCATTTTTCAGCCTTCAGAATAAAAATATAAGACTGGGATCATTTTGGCATATTTTGTTTACATTATACAAAATGTAAAACTGTTATCTTGTGTAAAAGTCCATTACACAAGGGACATTTAATGGTAGAAGCATTCCATTTAATTTTCTTCTGATAGCCATTGTGAATATGGTCAGCTTAATAAACAGACATGCCAAGCTTGGCTCAAACATGGACTTAAGAAAAATTTAATTTATGGGAAGATTAATAGAATCTCAGAAAGAATGGGGCAGCATCTGGAGGTTTAGGGCTGAACAATACTGCTATGGTACCAATCACCAGATTCAAATATATCCAGCCAAGAACTAAGAACCAAATTCTTAGTTAAAACCCAGCCTAGAACTAAGGAAAAATTTCCTGACAGTGAGAACAATTAATTAGCAGTTTGCTTTCAGAAGTTGTGGGTGCTCCATCATTGGCAATTTTTAAGAAAAGATTGGATAGCCATTCACCTAAAATGAGCAGGGAATTGGACTAGGAAACTTCCAAGATCTCTTCCAACTCTGTTGTTGTTATATATTATTCAAAGCATCATTTTAAGTCAGTGAAAAAATGTCTTGCTTTGCATTAATATTTTATGCCTGATTCCAGCCATCGTGGTTTGTCAATTATTATTTTTAGCAGAGCTAAATTTTCTAGGTTGAGAGCTAAACTTGGTAGCCAACGGAATACTCCAAAAACTAAAAGATGATACGACAAAAGTTATATTTGATTTGATTCCATTTACATTTCCCTGTAACTAAAATCAAATATATTTGATTAATTTTTTTACACATAACTTTAAATACAAATATTTTTTTGTAGGAAAGGTCATTGCATTTTATCATTTAATAATTTATATTGATTGTTTCCTAGTATGATTTGATCACTTATTGTACTCTATGACTATTATTAAATGTTGTACCTGATGATTCTTGATGAATGTATCCTTTCTTTTATGTTCACTGAAAGCATTTGCACCAAGACAAATTCCTTGTGTGTCCAATCACACTTGGCCAATAAATAATTCTATTCTACTCTATTCATAGAAATAAATTTGTGTAGGAAAGGTCATTGCATTTTATCATTTAATAATTTGCCACTCATGTCAAAATAATTTAAAATGTGCCAGACATGTTGTATTTAGAATATAATGTGATCTTTGAAGAACTTATGAGAATATACCAGTTTTTGGGGACTTCATAAGGTTTTCAAGTCAATGGAATTACATATTCATTTAGGCATGTATAAAAATGATTCCCATCATCACTATTCATATTGGCCTGTATCCCTATCCTTAATTCTATTTTTCCCAGCAGGTTTTTTTTTAACTTTAGTTAATTATTTCATCTTTGCAGCAAAAGCAGTTTGATATACTTTGTTGTTAGAAGAAAAGAGGGAAGAGAAGACACTGGAGTACTGCTTGTGCTGTAACTTTGGAAGTATCTTGAAAAGAAAGAGATCCTTATTCTCTGAACAGTTGGAAGTCTCAGGACAGCTTTACCAAGTCAGCTTCCTTAGGGAAAAGTAGAACTGCAGGCAAGAGACTCGACTGTTTTGTAATGCTTGTCTATTTACAAATCTCAGCATCCATCATTCCTTTTTTACAGCACATTTGCACTGATGCTTTCCTGTCTCACCATTCATACACACTCAGTATAGAGTTGGCAATCCACCCCCCTTCCCCCAATAAAAATTCCTGGAGACAAAAGTAGGTGGCATTACCAAACCAAGGATTTGCATAATGTTTACATGTGCTACTTTTAAACAGAGAGCTGCAGATTTTGAAAGGCTGGTTAAGGCAGGTTCCGTGAGCATCTGTGTGACATCAAGCATGAAAGAGGCCTCGTGGAGAGGTCACTTTGGATCGCTTGCACAAGCAGTTGCACCAGAATAAAAATGCTCCAGAAAATATAATAGAGGCTTTAAGAAGATTTATGTAGAAGAAGGGCAGAATAAGGCTGAATAGAAGATTTTAAGGGTTGGAGTTAGTTCATTTGTTCTTTATGTTAGGCTATAATTAGAATTTTATTCGGCTGAGGACTTTTTTTTCAGAATACAAACTATACAAAATATATAAAACATTTAAATATACCTAAAAAATAAATAAAATGATATGTGATAAGCATTTGTTTTAAATTACTGACTGGTTACTAGGATGAAGATGGGCAAACAAACCTTTGTATAGTGAAGGAAATTTGTATCAGCCAGAGCTACCAGATCTGTGTTGCAAAAATCTGGATGACTATTAGCTTCTTGCAACCTAAATCTGACTGTTTTCATCTTGATAAACATTTGTCTTTGTTTCTTTTCTTTTTTTTAACAAAGACATTTTTATTTTATTTTTTATCTTAAAGAAAAAAGTAAAAGTAAAAATACAAATTATCTTGATTTTAAATTTTAGCAATTAAAATACCCTGAAAGATACTGGAAAAGATAATTAAAAAACAGATCTGCCAATCTAGAAATGAGTAAAGTAATAACTAGCAGTAAGCATGGGTTTGTTAAAAACAAATCATGCCAAACCAATATTATTTCGCTGTTCAACAAAGTTACTAAATTAGTAGACCAGCTAAATACTGTGGACATAATATACTGAGACTTCAGAAAGGAATTTGACAAAATAGACCACAACCTCCTTCTTGGTAAGCTGGAAAAAAGTGGGATAGATAGCATCACCACCAGATGGATTCGTAACAGGCTGACAAACCATACTCAATGAGTCGTCCTTAATGGGTCTACATTTACATGGAGGGAAGTAAGTAGTGGGGTAACACAAGATTCCATCTTAGGCCCAGTATTCTTCAATATCTTCATAAATGATTTAGATGAGGGAATAGAAGGGGAACCTACCAAATTTGCAGATGATACAAAATTGGCAGGAATAGCTAAAACCCAAGAAGATAGACTCAAGATTCAGATAGATCTTGACAGATTAGAATACTGTGCCATATCGAACAAAATGAAATTCAATGTAGAACAAAGTAAAGTCCTACACTTAGGCAAGAAAAACCAAAAGTACACATATAGACTGGGTGAAACCAGGCTCAATACCAATAACTATGAGAGGGATTTTGGAGTCTTAGTGGACAACCAGCTAAATATGAGCCAGCAGTGTTCAGCAGCAGCCAAAAAAGCTACTGCAATCCTAAGTGGCATTAACTGAGAGATACAATCAAGATCAAGTGAGGTACTAACACCACTCTATAAAGCCTTAGTAAGACCACACCTAGAGTACTGCATCCAGTTTTGGTCACCACACTATAAAAAAGATGTTGAGACTCTAAAGAGTGGATGCATTC
>BLBF01000022.1:47732510-47744809 GCA_015471245.1 Laticauda colubrina
CATTCACTATTTTTTTCTGGCCATCACTTCTGTTGTTCTCAGTCTAGTGTCTTCTGTTGTCTGTTCTTTCTGAGTTTCACCCCTCCCCCTTTTACTTAGTGCTCTCTCTCAGTGTCATTTTTAACCATTCTTCTGATCCAGTGTGAACTCAAGCACTATCCGTATGTAAATTACATAGCAATACTTTGAAGAATGATAATTATATTTCTGTCACAAAAGAAGGAGAAATGTTTAGTTCTCTGTTCTGAAACAGCCTCTCCCAATCTTGTGGCACCTCAGTTGATTGGAAGGGGCTGGTCCAACATTTCTGAAAGTTACCAAGCTAAAAAAGTCTGGCCCAGCATGTGTTTGTAGTGAAGAAGGTGATTTACTATAATCCAGAAGACCCAAGGTTACAAAAGTCAGAGAAGAATATTTTTATCTGTGGTATCAAATCCCCAGCAGTGGTGTATACAGGTAATCCCTGATTTATAACAGTTCATTTAGTGACCATTCAAAGTTACAACAGCAATGAAAATAGTGACTTTTGACCATTTTTCACACTCACAACCATTGCAGCATCCCCAGGGTCACCTGATCAAAATTCAGATACTTGGCAATTGGTTCATATTTATGATGGTTGCAGTATCCTAAGGTCACAGGAACAACCTTTGTGACCTTCTGACAAGCAAAGTCAATGGGGAAGCTTAATGACTGTGTTACTAACAAATGCAATGATTTTCTTAACAACAAGTGTGGGATTCTACCAGTTTGGACCAGTTCTATAGAATCAGTTGTTATGATTCTGTGCAGTTCGGAGAACTGGAAAATTGTGCCACTGGCTGGCCCCTCCCCTCCCCTCCCCTCCTGTTGGATTTCTTGCTTTCTAACTAATCTAAATCACTGTTGTACTGCTTTGCCTTCATCCAAAAGGCTTCCCAAAGGCCTAGTCAGGAGTGGTATTCAGGGGATTGGAGGGTGAGGGAGAAGTGGCCTAAGAGCAGAGCTGAACTTTCTTTAGGACTGAAGCTTCTATTTTTCAGTGCAGACTCAGGCAGCAGATTGCAGAAAGGTAGATCTAGGGTTGAATCTGTGATTCTGCAAGCAACTCAGTCTGCTTTGCCTGATTTTGGGTAAAAGTTGCTCTCTTTTTTAATTAAAAATTCAATATTTACATAAATATTTACAATATTTACGCTGAGCCAGTCACATGACCACCAAGCTATCCCCAGTCAGCAAGCCATACCCACCCAGTCACATGACCACCAAGCCACACCCACAAATTAGGCCATGCCCACAGAACCGGTTGTCCAGAAATTTGAATCTCACCCCTGCTTAACAACTATGACAAGAAAAGTCGTAATATGGGGCAAAACTCACTTAACAAATGTTTCACTGAGCAACATAAATTTGGGGCTCAATTGTGGTCATAACTCGAGGACTACCTGTATGGTCCTCAGGAAACAGCATGGCCAGGAAGGAAGCATCCTTATTGAAGATGCTTGTTCATTTCTTGTAAACACCAAGCATTCCTCATTAATATTATTGTTGTTTACACAGCGCTATCGATATACAAGATTGGCCTTTTCGTTATGCAAGGTAGAGGAAGCTGTTTCTTCATGAGTTGTGTTAATTTGTATTTTTATTGAATTTTAGTTGCCAGAGAACAGGAGAGATTCTTAGAGGATTTTCACTCAAAACTCAGGTGGGTTGAGGAACCATTCAGATTGATTCCCTCAATTTCAATGTTCTGGTAGGTCTTTACATAGGCTATTGCCATTTTAATATTGGGTGGGTTGGTGGGAAACGTTTCTGTTAATCACTGCTCCTTTGTGCATTTTCATGATGACTTAGCAAATTCTGAACTGACTTCCCTGGCTACATCAGTCCTTCACAATGGTTGGATTCAGACTGGCAGCCCCATGCACATTTCTCCCATATTAAATCTGCAGCTTTCAGCCTCTCAGAATTAGCTTTGCAGGAGATGAAAGCATTTCTTGTCCCTTTGGAGATTTCTGCTATAGCACCATTTCTTAACAATTAGGAAGGTCATCAGTTTTTCCTTCCAGCTGCCAGCATCTCTGAAGGAGGATTATCTCTGAATTGCTAACAGGTGCTACTTTAACAATTATATTTCACCCAGGTTTTTTTTACTCCAATCATTCCTTTTCAGGCAAG
The DNA here is from genome assembly GCA_015471245.1 of Laticauda colubrina. Lineage (NCBI taxonomy): Eukaryota > Metazoa > Chordata > Lepidosauria > Squamata > Elapidae > Laticauda > Laticauda colubrina. The sequence continues at coordinate 47,734,668 of BLBF01000022.1, forward strand.
TTACTAAATGAGCCACTGGGCAAATCTCTGTTCTTGGATTTTGCTCCAGAAAGATTCCAAAGCCTAAACATTTTATCTTCTAGGGTTTTTCATGCCTTTATGGACTCCATCTCATTTCTTCCCTTCTTTCCAAAGTGCTAAAAGTGCTTGCTAAATTATATCTGGGACTTTTCTGTGCTTGAAGAGTATTAGCACCTACCTATAAGGAAGTAAATTAATTCATAAGCAAAAAGCATTTTCCCTGTTTTCCTATGCAATGCTACCTAAATTGTTATTTGAGGCTTGCATTATTTGATGCTTTATGTTTGGTTGATAAACCAAAAAAATAAGTTGCATTTTCTATCTAGAGGTCTAGAAGTCCTTCTGTAAGCATGATGTGTAGTAAATTTCATGAATGCAGCAAGACTTATTCCCAAATAATATTCCTTAATGTAGGAGGCATTGGAGCAAGCATCCCTAGTAGGCTGAATATTTAGTCCTGATATATCATACAGTTTATCCTTCCAGCCTAGTATAATCATCTCCCTGGCACTAAGTCTTCAGGGTTCTGGCTGAACTGGTAAGATTCAAAAAAATTTACCGGTTCTGTGGGCATGGCTTGATGGACATGGCTTGGTGGACATGGCTTGGTGGACATGGCAGGGGAAGGATACTGTAAAATCTCCACTCAGAGGCAGTATTTGCCAGTTCTCTGAAGTACTCAAAATTTCCACTACCAGTTCTCCAGAACTGGTCAGAACCTGCTGAATACCACCTCTGTTTCCCATCTAATTGGCTTCAGCCTGGCACCAGCTACAGTAACCCAACTATCTTTGGAAACACCTTTTCTGATTTAATGTGATATCTAAGAAGGGGTTCTACAAACAGTAGTAAGTCATGTGCAGTAGTTACATAATCAACAGATTTAATAAAATTTATCAAAGAAATCCATTTTCAGATTGACTGAAAGATGTATGGATGGACTTTTGTAGAATGTTCTAGTGCTTATTACTAGGATCTGTTAGTTCTGTTACTTTGATTAATGTTAATATAACAGTATTTATTCGTTCTAGTACCTTCCATGTGGCAAACATGTTCCTATCACAAAAAATAGCCAATAGCTGAAAAAACTCCACCTTTTATAATAAAGCTGATTTCTCTTTGTTTTCCCCTTACAGATGAGGGGAAAAAATATGTTCTACTCAGCTTTAGGAGACCAGAAAAGGAATAAAGAAAACTGAAGAATTTAGTTCCATCTTAAACAGTTACAAATGGTATAATTATTTATCACAACTGTATTTTTAAAAATGGGATCAACACTTTGTCTGATTTTTTTTTATGTAACCTTTCTTGGAATTTGGGGAGGATAGTAGCTGTCTACTATACTAACAATAGTAGCTGACAGAAAACTCTGAACAAATTATGGATTAATAACCAGGAAGCTAATTTTTTAAAATCTAATTGTTAGCAATGTTGTGACATCAAGGCAAGGCTAGTCTCAATATCTGGACAAACAAAGCATCAGTTAGAGCTTAAATTCTGCTCAAACCAAAGCTATTGTATCAATAAAGCAGCCCAGTGACATTGCACTAGAGAATATGCAACGAGAGGCATTTGCCTTATACTATTTTTCTCTTGATAATAAACTGGTCTTTTGTCAGCATTTTGAAAGGCCCAGAAGTTGTATTTCGAAGTGAGATGAGGAAGCCCTTTTCATCTGCTGTAATGGGGCAGGCAATCTGGGGTCTCTTAGATGTTTTGGACTTTAAGGCCCGATCCCACTGCACTTACAGATGCAAAGAGGATGTAAAACGTTTAAAAAAAGCTAGCCATCTGTTGGAAAACGCTATGCATCCGTTGTGTACTCATTGCATACGTGTTTCATACGCTCTATCCGTCGAGCATCCGTCCACTGAAATTTCATCCGCGAAAGAAGTTTTGAGCTGCACAAAACTTTGTGAATGGATGAACTTTCCGCTGCGTACGATGTACATCCGTGACATATACAGGCAAGAAACATTCTATGTCCGTTATCATCCGCTAAACATCCGCTGTATCCTCTCTGCATCCTCTGGCCATCCCCTCAACTCACATCCACTGCAGCTGAAAATGGAAAGAGGGAGGAAACAAAAGGTACACAGAACATCTACACAGCATTAGTAGCATGGAAATAGAAAGGATGTAAGCGTATGCATCTCGTATATAAAGTATTCAAAGCGGACAAAACATTTGTATCTGGGATGTATCTCGTATATTTAGGATGTCTGCAGTATGTCTAGAGTATGTAGAAGTCCCCATAGCGGACAACCAATATTTTCTACAAAAAGGGGGAGAAAATCATCTGGATCGCTGGGATAGTGGACCATACAGTCCCACTATGGTTGCACTGGAAGTTTATCTATCCCACAACTATCCTTATCTATCCCACAAGCATGCAAAGGCTTAACCATTTTTTTCAAAGTTTTCACCAACACTTTATTAAGTAAAAAAATGAACCAAGTGTCTTAAGCAAAGATAATCTTTATGACTTTATTAAATAAGCAAAATGAACCAAGTAAACTGTATTAAGTGTCTTAAGCAAAGAGAAACTTTCTTAGGTAAACTTTATGACTTTATTAAATAAGCAAAATGAACCAAGTAAAATGTCTTAAGTGTCTTAAGCAAAGATAACCTTTATTAACTTTCTTAACTTTATGACTTTATTAAAAAAGCAAAATGAACTAAAGCCCATGTCACACTGCACCAATGGATGGAAAGAGGATGTAAAACGGAGAGAAACACTTGCCATACGTTGGTTAACGCGATGCATCCGTTCTGTACTCACTGCCTCCGTTTTTCATCCTCTCTATCCGTCCAGCATCTGTCTATTGACATTTCATCCTATCAAAAAGTTTTGAGCTGCTCAAAACTTTTGAGTGGAAAATGTATCCAACGCGTCCATTCTGCATCCGCTAGGCATACGGGGGACATCTGTTCTGCATCTGTTGTCATCCGTTACGCATCTGCTATATCCACTAGGCATCCGCTGCGCATCCGCGCAACTCAAATCCGCTCCAGCGGTAAATGGAGGAAGCGGAACGGACGTGAAACGGACGCACAGCGTTAGTAGCACGGACGGAGAAAGGATGAAAGTGGATGCAGCTCGCAAACAAAGCATAAAAATGGAAAAAATGTTCGCAGAGGGGACCTTTCCGCTCTCATCCGCTTCCATCCGCTAGGCTTCCATCCTCACCCCGTCCATTCCTTTCCATGTTATCCACTCTGGTTATGCAAATTTTTGCCCCTTTTGAGAGCGGATAACAACGGATGGAACATTTTTCTCGTCCGCTGTGTCCTTTTTACAAACGTTTTGCATCCGTCAGCCAGTGTGACAGGGCCTTTAGTAAAGTGTCTTAAGCAAAGATAAACTTAACAAGTATAACTCAGTCTCTGACACTATTCTCAGTCACTCTGAGTCATGTCCCTGGTCTCAGCTGTTAAGCGGGCAGGGATTGTGGAGGTGGCTGTGGCTTGAGTGCTGGTCTGAGGCACCATTGGGGTGCTTGGCCCCGAGGGTACAACAAGTGGTGTTCAGGAAGCTATCCGAGAGCTGACTCAGTCCCGTGAGGTTGAGAGGCCCTTCATCAAGGATTTGAAATGTCAGGCCCAATACTGATGACAGATTGTCTCTTGATGGGCTTGGCTGTGGGATGGAGGAAGGAGGAGTGTAGTGGGGCTGTCTGGTCTGCAGCTGGGTGAGGAGTGGCGTCTGTGGCATGCGATGAACCTGGGCCTGGACTGGGAAGTTCTGCTTCTGCTGTGGAAAGTCCTGGTAGTTGTAGCGTTGGTAGGTGAGGGGCTGTTGAAAGCCATGGAAGGGCTGTGACATTGCCTGGGGTGGAGGAGCAGACCTGGACTGGGTAGGAGCAGCTTCAGCTGGGCCTGAAGGGTTGTGCAGAAGTGCTGTGATCTTCTGCTTCATCACCTGGTACTGGGCCTCAGGCAGGTCCCTGAGGGTCTGGCTCACGTAGGTGATGAAGGGCTTCCGGTCCGAGGATGGTTTGTCGCTGTGGACCAGCTGAGAGAGAAGTTCTGTGCTGGTCTTCATTGTGTCCCTGATCTCCAACAGCACACTGTGGTCCTGGCCCTCCAGTCTGCCTCTCTGCCTGAATCCTCTGGAGCTGGGGGTGGGGGTGGGTTGGCCTCTGGTAGCTGCTGCTTCTTCCTCCATTTGTGACAGCAGGGCATCATCCTCCACAGGATCCTCCAAGTCTGCCGGCATGGGGAGTGCAGCTGTCGGGGGGGGTCTCTGCCATGGGACCCTCTGAAGACACCTGCCTGGACAGGGTAGCCGGCTCCTGGCTGGAAGAGGACTGGCTGTCTATGGGCTGTCTGAGGGAGAGGGGTCTCAGAGGGGCTGCTCCTCGGTGGCGGATCTCACCCTCCAGGAAACTGCACTTGGCCATGACGTACATCTCCCAGTCAGTGAGCTTGACAGCGGCCTGCCCGGATTTCTTGAGGTGTAGCTTGCCATACCAGGTGTGCATGTGCTTCCACCATCCAAGGAGTACTTCTGCAGTGTACCCCAGGCTTTCTGCCTTGTCTCTCCAAGCTGCCTGCTTCTTCTTGGTGTCATGATACAGTCTGTGGCTCTTTCTCCAGAGGTACTCGTTCTCCCTCAGCCATTCCAGTACCTCATCCTCATGCTCCTCGGAAATGGTGTACTGTTTCCTCTCTCCCTTCTGCTTCCTTTGCCTCTTCCTCCCTCTGGCAGGGCCTTCAACAGGGCCTTCAGGGGCTTGAGCAGCAGGGCCCTTAGGGGCTTGAGCAGCAGGGCCTTCAGCAGCAGGGCTTTGAGGGCCTCGGGGCTGGTCCACCACAGCAGCAGTAGCAGAAGCTTCAGAGTTAATGCCAGGGGGTGGGATGCTGGTTCTGGCCTTCTTGCCAGGGCTTGAACGAGTAGGCACAGGCTTCCTCTTCTTGCCTGACTGACGAACCATGGTGTTCCTGCTAGATGTATTTGGCAGCACGTCTTTCCCCTGTATGCTGACTGCATGCGTGCTGACGCAATTCATATCCACGGAGCTGACGCAATTCATACTCTTCGCATGCACAGTGAACGCTTTGCATCCTATATACATCTGCATGGCATCCCCTTTGTTTCCTATAGACGTCCATGATGCATCCGCTTCATCCACTATGCATCCGCCCCTTCCGCTATGCATCCACTTCGAAATTCTCCCCCGGAACCCCTTCAGATGTGTCATCCGCTTCCATCCGCTGTCATCCACTAGGCTTCCTATGAACATCCGTTTAACATCCCCGCTACATACTACCCACGTCCGTTCTTTTCCGTTCTTTTCCATTCTTTTCCGTTCTTTTCCATTCTTTTCCGTTCTTTTCCATTCTTTTCTGTTCTTTTCCGTTCTGTATATGCAAATTTTCACCACTTTTTGGAGTGGATGACAACTGATGGAGCCACCCCCGAAATTTTACTCATCCGCTGTGTCCTTTATGTATACATTTTGCGTCCGTCAGCCAGTGGGACTGGGCCTTTTGTTCATGGCAGTGGATGGCAGACAGGGGAAAGAAAGCCAGGCTCAAAATACCTAGATGGTACAAAGTTACTGAACACTATACCACAAGATGGAGAATCTAATGTTTTGTTATAGGGTAGGGGTATCAAACTCAAGGCCCGATCTGGCCCACAGGACTGCCCTGGTGTTCTGACCAAGGCTTCCCGAGACTGTAATTAAACACGTGCTTAGTTAAAACAACTCTTGTTTTATTTCAACGCTGGGAATTATTTTCATTCCCAGATGGTAATGAGTCCCAAACAGTCCCTTTGAGATAAGGGTACCTTTCTTTCCTTTGAATTGCTGCCAACAACTAGAGTGCCAAATGAATTATAAAAAACCAACCGAGGTACAAAGTCCACACAGAGCTCCAAGGATTAATTCAAACAGAATGAATGACTTTGCTTCCTCCAAAGGTTTCTTCACCTTTGCCTGTCCTTTATACCTTATGGGAGGGGCAATCACCTCCAAGCCTTACTCTCAAGTCACCCCTTTTATTTCAGCTGCTCTTGCCTTCTAGCAGCTCTGCGCACACGTGCACTGGGAAGAGGCTCCCCTGGTTCTTTTGTCTTGCTGCTGCCAGACTCTGGAGGCTCCAGAGTCAGCACCCCATTCCCAGATGGTCCTGGCTTCATCTCTGCATCGGACGCAGGATCCTCGGCCAAGTCATCTCCAGACTCCCAGACTGGTCCCCATTCTTCCCCACTGTCCGATTCCACTGACATCTGCACAGGCTGTTGGCGAACCACAATACCTGAAAACAATGAAGGACTAGCCCACAGTGCCTCTGCCAGTGAAAATGGAGCATGGGAGGGCCGCATGTGGCCCTCCCAGGATGTTTTTAGCCATGATGACCTTCTGCAGCCCTCTGCCAGCAAAAACAGAGCTTGGGGAGGCTGTGCAAACTGGCTACACCCCATGGCCATCCACCCACCCCAACTTCCCAGGTCAAACACAATCCTGATGCAGCCCTCAATGAAATTGAGTTTGTCACCCCTCTTATAGGGTATATTTTCTGGCAAGGAAAAATGATAGCAGTTAGCATAACAAGGAATGGGAACATGGGAAGCTGAGGGTTTTTCAACCAAATAGAATGTACTTTGTCAGGTTGATGCTTGTTGAGTCTGGTGATGGTAGTTGGCTTGGCCCAGCTTAGACCAGGATGAATGCTTAGAGAGCCCAGCTTCTTTTGCAAAATTTTACAATATGTATCCTCTCAGCCACCTCTTTGAATGTTCAAACTCATGGTTCCAAGTAGGTTTTTTTATTTTGAAATACCTTCTCCCAATTTTGTTCATTGATTTCTAATGAATGTCCAGACAATATCTTCTATTTTCATCCCTCCCACATTTTTTAATATTTAAATTAAAGAGAAAAAGATTGAATAGCTGCCCAAGGTATTCAGACCAATAAAACTAAGGGTTTTCGGTCTTCAAATCCCAAGTTGTGCAGGAGTTTCTTGAGATCTGAGATTATTAATAAATGATAATTAAAGCAGAGTGTACATTTTCTCTCATTAAGTATTTAACTTGGAATTGAGATTGTTTGGGAATGTCCTCGCTTTCTTTTAAGCAAGTTATAGCATTGTTGCACTTCCTCCGCCACCGCCCCCCCCCCCCTTGAATTTGGAATTGGAGAAGATAGCAGAAACTTAACAGAGATTGCGGGTTATTTTTAGAATGTTCTCATCTAATTGGATATATCAGGGGCTTATAGGAGTAGTAATTCATGTCACCAGACTAGAACCATCAGTGTCATCTACCAAAAGAAGCTGAACAACTATTCTGTGTTTCCTTCCTTAATAGGGATATAAATGTTTAAAGATAAGACAGATGAGATGGAGGGAGGGAGTTATAAGAGTAAGATGATATTATTTGATTCTCTCTAATCAGCCATGGGAGTCAGGCAGAAAATTAGAGCTCCATCTGGAAGCATGTTGGTCAGGGGATAAACAATGTAAGATTCTAGAAAAGCCAAGTTTCTACAAAAAGCATGAGGCAAATTTCAGGAAAGTATTTGTGATGCCAAATGGGGTTGCCACTTTTTATGCCAAATGGTAGTCATTGCCCTTTTAGTTTCCAAACAGGTGAACCATGTCCATCTGTTGAAGTCATTTCAGTGCCAGGTAAAGATTTTTTTTCCCCTCTTGCCTAGGAGTTTTAACTCAATTTGGTTGCAGCTGTTTCCTAAAATGCTGCTTAGCTGTGCATTTTTAGTCTCGTTTAATACATCTTTCAATGTCTCCTCTTATGATGAAATGCATCTTTGGCATTTCATGAAACATATCAATATGATGGCTAAAATAAAAACCAGTTTATTATGACCCAAGGTTTCATAAAGTGAGATTTACAAAAGCTCCTTAATTTTAAAATAATTGACAGAACACATGGTGCTATCACTGAGTTCAGTGAGATCCACCAGATAGTTGATTTCCAACTATTTAACAATAAAAAGAATCTCCCTGTGATTATATTCCCATAATATATTTAAGTTTGTTCCTAAACAGGGTTGCACAATGTACAGAACTATAGACTAAATGGATGATTCACACAATATAAATCTAATCAAGATTAGTATTAATAGCCCTCATATAGATGCAAATGCAGCCATTTGTATTAGCTGACCTAATTAAGCATTTGCAGAAGCACATTACTGTGTCCTTTTCTCTCTTTAAAGGAAATAAAACTTCAGGAAAGTTTTGTTTCTCTTGGGGAAAGCCAAGATAAGTTTGTGCTAAATTTTAGGGCTCAATTCTGATAATTAAAACAATTAATTGGGCTGGGCATGTGTTTAGAGATCCATATCTAATTTTGAGAATATTATAACTCCACTGAGCTTCACTATATAAACTATTAGCTCCAATTGGTTCATTTTGGAAATCTAATATTCTTGCTTCTTAAAATCTCAAGTTGGCCGGCCCATTTCTGGTTGAGAAAAATCTATCTGAGATTCAGTCAAATGGGAACTTGAAGTGGGGAATGATCCAGGGAACATCTCACAAGAAAGGTGTGAGTTGTACCTGAAGTATAAACCGATACTTCCATAGACAACAGTCAATGACAAAGTGGAAGAAAGATAGCAGAAATCCCCTTCCCTGTTCCTTCCAGAGTCATTTGCCTCTTCCTATTGTAATCTCCTCATATCAAGACAAAGGACTGGGTCTATTTTCAGAGCTTGAAAGAAAAAACATGGCTGCCTTTTGCTCTCTTCTGTTGGAGATACCTCTGTTCTCAGTCTTAGCCTGCTTTATTCAGGCCACTACCTTACCTCAGAATAGGCAACCCATATTTTGGATTGCAGCTGCCTCAATTATGGCATTTCTGCCAAAATCTCTGTAACTGCTGTCAAATATTCACTCTGCAACTATTTTCAATAATGGTAGCAGCTGTAGGGATATTACTATTTACATACTGCAGATGTTAATTGTTTCCAAGCGCTGTGACATAATCACACAAGCAGTTAGTCATGGCAGTTAACCTTGATTATTGTGCATAGTGAATCATTGCCATATCCTAAGCCCACAAATAGGTTGCCTTCTGGTTGAACTCTGTCAACTTGGGCAGTTTGCAGGGCTGATTTTACTTTCAAATCAATTTTCTTCTGCAAGTTTTTGTTTTGCAAGTTTGTTTGTTGGGTTTTTTCAAATAATAGTGTTAATTAGTAACATTTTCAATTGAATTCTTTATCATATTCAAACTAGTAATTGTTAGAAGAACTTTCCTTTTGAGAGAGCTGGGGCACCAGAGTTGTTATATAGTATATAACAAAAGCATGAGCCAAACCAAACACAACTTTATTGTCATCATTTATTTCACTAATATCTTCTCTTTCATTAATATATTCTGATCCCCTTTAATGGAAAAGGACACATTCAACTGAAGCTTGCATTTTGCAAAATGATAAATATTAACTCTTCATTGGTATGCAATGAAGAGTTATTCTGGATTAATATTGTCCCCATCCAGCTCTATGGCAGAGATTTTTTTAACAAAATTAATGGTCTATGTTGCAGTCTAAAATAGCTTTGCTCCATTTCTTGCCTTCCTAATTCCATGTGTCTTCTTTCTACACTGATTTTGCACTGATTCAGTATTTTCTTTTTTTTAAGCTTTGTATGTATTTCTCTATGAAAAATTTCGCACAAGCATTTTTCTTTGGATAATGCAAAGCAATTGTAAATTATTTCTGAGATACATAGATGTACACACACATTTTTATTAGAGACTTGCACTTTAAAAATACAGAAAATCATTAATATTGATATAGGGAGTGTGAATCAGATATGCCTACTTTAAAATAGCAATTGAGCAAATTTCCCTGCAACCTGTAGAACTGAACTGCAAGCGCAGCCATATATGGCAATAAAGAATATGAAAAACCATAGAACTTTGCTTCCAACTAGAAGTTGATTAGTTTTTGAAGCCCAAATCTTGAGCTGCATTTAAGTAGCTCTTGTAATATTATGGTATTATTAATATACCGTGATACATTTCAGAATGGCCTTATTCCTAAATCTAATTATGTAAAGAATTGTAGGTAGGTAGATAGGTAGGTAGATGACAGATAGATAGATAGATAGATAGATAGATAGATAGATAGATAGATAGA
>BLBF01000022.1:47744819-47783408 GCA_015471245.1 Laticauda colubrina
AAAGAAAGAAAGAAAGAAAGAAAGAAAGAAAGAAAGAAAGAAAGAAAGAAAGAAAAAGAAAAAAGTGATCAAGCAACATTAGAGGCAAGAGAAGAAATGGAAGAGGTTGATATTACTTTGTTTATGCTGAATATCAGTAAATAAGGAACAAGATGAAAGAAAAGGAATGAACAAAGGTTGCTTAGTTATGTTACATTAAATTATTTGAACGCAAAAGTAATTCTCAGACTTCTTTACAAAGCAATATGGCAATTTCCCTACATGTTACTTAGTCTTCCAAATTTACCTAACCATCTTTGTGTTGATATAACATCAAGGAGGTCAGGTGTTGTATCAACTCAGCAATGAGTGATAGACATTAAAAGATGCTGTCAGTAACAAAATGGCCCGTAGGCTGAAGAATTTGTTATGGAAACCCTGTGGTTTTCTTTGTGATATTCCAATGAATTCCTTTTGTCTGTGTCCTTAAACACAGGGTGTTTACAATAATTTGGGAAATACAGTAATATTGAAAACCCATTGTACATCTCAGTTCAACATTCAAATCCAGTCTAGGCTTATCGTGAAAAGAACTTTATTTTTTGCTGCTTTATTATTTATTTGTTTTCTTGTTTATGTATTTAAAGAATTTATATTTCATGCAACTTGGATATTGTGAGTCTGGGTAGCATAAATAAATTAAACAAAATAAATATTACTTTTGGTTGGACAGTCAGCCAGATATTTTGACTGGATGTGCCATTTTTTCCCAAGTATCAAATCCTTCCCAAGGATCTAGGAGAGGAAGATGCTGTTGTTTAATAATATTAAAGATATTGTCACAAGATGTAAGCCATTCTGAGTAAATCTACTTTTCGCAATTGACTGCAATTGATTTTGTCAATGCCAATGTTCTCCAGATGTTTTGCAATTTCACCTAAGGTACCTATTATTAGTAGTATTATCCTTGCTTTCCTTTGCCACAATTGTTTTATTTATATTTTCAGGGCTTTGTGTTTTTCTATTTTGTTTTGCTGTTTCAAAGTACTGCCGCATCCACTATCCAGACTTTTTTTTTCTTTCTTATCAACAATTGTTAAAGTCAGGATGTTATGTGGCAAATGTTTGTCTGTTTGAAGTCTAAAACCCCAGAGTGCTTCAGCAGCTTTATTTCCTATTACTTTGTCTTTTTTGTGATCCCATTATAGTTCTTGCTCAACAAATGATATTTCTTGCAGGTCTTCCAATGTATCATTATTGCTACTTTGTCATATCATTGTTTGTAATCAGAATGTGCAATTTCTGCAGCAACTAACAATAGGTAGTCTATTGTTTTTTTAGCTTATTAACATCATTTTAATTTACAAGATCTATATAGTTGCTTCTCTTAGAGCACAACAAATATAAAACCACAAAATGGAAAACCGGTAAAACAAAAAAAAAATTTTTTTTTTTTTATGTAAAAGGTACTTCAGCCATTGTCCAAAGATACTCCCAACAAACTATTCACCAGCTCCCATCTCACACTATATCAGTGCCAGGAGAAAGAGTCATTTATTTATGGCCTTCCAGAAGGTAATTGGAATATATCTGAAATTCTTTATAATTATTCAGTAATAAAAATGTGCTAAAGCTCAAAACATGAATAGGCAAACAGGAAATTGCACTCCTCTCTCTCTCTCTCTCTCTCTCTCTCTTTTTTTTTTCTGGTCTTCAAACTTGGCAAGTTTAAGAGTTGTGGACTTCAACTCCCAGAGTTTCTGAACTAACAACTAATAGGAGGAATTCTGGGAGTTGAAGTCCACAAGTCTTAAAGCTGTCAAGTTTGAAGACCCCTGCTCTATGGGACGTTCTGATTTTCCCAGCCCCAAAGCCTGAGTATTACCCGTGCTTTCTTGAATTCACCTCTTGGCTTCGTAAGGGCCTTTCTGCAGGCCTTGTCTCTTGTGCAGAAACTGGCTGAAGGTGAAGCTGGATTTAAAAATCCCTTCTAGATTTGAATCCCTTCCTCCACTTTGGCCTCAGTCATGACCAGGTGATAGTTCTGTCTGAACTATGATTAACAGGATTGCTGATCTGTGAATTCTCCTTCCATCCTTGCAGGAAAGCAAATAGGATGTGCCCATATGCCCATCTGGGTCACAATAATAGTTTCTGTTCAATTTTTCCTGCTTTTATAAGCAAGACAATAATAGCTGGGCCTTCTCCATGGTTATATCCTTTTTACTTGCAAATGGTGGAACGCTTCTGGCAGACTTTTTAATCTCATTCAGGAATGACACTTATATTTCACTTTTTCATTTTAACTATTCCAAAATCCAAATGCTAGGGCAAAGATTAAGGTTGGATGCAACAGATTAGCTTTGCTTTAACCAGCATGAGAGCATCTCCCAGTTATCTGAAAAGATAAAATGAACTTGCATAATAGATGAGAATTTATGTGATGCTTGGTTTAATTTACCTCTGCTGGTCTTGAAACAAACATTTATCACTTCCTGCCATGGAAAAGAGAAACTCTGCTGATGAGATAGTATGATTTGTAGCACAATAGGAAGCAACAGGGCTTAAAAAACATTGAAAAACGGTAGTAACAGCAAGTATTGCACATTATAATACTGTATAATTTGCAACCTAAATTGGTAAATTTAGCTGATTGAGGATTTATTGCTGGCTCAAGCAGATTAATTGATCTCTCTGGAGATGAATCCATACTTAACATGCAACTTGCTTCTCTTATTAGAAAATGTAGATTAGCAGCTGATAATACAAATATTATTTTTCCCACCATGAACAGGGGTGGATGAGTGACTCTGTAATAACAGGGAGCAAAGTTAATGTGTTACAGTCATTCAGGTATTGGGCCAGGGGTTCATCCCTAATGAGAATCTCTACTTTACCACAGAGTCTCTACAGCACTTGTCAGATTTACAGGCTATCTTTAAACTTGAGTTCACTGTTTTCAAGAACCCCCCTTTATACAGTAAATATTGTAAAGGGAGGTGATGGAAGGATGGAAAGGGGATGAGGGTTCTGACCCCTCTCAGCTGTTCCCCAATATCCCAAGGAAGTAAGCGAGATAGATTTTCTCCAATCATGCTAGGCAATTTGTCTGCCGGAAAACTTTTTTTCAAAAATCTGCTGCCCTGGAATTTAAAATAGGGAAGGAAGGAAGGAAGAGAAAGATCCATATGATCTTTCTCATATTTATCCTTTTCATTTTTTCTACTATCTTCTCCTATGGGTTTCATGATTATATGACTTTGTTCTGTATTTGTACACTGAGAGCTTATGTACTGGAGATGATGCCTTGTGTGTCCAATCACTATTGCCGAACTAGACTAGCCTACTCTAGTCTATTCACACAGTGATTAAAGTGCAGTATAGCAGGCTAACTCTACACACAGCTTAGAGTTCGATCCTTATGGGGCTCAAGGTTGACTCAACTTTCCATCCTTCCAAGGTCAGTAAAATGGGCAGCCAGTTTGTTGAGGGTAACATGCTAACATTGTAAACCACTTTTGTTGTTGTTGTTAGTCACGAAATCATGTCCGACCCATTGCAGCACCATAGACAACATAGACAGGCCTTCCTGTCCTCTGCCATCTCAAGAGTCCATTTAAGCACTTGCAGACTGCTTCAGTGACTCCATCCAGCTGCCTCATTCTCTGTCATCCCCTTCTTCTTTTGCCCTCAATCTTTTCCATCTCTTCTCCAGTTAGTCCTTCCTTCTCATTAGGAGGAGAAGGAAGAACTAACTTCCTTCTCAAAGTATTTGGTTTTCATCTTCGGGATCTGCCTTCTAAAGAACAGCAATCTCTTCTAGGACTGACCGGTTTGATTGCCTTGCAGTCCAGCATTCCAGCACCACAGTTCAAAGGTCTCAGTTCTTTGGCACTCAGCCTTCTTTATGTAGAAAGTGCTATAAAGTACTGTGGGGCAGAATATAAGCCTAAATGCTATTGCTAAATGCTATGAAGCACTTGAAAGCTCCAAGATATGTGGAGGAAAGGGGAAAATTATCTGTCTCCCTCAGTACCAACAATCATCCAGACAAGAATTCTGAAACAGCCCTAAGAAGAATTCTACCATCTTGATAGAGTAAGCCAGTTGGTGAATTGTTGACATGGGCAAGAAACAAAAGGAAACTAATTTTTCCTGACAAGGTCGTCGCTGCATTTTCATGTCATGCCAAAATCTGAACAGCTAACATACAAGAGAGGAAGACAGTGGTTGCAAAGAGAAGGGGGAAAGAGTTCAGCCATTGCCCTGAGCAAATGCTGCCTTGCCCTTCAGCTGTTTTTAATATAGCTGTTGTCACAAAAAAACATTTAATGTCAGATTTAAAGAGAACTCCCCAAAGGCTGACAGATGTAGAATCTTTCACTGGTGATTTCAGGACTCCTTGGCTTTGGGTGGAGGATGGGGATCTGATGCTGAGCAGCCTTTGATAACCACAGATCATTAGGTAAGGAACTGTCAATATTAACTTTCTCCCTAGTTGCAATCCAGATTAAGAAGAATTTTCTTCCACTAGCTGGTAATTTTCTTAAATTGTGCTGTATCACATCTATGAAAATTTTCAGGAAGAAAATTTTATGCCAACAATTTTTTCAGACAGAATGGTGGATTGCATTTAACAGAGGAATGAGCAAATACACCAGGACTTGGAATTCATATTCAAATAAAATTTGGAGGAGGGAGTGTTATGTATTTCACCTTGAGGTGCTGAAGGAAAAGTAAATATAAATGTAACAAATAAAATAATAAGTTTAACTATTATTTAACTATGTTGAATTGTATAAATAAAATTTTATTTCCATGTTTTCTACACATTAAGTAAAATATGATATATAAGTTTGGAAAACCTGGCTTTGGAAATCTTGAAATTGTTCTGGTTTAATACAGTACACTTACAGTACAGTACTTAATTTACAACAATATTGTCCTTGTTAAATCTCAAATAAGATATGTTAAGACAGTAACATACTTTTTCTTGCATTACTCACTGAAGACTGCGAATTCACAGGTTTAGAGTTAAGTTTGATAAAATCTACAAGTGACTTTCTTAAATAATAATTAAACATCACCCCCAATTCTAATCCCCCATGTAAAATATACCATGCTTCCAAGCTTGGCTGTTATTTCAAGATATTACATTTGAGGAATGTATATGTTTTGATGACACACTCTTTTTAATTTCATTTGCACATTTTCCTTCTGAAAGGTAAAGGTGTTAATTGCAAGTATACTGGCCATAATTTATTGTTTATTTGCTGAAATCATTATAGGGCATTAAAGTCCCAAACATCTAAGTGATTTCAACTTTGGTTATTTCAAATTGTGTAGACTCTAACTCCAAGAATTCCCTAGACAGCATGATCATTAATGAGAACTCTAGGAGTTGAAGTCCACACATCAATTGAGAAGTGTTTATCTACCCTCTTGAAAATGTAGGATTGGGGAAGTTTTTCTCCCAGAGGTGCTACAGAAGTTTCAACCATCCCATCAAACTGCTCAACTTGCTAATTGAATCAGATTTCAACTACTGGGATATAATATAAATCTACTATTTTTGGATTTGCAAATAAGCTTCATAAAACACACAATATTTATTTTTCTATACCTCTGCGCCAATTTGCTTATTCCCCAAATGATTATATATTTGAACATGTCTGTACTCTATATTGTTAAACCACTAACAGTTCCCTAATCAATGACAAGTTCCAATGGCAACATTCACTCAGATTCTTTGGAGTGATCGCTGAAAATTTATTCTATTTCTAAAATTCCATTTTTTTAAAAAATGGAAATAGCATAATATTTCTGTAAGTAGTTTCAGATCCTAGGAAATGGATCTGAGTCCTCAAAAGTGCTTCAGGCCTTGGCCTACTTTTTCTTCTCTTCTCCTTCCAGATCTTCAATTTTAGGGTTCTGTGTTAACCCAAAGCAATTTCAGAAGTATGAGATCTCATGTTGTCAAAAAGAGTAAGAGATGTGATGATCTACCTCAGTGTTGTGTATGTGGAAATCACACTTCCTTTTATTATGTTGAAGAACTAGCACAGTCATGGACAGAGAGGTTTCACACTGTTAAGGAACTCTCACATCCTTCCACCTTCAAGCTCAGCCCCATCAGTTTTCCCTTCCGGTAGTGGGTCTGATTTCAGGGCATTTTGCAGAGGCATTATTTCAAAGCCCTTTAAAATTCAACAAAACAAAGAGTACTTTGGTAGCAGTGCAGATCTCTGTTTCTTGGCTTTCTTTCCATATTTTAATTTTATTTTGTAGAAATTACTGCACAAATGCCCAAAGCATGAAATAAAAGAATGAAGAGGGACAGAACAGGGGAGAATGAGAGAGAGGGTGGGAGGAAGAGGGAGAGAGAGAGACTGATTTTGCATTCTCCAGCAGGTATTCTCAGCATCTTGAAACCTAATGGCAGTGAACATGACCAGAGGTCACTTTCAATTTGCCTTTGAATAATTGAAAAGTGGAATCTGTGTGATATGGAAGTGCTGATTTCAGAGGACAATTTCTCATTTACTATTTTTGAGAAACATATAAAAGCTCCAACCAGTCCCTTCTCACAGAGAGACAGCAAAGCTACAACAAAACATTCTCAAAGTTCTGACATTGTTTGTTTTTTTTTCCAAACAAATGTTTCCTAAAGGACAAGCTACCGAGAAACAATTTTTAAATAGTTGGATATGGTGTTCCATATTAACATACTTCTAATAGTCTATTCCTATTGGTCAAGAAATACCAGAAGCTCATTGGTTCCTGTCTGGATGTTGATTAATAGCTCACCTATGATTGGTCAACTCAGCAGCGGAAAAAACAAGTAGCCATCATTGGCCACTAGCCGCGAGCAGCCTCTCTATAAAAAGAGCTGCCACGGCTTCTGGTTCAGACGGACTTTCTGCACTAAATGAAAGAGCTGAAGTTATGCTGGTCTCCGGTCTCATTCTTCGCGAACTCTACACTGGCGACGAGGGTGGGATTCTGAGAGAGGAGACCAGTCGAGCACGTGGCATCAAGAACCAAGCAGATGAAATGGCCAGAACCAACTCACCACCCGCACCATTCAACCCAGCAACAGAGGATTGGGAATCCTACATTGATAGATTCCTCATGTTCCTGGAAAGCAACGATTTGCAAGGAATCTCAGACAATCGGAAAAGAGCTGTGTTCCTGACGCACTGTGGGCCCACAGTGTTCAAGATGGCTAAGGCACTCGCAAAACCCAAAGATGTGAAACAGATGGCCTGGCCAGACCTAGAAAAGCTGCTGAAGGCTCACTACGCACCAACCGTCTCCAGCCTTATTCGGAGACACAAATTTTACAAACGGGACCAGGGAGAAGGTGAGAGCATCACAGACTTTGTAGCGGCTCTCAAGGACATTGGAGGGGCATGCGAATTCCTTAACTTGGACGAAGCCATGAGTGATCACGTGGTCCTTGGACTGAGAGACCTCACCCTAAAAAGCTGACTGCTAACCCGGCCAAAGATTACAGTTACTGAGGCTATTGCTGAAGCCACAGTGGCAGAAGCAACTAAAAAATCAGTGGCCAAAATGCAGCAGATGAATGCAAATCCATCCAAAACTCTGACCGAAACAAGCCAGGGCTCAGAAAAGAAGGCAGTGAGTGCACACAAAACCACCACACACTACGCTGAGAGTGGATCGTCTGGAATTGATGACAATGATGAGGAGGAGATCCACAGACTCCAGGCTGAACGAGATTGATGACTGAAGAAAGATCATAACTCGGGGTTTCAGTGCGCCAGGTGTGGAAGAGACCACCCCCGTTCTGAGTGCTGGTTCTTAGACACTGTGTGCCGGTATTCGAGAGATGGGGTCACATCGCAAGAGTATGCTGAAACCTCAAGAGCTACAGCCCACGATGTAGAGACAGCACACCACCAAGAACTAAAGATAAATAAACGTGGAGCCGTGAGAGTAGTGAAAGCAAAGGCAAGCAGCTAAACAAGAACTATAGAAAAGAAGAAACAAACCAAACCATCATCATCGGGCACTCTAACCCAACAAATGGCCAAAAAGTACATGTGGCAGTCCGGATCGAGGGCCAAGAATGTAAAATGGAGGTAGATTCCAGATCGTACCTATCCATGGTGTCATGAGATACCATTAAAAAACTAGTACCGCACTTTGAAAGAGCTGAACTAGAACACCAGTCACTAATCCTAAAGGACTACCAGGGAAACAGAATACCGGTAGTCGGACTTGGACATTTCCAAACAACTTTCAAAGAACACAAGAAAATCTTGCCGTTAACCATCATAGACTGAAACCGACCAAGCCTATTGGGAGTCGAGTGGTTCGAACCTCTAGGAATCGGAGTGACCGGCATTAACAACATCACCGACACAGACCGGGAGGAGAACCTGATGAGGGAGTTCCAGGACGTCTTCGATGGAAAATTAGGCAAGTACCGAGGGTCCCCTATTTCATTTAATTTAGATCCAACAATAGCTTCAATTAGGCTGAAGGCGAGGCGAGTCCCCTTCGCACTAAAACCAAAGATTAATGAGGAACTTAACAAACTAATAGCACAAGGTGTTTTGGAACCCACTGACCACGCCAAATGGGAGACCCCAATTGTGACCCCAGTTAAACCGGATTGGTCCGTGAGAATCTGTGGGGACTACAAGGCTACCCTGAACCATGCACTACAACAAAGCGCGTATCCTGTTCCGGTAGTGCAGCACCTACTACACTCTTTAGGGAGAGGCAAGGTCTTCACAAAGCTCAACCTTGCCCAAGAATACCAACAATTACCAGTCGACCCCAAAACAGCAGAGGCGCAAATGATCGTGACATAGAGGAGTCTTCAAAAGCAAAAGGCTGCAATTTGGAGTCAGCGTAGCCCCAGGGGTGTTCCAAAGCCTAATGGAGTGGTTATTACAGGGGATAAAAGGAGTCGTCCCATATCTTGATGACGTGCTAGTGTTAGCTAGCGACGAGAAACAACAAGAAGCACATCCCAGAGTGGTCTTACAAAGGTTCCAGAAGGCAGGACTCAAGGTAAAAGAAGAAAAGTGCCAATTAGCCATCTCAAAAGTTGCATTCCTGGGGTATCAAATTGACAAAGAGGGCATCCACCCCACAGAGAAAAAAATTAAGGCAATCAAAGAAGCACCAAGACCAAAAAACAAGGTAGAGTTGCAAGCATTCTTGGGACTTATAAATTTTTACAATGTTTTTCTGCCACAGAAGGCAATGACGGCAGAACCACTACATAGGCTTTTGGACAAGGCAGCCACCTGGACCTGGAGACAACGTGAAGAGACAGCGTTCCAGAGGGTAAAAGACCTAATCACTTCCGACTCGGTATTAATGCAATACAGCAAGACACTACCATTAACAGTCACCTGCGATGCATCACCGTTCGGCGTTGGAGCTGTACTTAGCCACATCCTGCCTGATGGGAGAGAAGCACCAATCGCATTCTACTCCAAAACACAATCAAAAACTGAACGTAACTACAGTCAATTGGACAGAGAGCCATTAGCAGCAATATCCGATGTCAAACAGTTCCACGAATACCTTTACAGTCGGACTTTTATCCTTGTTACAGACCACAAACCTCTATTGGGAATACTAGCCGGGAACAGAGCCATCCCAAATATACTATCCCCTAGAATGACAAGGTAGTCCAAGTTCCTAGCGGCCTAAAATTATAAACTGATTCACCGACCAGGCAAAGACATTTCCCATGCTGATGCGTTGAGCCATACTCCTCTACCAGAACTAGGAACTGATCCGGCACCAACCACATCCACCCTACAGATTGAGACATTGTCAAACCTACCCATAACCGCAGCGGACATTCCGAGATTCACGGCAAGAGACAAAACCTTGTCACAAGTCTTAAACTGGGTAGGAAAAGGGTGGCCGGAAAACAGACAGATGTTAAGTTTAAATCCTTCAAGAATAGACAAACTGAACTGTCATCATTAAAAGGTTGCATATTATGGGGGGACCGGGTGGTAATACCAGAACCATTACAAGAAAAAGTACTCAGCATGTTGCATGAAGGCCACCCGGGCATTGTACAAATAAAATCCCTGGCCAGGAGCTATGTATGGTGGCCAGGGATGGACAAGGATATTGGGAAATGGGTTGAAACCTGCGGGAAATGCCAAAAACCCTGACCTGCATCCCTTTCAGCACCTATACTAGACTGGGAAACACTGAGGGGCCCCTGGTCATGAATCCACATAGATTTCGTGGGTCCAACAAAAGGATATACATTTTTAATCATAGTAGACGCTTACTCCAATTGGCTAGAGCTAAGCATCATGAACTCAACCACCACAGAAGCAGTTATTAAACAACTACAGAAACTATTCACCACACATGGGTTACCAGACTTGCTCATCTCAGATAATGGCCCACAGTTTACTGCACTATCGCTTGAAAAATTCCACACCGAACATGGCATAAGACATGCTTTGACAGCACCAGGTCAACCAGCTACGAACGGCAGGGCAGAACGCATGGTTCGCTATACCAAAGAAACTTTAGACAAATTAGACTCAGGGGACATTCAGGAAAAAATTGAGAAAATGCTCACCATACAACACATAACACTGAGCGCTATTACAAATAAAAGCCCGGCAGAATTACTAATGGGCAGAAGATTAAGATCACAGTTAGATAGGTTACACCCAACATACACCTCTGAAAAACCAACTGACTCCTCCAGCAGATACCGCGCATTCGAAACAGGAAACTTAGTATATGCAAAAAATCTCACCGGACACCCATTGTGGGTACCGGCAAAAATAACTCAAATAACAGGACCTCAGTCCTATAGACTAGACACAGACGATGGCAGAACCTGGAGGAGACACATTGATCAGTTACGATCATGAACACTGGAACGCACCACTGACACACCCAGACACGAAGACCAACACACACACACACACACACCAGAAACAGCACAAACACTACACAAAAATATTAATAGACCAACCAGAGAGGGGGGAGACCCCTTAAAAACAAATCAAGGGGGAGGGGGAAACCATCCGGCAGAGCAAGAAACCCCACAAAACCAAAATATACACAATAAACAACATTTGCAAATAAATTCAGACAAAAACAACGACCTACCCGCAGAAGTCTTCAGCAAAGAGGAGCAGGAGGCACAAGAAGACCTAGATACCGCTCCGGAAGGGAGCAGCCGAGCCAACTCTACCAGCCCGAGTAGGCCGGGGCGGGAGCGGCATGGCTGACTCCACCTTCCAGGAGGTTCCACAGAGAAGGACAGGAGAAACAGCAATCCCGTCCGAACTCGTTGAAGATGACAACACAACTAAATTGCGCAGGTCAACTAGGCAACCTAAAAGCCCCACCTACTTACGTGACTATGTATGGTACGACCATACCAAGAGGGGAGGGGTGTTCCATATTAACATACTTCTAATAGTCTATTCCTATTGGTCAAGAAATACTAGAAGCTCATTGGTTCCTGTCTCAACACTGATTGGCCAACTCAGTGGCGGGAAAAACAAGTAGCCATCAATGGCCACTAGCTGCAAGCAGCCTCTCTATAAAAAGAGCTGCCGCGGCTCCTGGTTCAGATGGACTTTCTGCACTAAATAAAAGAGCTGAAATTATGCTGGTCTCCGGTCTCATTTTTCGTGAACTCTCCATATACTTTCTGCCAATCAAGCCAAATCCATTTGTTTGGCCAAAAAATATGTTGACAATTATGTTCATAACTTTTTTCCCCACTGATTGATTGATTGATTTTATCGGGCTTCTATGCCACTTGAATTGCCGTCAAGTCAGAGTTGCTTACCCTATTCTGTAAACCAAGATTTCAAAATATGTCTTCAACTTGGACAAAGCGAACTGATTAACAATTGTATGCCAAGGACAATTAATAGACTCAGTTAAAAAAAAATGAATCACCACACAACAAATAGGAATGCTTCATAATACATCCAAAGCCTTCTGGAAAAGGCAGGTTTTAATGACCTTAAAAAGCCAGTCCATTGGGGTCATATGGATCTCTGTTCCAAAGATGTAAGAAAGCAGTTTGAAAGGGCTTGTCTTTGTGGGTCCTGAAGGTGATAGTCTGGCACACCAGGATATATTTACAGGTAGTCCTTACAATTGTTTGTTTAGCGGCCATTTGAAGTTAAAACAACACAGAAAAAAGTGACTTATGACTGATCCTCACACTTATGACCACCACAGCATTCTCATGATCATAAAATCAAAATTTGGACACTTGGTGATCAGTATGTGTTTATGGCAGTTGCAGTTATATAACCACCATTTGCAACCTTTCCAGCCAGCTTCTGACAAGCACAGTTAATGGGAGAAGCTAGATTTGCTAAATGACTATATGATTCACTTAACTGCAATTATTCATCTAACAACTGTGGCAAATTGAGGACTGCTTGTATGTCTTTGCTTTTGGAACAATCAACTCCTTCTTGGAGGCTTAGGATGAAACTGCACTTTCATAGGCATAACTCTGAACTCAATTTTTGGAGAGAGATTTTGCGATTTTAAAATGTGTAAGGTGGTGGGAACTAATAACAAATGTTCATTTTCTACTAGACTCACTCTTTCCAGCTGTTTTTTGGGGTTTTTTTTTTTTACATCAGACAAGAACATCCAAACACAGGAACATTGGTATCTTTTTCACAGCAGTTCAACTGGAAACAATGTCCAGTGGAACAACATAAGATAAAATGTCTTTTTCTTTCTATTGTAACTTTTACCTCCAAATTACAGCCACAATTCTTGGCAACGGGAGAAACTGGATATATATGGAGCTATGTCTAATTTTACTCTTTATCAATGGAGGAATTGATAACGGAGGATGGAGGAATCCATGTATTCTCTGATTTTCTTAGGCTTTACTTTAAGTTTAAAATATTGCTTTTGCATAAATTAGCAATCCTATAATTCTATGGGCCTAACATTTTATCTTCTGATATTGCTCAATGTATTGTCTCTTTTGGTAATCTTTATTCTTGTGTATTATTGTCATTGTCACACTATATAGTTTGACATCATTCTAGACTAAGATCACACAGTGCAGCTAAAAGAGCCAAAAAAAAGAAGTTGACAACCAAAATATTGCAGTTCTAAATAATATCCCTTCTTATAAAGAAAAGCTTGAGCTATATATTACTAGAATGCAGAGATCCTTAAATTACTAGTGGCATACAGCATAAGCAATGTTCAGTTTTTAATCTAGTGATTCAAGAGTTATCAGACCCTGAAAGTCACCCTGATTTTCAGCCAAGCAGTTCTTTTAAGTACTGATCCATGACAGAAGATTGCAAACCCCAAATCAGCCTTGTCTAAACTGTGCATATGTAGCCAGCCAGCCAGTAGAAGCACTTATTTGAATTTTGTTGAGATTAGCATATTGCAGCAATGAAAGAATATGCTGAATCACAGCCTCAAAGCATGCATCCACCACGCCAAAATCCATCCATTACCACCCCACATAAAAAAAGGCCTCCATCTGTTGGCTGGCCCAATACACAAATGTTAAAATGTAAAGGGTATTATGTTAAAAAAAAAAAAGATCTATATACAGATGCAGTATGGGAAGCAGCTGAAATGCTGGAATACAGATGAATATGGTTGATATACGACAATGCAAACTGGTAAAAGTTTGCATTGTCATGTTTCTTTAGAGATTTTTTATTTTTGTGAGCTAGGGGTGGTAATCCAAACCCAACCCTCCTCACATTATCCGGACTTGGGATTGACTGGGTTATCTCCAAAGAAGAGATGAGCCAGGTGGAGTTGGGATGATGCCAAAGATTCTGTGAATGATTGAAACCACTGGAAAACAAATTGCTACCCAATGTGCTCTGCATAGGACATGATGATGATAATGATGATGATGATATCTCATCCGAGACAACGATGAATCCACATACAGACAGGAGTTTGTACAACTTGCCTCATGGTGTAACTGGAACAATCTGGAACTGAACACATTCAAAACCATAGAAATGGTGGTAGACTTTAGGAGATACCCTCCCATACTACCACCTCTTGCAATATGAGAGAACACAGTATCAACAGTAGAGACCTTCAAATTTCTAGGTTCTACTATATCACATGACCTAAAATGAACACCTAACATTAAAAAAATCATCAAAAAAGCACAACAAATAATATTCTTTCTGCGCCAACTCAGAAAGCTCAAACTGCCAAAGGAGCTGCTAATACAGAGGAATTATTGAGTGTGTCATTTGCATCTCTGTTAACTGTCTGGTTGGGTTCTGCAACCAAATAAGACAGGCACAGATTCCAGAGAGTAATTAGGACTGCAGAAAAAAAAATTACTACCAACCAGCCTTTAATTGAGGACCTGCATACTGCACAAGTCAAAAAGAGGGATGTGAAAATATTTATAGATCCCTCACATCCTGGACAAAAACTGTTTCAACTCCTTCCCTCAAAACGACTCTTGTGCACTGCACACCAGAACAACTAGTTTTTTCCCAAACGCCATCACTCTGCTAAACAAATAATTCCCTCAACACTGTTCAACTATTTACAAAGTCTGCATTACTATTAATCTTCTCATCACTCCTTATCGCCATCCCCTTCCACTTGTGACTAAATGACTGTAATTTTGCCGCTTGTATCCTTATGATTTATATTGACTGTTCCCTAGTATGGTCTGATTGCTTATTGTACCCTATGACTATTATTAAGTGTTCTACCTGATGATTCTTGACGAATGTATCTTTTCTTTTATGTACACTGAGAGCATTTGCACCAAGACAAAATCCTTGTGTGTCCAATCACACTTGCTCCATTAAAAATTATATTCTATGATGATGATGATGCAGCAAACTGGTACAGCATAGCACAGTACTGAATATTATATGATATTGCACAGTGTAACATAACTCTAGATAGCTAGGAAGTTGAGTGACTGATGGAACTTTCCTTGCATAGAGGTTCTTCTCCCTGAGTAGAGTCTTCTTTTCCATATCACTCTGTGTATAGAATGCTTGCTGTACAGGCTGAAGCTGCCACAGTCGGAGCCAATAATTTTCAGGACAGGCAAAACCATTATGTAAACATAGAACACAAATATTTCCAGGTGTCAGGGTAGAGGAAAGTCTGACAAAAAGATAATTAACTCAAAGGGGTTGGAGTTGGAGGAAGGTTCTGACATATATACAAATTGTTTAATGCTCATCTTGATTGCTGTCTTCTGCCTAAGCATTGCTTTGCACATATGTGACTTCTTTCTTGTTGACAGTAAAGTACCTTCTATGCCGAGTGTGTGAAGCCTTTGCTGTCAATTACTCAAAATGGAGCTGCATTTGTAGAGAGTTGAGGTTTACTGCCATGCTTGATGTGAAATCTGACAGCATGGCCTGTCTACTCATATTATGAGTGGATAATCCATGCTCCAACCCCAAGATTAAACAATAGCTACAAATCCTCTTGCAATGCTGCTGACCACAGATAAACTTGTCAATGCCAGAATCAAGTTCCAATCCAGATGGACCAGTTAACCCAGAAAATGTACCAGTTAACCCAGCAAGTGGAGCAGAATCAGCCATAATGGTGACTTCAATCTATTCTGGCCTAATATTTAGTAGCTATTGCTGCCTTAATACTAGTTTTCCTCAACTGTGTACCTGCTTCCCTGCCTAGATGAAAATCCTAGTGAATTTATTATCTTCTTCATAAATTATATGTCTTCCTGAGCAATTTCCCATGGATCAATCTCATGTAGGATTTATAATTGGCCTAATGACAGAGGTAATCCTCCTTCTGATAGAGAACAGCCCAGATTTGGACAATTACACCAATTTTGTGATACCTCTGAGGGCTAATTTTAATGCTATAAGTGACCACCAGCTACAAAATCTATCACCTCTGACAGGATAAGCACACACTGTGCAAAAATAGACAGCAGATTTTAGTCATTAGCTCAGGATGAGGGCTGGTATGAAATAGGCTTCATTGATCAGTTTAAAGAGGGACCTGAAGAAATCTGGGATGAAATAATCAGGAACGCCTGAAAGTTTTTTTTTCTGTATTAATGCAGGTATACCTAGGTATCAATGGTATTCTGAAAGAAATGCAGCAGAGTATTGCTTTTAATGTGCTTGAATTGGACTACTGGGGCCTGTATTTCCTTGGAAGGAATTCAGAATGATCCAGCTAAGTTCAGTCTATTCTGTTTTGCAGAGTAAGAGGAAAGATGTACACAGTTTTCTGAGCTTCGCTAATTTTTACCATAAATGTGTTCTACATGTTGTAGAACAAGATATAGAACTGCACTATCTGATCAAAATAAGTTTCCCTTTAAGTGGAATTCTATTGCCCACTAAACCTTTAATCAAACGGGCATTTACTTCTCACTCCAATCCCTAGGCCACAACTGTCTCTTTATTGTACAGGCTGATGTTTCCAGTTTTGCCATGGGAGCTTTATAATTTGCTCTATGGTTTGTGGATAGTTTCATTCCATCACCCCCCACCCTACCCCACCCCGAAACTATTCTTTCCATTTGTGGCAACTCTTTCCAGGCAAGACGAACTACATATAATGTTTTTAACAGGAAACTTTGGGCCATTAAAGAAGCCTTTTAGTACTGTTGCCCTTTTATTGAAAGGGAATATTCTCTAAGGTCTGAATAGACAAGAATTTAGAACACAAATTTCTAATAGAGCTGCAATGTTGTGAGCATTATTCTTTTTCTTATTTTAACTTTTATCTGTCTCATAGTCCCAGTGTGAAAAACAAGCAGGAAGATGTCCTATCACAAGGACATTTCTGACCCATGAATACTGCATGGGGAAAAAATATTCCCTAACACCTGCCCTGCCCTGTAAGATTCTTGCACCTGGAAAGGCTGCTCCTTTCTTAACCAATCAAAGCATTTATATTGGGGAGGGACAAGAGAAAGAAACAGAGTTGATACAATTTATATTCACTAAAAGGACATTTATGTGTGAAGATTTGGATAGATGAGGACCCTTTTCTACTTTCTATCACTTGCCTTCAAAATGGGGAGACCCGCATCACGACAATTGGAAGCCAGTTCCAATTGTGTTCCAATTAAACCATCAGACTTGAAATCAGGAGACTGTGAGTTCTAGTCCTGGCCTTGACCATGAAAGCCAATTAGGTGACCTTGGGCCAGTCACTCTCACTCATGCCAACTCACCTCACAGGGTTGTTGTTGTTGTAAGGAAAGTGAGGTGCATTGGACATGTTCTCTACCTTGAGTTATTTCAATATAACTGGACACTTTGGTATATTCAAAATATTTCCCTTCTCCATGACTTTTGATGGTCTCATATTAAAATAGACATCATGTTAATCTATAGGCTTTTATGTCTATTCTAACAAGTCTGCCCTTCCCTCTGCTGTACAGTTTCCCTCTCGTCCTTGGGCTAGGAAGAATTAATTTTGGCCTGAAAACTGCTACCTCTATAGCAGGGGTGTCAAATTCAAGGCCCAGAGGCCGGATCCAGCCTGCAGGGTTCTTAAATCTGGCCCATGGGGCTTCCTTGGAAACAGCAAAGGACTGGCCCATAGTGCCTCTCCAGAGAAAATGGAGCTCAAGAGGGCTGCATGCAGCCCTCCCGAGCTCTGTTTTTGCTGGCAGGGGGTTGCAGGAGGCCGTTGCAGCCAAAAATGGAGGTCAGGAGCCCATATTTGCTAGCAAAGCACTCAGACTGCCACAGGCACCCCTGGCATGAATGATGTCGAGCTGGCCACACCCACTTTGGCCTCCCAAAGTCATACATAACCCTGATGCAGCCCCTCAAGGAAATTGAGTTTAACACCCTTGCTCTACACTATTCCCATTACCATGCCTATAAAGCAATTCTGTAACTAATGCAAGATGCTTGGGGTGGCAATAGATCATGTTAAGTTAATAACATCTCATAAAGGTAAAAGAATGTTGGACCTTGTAATGCCACCTGTCTACAAGGAATGTCTACAAGACAATATAGAAGCAGGCAATGAGAATCTAATCTTCCAAGAGAGCCTCACCTGGCAATAGATATATGTCAAATGGTATTGTTTGTTGACAGATGGCTAAGGAAGGAAAAAGAGGGCTATAGGCAATGGTTCCAGTACCTCCAGTACCTCTTTGTGTACAGCTAAATTGGCAGAGATGCCACTACTGCACACCAACATGCAGCTACAGCCTAGACCAGAGTTCCCTAACCTGTCCAGCTTTACGGACCAATGGGGGCAGGAGAGAAGGGATGGTTCCATGTGAATGGCCAGAAGCTCATGAGCATATGCAGCTCCATTTGTGCAAGTGGCATGTATGCCCGCCACTCACACAAATGGGGATGTACATACACATGCATGCATTTGCTGGCCACTACGTTGCTCATCCACCGTTTCCACAGCCCAGTTGCAAAAAGTTCATGGCCTACTAGTGGGCTACAGCTCAGAGGTTGGGGACCCCTGACCTTGATCATCCAGTCTCTTAAATTTAACAGATAGAACTAGATGCTATTCTGGAAATCATTTTTCTAAGTTCACTCACGTCATTTTCTGTTGCAACCTTCCCTCCACTCTTAACACAGCTCATACATTGATTCAATACGTTTTCTGAAACCATAACTTATCCAATTATTTAAATCATTATAGAGGAATGCAGTTCACAACATATTTGGAAAAACTTGGTATCAAATGTTTAACTTCTATCGGAGAGGAGTCTGTGTGGTGAAGTGGTTGATGTAGCAAGTTACAAACTGGGAGACTATGAGTTCTAGTCTTGCCTTAGGCATAAAACCAACTTCTGTAAAAGTTTGCCAAGAAAACTTCAGGATTTCTTTGGGCAGTCTCTGAAAAATGGGATATGACTGAATGGGGAAAAAGAAATAACTCTACCTGGCCTATGCCCATCCCATGTTCTCAGGGGCAGAGATCAAACACCATCTTAGAACAATATTTTTTTCTATATAAAATACCAGCAAAATAATTGATCTAGTTTGTTTACAAATGGTAGAATTATTTATAGTAATTCAGTGTATACCTCTACTGAGATCAGGAGTAGGATGCTACCAGTTCTGCCTGGCTCTATAGAACCGGTAGCTCTGAAAAGCAGCAGACACAGTAGCAGCAGACACTGTTTGGCCTAACCACCCACCCGGGCTGTTAACTGACCTTTATTTCCTGCTTTTTCAACCTCAGCTGCTTTGTGCGGCACAGCTGAGGGTGAAAAAGCAGCAGTAAAAAAGTGGTTTTTCAAATGCTGCACACCTGCACACAGTGCTTAACAGCTGTCTGGGAGGCACAGCTTTAAGTGTATTACACACACGTAACACGCAACTGGAACACATGCACACAAAGTGCGCGTGAACGCGCAAAGCATAATCACCAAACTGGTAGTGACAGTGGTTGAATCCCAGCCCTGACTGAGATGTTATCCTTTCAAGCTCTTTAACAGTTACAACATGTACCAACTGTCTATGGAGATTCTCATGGTTGTCTATTGGTTGTCTAGATCATGGTTGTCTAGATCATGGTTGTCTCAAAGGTGCTTTTTTAAAAGGCAACTGGGCTTCTTGTTTTTGCTTAAAGATGTTTCGCATCTCATCCAAGAAGCTTATTCAGAACTTTGGAGCAACCTGCACCAGCTATCATGTTTTCCAACTCTATGCTTTCCAGAAGGTTCCTATTTTTTGAGGAACTGACAGTCCATCACTTCCTCAAGGACCATCTGGATCTTGCTACATCCTCTAGAAAGAGTTCAGAGAAGAGCAACAAAGATGATTAGGGGACTGGAAGCTTAAACATATGAAGAACGGTTGCAGGAACTGGGTATGTCTAGTTTAATGAAAAGAAGGACTAGGGGAGACACGATAGCATTGTTCCAATATCTCAGGGGATGCCACAAAGAAGAGGGAGTCAAGCTATTCCCCAAAGCACCTGAGGGCAGGACAAGAAGCAATGGGTGGAAACTAATCAAGGAGAGAAGCAATTTAGAACTAAGGAAAAATTTCCTGACAGTTAGAACAATTAATCAGTGGAACAACTTGCCTCCAGACATTGTGAATGTTCCAACACTGGAAGTTTTTAAAAAGATGTTGGATATTTGTCTGAAGTGGTGTAGGGTTTCCTGCCTAGGTAGGGGGGTTGGACTAGAAAACCTCAAAGGTCCTTCCAGCTCTGTTATTTTATTCTATTCTATTCTCACATCTTTGGGTCTCCCAAAGACTTTTGCTGTCTATTTTATCATCAGGAGTTACTCCCCAATTGTGGTAGAAGACCCTGTGATCTCCTCTCCACAACAGTTTAAAACGCTGGATGCTAATTTAGTGGACTGTTTCCTAGACTTGTACAGATCAATCCTACTATGTCTTGTCTGCAGCTTCCAGTTACAATGATAGTATTTCACCATTCACTCCTGGTCCTGGATATTTTCTTGGCTGTTTGGCATGCCATTTTGGTGAAGGAAAAGGGGAGAATGAGGTGGAATGAATCCTAGATTTAAATGTTAATAGGAAGGGAAACTCAAACACCATATGATTGCAGGAAGCAGTAGAAATCCACCCTTCACCAGCTCCACTTGCAATAACCTCCAAATCACTGGATTAGCCAGACATTCTGGCTTTGGTACTTGACAGTTCTAATTTAGATGAAGAAAGGGACTAGTTTGAACAGAGTTCCCTACCCAAGGCTAAGAGATAATATTCTAGAGATGAGGTCAGGACTGTGTAATTCTACAGAGAGAAGGGATAAAAGGTCCTGAAATAGGAAGATGTCCCCATTTCAGCCAAAAGATGAAATGGTTGTTTGAGGAGGGGGAGTTGATATCTCTTCAAGGAAAAATGTCATGGGAAACATAGAAATCATGTTCACCTATCAGAGGGTAGAAGGTACATTATTTTCCAGAAGTGAAACAGCTGGCACTAAAAATTTGCTAGCGTCCATGCCTCTTCCCTCTTCCAATCCTAAGGAATAGAGATAAATCAAACAGCAAGAGCACAGAAGCAGTAAGTAACTGAAACTAAAAGCTTTCAAGAGAAGAACCCCAGGAAATTGACTAAGAAGCCCTTTGGGGAGATATGCCCCACTTGGTAGATTTAAGTAACCGACTGCTCTTCTCATTGCTGCTTAAAATTGCATCTTATCTTGAACCTTCTGAACCTTTTGAATCTTTGAGGCCAATGGTGACTCTATCCCCGTTGGCCTCAAACCTTTGGACCATCGATAATGACTTTTTCTCACTTGCTTCTTGGATTTGAAGTTGCTATAAGAATAAAGATTCAAACTCTTTACAACTCCCTTCAGAGTAAGTTGCTTTCTCTCCCCATTTCTCTGCCTGCTGTTTTCTCAGCGTTCTCTCAGTCCTAGACCTGTTACTTCCCACTAGAGGGATTTATTGCTATTGCAGCTATAAAACAGGATGGCACCATAAATAAATATGAAATCACTACAGTTGAGGACAAAGTGGGGAAAATGGGATGGTTTTACAGCAGTTTTGGTATATGTTACAACCCAGTAAACTCTTGCATGTACAGTTCAATAAGAGCCATGTCTACAAGAGATCCAAACATAAAAGAATATGATACAGAAACATCAATCTATACAAAAGGGTGAGATAAAACAGCAACTTTTACCCATTGTGCTTTGTAAATCAATAAATACCGGTATGTTGAGACAGACTTAGAAAGTATGTATATATGCATTTTTATTTGACTACATTTATATATTACTCCAATCCACTAAACAAAAAGAAAAATTCTTGCCACTGGGCTAATATTGTTTGAAGATATATCATTGGCCATTTTTTCATTGATGACTTTAAATATTTTACAACATTATTTATCGAATAGAAATCCTGATTATTTCTATATATAATAATGTGAAACCATAGCTGCCAATTCTTGGCCTTAATATTCATTGAGTTCTTCCCAAAAGCCTAGGATGTCATAATGTCATAATCGGTGTAATATATATGTGGATTCAAGCAGTATGTTTGTAGTTGAGAGGTGGAAATGTGCACATTTTCTAAATGCCATACAAGATGTTTTGGGTATCATACCCAGTGTGCTGATAGCCATTAAATCTAGCTTATGCCATCTTTAAACTTCAATTTTCAGATCTTAATCTGAATTTTCAGATTTTCTTCAATTCTTTGTCTTCTATTCAACTATATCCTGGTATTTCCACTTCAAGTATCTACACTTTCTTCTTTTCAACCACAGTTAAATTTGCTGAAACAAGCTGAGACTTTATCTATCAGTATTCAGAAATTCCACAATATTTTAACCTGCTCATTTTTTTACTACTTTTCAACTACATGTTGCCATCCGTTTTTCATTATTGAAATATGTCAATTTGTACAAATGTTACAGTGAATCACTTTGGGGATTGTATTATGCAATTGTTTATTATCAGTTTGTGCAATTTTGCACAAGCTGAATGTTTCTTTTGTTTCTTTACACAATCTGCACTTTGAATCATTTGATCATTTTTTCATTCCAGCCTTTGACTACATTAGTTGAAATGGCTTGCTGTTGCACAGCCTAAATCAAGCCTTCAATTTCTTACTTTAATCTGCAGACCCCACAATACAATGGGAATAACACAAAGAACAAGAAGAGTTTCTTATTCTAATGTTCAGTTGTAAGCTGTTGTAAGGTTTTATCTTTATCTGCTTTCCCCTCAATCTTTCACATAAATTGACCATGTAATGCTTTGAAGCACCAGCTTTAAATTGGATTTGGAAATGAGATAACAACCTATTTATTATTGTTTTCCTAGGTAGTAGCAATATTAGGAAGAGCAATCTTTTTGCCTGTTCTACCACTCCAAAATTGGAGGATAGCAACACACCCTAAGCTCTGCTACGGTAGATGGACGCTAGCAGGCAAAAATGAGGGCTGAAAATGCATTTGCATCTCTTCAAGACTATTCTTGTTCCGTCCGGAAAAATGCGAGGTAGACCGGGTTCCAACAGTAAAAGTCTTTATTTTCAACAGTAAAGATAAATGGAACAGTTTGGCTCTAGCCGCGGCAGCCTTTATATACGGCTTGCCTGCCGGCTTGTAGCCAATGACATTAGTTTGATTTAACCGCCTTTTGGCAGCTCCTTTGGATTGGTTCCTAGTGAACCAATCCCTATGCCGGCTTTCTTAGCCAATCATATTAGAGGATTTGGAGTCAACTATTTTTATACAGAACAATACCCTTTTAAAAAAGATTTCCCCTACCATTGCAAACAATGAGACAATTCATCTAATCTAAACATCACACCAATGGGAAACTACTGGAGATTCTTTGCAGCCTCTACCTTGTTTCTTGAGATCTTTCTAGGTAGGTTCTGATGTCAGATCAAGCCACATGCATCTATTGAGGCTGGAAACAGGGATGGGCTGCTGGGGCTTCTCAGGGGTTCAGAAGATCCTCTACCTAAGATTCTGCAAAGTTCAGAGAACCCCCAAATCCCCACCCTGCCCACCATCCCAGGAGTCCACACACAGCCTGTTTTGGATACTGGTAAGTGCAGGGCATGCATGGAGGCTCAGGGAGGGCAAAAAACAGGCCTCCTGGAAATTTAGGAACGCCAGAAACAGGCCTGTTTCTGGCTTCCAGAGACCCTCCAGAGCTGGGGGAAGACAAAAATTTCCCTCCCCACACCATGGTGCAGGAGGCCGAATAGGCCACATCCACTATGGCCATGCCCACCCAGCAACCGGGCAGACAATCCGTTGCTAAATTTTTGAAGCCCACCCCTGGCTGGAAGGGAATCAACGGATACCCCAAACAATCTGATGGCCACTGGAATGTTATTCTAAGTTTATTGTCATTTTTCATTGCATTTCTTGAAAAGTATGCATCTGAAGGGTGAAACACAATGAATACAGTAAGTATAATACATAAAAATATACAGCCACAAGATTCCAACTTTTGTGACCAAAGGGATGCATGTTATTCGTCAATTTTAGGGGAGTGAAAATTATCTACACAGGTCATCAATCCTTTGCTTTTTCTGAGGCATGCAATGAAGTTCATTACTGTATTACATTGATGGGGGAGATAATTGTCTTTTCTGTGCTACAGTACTAGTTCTGCTGTGAAATGCAGGATTTCCTTGAGCAAGCAAAAGATTTTTAGATTCCTGTCTTGTAATGTAGGTCCCTGATGTTACTGAAATATCTTTATGCAATCAGATCTGTTTGGCTTTTTGCACTGCATTAGACAATAGTTCCATCATGCAATGCATAGCTTCATTCAATTTCCCTAGCAGGATAGTGCAGATATAACAGCAATTGTACAGTTCAGTCAGGAGGAAAAGGCACAAAGTGTCTTTTACAATGCTTCAAAGCCCCCATTTGGAAAGGATAGAAGGCATTTCTTGATGTACTCAAGATAAAAATGGATACCACCCCACTTGTATCATGACATCCACATGTTCAAAAGCTATCGACATTCAAGAATATTCTCTCTCTGAATCTATGTTAGTCAGATGTTGACAGATTATTGGCTGCTTAAGGAAACAACAAAGCAGAAGTTGTTTGAAACCATCTGGTGTAAGCTGGACAATGGAACTGCTGAGGAATTCAAGGATGTAAAGCAATAAATATTCATACAGAGAGAAGTTGCTCAGGAGGATCCTTGGTGCTCTCCAAGCTTGTTTATTTGCTTGTAGATGTTTTATTATCCAACTAGATAGCTCATTGGTGCTCATTTTAGGCCAGATCTATTGCCATTCCTGTAGTGCCACCAGGATAGACACATTGAGAGGCTTCTCAATCAGTAAACTGCTTCAGGTGGAATTTCAGATTAGACTATTCTGATCATTCAGTAAAAATGTTCTATCCACATTTTATATTCTGTATCTAGCTTTCTCATCAATTGGGACTGCTCTGCCATTCTTTCCTTGTCCATTGTCTTTCATAGGTGCCTTGGAAATCAGACTTCTTGGAGGAACACAGTGGAAAGTTCATTATTTGCATTTGCAAAGGGAGGCAGATGAAAATTAGAAAAAAATTACAAATTATGGTTTGTACCTGCAGCCTTAATTCTGCCCAATAGTGCATGCTCATTATGATGCAGTCTAAAGTCTTCTTGATAGGCCTTTACATTATTATATTTTCCAGATGTGCAGAATAGAGCTTTGATGAGCAATTGTAAATCTTCAAGCAGTGTTCAACATTTGCTCTTATAGATCTATTGTCCATAATAGCTTCTTTTCTTTTTAACATAAAGTGTTTGAGACAATAAGAAACTGATAAATTATGTCAAATATGGTTACGATCACAAACTTTCCTACCAAGCTTAATTGTAAATCACTGGTTTTAACTGAATGGTTCCTAAAGTAATGAAGATGAATCCTTGCACGTTCTTAATTAAGAGCAGACAATGCCATTTCAGACTTCCATGCTATGGGGAGATATTGAAATATTAATAGTAGAATAGTATTGTTAATGGTAAGCATCCAAATCTTTGCTGGTATTTTCAAATATAGTTTAGGATGCACTGTTAAAGTCTATGGGGAGATTTCTCAGGAGTCTTAGGTTCTCTATCAGATAAGAAACATATGGTGAAAAAGATTTACTCTACTGTTTTTCTTTTGTCTGGTATCCATCTTAACTCCTGTCCTGTTAGTGGCATTTAAGGGAATCATAAGTTAAAAAGATTCTGTGGGCAGAGCAGGAAGAACTTTGAATTCTCCAAATGTAAATTTCCTTGTTTCATGGGCATATCCTCAAACTGGGTATGAGTCTGCGTAGCAGCAATATTGCTTCTCCCAATCTCTCCTCAAGTGTTCTTCCATGGGTTCAGTAAGCTTCTTACTCTTTCTGAGGTTGGAGGCTTTCAGAGGTATAGCTGCTTCTGTAAAAGATTTGGACATCTGAAACTGGGTTTCAGGAACCAGGCTCCATGTTTACAGCAAGGGTGGGTGGAGGGTTCGAGTCCTCTGGTACTTCAGGGATATCCGTCATGACTGAAGCAATTGCCATGTTTCAAATTGGTAAAAGGTGACTTTTGGAAAATTTAGTCATTTTCTGTGTAATTCTCTTTTTTTTGTACTGCAATGCAATCAGGTAGCAGAAAGTAGAATTGCTGCTGGATTTAATACTTGAGCACGTAAGTGGCACTGCAGAGTCTGGATGATGCTAGCACAGCACACAGTATGGCAGTTTCTAGGATGCGATGTGTGCTTGCTACACAAGGGGGCACTAGAGGTTGTGTAGTAAAGTCTGAAGACTTGGAAGCTAAACGCAGAAATATGCCTATTAGTGTTGCTTGCTCCACAAGGTGGCAGTAGAGGTTGCATAGCAAAGTCAGAAGACTGGATGGTTAAACGCAGAAATATGCATAGAAGATGCTATTGCTACGCCCATGTTAGGTTGCAGTTAATCCTGGAACCTTGAATTAAATTGATTAAATTGTCCACAATAATTGCAAAAAAGGGATTATCATTGAATAAACACTCTGGTCAAATTTGAGAAACTGTGTTTAAAAAAAAAATCAAACTATGGGAAATTTCTCCTTGAGCCCCAGATGTAGCTGTGGGTTGCTTTGCTTAGGTCTGTTAGGTTGCAGTTAATCTTGGAACATTTGAATTAAATTGATTAAATTGTCCACAATAATTGCAAAAAGGGATTATCATTGCAAGCACATATTGGTAAACTCTGGGAAATTTCTCCTTGACCACCAGATGCTTTGCTTGAGTCTGTGGGACTGTGCTGTGGGATGCTTTGCTTGAGTCTGTGGGGCAGGAGTGAACTCCAGAGGAATTTATTGTTTCCTTGCTGGAGGAAAACCAATCAATTGAAGACAACACTCCAAAGGTTTGCTTGCGGTGTTATATGTTTTTTTTTAATTGTTTAAAAAAGATAGAGGAACATGAAGAAATTTTAAGGTTTTGAGCAGAAAAAGAAATTGTTCCTTTTTAAAACATTGCTAAGATTAGCCTTCTTTGCTTTGAAGATGGTCTGTCAGTAATGAATTATGACCCCCAATAAAATGGCCAGAGTAGTTGTAAAAATAGCTGGAGAAGCTTCTCTTATTGCCTCTGAGCTGGAAAAATGCAAAGACTTTCAGATGAAATGAGCAGGGCAAAGTTAGTTTTCCTTTCTAGAAATACCAGCAAGATTTCTGAAGCTTTCTCATTGCGTTTGGAAAGGGTTTGTAATTGGATGAATACAGGGATGGATGAGAGATACTTAGCCCCTCCCTTTCTTTTACAAATTGGTTCTTTCTGAGTAATTTGAGACACTTCTTTCACTGAAGAGAAAAGGAGGGGGAATTCGCCCCTTCCTGGCTTGATACGAAGACAAGGAAATCCTGCCTCAGTAAAGGGGAGAAAAAAGGATCGAAAGAAGCAAATTTGATTGCCTTTGAAAGCGAGTGCATAGGATATTTGAAAAGTCTCTTGAATAAAAGGGGAAGGGGGGATTCTTGCCCCTCCCTGCAATTTAAACTGAGGCACAGAGCTTAGCATTCCACATTCACTCCTGGCTTCAACATTACATTGCTTCATCACAAATCCAAATTAACTGTCTTTATACTGATGGGCTTCAGGACTTCAAATAACCATCTTTTTACTATTCTGTATCCTATACAGATGCAGATAGATAAACTCCACAAAGCATCCATAACAGAGTACTTTTATTGGTTCATCAGGTGTCCTCATAACTCACATTTGTGATGAAGTTCTTCTTTAATCACCAATCTTTCGCATATCTGTCTTGTAGATAAAAAGATGGTTTATCTCCTATCCTTTTTCTCCCATCTTGTAACGATAGAAGTAGAACACTTACCACGAGTCCATGAGTTCAGCCATGAGTGAGGAAAACTCCCCCAACCCATCGAGGGTCAATTTAGTGACCAATTAAGATTACAGATGTGGTCACATGACATGGACTACATTTCCCAGGATACCTTAACTACATTTACCTTGATGCATTCCCTTAAGGGAACAGTTCACAACTGCTACCTAACTATCCAATTCCCATACACTGGCTAGACAGCACACTGTGGATGTGTGGACACCACAGTTGTTTCAGAACTATGAGCCTCCATCATCCTTGACTACTGGCCATGCTGGCTAGGCTGAAGGAACCCATTGAGCAAGACCCTCTGAAGGCTCAAAATTTCATCACCTTGGTCTGAAGAATAAACAGAATGCCTGTGGTCCTGTCCTATCAGGCTCTATGTCCCTTCTGACTTTCTTTTTTAAAAAGTTTAATTAAAAACAGAGGAAATGTCATGAAACAATATGAAAACCAAGATGTAGAATAATGTTTAAAAAATTGAGCAGGAAAGAATCATGCATCCCACAGGCCATATGAAGTCACAAACTCTCCAGAAAGCTCAGAATTTGTGCCAATGACATTTTTAGTGGAAATTTACAAATAATAGCAGTATAATTTCCTAATTATTTTCACTGGTTAACTAAATAAAATAAATATGTAAAATTCAAATGGGTTTAACACATCTATAGAATAGTATTTGAAAACTTAGCCTATCAAAACAGGAGACTGAGATAGACAAAAGTTTTCCAGACTTCAATCATAAAAGGAAAGAGT
Organism: Laticauda colubrina; assembly: GCA_015471245.1. Classification (NCBI taxonomy): domain Eukaryota; kingdom Metazoa; phylum Chordata; class Lepidosauria; order Squamata; family Elapidae; genus Laticauda; species Laticauda colubrina. Next base: position 47,773,361 of record BLBF01000022.1, read on the forward strand.
GAAATAAGATCCAACTCTTGACCTTAAAAAGGTTAATAGAAGTCTAAGAGAAGAAAACATATAGTTCAAGGTTGAATGTGCTCTCTGAGCTTAGTAATTTTTTATAGATGTTTCATTGCCCAGATAGGTAACATTATCAGTACTGGTGATGTTACCTAGTTGGATAATGAAACATCTGCAAGCAAACAATGGAACTCAGAATACTAAGGACCCCATAATTAAAAAAGGCTGCTATTCCCTCATTTATAGTAATACATAACTCTACAAAGATTCCTTAGGTACTTTTGGTAATCAAATCAGATTTGTTGGCTGCAAGCCAGAAATATGTCCAATTGGTAAGAAAATAATACAGTAGTAAACTAGAGTGGTAGAATATTCTTGTTAGATAATTTTCAGTGATTTCAATCATGTCGTGATATACATCACAGCAGCCTTTTTATAAGAATGCCATTGAGTTGCTCTTAACATTCCCAGTGTGCCCACAAGCCTGAAAAATTTCCTGTCTCCAGTCTGAGCAGTTAAAAGAACCATTTCCTAATTCTCTCACTTTTCTCACTTTCTCTTTTGTATTGTTCAGAATAACAACAATGCTCAAAGAATTTGTTCTTTTACATGTCAAAGGATACAGCTGCTAAGGAAGGAAACAGTTAGTCTCAGCTTTACAAGGCAGAATCCTTCATGGTACAGTCTGGTTTGCTATTGTCTTGACAAAAAATAGAGACATGCTAAGGTAAAAGAAGAAAGTGAGCATCTTCTTGGGCAGGGAGGATAGTGAGATCTATTTAGCATTATTGCTGTTTTTTTTTCTTTTTCTAATGTTACATTCCATCTAGTTTATTATCAGGTATTGTATTAGATATCAACTTGCAAGAGAAAGGCTGAAAGGGAGCCACACACCTGCATATATATATATGCACAGTGTGGCCATCACATTGAGAATCAGGCAAAGCCAACCATTCCAAAAGATATTGAATAACAAGAAATGAAAATCTTATATAACTTCTTTTCATCAAAAATATTACCAACTCCATAACTCCCCTTTGGTTGATGATGCAATAGAGTTAAATGAGTTAAATAATAATGAGTTAATAGAGTTAAATCCAAGAGAAAAGGTTATGAAAAGTGAGAATGTTGAAAATGGTAAAATTACAGGTACAAATAATGTAATTGGAGAAATATTAAAATATGGGTGTAGTTTGCTCTCTCTAAGTGTGTGTGTGCGTGAGAGAGAGAGAGAGAGAGAGAGAAAGGTATGTTTAATTAGTATGTTAAGTATGATTTGAATTGATTTATGCTGGATAGGGATTGAGCAGAGCAATTCTTGCTCTTTAACAAGTCATTGAGAAATGTATGAAAGCAAGGGTATAATTTATTGATTTAGAGAAGGTGTAAAATAAGAAGATATGTTTCACTACATATTTTGAATGAATACGAAGCTGAAATTTAGTTGCTAAATACGATACAGAAATAAAAGTATTTGTATATAACTGGGTTGTTGAGCAAAGGGCTTGGCAGAAAAGATTATGTGATGTCTTCTTAGTTGTTAAATATATTAATTTTTGTATAAGCCTATGAAGGCTTGCAGTGGTGTTAGAGAAGTCTTTATTGGGGACATGAAAGTACATGTACTTTTGTTTCCAAATGAACCCTATTGATGACTGAGAACCCAAATGATTTGCAGCAAATGTTAAATAGCCAGCATGATGCAATGAGGCATATGGATCTATCAAGTGTATTAAAGACTATAGTAATGTTGTGATAACCCAGGGTAGGATACAAAAGCAATAAAGTCACAAAAGCCTTTAATTCCTTCAACTTGACTTCAAAGGTTCAAATATCATTGACTGGAGAAAAAACTCCCCCACAAACACTTGTGAAAAGGAAGAACTTCCATTCAAACTCAAAATACATATAAATTATAAATAGAAAAAAACAACACAAACCACACTGAAGCAATTAAGGAGACCAGGCAGAATAAGGACTTGAAGACGTCCACAGATATCAAAATACACACCCTGGGAAAGATGCCAGAACTCAGATAAGAACGGACAGACTAGAAATATTTTCACGCTTTGCTTCCAGCACTGGCCTATGCACAGTTTGTCCTTTTAAACAGTCCTCACAGCTGCAGTCCATGAAGGGGATCAAGGCCCTTTCCTCCCCCAAAGACCATGTCATTCACATTTCTCCTTTATCCGCTCCTCCCTGTGTGCCCTAGGATGAAGAGGGGATGGGCCTGGGTCTTCCTCTGAATGCCCAGCTGGCCTGTGGCCTTCCCCATTTTCCTCCACAACCTCTGGAGCCACACTCCCACTCCCTGTCAGTTGTTCCTCCTCTCCCTCGGAGTCAGATTCTAACAGGGACATGACACATGTGTTTCATAGGGGAAATGAGGTGAATGATTGCAAATTATGCATACATTTCACAAAACTGGAACAAATAGATAGAATTTGTGTACCTTGATAAAATGGTTACTAATGATGGGGAATAGATGGGAAAATGTTAAATACAATTGTTGGGAAAATGATCGTGGTAGCACAGAACAACTTTGGTATGGCAAAACAAAAATTACAATGCAGTGCGAATGGGTTGTATAAAGTGTGAGTACTGGAAATACGAGAAATATGAAAGTCAAGAAAAAATGGGTGATTAATGAAGGTGGATTCAGTACAAAAATGAGTGGTCACACAAAAATAATAGAAGAATGAATTGTAAACAAATGATAAAACAAATATATGACAAATATATAAAAGAAGAGGAAGAACTGAAAGGAAGGAAAGGTCAATAAATACATGACTGGATAGACATGAAGAAATGTCAAAAAAGGAATGAGAATTTTAAAGAACAAAAAGCAAAGTGTGAAGCAATATATGGACACAACAGAAGCAAGAATGGACAGTTATAGAATAGTACAATGAATGGTGCAGACTTAAACATGATTTGTTTGTTGGTTTGAACCATATCTATCTTACCAACGACCCTGGGCAGCATACAAGAAGTTAAACAACAATAAAACTGAACAACTAATAATTCACAGAACCAAAGTGTGAAGTCAGGGAAAGTCATTCTCAATTCACCACAAAAAAGTAGCAAAAAAACCAATCAACCCACTAAGTGGCCTGGCATTACTGCCATCCCAATGCCCTCTCCCAAAGTAATCAACAAGCACAATCAATGCCATGTTCATACTATGATCAGGTATGAATTTAAATTGAAAGGGTTGGGTAATTTGCTTTCTCCAATGCTGTGGTCTTTATTGTGGTCTTTATTGTAGTACTGTATATAATGCAACATTATTATCTGAAATAATATGTGGAAATAATCTTGGGAGACAGGAGGAAGAGCTGCAATCCAACAGTAGTCAGACAAGAGGTAGCTGAGTCCACAGAAGGAATGGGCATGGAAAATGTTTCTGAAGAGGGGGCTCCCTGGTTTCTTGGACTCTAAAGGTGAGAGAGGAGAGATTCAACTGAAGTGATTCACTTAATATCTACAGCAAGAAACGTGATAAAATAAGACATAACAAATGTCTCACTTAGCAACAGAAATTTTGGGCTCAATTGTCATAAGTCAATGATTACCTGTATTTATTCATTGCCACTCTTTTGAGACACAGTTTGAAGGACTCAGCCTTCAAAGCTTGAAACATCTTGAAATTATTCTGTAAAAATGAATTGATTTCTTTTGTATAAATCTTCCAATTGCATCTGCTTTGTATTTTTCCAAGAATATTGTCTTGATTTAATCATTGTGATTTCTAACATTATACAAAAATAAAAAGAAGACCTTAGTAATGGTTCCCTCATAGCAAACATTCCTTCCTAGGCATTTTTATACAAAGATTTATATTTCATTCAAAGATGAAGTTGTCTTCCCTTGCTTTTGGCAACTGTATTAATAACAGAGAGAATGAGGGAATATGTAAATATGTAAATATGTAAAATACCATGGAGAAGATTGAGATGCACGGATAAAAGATATTGATTTATAGTAAGAGTAATGGTAAAGGAATACGTAAATACATATACTGAAAAATGTGCGGAGATGAAAAAGATGTCTTGATATTGATAACAATGTATAAAGTTTTATTTTATGTTTTTAAAATTTGGAAACTTAATAAAATTTATTTTAAAAAAACAGAGATAATTGAATTGCTTTTAAAGCTTCCTTGATATTTCTTTGATATATCCTTTGATATTCCTAGGGCTGGAAAGGAATTTTGAGGTCTTCTAGTTCAACCCCCTGCCCAAGGCAGGAATCCTTATATCATTCCAGACAAATGGTTGACCAATCTTTTCTTCATCACTTCAGCAATGAAGCACCATAACTCTAGAAGGCAAGCTGTTCCACTGATTAATCCTTCTCGCTGTCAGGAAGTTTCTCCTTATTTCCAGGCTGAATCTTCCTCTGACAAATATTAGAAGAATACTGAGGAATTAGGACTTCAGAGATCTTGCATTGGATTAATGCCAGTCAGCTCTTGACAGTGGATGATTGTTTTAGAGATGTAATAGTAGAATTGTGTGGTAGACTCATGGGTTCACATGGCGAAGTTACAAAAATGAATGACAGGTTTAAAATGCATCAGAGTAGCAGTCATCATAGGTAAAGGGCATAATTATGTATAAGCATAACAGAATGTGAAAAATGGAGTAAAGGAATTGCACAAATAAAGGAAAAAATCTTATCAAAGGAGAAAGAAATCCAACTAGAATAATTCAATGAACTATGCAGGAAGAAACAGAAAAAAATAGGTATGTGATATAGCTGCACTTTGATCTTACCTTAATTCAGGCATGCTTTCTCAACTTGGGGGAAAGAAAAGACTTGCAACAGCCTCCTCAAACTATCACTAGGGTTCTTTTAGAAGAGCAGGTAAGATCTGTTTGTTTTGAATATGTTTGTGATAGGGACATGCTTTCTGAGATGTAGTAGGTTTGAAAATGAACACTCAGTCATTCCAATTTGAAAAATGTTGTTCTGTCTTCTCCTGGCTTCAGTGATCTCTTGAGAAAGTAACATTCCACTACTGAAGGCGATAATTGCACCTTGGAAATAAAGATCTCGAACATTTGCCTTGCCTTCCTTTTCATTTAAATACCCTCTCTTCCTGCCTCCCATCTTTTGTAGCATTGTACTACTCACAGTCACCTTCTCTGCATTTAGGCGAGAGACTGATTAGCAGCTGTTGGTTCAAGCACTGAATGCATAATTGATGGTGCCTGTGTAGCTGTTTAAACTTGCATCAGTGTTGTTTATATTCACTTTAATGGCTTTTTTGCCAGTGGAGCGAAGGATACATGACTGCATAATGCATGCCCTGATATATCTGCATATGAAATCATTCAAATACGTGCAATTGCCATGCTTTGATCTTAACCCAAATATATCTAGGAATGAAATTAAAGAAAATGGTTGATTTAAGCCCCATCAGATAGCTAAAAACAGACATTTCAGTGAAGTTTCTGTCACTCATTTTTTCCTAATCAAAATTAAAAATTCATAACAAGGTCAGTTAGGGAGACTTCACTGTAATATGCAATCTTTACTTTCATAGAAACACAAGACTTGTTTTAACATTCTAACTATATATTTATATGAGAGTAAATATTCAAAATGTATGTATGAAGTATTTTTTAAAAACCTACCCAAAACTTTCAATTTCTCCATCTTGGTTGCATATCAAACCCAATGCAAAGAGATGAGGAATGAAGAATAGAAAAAGTTGGTCGGATGTTGGAATTGTATCCATGGAATATATTTGGAATATATTTGGAATTTTAAGAAATTCCAGACAGAGTGTAGGAAGAGATAGCAATCTCGACTACAGAAAGCTCTACCAAGTGCTATGAATATTTCAGGTTACATCTTGGAAGGTCTGTAATGGAAAAAAGAAGCATGCCAGTCCATCAATATACACTGCTCAAAATAAATAAATAAATAAATAAATAAATAAAGGGAACACTTAAACAACACAATGGAACTCCAAGTCAATCACTCTGTGAATCAAACTGTCCACTTAGGTAGCAACACTGATTGACAATCAATTTCACATGCTGTTGTGCAAATGGAATGGACAATAGGTGGAAAGCAGAGGCAGTTAGCCAGACATCCCCAATAAAGGAGTGGTTCTACAGTTGGTGACCACAGACCACTTCTGAATTCCTACGCTTTCTGGCTGATGGTTTGGACACTTTTGAATGCTGGCGGTGCTTTCACTCTAGTGGTAGTATGAGATGGAGATGGTAGTACTACCACTCTAGTGGTAGTATGAGATGTCTACAACCCACATAAGTGGCTCAGGTAGTACAACTCATCCAGAATGGCACATCAATGCGAGCTGTGGCAAGAAGGAGATGGGCCAGTACATGAGGAGACATGGAGGAGGCCATAGGAGGGCAACAACCCAGCATCAGGACCACTACCTTCACCTTTGTGCAAGGAGGGACAGGAGGAGCACTGCCAGAGCCCTGCAAAATGATCTCCAGTGGGCCACAAAAGTGCATGTGGCTGCTCAAATAGTCAGAAACAGACTCCATGAGGATGGTATGAGGGCCCAACATCCACAGGTGGGGGTTGTGCTTACAGCCCAACACCGTGCAGGATGTTTGGCATTTGCCAGAGAACACCAAGATTGGCAAATTCACCACTGGTGCCCTGTGCTCTTCACAGATGAAAGCAGGTTCACACTGAGCACATGTGACAGACGTGACAGGGTCTGGAGATGCCATGGAGAATGTTCTGCTGCCTGCAACATCCTCCAGCATGACCGGTTCGGCAGTGGGTCAGTAATGGTGTAGAGTGGCAGTTCTTTAGCGGGCTGCACAACCCTCCATGTGCTCGCCAGAGGTAGCTAACTGCCATTAGGAACCGAGATGAGATCCTCAGAGCCCTTGTGAGACCATATGCTGGTGTGGTTGGCCCTGGGTTCCTCCTAATGCACAACAATGCTAGACCTCATGTGGTTGGAGTGTGGCATCAGTTCCTGCAAGACAAAGGCATTGATGCTATGGACTAGCTCGCCTGTTCCCCAGACCTGAATTCAATTGAGCACATCTGGGACATCATGTCTCACTCCATCCACCAATGCCATGTCGCACCACAGACTGTCCAGGAGTTGGGGGGTGCTTTAGTCCAGGTGTGGGAGGAGATCCCTCAGGAGACCATCCGCCACCTCATCAGGAGCATGCCCAGGCATTGTAGGGAGTTCAGACAGGCACATGGAGGGCACACACACCACTGAGCCTCATTTTGACTTGTTTTAAGGACATTACATCAAAGTTGGATCAGCCTGTAGTGTTTTTTTCCACTTTAATTTTGAGTGTAACTCCAAATCCAGACCTCCATGGGTTGCTAAATTTGATTTCCATTGATAATTTTTGTGCAATTTTGTTGTCAGCACATTCAATTATGTAATGAACAAAGTATTTAATAAGAATATTTCATTCATTCAGATCTTAGGATGTCTTATTTTTGTGTTCCCTTTATTTTTTTGAGCAGTATATAAACACAGATGGGTATACACATAAATATTCCAGCTGTTCATTTGTTCACTTCCAAAGGGCTACATAGGGAATGGCAGTGACTATGCCAGTTGTAAGCAATTTTGCATCAGCCCCAAATTCCACCCAGGCTGATACTGTTCCAACCTTCTTTTTCAGAAATGTACTAAAGGAAGGGGCTGCAATTGACCAACCAGACATGAACAGAGTTACACATTTTTATTTTAGCATTTTATTTTAAATATATCACTTTGTGTTCATTGGCCCAGAATCCCCCCATCTAGTTTTCATGACTGAGGAATCCATGATTTCCTAGCTGAAATTGCCAAGAAGCTACAGCCAAAAGAAACCCAAAGTCTCAGGAGGGAACATAACAAAAAATATCAGAGAACTATTAGAGGAGATGAGAATCAGTGCAGTATCACCACTTATGTTAAAAATGAACATAGAAAAGAGACATGGAAAAACAAATGAAGTTTTCTAAAAAAAAAATTGAACTCAGAAGGATATCCTAACCTCAGGTTGGATTGGTAAATGATACCAATAAACAGATAATAATGGACTCAAGATCAAGGGAATATGGAAGGCATATACTAAAATTCTGATAACTAGAGAAATCAACACCAAAGATACTGAAGAAAATATTCCTTATTTACAAGTACATCTATTACCAGAAGATGGTTCAGTTATTATTAAATCAAAAGGGCAGAAGAATTGATGAAACATCTATACATACAGCAAGCAACAGAAAGAGAATCAGTCAACGAGACTATACCAGCAAATTTCAAAATAGCGCAATGGCCAACAGATTGGAAGGGACCTGTTTATAAACAAATACCAAACAAAGGAGATTTATCATTAACTTCACATGCCAGCAAAAATGCTTGTAGAACCCTACATAGAAATGAAATGTCAGTTATTCAAGCTGATTTTAGAAAAGGCTAAGGAACAAGATACATTATAGCTAATGAGAAAGCTAAATATTTTTTTTAAAATCAATGAGTTTTCTTAATTATATTGTAGAGAGTTCTTAAATTGTCTTAACTAGTAAAATGACCTTATGAAAATAGGTATCAAAGAACATCCCAATTGTCCTCATGCAAAAATCCATACACAAGATATGAAAGCACAATCCAAATTTAACATGGAATATGAAACACCTTAGATGCTTCTTCTTAGATGAACCCACCATGTCAGGTGGGTTCCAGGTCAGTAAAGAGGGTCAAACACAACCATGTGCTTTCTTCATATTTATTCAGTCTACATGCTGAATATATATCGAGAAAAGCTAGATTGGAAGACCTGTCTGGTTAAAAAATGGAGGAAAAACATCTTTAATAACCTACTCTATTCAAAAAATGTACTCTGGTAATTGAAAGTGCACATGAGTTGAAAATTTAATAATGAAAGTCAATTTAAGTACAATTAGTACAATTTAAGAAAAATTGAACTAAGATTAAATATTAAAAAGTCCAAAACAGGTTCAGCAACTAGCCTTAAAACTGACATTGAAAGGTGGGTAATATCAATTGCTCAAAGTAGACAACTGGCCAGGAAATACTGTAGATTCAAAAAAAAAAAAAAATCAGAACTCTACTTTGCTGATCTAGAGACTACCATAACAGAATCTTTAAATCCTGGCAATGTTTTCCCTTCTATCCCTCTTATAACAAAGAATGTCAAGGCAGGGCCACATTAAGTTTATTTCTAATTCTTTGATTCATGTTTCACTAACTGTCATACATACTTTGTCCAAAAACATCTCTATAGTTGCCCACACCATTTTTTCTGTTAGACCCAAATTCTTCTCCCAACCCAAAGAAAAGTGCATGATTGTGCCTACCATCCCTGTCCTATTGTCCCCAATTATTAGCTCCTATTTCTTATATTTAAACTTATGTTTATTCTTATTTATATTATATTGTAAGCTTTTGACAAAATGAATAAATAAAATAAAAAATAAAAATAAAACCTGGAATGATGTTCTTGAAATAAACTACAGGCATATCCCAATCCCATTGCTTTGCTTGGCAACACACCAAGTTCCCTACACCAATCCTGCAGTTCAGAACTAGAATGAATTGGTACTTCTCCCTTCCCTGCTGCCCTCAAATGTCTTTACTCCCCTTCTTCTCACCTAATGGCTCTCCCAGACAATTTCTCTCTCTCTCTCTCTCTCTCTCACACACACACACACACACACACACACACATAACCAGCCACATAAGCAAAGAAATCCAAAAGACGATCATCCCAAGAGAAAAATCTTCTAGATGCCCCAAATTATACGGCCTCCCAAAAATACACAAAGAAGGCATACCTTTCAGACCCATAGTCAGCTCCATAGGAGCACCATTACAAAACCTAGCTAAATAGTTAGCAAAACAACTACAGCCCCATGCTGAAACCGCAGCTTCATATGTACAAAACTCATACCACTTCTTAGAAATGATCAAAGATCTACACGTAGAACAAGAAGATCTGCTTGTAAGTTTCGACGTGGTTTCACTATTCACTCAAGTCCCAATAAAAGAAACTCTTGAAAT
>BLBF01000022.1:47783808-47831973 GCA_015471245.1 Laticauda colubrina
ATAATACCCGAAGGAAGCTGAACAGCACATACATAGATGCATATATGTTTGAGAAGGTTGTTAATATCCTTCAACTTGTTCTTCACACTGTTTTCTTCATGGTTTATGCAGCGGTGGGATTCAAATTTCTTAACAACCAGTTCTGCGAGCATGCCCTAATTTGTAGGTGTGGCTTGGTGGTCATGTGACTGGGTAGGCATGGCTTGTATGCAAATATTGTAAATATTTATGTAAATATTGAATTGTTTTGTTAAAAAAAGAGCAACTTTTACCCAAAACGAGTCACAGTATGCAGGCAGGCAATCTGCTGCCTGAGTCTGCACTGAAAAATGGAAGCTTCAGTTCTAAGGAAGGTTCAGCTCTGCTCTCAGGCCAGTGGTATGATTTGCCAGTTCTCCAAACTGTGCAGAATCATAACAACTGGTTCTATAAAACTGGTCCGAACCGGTAGAATCCCATCCCTGGGTTTATGCCAACTGCATGATTAATACGGGTGTTGATCAACAAGTCTTTAACTGTACTTTGTTTCCATTAAAATAAATCAGATGTTTATTTTTTTTGTGGGATGTCAATAATTTCCTTAAGGTGATGTTATATGTGCAGTATGCACAATCATCAATCGAACACTGATTTATTTTACTGGGATGTCAATAAAGTCTTCTAGAGTACATTTATATGTACAGTATTTACCACTGGTGTTTCTCAACTTGATAACTGTAAGATGTTATCAATGCTCAGAATTCCTCAGCCAACCTTGCAATCTCATTTGGGGGCAGGGGGAGCGGGGAGACTGTGGAAAAGTGAAGAATAAGGCATCTGATTTATCAGAGAAGTGGCAATTTCATCCAAACGTGACAGACACGGGAAGAAAGTATTTCAAAAAGACTCCATCTTAATTGACTCACTCCAACTGAAGTTGGGAATTTTCTCTTACAGTTTTCAAGATCCTGTTTGTATCCCAAACTGGTATTAAATATACCTTCCTGAAATCTTGCTTTCTTGGTTTTGCCAGCTATGTGAGGCTTGACAAGTAACTGTGCAAATGATCTTGATGTATGTGCTGATCTCCTCCAATGACAGAATACCTCAGGAATATGCTGGATGAAGAATAGCGTGTTTCTATTGTTTATTGTAGGATTGCAATCTTTATCTCCTGTGACAGGTACAGTATGCTGTGTATTAAACAAAGGAGCGCCACACATAAAAACGAAGTATATCACTATTGAGAAAACACAATGATGTCTACAATTATTAAATATATCTCAGAGTTTGTAAAACTCTACTGAAGCCAGATAATCACAGCTTTAATCATTTTTATATGTTTTATTCTTAGTTTTGCTTCAAAGTGAATAACAAAATCAAAAATAGAAATCAGTTTTATGCATTGTTACATTTCCTTTAAGCCTAGAATTATAGGCTTTTATTGTTTTATCAACTTTTATTTGACTTTTTCTCTTATCTATAATATTAATTTTGTTATAATTGCAAAAAAAATCATTTTTAAGCTACATAAATGACCTCACTCTTAAAATAGTTTATCTGCATTAGGCTGATTTGGCTATGATGATCTTTGAGATTAGGCTGATTTGGCTATGATCTTTGAGATAGAATTTTAGATAAATTATCCCTTTTAGATACCTAATGCTGTTTAACCATGCTGTATTTTCAGTCAGAGTTTGAATCTTGTATCTTGATTTTTAACATTTCAAAAACAGGGTGAAATTCTGTTAATTATGAAAATTTACCCAGTGCAAGGCCGTTCATGTCTGTTCAAATGCCAGGCTTGTCAAATTCAGTTGGCTTGATTGCTAGAAAATCGGTGTAAAACTGCAGCCAATAGGAAATAATATGAAGGTCATTATATCTCATGGTGATCTAAGTCAAATTTATTTATTTGTTTTTGACTTAACATTTTGTATAAACTCAGAAAATTGGGATTTATTCAACACATTAAATCTTCCCTCAGTGCAATATGTAAATGAACCAGCGAATTGGATGCTGACAAAATTCAGTAGTACAAGGACTTGAAAAGAGAATTTTACACACCTTTTTTCCTCCCCCACCCCCACCCTTTGTCTGACTGTTCTTCTCCCATTTTGCAGCTTTCACAATAAGTCTTATTTTGTAGTATTGTTTTTGAAATGGATCCAGAATTGCCTCTGTATCTATGTCAGTGAGTATTCCATACACACAACCTCCGCTAAGCAAGGGATATTCTTTTGTCCTCTCCTCTGCTGGAAATTTTTTGTCCTCTCCTCTGCTGCAGGCTTTCTACAGGAATACCATGGTTAAGCAAATTTCTTCATTATTTTTGGATGGAATTAACATCTCTGCTCTTGGACATTAAAGTTCTTCATTGAGATAACAGATCAATAGAGGAAAAGGGCAAAAGGAAAATCCTGAATATGTGTACTTTGAAATATTTCATTTAAAAATTTAAAACAAATTTGTCATTCTGATTTTGTGAAATTTTAACTTGAGTTTGAAAATACAAAAATAAAGGAAAAGTCATGTGAAAGAGAGAGAACCAGTGGTGGGATTCAAATATTTTAAGAACTGGATCTCTGCTCTAATGATCAGATGGGTAGGTGTGGCTGGGTGGGCATGTGACTGGATGGGCATGGCCAACTCAATGTCACTCACGTCGAGGGATGTTTCACCTCTCCTGACTTCTTGTGACCAAGGGAATGCCGCAACAGTCGTAAGTGTGAAAAACAGTCATACCGTAAGTCACTTTTTTCAGTGCCATTGTAACTTTGTGTTCTGGCCCACCGACACCTAGCAAAGCTGGCAGCAGAGTTGGACAGTGAGGAGGTTGGGGAGGAGTATGGGCCAGTCCTGGAGGCTGAGTAAGGCTCATACGAGGGCTCTGTGTCAGTGGCAGAGACGGGGCCAGGGCAGTCTGGCAGCTGGCAGCTGCCTTCAGAGTCAGACAGCAGTGTGGCAGGGGAGCAGCCAGAGTCAATTCCCAACCTGTGCATGCACAGAGCTGCCAAAAGAAAAGAACAATTACGAACTAAGGGTTGATGTGGGAATAAAGCCACAGGTGGATGGTGAATGGCCCCTCCCATAGGGTTTAATAGAGGAGCAAAGTGGGGGGGCTTTTGCAGAAAACAAGTCATTCATTGCAGCAGTGTGAAGATCTGTCTGTGCCGAGTCCTTCCTTGTCAGCACTGCATTTGAAAATATTTACTTGGCAGCTATCCAAGCTAGATATAGTCTGTGCTCCTAATTACACCTTTGAAAGACTGTTTGCCAGGTCTTTGGCTGAATGTGAATACAAGAAATTCACCTTCATTTAATAAATGGGGTTTTGCCAGGACAAAGAGTCTGCTTAGTGCTTTTGGGGGAAGTCTAGGTCAGAACATTTGAATGGTCACTAAATGAACTGTTGTAAGTTAATGATTACCTGTATAAAAATAAAAAAAGCTCCTTTGCTTGCAAAAAGCTGCCCTAAATACCAATCATCAGATTAGAAATACTTGCAAGCCAGAATTACAAATCAGGCAGTGTACCAAAGCACTTTGAGGAATTAAAATAGTTAAAATGCAATGATAATTATCAGCAGTCAGCTCTTGCTCATAAAGTGAAACCCTTTAGCAAAAAAGTCATTTAAGCTCTCCAGAAAGAGCACACCCAGGAGAAGCAATCCTTAAGGGCCTGTCACATAGGCCGACGGATGCAAAAAGTATGTAAAAAGGATACAGCGGACGAGAAAATTTCCATCCATTATTTGCATAAACAGAGCGGACAACAATGGAAACGAATGGACGGGGAGATCACGTAGCGATGATGTAAAGTGGATGCTCCACGGAAGCCTAGCGGATGGAAGCAGATGGCACATCCGCAGGGTTTCCGGGGGAGCACAGTGAAGCGGACAGGCAGCGGAAGAAACGGATGCAGAGCGGATGCCTAGTGGATGCCTAGCAGATGCCTAGCGGATGCAAAGCATTCACTGCGCATGCGGGGAGGATGCATTGCGTCAGCCCCGCAGATATAAAAGGATGCAGCTCGCAAGCAGGTCACCATTCAGAGGAAAGACCTGCTGCCAGACACATCTCCAGCCAACAACCATGGGGAAGAAGAGGAAGCCTGTGCCATCTTCTGCCAGCCCTGGCAAGAAGGACAGGGCCACCATCCTACCCCCTGGCCCTGACTCTGCTTCTGCTGGGGCTTCTGCTGCTAGGGCTGATTCTGCTTCTGCTGGTGCTTCTGCTGGTGCTGCTCCTGATGCTGCTCCTGGTGCTGGTGCTTCTGCTGGAGCTTCCTCTGCTGGCGCTGCTCCTGGTGCTGGTGCTTTTGCTGATGCTTCCTCTGCTGACGCTGCTCCTCATGCTGGTGCTTCTGCTGGTGCTTACTCTGCTGATGCTGCTCCTGGTCCTGCTGGTGCTGCTGGTCCTGCTCGTGCTCCTGGTCCTGCTCGTGCTCCTGGTCCTGCTGGTGCTGCTGGTGCTGCTAGTGCTGCTGGGGCTGCTGGGGCTGCTGGGGCTGCTGGTCCTGCTTTTGCTGCTACTGTTGTTGTTGCTGCTGCTGGTGGTGGTGGCATGGTGGAGCAGCCCCTAGAACCTCAAAGCCCCTCTGATGAGGGCCCAGAAGGCCCTGCCAGAGGGAGGAAGAGGCATACATGAGATAGGGAGAGGAGGCAGTACTCCATCGAAGAGGAACATGAGGATGAGGTGCTCAAATGGCTGAGGAAGAACGAGTACCTATGGTGGAAGGGACACAGGCTCTATTGAGACACCAAGAGGAAGCAGGTGGCTTGGAGAGAGAAGGCGGAGAGCCTGGGCTACACTTCGGAGGTCCTCCTCGGGTGGTGGAAGCACATGCATACCTGGTATAGGAAGTTGCACCTCAAGATGTTTGGCCAGGCCGCGGTCAAGCTCAAAGACCGGGAGACTTACGTGATGGCCAAGTGCAGCTTCTTGGAGGGTGAGGTCCACCACCGAGGAGCAGGCCCTCTGTCTACCCTCTATCTCAGACAGCCCACAGAGAGCCAGTCCTCTTCTGGCCAAGAGTCAGCTCCTGTGTCCAGGCAGGTATCTGTGGAGCACCCCACGATGGAGACCCCCCCCCGACAGCTGCACTCCCCATGGCGGAGTGCGTGGAGGATCCCCTGCTGCAGTGGGAGCAAGGAGAGGGCACTGACACCAGAGACAAACCCACCCCCACCGTCAGCTCCACCTCCACAGAAAGAAGGCAGAGAGCCAGACCGGAGGGGCAGAGCCACACTGTCCTGCTGGAGATCAGGGACACCATCAAAAGCAGCGTACATCTCCTCTCTCAGCTGGTACACACCGACATACCATCCTCAAACCGCAAGCCCTTCCTCACCTACATCAACCAGACCCTCATGGACATGTCCAAATCACAGTACCAGGTGATAAAGGAGAGGATTACAGGTCTTCTGCACAACCCTCCAGGCCCAGCTGAACCTGCTCCTCCACCCCAGGTGATGTCACAGCCCTTCCAAGGCTTTCCACAGGCCCTCACCTACCAAGGCTACGGTTACCAGGAGTTCCAGCAGCACAGGCAGTCCTTCCCAGTCCAGGCACAGGTACATCGAACGCCACCGATGCCACCAATGCCACCCATGCCACAGATGCCACCCACGCCACAGATGCCACCCATGCCACAGATGCCACCCATGCCACAGATGCCACCCACGCGTCACCACGCTCAGCTGCAGACCAGGCAGCCCCACTACACTCCTCCTTCCTCCACCCCAAAGCCAAGCCCGGCCTCAGAACATCTGTCATCGGTCTTGGGACTGACACCCCATGTCATGGAGGAAGGGGCTCTCAACATCACAGGACTGAGCCAGCTCTCTGAGACCTTCCTCCATACACCATCCCCTGTTGTCCTCTTTGGGCCAGGCATCCCAATGGCACCTCAGACCAGAACTCCAGCAGCAGCCACCTCCACAGCACCTGGACCCTTCACCCCTGAGACTGGGCACAACTCCGAGTGACAGAGAAGAGTGCCAGAGACTGGGTGGCTACCTGTAGACTTTATCTTTTCTTGGGATACATTACTTGGGTCATTTTGCTTTTACAGTTTGTTATTAATAAAGTTTATCTTTGCTTCACACACTTGGTTCAGTTCTTTTCATCAATAAAGTCTGGGTGGAAACTTTTAGAAATGGTTTAAGCCTTTGCATGCTTATGGGATGGGTAAGGATAGCAGTGGGATGGGCAGGGATACCTGTGGGATGGGTAATAGCTGTGGGATGGGTAAGTATAGCTGTGGGATAGATAAACCTCCAGTGCAAGCATAGTGGGACTGTATGGTCCACCCTCCCATGTGCCACACCGATGGCCCTTTATTATCAATAACAATTTAATCATTAATCAACACATTTCAACATAAACACAACTCTTTATTAAATGCCCTGTTCATTGTAGGGCCACTCAACATACTTGGCACAATCTCATCAGTGTGATGAGACAGGATCAAGGAAGCATCCACTAAGCATCTACCATCCTGTCTTGCCACTCCACTGCTCCAGCTGGGGAGTTGCACCAGTGTTTCAGGAGGTTGCGCTGCTTCTTCCCTTCACATGAAGCTCTGTTGGGGCCTTACACATCCACAGTATCTATCAGATTTCGCCCTTGCCTCCATTCACCAGGCTCCATGTCCCCATTGCCTTGTTAGCGGTCCACAAGCCTGTTCTGCAACACTGGGTAGCGGGTGCGCATGAAATTGTGCAGGATGCAGCAAGCTTCCACAATGTTCCTCATAGTCTCTGGGCGATGCTGCATGGTGGTGAGAAGTACCTGGAACCTGTTGGCCAGGATTCCAAAGGCGTTCTCCACCACCTGCCTTGCCCTGGACAGCCTGTAGTTGAAGATCCTCTCTTCACGGGTGAGGCATCTGGAAGTGTAGGGCTTCATTAGGTAGGTTCTGAGGGAGAAGGCGTCATCCCCCATGATGAAGTAGGGCACATCTTGCGTGTCGTTGGGCAGGGGTTCTGGATCTGGGAAGCCCATGGTGAGGTTCGTTCCAGCCCCTCCTTGAGGTGACTGGCGTATACCTGGGCATCTGAAGATGACCTGTTGCCTGAAGCATCGATATACATAAACTTGTAGTCAGCATCGACCATGGCGAAGAGGATGATGCTGAAGAAGCCCTTGTAGTTGTGATAAGTGGACCCTGAGTTGGCTGGAGCTTTGCAGGCCACGTGCTTCCCATCTATGGCTCCAACAGTGTGGGGGAAGTTCCACTTCTGATACCACTGCTCTGCAACTTTCTTCCAGCCTTCTTCAGTGGAGGGGCACTGGAGGAGCTCCTCCAGGTATTCTTCGATGATGGCCTGCACCACTTCTTTGACCACAATGCTGATGGTGTTGTGTGACACCCTCCAGGCATACTGCATGCTCCTGTACGTGATCCCTGAGGCCAGGTGGCACAGAGTCAGTGCCACCTTGAGCCCAGGGTCCAGGCTGGGCTGGAAGTTGGTGTTTGTCTTGGTCAACCTGGGTCTCAGCCGCTCCACAACTTCGTCAAACATGGCTGGTGGCATCCTCATGAAGTTCAGGAATGCATGAGAGTCTTCGTTCCTCAGCTCCACCATCAGCTTGTTATACAGTCGGTACTCGGCTCTTCTCGCAATCCATCTTCAGACCCAGACAGTTCTTGGATGCCTCCTTTTCTTCCCGTAGAACAGGTGAAAGAGCCTATAGAGGGCTTCGCGCTGTTGTAGAATGATGGCGGCTACCAAAAGGAGTGTGTGATGATCCATGGTGGAGATGACTGGATGCTGTGGAAGAGCAAGAGCAAGAGCAAGATGAAGGCTGAAGAGGTCTGCACCGCAAGGCTGCTGGACTGAAAGTGAGATCCAGATGATTTCTCCCCCTTTTTATAGGCAATATAGGTTTTCCGCTAGGTGTCCTTCTGTATCCTCTAGACATCCTCTAGACATCCTAAATATCTGAGATACGTCCTCTATACGAACATTTTTTCCGTTTTAATGCTTTGTATGCGAGCTGCATCCGCTTTCATCCTTTCTACGTCCGTGCTACTAATGCTGCGTGTCCATTCTGTGTCTGTTTCGCTTCCTCCCTGTGTCCTTTTTCTGCTGGAGTGGATGCGAGTTGAGCGGATGCGCAGCGGATGCCTGGCGGATATAGCGGATGCGTAACGGATGACGACGGACCGTATAACGGAAGTTTCCCATATGTGCAGCGGATGTATAATGGATGCGTTGGATACTTCATCCGCTCAAAAAGTTTTGTGCAGCTCAAAACTTTTTGAGCGGATGAAATGTCAGTAGACAGATGCTGGACAGATAGAGAGTATGAAAAACGGATGCAGTGAGTCCAGAACGGATGCATCGTGTTAACCAACGGATGGCAAGTGTTTCTCTCCATTTTACATCCTCTTTCATCCATTGGTGTTGTGTGACATGGGCTTTAGATCCATTTGTAGCACTTAAAGATACCATTTGGTCTCACTCACCTCATAAGTTATCCTAAGGAAATCATCCAGATTTAAGGAAGGATCACATACCCCACAGAAAGATAGTAAAAAAAATCAGTGCCAAGCTTGTATCCTGCCTCTTGGAAGTACACCCCAAAAGGACAGTGCCAGGAACCACGAAAGCAGTGAAGGAAGATACCCCTCTCCTCACCAGATAGAAAAAGAAACCATAAGGCAGGAAAAAATTCAAACACAATATAAATAATTAAATCACAACAGTTTAAATCCTTTTAAAACTGAAATATAAGCCTTGTCTTGCTCATTGCCAGAGTTCACACTGCAGGCAAGCTCAAGTGTAAACACCTGACATGAGCCTAACTACAAAGAATGCAATTAGTGCTAGAATGTAGCAAAAGAGCAAACACAGTAGCTATTGCTTGTTAAACCAATTACCAGAAAAAATAGACATAGGAACTAGCCAGATTTCTTAACCCTGCTTCTTTTCAGGAACAGGGATTAACATTTTTCCTTCCAAACAAAACTGAATAGGGAAAATTATCCCACTGATAAAGACAGGATTAAACATCAGCAAATATAGGATTAAACTTCACCAAAAAACAGTTTTAGACCAAAACTCATAAAGGGTATGTAAACTCACATTTGAATGTCGATCTTTCTAGTTATCCAAGAAGCATTGCTGAATGTCACTCATCTTGGTTCCTTGTCATTAAAAGCCTCTTTCTGGCAGCCATGCTTCATTATTCAATTATTTCTTTAAAGCTCTGATCATTGCATCCTGGCTGGAAGAACTCCAACCTGGGATTATTTCCTCCCTGCACCAGTGTAAAAAGCTTAAAACAACCCTTCCCCTTTAAGAAAGTCAAGCCCCAGCAAAATAAAAGCAAAGAAAAAAAAAGAAACTCAAGAACTCAGGGAACATAAATTGGTGTGCTGCCAAGAACCCTTAGCTGTTATAAGGGTTAACTGAGAGGCAGTTTCTCTGCACAAGGCAATAAAGATTAGGCTAGAAACAACACTAGAATGTTTCCTTCCTGCCTTCCTTACAGGTTAGCCATGTATAGTGGGAAAAAACAAAAGGATACTGGTTCTCCCAACAGCTTAGAAAGTTAACAACTGGTTCTCATGAATGGGTGAGAACCAGTTGAATCCCACTACAGGAGAGAACATATTCATTATAACAGAGCACCACAGAAAAACCTTCTGATTCCTCACACTCTAAAAGTACACTAACATTTTAAAATTGTATTCTATGTTCAATTTTGGAATTTTTATCTTTTTTTGAAAAAATTGGGAGATGTTTGAGATAAATTTTCAGCAGCACATAGGACTGAAACAAATCTAAGAGTATTTGCAAGTCAATACACATAATTCAAAACATGCTCTTTTGAAAATCACATTGAAAATGGGATTATGTTTTCAAATATTTTAGAAAAAAAGATAAGTTTTTAAAGACTGTGTAGTTTTTAAAATAAAAATCAAATCAAAAAGAAGATCAAAATCAAAAAGATCTGGAAATTTGGGGCTGAACTCACTAATTGTATTGCATTTGTGAGAGGGGAAGGCAGTCCCAAAAAGCAGAAATGACTAAAATGAATTAAAATGTATACTGTCGTACAGAAATTGTGAATCTGTGTTAATTCAGTAGTCCCAAGGGGCACACAATGCCCTAGATTCTTGAAAATTCAATTTTGTAATTGAAATGGATAGAACAAAGCACCTCTTTGAACAGTCTCTATTTTGCTGCATTTATAGCAAAACATAGATTATTTGGTCGGCCCACAAGAAGATGCAGGTTTTTGGATATTCTTGGAAAATTAAAAATAAAAATAGCCAGAGCTACCCTGTTCTTTATTGTGCTCATCTATTTACAAATAAAGATAAAGTTAAGTAGGGAGTTGATAGTGAGTAGACAGTGGCGTGATAGAGACATTAATATGAAACATTCTCACTAGCTTGTCTTGTGGCAAATTTGTATTTTGTGACTCATCGTATCCACTATAGCAACCATTTTGTGAATGGACAGGTCCACTCCCTGTGGGGAGGTATTTTCTGCTTTCCAAATGTAAACTACATCCACTCAGTTGGGGACTCCTGCTGAAGCAGCAGTTCTTTTCTCACACAATGCATCAATTGCTGGCAGCTATCAGTTGAGCTCAAAAATACCCCCAGGGTTCAACCTAGAAAGTACTTGGATGGGAGGTGAAGCTGAAAAACACTGTAGAAGAAAATAATGGCAAACTGGCTCACTGCAAGAAAACAACATGAACCAATTCAAAGGAGACTTTACTTTTTCCATTAAGTTTTACCTTTTACTGGAATTCTAAAGACAACTATCCTCAGTTAACTTCTACTGTCACATTTTTTCTTTTTCATTTCTTCTTCTTATTTCTCCTGTTCCTTTAAAACTGTTTGACAGACAAACATTCAGTAGGTGAAACTTTTCACAGGATGGAAAAAATGATAGAGAAAAATATCACCCACTGAATTTATGATTGTCAGACTGTTTTTAAAGGCAGAGTCTATCAGGGAAAGCGTCTATCAAGGAAAGTGGCAAACTTCAACTGTCTGCCAAGGTTTTTTGTCTGTCCTACTTGGGCCCTGAATTTCACAACTTCACTGACATATGCTGGGTTTTGCATGTAAGTATCTTAGCGTGTGACAAGTGAAAGGATTACTATAAAATAAGAATTGTGGTTTGCCATCTATATCTGAAAATTTGCCTTCTAGACTGTATAGCAAGATTATTATTTTGATTTCCAAACATTCATTGCCAGGACATTTATAAGGCATTCAAACAGGTTATTGCTTTGACCTGAGCTCCTCTTCCGAATGTAATTTATGCAGAACAAGGTACTGCTTGCAGCTCTTAAAAGTATTTTTATATATAAATATAAAATAATGCACAGCTTGAAAATGTATTTCTTTGTCTCCCTAGTTAGGGATATGTGCATTTTTTTCCAGTATAGTATCCACCTTTAAAGATTGACAAAAGCTGCATGTAATCTAATAAATTGAAAATTGGGGAAGAGGCTATCAGGAGTTGTCCTTAATTCAGCCCTGTGAAATTAGTGTGGCTGAGTAATAGCTACAGGGCCACTGTTGCACAGCATAGTCCATCTTCCATCTTTGCTATAAAGTGTTGTCCTGCTTGACACAAATAATAGGCATAATAACGACCAATCTTCAGAATATGAAATGTCAGAAGAAGAATAAAGCAAAGAAAACATGTATGCCGTTCACTTTTTGTTCCAGTAGTTGAAGCGGATGGAGGTGGGGGGAATTGCTGAACTAGGAAAAAGAATCATAGCTGGATTGTATCTGTATGGAATAATCTGTGAAAAGAGAATTTTATAGAAATACTGCTGATTGCCTGAGATATCATATTACATTTGGTTGAATGACTTTGAAAATCACTGCATGTAAAACAAAGAATATGCATGGATGGATGCTCTAGGAGTATGCTGCGTACTCATCTCATTCAGCTAAGCTCATTTCATTAGCATTCCATGTGTAATTTCATATATTGTATAGCTGTCCTTATGTTACTCCATTCTATAGCCAAAAGTCTCTGATTTTTCAAAGCAACAAAATCAAAAGGCCTAGTATGTGAAGAAACTGAAATAAACTATGCATTTTCAAATTCAAAGACAAATGCATAATAAAATGAAGTGGATTTTTGTATGCTTTTTCCTAAGTAGTCTGGTGGCTGAAAATTCTAGTTGTAATTGGGGATGCCTGGCTGGGTCAAGGGGTAAAATCATGAAATGTTTGCAGCCACAGAGCTACACCCCTTTTGTACCTGTATTGTGACATTGACATAAGATGAAGTTTCACCTTCACACAGAAACCTCTGGTTGTAATGCAACATACTCAACTATACTATGGTTGGAGGGAATGGAGAGATTAGTTCAACACATACAATAGACTTCAGTGTCTGGGAGACAAAATAGAAACAAGGTGTTTATATTGTAGAGTTCTATATGAGCTCTATATGTAGAGTTCTATATATATTTCTGTAGAACCCTATTTGTACTCTCCAATATCTCTACACAGTTTTATAATTAGCTCTGCAATAATCTTCAGTGATGCAAATCTCAGAATGCAGAGAACAAATTAGATGATCTTGAGCCAATTTGTGCTCACTCTCTCCAAATGATCAATTGTGGAGTACAAAAAATGTCAATGCAAAAAACCTGCAATAACAATAGAAGAAAAAGAGAGGAAGGAAGGAAGGAAGGAAGGCAGGCAGGCAGGCAGGCAGGAAGGAAGGAAGGAAGGAAGGAAGGAAGGAAAGAAAGAGAAAGAGAAAGAAGGAAAGAAAGAAAGAAAGAACTGACAGTAAAGGGAAACAAGTAAAGCCCTCAGGCCATCTTTCTGCTTTAAGGAACAGACTGATGTGACATCTGATGCCTGGAGGCAAGATAAAGAACAAATGCCCACTAGTAAAAACCAGATTGCCCATAAATTCTACAAGGTCATGACTACAAATATAAAGACTTGGTTGGCAAGGTGTGGGGGTGAAGCAAATTTAGATACAGCATAGCCGAGGTAATAATTAATCGGCGATTGAACACAGGATAGTACAGGAAGACATATTCTTGCTCTGGTTGGAGATCAGCAAAAACACTGCTTGTAAGTGTTTTATGGAATATCCAAACAGCAAGGAAGACATTTACTACACTGTTGGTAAAATTACATGTATCAACCTCCATGGAGACCTTCTTTTCTTGAGACTTTTGGGGAATATGATATATGGTCAATACCATCTGCATTCCTAACCCAATCAATATTTTAACTTCGAAAAATATAGAATGGAAAGATACATTTCATATATCATGGAATGAAAGATGGTTTTCCCATCTTCCATTCTATGATACAGGAAAGAAATATTGTTTCCTTGGTCTCACAACATAGTAGTCAAAGGGGAGACATCTGTTGTCCACAGTATTCCCTACCCTAAAATTCTAAATCTTGGTTTAAATCATGAAAAGAAAAAGTATGCAGTAAAATTATGCTATCATGAACATCTCCTTTTGGAGTATTCAGATGCCCCTGCCCTTCTGGGTTTAGTTGGGATTTTGTATTCATTTTTTTAAAAAAATAATTGGAAAACTGACATATTGCAGAGCAAAAAATCTGCCTGAAGAATCATCTTTATTTCTAAGATGACTTGGATACTATTCACATTTTTAAAAATATAAATGGTGACTGACTACAGATTAAAGCTTTGCTTGATACCCATCTTTCCAGAAGAAAGACCAGGGACTAAAGGAGAAGATGAGAAGTCTTGTGGTAAATGGATAGTTTTTATGGGAACCATTGTAAATTGGCAACCATACCATGGAAGCCATTTTATGAAAGCATCCATGGCATGCCCTCAAAATTCCACATTTTAATTGACCCCCAAAATATGGCTCTATCCCAATTTTTAAAGTTGCTCTCTTAAAATATTTAGATTAGGTTAGCCAACTAACAGTCCCTGAAGCTGCCACTGTTTCCCAAACCCAACCTCAGTTAATTAATACTCATTTAGAATTAGCATGCTCTAGTATTTTTCAGACATGTCCCATTTATAGTCTCTGAATTGCTCTGCCTGGCCAGGAATCCAGAAAGAGGTCAAATTCAGGGCTCCTCATTTATTTTTAAAATAGCTAAAGCTGAGTAAGTGCCCTACTCTTTTTTTTTCCCCTTCCTCAGTGTATGATCAGTAACGTTCTGCTTCATCCCTCTTCTGTCTTTCTACTTCTACCATATCCTAAATCCTTTGTTTTCCAATATTCTATTTCCCTGCAACTGCTTCTCATCAATATGCCCCAGTTCACATTTCACACCTCAATATCAATTCCACTTCCTGCCTTAACTAGGATTCGACCATTCCAGGTTCCAGACTTTTTTTTGTTGTTGCTGCTATTATTCCTACTATTGTTACTATGGTAAGAGATAGACAACAAAGGAGATACGGTTAATGAGTTGAAAATATGATAGCATGCATATACCATATATACTCGCATATAAGCCGATCTCGCATATAAGCCGACCCTTAAAAAACTGCTCCAAAATGAGGAATTTTGCAAAAACTCGCATATAAGCCAACCCCCAAATACCATGGTATGTTGTTTGGGCTAATAACAAAAGAGTATCAATATGCAATGCACTGATGAAGGTTCATTATCAAAGCATTTGTGTAGGAAACAATATTAAGTTAATTGCCGGTATGTAAAGAATCTGATGTAAAAAAGCTTGCAGAAGAGCATAAATGAGAATAAAAGCCATTATTGTTGTGTTTAACTTTTATTTATTTTCACAAATTAAACAGTGTCTCAGAATCCTTCAAATTCATCCTCACCATCACCCTTGTCCTCAGATTCCCCAAAGAGATGTTTCCAGTCCTCCAATGTATATTTGATATTATCTTCATCCCACATTTCTTCATCTTGATCTTCATTTTCATTTTCTGCCACTTCATCACTGTCTTCATTTTCAGTTTCATTGCTATCCTCCTGCCATACAACATGATCTTCAGTGCCATCTAATTTGTTGCTAATGCAACATTTTAAAAAGGATTTCTGTACCATTTCTTGGAAAATCATATCCCATGCAGTCTTCACCCAAGACACAACTGTGGGCAAAGGAGGGCGTTTGAAGTTTCCTTTGGCTGTTAGTTCAGCCTTGCCATCTGCCATCCACTGTGTCCACAGGTTTCGCATGTGTGTCTTGAAGGGTCTGTTTAGGCTGACATCTAGGGGTTGTAGCATTCCAGTCAACCCTCCTGGTATGACTGCCTGAATGGTGTTTGACTCCTTTAGACTGCTTTTTACCTTTTCGGTTAGGTGAGCTCTGAATTGGTCCCAGACTAGCATGGAGTGTTTCTTGAGAAGACCTCCATTTCTGCGCACCCACACTTGATTTATCCATTTGATTATGTCTTCTTCATCCATCCATCCTTTGGGATGCTGATGGATGAGCACACCACTGGGAAATTTGTCTTTTGGAGGGGTTTTTCATTTGAAGATTACCATCGGGGGTAGCTTCACCCCATCTGCAGTGCAACTCAGCACCATTGTAAAATGGGTGTTTTGGTGCCCTGTTGTCTTAATAAGAACTGTTTTTTCACCCTTTTGGTTCAATGTTTTAGTGCTTGGCATGTCAAAGCACATAGGGGTCTCGTCCATATTGCCAATCCTGCTGAGAGGAAAATCACCAGTCTTTCGTTTATTTATCATGAAATGTTGGAAGTTCATCGCCTTTTCCTCAAATTCTGATGGTAGCTTTTGGGCTATTTTTGTTCTTTGTCTTAGTGATATCCCATTTCTCTTCAAAAACCTTGTACACCAGCCCGGGGAAGCAGTGAAGGTTGAGGTACCTTGGTATTTTCCAGATTTGGCCATCTGCAATGCTTGTAAGCGCACGGCCAATCTAGACACACTGTAGCCATTCTGCCTTTGAGCCTCAAAACACTCAAGAATGTCCTTTTCCATTTCAGGGAATTGCCCAGCTTTGGGCCCTCTTTTTGCACGTTTTGAACTGGGGGTGCAATCCAATGTACTATCCTTTCTCCATCTTCTAATATTGCTCTCATCCACTCCAAAGGTTCTTGCTGCTTCAAGGTTGCTT
Source organism: Laticauda colubrina (assembly GCA_015471245.1). Lineage (NCBI taxonomy): Eukaryota > Metazoa > Chordata > Lepidosauria > Squamata > Elapidae > Laticauda > Laticauda colubrina. Next base: position 47,799,859 of record BLBF01000022.1, read on the forward strand.
GTTTCCTCTGCAGCCTTCACTATTTTGAGTTTAAAAGAAGCAGCATAAGACATTCTTTTTCTTTTAACATCAGACATGGCTATATTTTAATGAATTTTACTGCGGAACTTTACTAAATGCAGAGAAACTGGACACAAAGTTGCATGTGACGATCGCAAACACTACAGCGGTCACGTGAATGACTAACCAATCAGAGCGTGTTATATCCGGTGGGAGAAAAAGCAAAATGGAGGCACCCAGAGTAAAAAGAAATGTGCTGTAAGTATATATCGCTGTATGGTAATATCGATATTGCGTGATCTGAGAAGTGGTGTCATATCGTCATGTTGTTTGTGTCAGAAATCAGATTTATGTGCATATAAGCCGACCCCCAAATTTGAAAAAAAAAAAAAAAAGCGTTCTAAAGTCAGCTTATATGCGAGTATATACGGTATGTTTAGAATGGTATTGGAATGATTCATGTGTATGAATGTGTTAGGCTTTGATACAGAATTTGTTCCCTTTCAGAGGGTAAATTTGGGGTCGTCATTCTGTCAGCCCAAAGTTCTGTTTGGGGGCTAAAATCATGACAGTTCCCCCTTCCTACATAGATTGCCTTGAGTTCTACTGGAATGGAAGAACGTAAACAGAATAAATGCATTATTGTTTACTGAACAACAATTAACTATATAGTTTATTTTCTATTTTAAAAGTTCAAATATGATCATCCAAATCTAAAGATTTCCACTGTCCAGTTGTCTCCAACTCTAGAGGTCGTGTTCATCTCCATTTCTTAGCCAAGGGAGCCAATGCTGTCCAAAGACACTTCCATGGTCATGCGACCAGCATGAATGCTGTCACCTTCCCACCAAAGTGGTATCTATTTGTCTACTTGCATTTGCATCTTTTGAACTGCTAGATGGGTAGGCAAGTGATGGGAATTCAACTCATTATATGGCATTGGGTCTCATACCAGGCTGTCAGATTTCCAGCTGACAAACTCAGCGTCTTTAACTACTGAACCATCGTACCCTTCTCCACCCAAAACTACCTGACCAACAAGAAGTACAGCAGCCACTGCGTGATCAATCTTGACCTTTTCTTTTTTTAAAAAGTACCTAGCAAGTAATATCCAGGTTTTGAGCATCTTAGAATACTCAGTCTTTAAGGAAATAGTACCCTTATAGAACAGTCTACCTTCCCTGCTTCTCTACAGCTATTTCAGTTCTGTTCAGAACCTTTTGGCATCTCCAACACTTCGAATCTGATTGACAGTAAACCAAGCATGACATGTATTTAGGAAAGAAATAGGATAGCTTGGAATGGGGCAAGATTACATACATGCAAAAAGCATTTTAAGGGACGAAATATTACGTAATGCAGCTTCAGCTCTACTGCTTTAGACTTCTGTCCTTCAAGATAAGTTTGCTATCAAATGTGTTGCCATGAGAAATGCTATTAATGATGAACAAAGTAAAACAACAGCTTTTCTCTCTGGGCTTGATTTGGTCTGACCATTGATGGAGAACAACAGACACCAATATTCAATTTGGCAGCCAACTTAGTGTAAAGCCAACTGGCAAAGTACTTGAGTCATACCCAACTTGCAAGGCAATACTGTGGAGCAGAAATTGATCTACTCTGTAAAGTGGCCATGTATATAGGCTATGGTGGCATCAAAATGACACTTCAAATGATACATTTTTTATAAAAGATAAGTTGTGCATTGTGTAGTATATGCTTATCCAGTACATTTTTAAACTGTACAGATCCCCTAGGTCTCGTTCCCTTTTCCTCCCTCCAAAGCAAAGTTTTGTTGCCGTAATAATGCATGAAAAAGAGGAGGGAGGAGGGGGAGAAGGACAATCATAAAACTGGTGTGATAGGAAAATTCCCAATGTGCAAGACTAAATGTGGTAGCCTTCTCCAACATAAAAGTTCTCTTGGAGTATAATGGCTATTGCTCCAACATTTGGTGAAGCTGGAATATGAGAAAGGTGTTTTGCTGCTGTTGCTGTTGTTGTTCACTGTGACTTTCTTGCCTCTGATTACTGGGAATGTCCTAACTGCCACTTTGACTGTAAAAACAAGTATGATTCATTCAGTTCCCACTTCAGTCCCTATAAAAGGGTCTATTTATATTTGGCAGACAATTGCTTACATCCAGAATCTCCATGATATCATGCAACTATTCTGCACTTAAAGAAAGGATTTCCCTTACTGAACACCCCAAAATGCAATTCTTGGGTACAGAGAGCAGAACCTAACTTAAAAACATCAAATCACATCTTTATTTCAGTAATTAATCAGAATTGAAACATTAGAAATAGCTACTATGATTGCATCTAATGGCAGATTTTCTGCTCTTGGCTTTTATCAGACTATATGATCCAGCTCAGCAATAGGCAATCAGGTACTCTTTAAATTTTGTTTTGTTTTGTTTTTGGACCTGTTCAGGCCTAAAAATATGTGGCTTTCTTGTAGTGTGCTTTTCAAAATATTCTTTTTTATTTACAAGAAATTACCAGGACCCTGTAAGAAAAATATTATTGCTCCCAATGAACCATAAGTGGGTGTTTTAAGAAAATTAGTTCTTGTTACTAATCTTTAAACTACACATCTTAGTAGTAGTAATTTTTTTGTTTTTGCAGTCATGCAAGAGACTGTCTAATCAATGGAGTCATAGGGATACAAAAATGTTTTCATGGGCAAGAAAATGTGTGAACAGGTCATCCACCAATGTTCTACATCCGCTTTTCTAAAACTGATATTCGTCAATCATAGAGATTACATATTTAGGAGACACCAGGTTCAAGAAGGTTATTGACTTGCAGTTTCAATCTGGAATTAGCATATAGACAGTCCTTTCTGAATTTTTTCTAATGATCAGAAAGGATTATTCTGAGAACTACCTAAATCTATTAGGCTTTCAGAAAAAAGCCACTGCCTTTATTAGAAATCTTTGGGAATCTTCAAAAGCAAATTCCTTATTCCCATTCACTCTCTTTCTCTTTATGGAATCCCTTAGGACTGAAACTTTGCTAAAGTTCATCAATCTTTAATACATTCACTTTTGAGAACAGTTTGCTCCCTTCTCATTTTTTTTACTGTTTATCCTTCTCTTGTGTTATTTGTACCCAATAGGTTTTAGATTGTAACATAAACTACTATTAGCTGGTAAATATATTACATGCATGCAGACAAATAGACACACACTATTATTTAATGTTGTGAGTCAATTAGCAGGGAAGGAGAAGTTGAATTCCTCTTGTAAATAACTAATAAATATACAAGAATTAATATTATTTCCTATAAAGTAGTTGCTTACTAAAGTTAGTATGCATTAACAGGGGATGCATCATTTCCCTGTAATCAGGAGAAGTCTAGAAATATCTGAATCTTCTTAGCTAAACATTATCTGCACAATTTCTTCTGTTAACCATGCTAGAATCTGAGACTTCAAAAAGATTTGAAGTCAAATCCTAAAAGAATAAAATCAGCATCAAGCTCTGCCTCAAGTTCATCTTGGCCCTACCACTCTCATAAAGTCTTGGTGGTCTATAGGAAATTGCTGTAAGCCAGTAAGTATACAGTACCTTGCTTGCAATAAGATGAGTGGCAAACAAATTTAAGAAATAAATAAATATGTTCCTGAAGTTTATTTGTCTTACCAAGGCTTGCTATACCAATATCACATGAGAAACACAAGCCACAGGCTAACATTTAGAAAACCCTTATAATTGGTATTCTGTACTTGCTAAGCAAATCTTGTTTTGCTTGCAGGTGGTGGTGGAGAATCATTGTATATGTAATAGTTCCACACTGAATCACTGCACTGTAAGGTCTTTTTTGAATGTTACATAAGGTCATTGGAGTCTGGAGTGCAAAAATCCTTGGCTATAACCTGTTTTTTTGTATCCCCCAAATAATAAATTCTGTCACAATGGAGCTGCTACTAAAATCATAGCCAAAGAATAAAAAGTGCATTCTGCAAAGGTGCTTCTTTATGTATTGTCAATGTTTGTTTAAGTTGGAGGTGGTATTTATAAAGCATAATTTCCCACTGTACACATTCTGCCCATTTTTTTCAAGATCAGCCAAGATCAACTAAGTGCTGCCATCTTCTGAGATAGGAGAGACTATAAAAAAAAAAAAGCACGACTGAACTTGCAAAATACCTATAAAGACTTGTTTCTTATTACCATTCCTGAATTTCCCCCACTAGCTTCAGTGGATAACCCTGCATACAATACTTCCTGTATTCTTCTCTTTTTCTCGAACCCCATCTGGAAGATATTAAAATTCTAAGCTGCTTCTTTTCTTCAGCTCACTAGCAAAGTGGAAGGAAATAACTGCTTATTCTCAGGAGAATGTTAGTCCTAATAAAAGAAACTGCAGCAGTCACAGGGTATACAACATTTGAAATCAACTATATTTTGACTGATGTAAAAGGTTTGTCACCTTTGGAAACAGTAATTAGCTATCTATCTACCTATCTACCTATCTTCTATTATCTATCTACCTATCATGTCTTCTGTTTGTCTGTCATCTATCATCTACTTATCATCTATCCATCTTTATAGGATTAAAATATGGTTTGGAAAAGGAATTGCAGTTGTAATATATACCAACTTCTCATTTTTACTGAGATACACATTTCGGGATTTTGTATTGTTCCCCCAAAAGACATCTTCTTTGTCCAGGGGTCAAAGGATGCAGGAAATTATACCAATTTAAGGACAAACTCCAAAATGTGCAGGATGAGCAATATCCATTTTGACTGACTAAAAATTACAAACTAGGAAGCAAGATTTTATTTTTATAAACTCATTAAGATGTTTCTCTCATATCACTTCAAAAAACTGCTTTGGTTCCACACCCACATCCCCAATTGCTTTTTCCAACTTCAGAAATCTAGAAAATTAAGAGAAAGGGTGGGGAGCAGTGTTGCAGAAGTCTTACTATGAGTGGGCAGCCTTCCTTTATAAAAGAAATTGCTTGCTGATGGTTCAGAATGACTGCCTAATGTTGTTTAATTGGAATCAATGGGAGATATAAACCCACTTTAGCGGTGCTTGAAATTCTATGGAAAGCAAAGCTGTATACATTTTACTCCCTTTTACTGTATTCCCCATCATATATGCCAGGGGTGGGATTCAACAGATTCGCACCTATTCGCTAGAACCAGTTGTTAACATTCTAAGCAGTTCAGATAACCGATTGTTAGAAAAAATTACTGGCCTAATCCTGGAAGGAAGGCAGGAAGAAAACATTCTGGTGTTGCTTACAGAAACTGCCTCTCCGTTAACCCTTATTACATTCTTGGCAGGACTAGACTTCCTGTCTCAGGAACTTCTCTGGAGTTTTTTTTCCCCTCCTTTGCTGGTACTTTGCTTGTAAAGAGTGACCATTCAAAGTTACAATGGCACTGAAAAAAGTGACTTATGACCATTTTTCACACTTATGACAGTTGCAGCATCCCCACAGTCATGAGAGGCCAGGCAAGGAGATGCATGCCTTGATATTAGTGATACTGAGTTGGCCACACCAAGCCAGTCACATTATCACCAAGCCACACCCAACAACTAAGCCACGCCAACAGAACCAGTTGTTAAAAAAATTGAATCCCACCCTTGATATATGCCCACAGAATGGAGTTCTAGCACAATGTGAGTGGATCGTCACTGGTCGGTTCTTAAAATGCAGGGATCATCTGGATAGGTGGCTTATGCAAACAGGATTCTGTAGTCAGCCTTTCAACCCTGGTTTGATGATGGCAAGGAACATGCAAAAACTTAATTTTTACAGAAATGTAATTTCGAAGAAACATTTAATTGTGAAATGGGTGGCTATATATAAATATGATGAATAGATAAATAAATAGGCACTGTAAACTCTAAAATAAATGGAATCAAATGCCACAGAGTTCCTCTAGACTGTGCTTAAAAAAAAGAGAAGTAGGTGTGCATAAAATACAAGAATATCTTGACATTCAATGTGCTTCTCTCTGAGGATCTGAAGTTAGTTTGATGAACTTCTATGGTACATGAATTGAATTCATATTTCTTTACTTCACCTATCTGCATAGGATAGAAACAGCGAGTGTACCTCAGTGCAGGTAGTCCTCAACTTAAGACCATTTGTTTAGTGATCATTTGAAGTTATGACAGTGCTGAAAAAAATTGACTTATAACTGATCTTTGAACTTATGCCCAACATAGCATCTCCACTGTCATGTAACCATGATTTGGGTGTTTGACAACCGTCATAATTTGTCTCAGAGTCATGTGGTCACATGATCACAACCTCTCAGCTAGGCAAAGTCAATAGATAAACTGGCAGGGAAGGTCTCAAGTTGGGATCACAGGATGTCTCACTTAATGAACATAGTGATTTGCTTAATTATGACAAAAAAGGTTATAAAATCCAGAAATGGGATGCTGTATTTAACACATACCACTTAATAAAAAATTTCCTGTCCCTATTGTGGTCCTAAACCAAATTATAAATTATCATAATATAGCTGTTTTGCTTTAAGTGAATACTATATTCAGTCCCTAGAACTTTCAGCTAATCAGTGTTATATTCAGGAGTGGGATTCAATTTTTTTAACAACCGGTTCTGTGGGTATGACTTAGTTGGTTGGCGTGGCTTGGTGGTCATGTGACTAGGTGGACATGGCTTGGTGGTCATGTTATTGGCTGGGTGTGGCTAGCTCAATATCACTCACATTGAGGCACCATTTCCTCACCTAGCCTCTCATGACTGTGGGGATGCTGCAACAGTCATAAGTGGGAAAAATGGTCATAAGTCACTTTTTGCAGTGCCACTGTAACTTTGAATGGTCACTCCACACAAGCAAAGTACTAGCAAAGGAGGGGGAAAAAACTCCAGAGAAGTTCCAGAGGCAGGAAGTCTAATCATGCCAAGAATGTAATAAGGATTAATGGAGAGGCAGTTTCTGTAAGCAACAACACCAGGATGTTTCCTTCCTGCCTTCATTACAGGATTAGGCCAGTAATTTCTTCTAATAACCGGTTCTCCAAACAGCTTAGAATGTTAACAACCAGTTCTAGCAATTAGGTAAGAAACTGGTAGAATCCCATCCCTGGTTATATTGATATACTAACCTGTAATCCACCACACATTTTGATTACAGTGATTTGGACTGATAGGCATCAAAGGCCTATATAATGATTTAGATGGGCCAATGTTTGATTGTATGCTGCAGTTTCTTGGATTCCAGTGAACATTTAAAAACAGATAGTAAGTCGCATTTGCTTTTCTCTTCTAAAGGAAAACCAATCAAATAATTTCTCATGGCACAGGGAAGCAGCTAGCACAGAACTAATACATACTAAAGAAAATGTGCACGTTTTGTTTGTTTGTTTCCTGATTTAGTTATCCTTGGTAAATGCTAGCATGTCTGTGATACCAGAAGAACAACAGACTTTGTTTTCCAAGTTCTGTGTCCTTTTTAGGCCCTTCATTGAATTGTGACACAATTATAGAGTTGGACCAAAACAGCAGCAGAAAGCCTAGTTTAAGCAATTATCCTGTGTGTGTGGGGGGGGGTGTATTTATTTATTTATATGAATACCATGCTACTTTGCACTGAATGTGTAACACAGAATTATATGTCCCTTAAATATGCCTTATGAAAACATTTGCATAAACTTGAGTTTAACAAATCCAAGCCTTATATAACCCAGGGATATCTGCATGTCACTGTTTTCTGTTACATTCTGGGTTGCAGAGATACAAAGGTTGAACAGTTTTGGAAGGAGACATCTAAATGAAGAACAGCTGTTATATTATGCCATTATCATGCCAGTTCATGTGTATCAAAATTGAGCTCCCTGTGCATATAACTGACTTTGCCACATATAATAGGGACCTTCCACAAGAGTCTGAAGACCTGGCTCTGCCAGTTGATTTGGGGCCCCAGTGAGGGAGTATCATAATGGAGTTGGTTCATGGACCAACAGCAGATCTCATTTCTTTAATAAATAAATTCTAGATGAGTTGGAATATGCAATTCTCAGCATAAGAACTTGAAATGTACATGAGAGTTACTGTTCCAGAGCAGAGACCATCAGTCTGAAAAGACTGTAGAGGACCATTTGATTGATAAGAATTCCAATTGTACTGCATAGTGGTATATTCAAAGATGTGGTATATTCATCCTCAAAAACATTCTTCAAAGTATCCATGCAAATATCTGCACATCCTAGGATTGTACCTTAGTCAGCATCTCTCTAGAAAAGCAGAATCCAGTGATTTAAGAACATGGCAAGTTTCCTTGGCTTACAAATAAAGCAGGCTGGATATATTGAAAATAAAAAAGAAGAGAAGCTCAGAGCAGACTCAACATCAAAATAAAAGTAAAAGTACCAAATGTGGTACCAATATAATCTTCCTTATCCACCCAAAGTTAGACAACATGCTTACAGAGCTATTAAATTAGGTCTGTACCCCCTTGTTATTTTACAACTTAAGGCTTTGTGGAAAAATTTACGTATGCTGTAATTCATTACTTGAGGGTGGGGGTGAGGGCTGGCCAGCCCTTGCTATTCTCAGAATGTGCTATGCTGCACAGAATATTAAATATATGATGACAAAACGTACACATTTCTGCATATCATGAGGATCCTATGGCAGCACATCTATGCATCAGATGATGCATTGTATTTTATTTTATTGTCTATTAATGAATTTATATGCTATTCAATCTCCAGGCCAGAGATATAGCTTATTTACAATCTTTGCAAGCTGTCTTTTTTTAAAAAAATTCTTTTAATTTGATGGATAACTACACAAACAAAACTACTGATAACATTGTAGTTCATTATACCCCAAATAAGACATTTGGGCTAATTCAAAAGACACAGTGAAAGTATAAAAGGCCTGGTATAGCTTAGCAATTAAACTGATCAAGATACAACTTGAGTAAATGAAGAATCCTCCCTACCTCTTGGCCAGATAATTGAATAGTTCCATCGCGTGCACATATTTATTTTACCAATTTTTCAATAAATATATCATTTGTAGCAATATTACATTTATTTTCTCCATTTTACCCATTTCCCTTGCTTCTATCTTATTTTTCCTTTTATATTTTCAATTCTTTCTTTATTGTGGCCATATATTTCACAGCATTGCATTTGAATGTAAACAAAATGGATTGGATAAAGGTTAGACAAATAGCATTAACACAACAGAGCCTTTGCAAATATAAATTGGACAAGATTCCTGATTGCAAAGAATGTACTGTATTCTTCTCTTTCATACTATGATCACTGGAAGAAGTTCATGATTTCATGTGTCTTGTTTGAATTACTATAGTAGTTTGCTGGTAGGACTTCCTAAAGTTGTTCCCCATCCTTTGATTCAACTTCAAAATTGTACACTTCATGAAATCCTGGACTTCTTCCATTTTCCTCTATGTCTTCTTTTCACCAGTCTTTAGATTTGCACCAGTCTCCAAGAACAAAATCAACTTAAATGGTGAGTGTTGGCTTTTAGCATTCTGCTTACAAGGACACGTAGTTATTTGAATCAGCAGATCACAATTCATCTTCCAATTCATTAGAGTCGGTTAGGGTTTTTTAATACATATTTTACAGCCTTTTCCGATCTAGCATCATTTCTTTGGAAATGACTCCCCTTGGAATCATGCCTGGAAAGTAATCTCCTAAAATTTAAAAAGACACTTAAAATACTTCCTTTTTCAGAACTGTTATGAGGGTTTTTGAATTGTACAGCTTAAACTATGAAAGCAGTGTGATGAGAAAATGGTTGTCATATCTGATTGTTTTATAATTTGCTCATGCTATTATTACTATATTGCCAAATTTTAGTTTCCTGCCATTCAGAGATGGAAAATACAAAAAGCAGGGTCCAATCATGTCAATGTTTTCAGTGCCATTGTAGTTTTGTTAAATGAATGGTGATAAGTTGAGGACTACCTATAAAGAAATTCTACCTTGGAAAGATTCTGATCATATTTTTGTTCTGTATATAAATAGTAGAATCCAAATAACCCATTCTGATTGGTCACAATAAACTAATGGGGATAGGTTCAAAAGGAACCAATCCCCAAAGTCGCACAAAGGTGGCAAAATCAAATAAATGTCATTGGCTACAAGCCGGCAGACAGAAAAGTATAAAAGGGCCGTCGCGGCTTGAGCCAATGTTCCGTTTTGCAACTATACTTGAAATAAAGACTTGTTGTTGGAACCCGGTCTACCTCGCGTTTTTCCGGACGGAACACTGGCGACGAAGGTGGGATCGTCCTAAACGCGAGACGGAGCACGTGGTGACAGACAAGCCAGACAAAGAGAAATGGCTGGAAACAATGCGCCGCCCGCACCCTTCAACCCCAATGAAGAAGATTGGGAATCTTACATAGACCGTTTCCAGATGTACCTAGAGAGCAATGAGATGGAGGAAATCTCAGACCAACGAAAAAGAGCCGTCTTCTTGACACATTGTGGGCCCGCGATTTTTAAAATGGCCAAGGTTTTGGCAAAGCCCCGAGATGTCAAACAACTGATGTGGACCGAGCTCCAAAGAACATTAAAGGCCCACTATGCTCCAGTGGTGCCAAACTTGATAAAGCGGCACGAGTTTTATCGGAGAGACCAGAAAGAAGGTGAAACCATCGCTGATTTTGTCGCCGCATTACACCAAATAAGGGGAGCATGTGAGTTTCTCAACTTAGATGAAGTGATGCAGGATCGAGTGATATTGGGGTTAAGAGACTCAACCATACAGAGCAAGCTACTGAACAAACCCAACATATCAGTAGCCAAAGCTATTGCAGAAGTCTCGGCTGCTGAAGCCACCAAAAAATCGGCAGATAAGATGAAACAAATGAATGCAAGTAACGATGAAAAAAGCCCGGCCAGAGGAAAAAAACAACCTCCCACAACCACTCATTATGAAGAACTTGAAGAGACGTCAGAATCCGGGGAGGAAGACGACGAAATCCACTGCCTATACGCTAACAAAAAAGGGCGCGAAAATAGAAATCGGCGGGAATGTGCTGGCTGCGGGGGAAACCATCCCCGAGCCGATTGCAGATTCCTCAATGCCATTTGTAGAGCATGCAAGAAAAGGGGGCATATCGAGAAAGACTGCAGAAACAAAAAGAATTACAGCCCAAAGAGACGAAACGACTCCCCAGCAAAACCTGAGCCAAGACTCTCCAAGAGAAAGTGGCAGCGAAACAGGCAAGCCACTAACTGGGAGAAAGCATACCAAACTTTCACTATCGCAAGCGCTCAGACGGAAAGCGGGGAAAAAGTAAAAATAGTTGTAAAAATCGAAGACAGCCCCTGCAAGATGGAAGTTGATTCTGGATCGTTCCTATCCATGGTGTTGTGGGACACCCTCAAAAAACTAATTCCTGACATCAAAATTAAGGAACTCCAGAGACAAAAACTAACCCTCAAAGATTATCAGGGAAACCGAATTCCTGTAATCGGCCTGGGACATTTTTGAATCGCTTACAGGCAACATGTCACAGTACTACCATTAACAATAGTTGACCGAGATCGACCAAGCCTCCTGGGTATTGAATGGTTCGCACCATTGGGCATCGGGATGAACGGAGTAGACCGGGTGGCCGCAACTGGGAAGAAGACCTGATCCAAGAATTCCAGGACGTCTTCGACGGCTCCCTAGGCAGGTAATGGGGAACCCCCATTTCGTTTAGTCTAGACCCACAGATAACCCCTAAAAGACTAAAGGCCAGACGGGTCCCTTTTGCTTTAAAAGAAAAAATAGAGGAACAACTAAATAAATTGATAGATCAAGGGGTTTTAGAACCAGTCGACCACGCTAAATGGGAAACACCAATTGTGACACCAATTAAGCCAGATGGGTCGGTTCGAATCTGTGGCGACTACAAGGCTACCCTGAACCACGCGTTGCAACAGAGCGCGTACCCGGTGCCAGTTGTGCAACACCTACTGCACTCTCTTGGGGGAGGAAAGGTTTTCGCCAAACTAGACCTGGCACAGGCATACCAACAGCTCCCAGTAGACCCCTTAACGGCAGAAGCACAAACAATAGTGACTCACAAAGGGGCATTCAAATGTAACAGGCTCCAATTTGGAGTAAGCGTAGCCCCAGGCGTTTTCCAGAGCCTCATGGAACGCCTGTTAAATGGCATTAGGGGGGTCGTGCCATACTTTGACGATGTCCTAATTTCAGCCAAAGATGCAACACAACTAAAGAAAAGACTCAAAGAGGTCCTAAATAAATTCAGAGAATCTGGCCTTAAAGTAAAGAAAGAAAAATGCTGCCTAATGACTGATCGCGTCGAGTTCTTAGGATATTTAATTGATGGAGAGGGCATACACCCCACCGAAAAAAAAGTAAGAGCTATAAAAGATGCACCAGAACCAAAGAATAAAACTGAGCTGCAGGCATTTTTGGGACTGATAAACTTTTATAATGTGTTTCTACCCCAAAAAGCCACAATAGCGGAACCATTGCATCGATTACTGGACAAGAAAACAATTTGGACATGGGGGCTTAGAGAAAAAAAAGCTTTCCAAGGAATAAAAGACTTATTAACATCAAACACCCTTCTTATCCAGTTTAGCAACACACTACCATTGACGGTGACCTGCGACGCCTCGCCATTCGGAGTCGGTGCCATCCTGAGCCACCAATTGCCTGATGGGAGAGAGGCACCCATCACATACTATTCTAAGACCCTGTCCAAAGCCGAGCGTAATTATAGCCAGTTGGACAGAGAAGCTCTAGCAATTGTCGCCGGAGTGAAACACTTCCACGAGTACCTATATGGAAGAACTTTTCAAATCGTAACAGATCACAAACCGCTACTTGGAATTTTGGCGGGAAACAAACCTACACTGAATATTCTGTCCCCACGAATGACTAGATGGTCAGAGTTCCTGGCAGCCTATTCCTATACTCTGACACATCGCCCAGGGAAACAAATTTCCCATGCAGACGCTTTGAGCAGAGCACCATTGCCATCAACAGAGGAAGACCCGGCACCAACGATGACAGCATTACAAATAGAGACTTGCCCTGATCTACCCATATCTGCGAATGATGTCGCCAGAGCCACCGCAAAAGACCCATTGACTGCCCGCGTACTTAACTGGGTAGGTAAAGGCTGGCCGGAAAACCAAAAAACTGAGAACTTTAAATCTTTCCGGACCAGACAAACTGAACTCTCAATCCAAAAAGGTTGTTTATTGTGGGGTGATCGGGTAATTATTCCTAACAAATTACAAACCAAGGTACTGGGTATGCTTCACGAAGGCCACCCAGGAATAGTTAAAATGAAAAGCCTTGCTAGAAGCTATGTTTGGTGGCCGGGTATAGATGGGGACATCGAATACTAGGTAAACTCGTGCAATAAATGCCAAAGAATCAGGCCGTCCCCGCCAAAAGCACCCATAAGAGACTGGGAAACCCCAAGAGGCCCCTGGTCACGAATCCACATCGATTTTGCGGGTCCTAACAAGGGGCATACGTTTCTGATTGTCATGGATGCATACTCTAATTGGCTGTAGATAAAAATTATGCCATCTACGACAACAGAAACTGTTATAAAACAACTTGACAAACTCTTTGCAACCCATGGCCTACCGGACGTCCTAGTGTCCGACAACGGGCCACAATTAACCAGTCTCCAATTCGAGCAATACCTAGCCTCCCTAGGTATAAGACATGCCCTAACTGCGCCGGCCCACCCGGCTGCAAACGGTAGGGCAGAGAGAATGGTCAGATTTACCAAGGAGGGTTTAGAAAAAATGGACACTGGGGATGTCCAAAATTAAATAAATCGATTACTCACCCTCCAACATATCACACCCAGTACTACAACCAACAAAACCCCAGCAGAATTACTGATGGGAAGGAAACTAAGGTCGCATCTAGACAGATTACACCCAAACTTCACACCAGAAACCCCCCCCGACTCCTCCACTCGATGCAGGACCTTTGCAATAGGCGACTTAGTTTATGCAAAAAATTTTACAGGGGACCCATTATGGCTACCCGGACAAATTACACAAATAACAGGCCCCAAATCATACCGACTAACGGTAGATGACGGCAGGGAATGGAAGCGGCACATAGACCAGCTTCGCTCCTGAAACATAGAACGAAATGAAAACACACAACCACACATAGAAAAACACGATGAAATTCAAACCAAAGGGGGGGGGAAATGCGAGAAATCAATAAAGAACCGTTTAAATTAAACTCCGAAAACAATAACAATCAAAAAGAGCAAATAAAAGACTCACTGTTTGAAGAAAGTTGCGAAAAGAGTCCATCCGAAGGGGCCAGCCAGGCCAGCTCGACCTGCCTGGAGGAAACGGGAGGGAGCGGCAAAACCGCTGGCCTAAGAAACTCAGGCGGCAGTAAAATGGCTGACTCACCCTTCCAGACGGTTCCATGGAAAAGGACGGAAGACACAGCAACCCCATCCGAACCGGTCGAAGCCTCCAACAATAATGAACCGTGCAAGTCCAGTCGAGTCAAGAGAAGCCCCACCTACCTGCGAGACTACGTCACCATGTAGGACTGAACTAAGAGGGGAGGGGTGTTCTGTATATAAATAGTAGAATCCAAATAACCCATTCTGATTGGTCACAATAAACTAATGGGGATAGGTTCAAAAGGAACCAATCCCCAAAGTCGCACAAAAGCGGCAAAATCAAATAAATGTCATTGGCTACAAGCCGGCAGACAGAAAAGTATAAAAGGGCTGTCGCGGCTTGAGCCAATGTTCCATTTTGCAACTATACTTGAAATAAAAGACTTGTTATTGGAACCCGGTCTACCTTGCGTTTTTCCGGACGGAACAATTTTAATAAAATAAATAAGAGGTTATAAAATTGATCTAGGTTTCTTTGCAAAATAATCATTAAAGTACTAAACTAGGCCTCCTCAAAACCCCTCCCCAAAACCCCCATCACATTCCCATCATGTCAAAATACATGATGCTCTCCTAACTGCTTTGTAGCACTCATCCACTCCAGCCATTATAGTAGCCCTTGGGTACAAAAAGCTTATTTTTCCTGCTTTATCACTTGCAGTTAATTCATTTTTTTAAACCTTAGATGGATTGCAGATGATCATGCATCTAAAGAAGGAGAACGTTTGCATTGCTTTCCAACATTTTAAGCACAATACATTTGCAATGAACACCTATTCAGAGCAAAATATCAATCCTCAATAATAAAAAAAGATAGGTCACCCCTACTCCCATAGGTCACATGTCACCCTACTCCCAAGTACTGCTACCGTAGCAGTAATGGCTAACTAGAAATTAGGAGGCCTAGTTTAGGACTTAGTGCTGCCACCAAACCAAACAGTTATGCAATTTATTAAAACTCTCTCAGTTGTGCCTCTATGAAAAGTGACCAGGACAGGAGAAAGATATGCTCTCCTCATCCAACACAGGAAATGCAGATATGGTTTGTGTGCTTCACTAAGGATGATGTGTAGAGAGATCAGTTCAGATTGTTAGTTATCTGCGCCCACAGATACTTAATACTGTTGACCGCCTCTACAGCATCCTTGATACTGAGTGGAATAGGACTATGCTGGCTCTTTCTAGAATCTATAATGATCTCCTTTGTTTTATAAACATTTAGAAACAGGTTACATTTATTGCACCAGTCCACCAGAGCCTTCACTCTTCCCTATAAGGATCTTCACTGATGTCCCACCGCTGTCATGTCATCCACATACTTCACAATATGATTTGTAGCAGATTTGGTACAGCAGTCATGGGTCATCAAAGTGAAGAGTAGTGGACTCAGTACACAATTCTGTCGGGAATCTACTCAAGGAGGTAAAATAGAACCATTTCTTCCAACTTGCACAAACTGGGGCCTATCAATAAGGAAATCCAGAGTTGAGCCTTCTCTGTGTTGCAAAGCCTTTGTTAGGACTCCCCATGGACTGTACTATGAGCCAGTTAAAAAAAAGGCTTCTTTTCTTTGGGGTTCTCTGGGATTGCAGGGAGTTTTGTCTGGACATAGAGAGGATCAATTGGGAGCTCGTGGGATTAGACAAAGAGATCAGTTTGACCTCGTCATTGCTAAAAGACAAGGAGGGAAAACATGCATACTCCATTTTATTTTGTACATTTATTCTCTCCACCACTTTTACATTTGGAAAGACAACCTCTAGCTCAAAGACTTGGCTATGCATGAACTTTAAATGGTAGGATAGATTCATCCTTTCCTTCATTATAAGTCTAGCTAATTAATGCTTCTGAGGACATTTGGAATGCTTCTATTCTTTGTGAAGTAGAACAGGGTTCATTGTGAATTTAACATTTAAAAGTTTAGGTGCTTTGAAAAATGATACTATAAACTCACTAAATTCTATCTTTCTGCAGCCAGTGTAGGACAGGTATTCAGATTCCCAGAATAGAAAGTATAGTATGGTGGCTGGAAGTGATAAGAGATTTTGTTCAATTCAATTAGAAGATAGCATGAGCACTGAGATACATTTCAAAGCTGGATTCAAAATTGAGCGGCATCTTCAAGAAATTTGTATTAATCCAAAGTGTTTCCAATGTCTGATCAAAGCTATCTGATCAAAGCCTTTGTTGCAGAGTTACCTTCATTTCACCTGAGATCAATATAACAGATAACAGATAATCAGAGTTGGAAGGGACTTTATAGATCATCTAGTCCAACCCCCCACCCAAGCGGAAAACCCTACACCACTTCTGACAAATGGCAATACAATCTCTTCTTGAAGGTTTCAAGTGATGGCGTTCCCACAACTTCCAAGGGCAAGCTCTTCCATTGGTTGATTGTTCTCACTGTCAGAAAGTTTTTCTTATTTCCAGGTTAAATCTCTTCTTGTTCAGTTTCCATCCATTATTCCTTGTCTGACTTTCAGGTGCTTTAGAAAATAGCTTGACCCCTTCCTCTCTGTGGCAGCCCCTCAAATATTGGAAGACTGCTATCATGTCTCCCCTGGTCCTTCTCTTCACTAGACGAGCTAAGCCCATTTACTGTAACCGTTCTTCATATGCCTTAGACTCCAGTTCTGTAATCATCCTGGTTGCTCTTCTCTGTACTTTTTCTGGAGTCTCAACATATTTTTATAATGTGGTGACCAAAATTGGATGCAGTACTCTAGGTGTGGTCTTGTATCCCTCTGTTAATGCAACGTAAGATTGCATTAGCTTTTTTTGGCTGCTGCTGCACACTGCTGGCTCATATTTAGTGTCATGCCCCTGGTGGAGTCTGACTCTGAGGAAGAGGAGGAACAGCCAACAGGAAGTGGGAGTGTGGCTTCAGAGGTGGTGGAGGAGGCTGGGGAAGGGCAGAAGCCAGCTGAGCAGTCAGAGGAGGATCCAGGCCTACCCCCTATCCCTCCTTGGTCACACAGGAAGGAGAGGATCAGGGAAAAGCGAGGTCTACTCAAGAGGAGATTACCGTGATCCTCCTCATGGCCTGCAGATGGGAGCTATGTATATAAGTTTGCAACTGCGCAGTTAGAATTGCTGAAGTACCTTGAAAGAGGTTTATCTTTGCTGGCGTTTTCCCATGGACTTTTTCTCTGTTATTTTTCTGGAATTTATAATTAGTTATCTTGGCTTGCTTCAGAACTGTCATCAATGCTGTTTTTTTTGGTTTTTTGTTTACCTCATTATTTACTTTTGTGACTTTAAACTGTGCCTAATAAAATAGTGAAGTTAAGTTGAAGGCTTAAGTTGAACTCCACCGGACTTTAATATCAGTTTTGGGTTATTTTGAGAGACTATGGTCATCACATTTAGCTGGTTGTCCACTAAGACTCCAAGATCCCTCTCACAGTTACTGCTATTGAGCCTGATTTCACCCTGTCTATATGTGTACTTTTCATTTTTCTTCCCTAAATATAGGACTTTACTTTTCTCTACATTGAATTTAATTTTGTTAGATACGGCCTAGGGTTCTAGTCTGTCAAGATCCATCTGGATCTTGAGCCTATCTTCTTGGGTGTTAGCTATTCCTGCCAGTTTAGTATCATCTGCAAATTTGATAAGTTCTCATTCTATTCCCTCATCTAAGTTGTGAATGAAGATATTGAAGAGTACTGGGCCTAAGACGGAACTTTGTGGCACCCCACTGCCTACTTCCTTCCATGCAGACTTAGACCCATTAAGGACTACACATTGAGTACAGTTTGTCAGCCAGTTGTGAGTCCATCTAGTGGTGGTGCTATCTATTCTACTTTTTTCTAGTTTACTAAGAAGTAGGTTGTGGTCTACTTTGTCAAATGCCTTGCTGAAATCTAAATATATTATGTCCACAATATTTTGTTGGTCTAATTTAGTCACTATGTTGAAGAATGAAATAAGATTGGTTTGGCATGATCTGTTCTTAACAAATCCGTGCTGACTGCTAGTTATTATTTTACTTGTTTCTATATGTTGGCAGATCTGTTTTTTTATTATCTTTTCCAGTATGTTCCCAGGTATTGATGTTAGGCTGATTGGTCTCTTGTTTCCTGGATCTGTTTTTTTTTTCCTTTTTTGAAGATGAGAACCACATCAGTTCTTTTCCAGTCCTCTGGTAAAGGTGCGCTAGGTGGTGTGCCAGGATTTTTGAAAGATATGGTGTAGTGGTTGTGAGATGCCAGGATTTTTGAAAGATATGGTGTAGTGGTTGTGAGATGACCTCTGCCAGCTCCTTTAAAACTCTGGGATATAATCCATCAGGCCCCAATGATTTGTGTTCATCAAGATCAGACAGATGTTCTCTTACTATTTTTTTGCTTATTTTAACTTTTATTTCTGATCTGTCTTTTACAATTATGTTTTTGGTGGGTTGAGCTATAGTTTCTTTTCGCGTAAAGACTGATGCAAAGAATGAGTTTAACAGTTCTGTTGTCTCTCTGTTGCCTGTTACTTCCTTGCCGTCTCCTCTCTTTAGTAGACTGACTGTTTCCTTGATTTTTTTCTTGTTATTTATATGTTGGAAGAAACTTTTTTTATTATCTTTGACTTTTGTTGCAAGTCTTTGTTCCTTCTGAGCCTTTGCTTTCCTGACTTCGTCTTTGCAGATTCTGGCTATCTGCTGATATTCTGCCTTAGTTGTATGTCCTTCTTTCCATTTTTGTACTTGTCCTTTTTTTCTTTCAATTTGCTAGAGAGATCTTTGTGCAGCCATGATGGTTTCTTCTTGGATTTCTTGTTTTTCTTTCTCAGTGGTATTGTGCTGGTCTGGGCTTCTATGATCATACTTTTCAGAGTTTCCCAACATTCTTGAGTTGTTTTCCCCTTTAGAATTTTCATTTATGGAATCTTTCCCAAGTTCTCTCTGAGTTTATTAAAATCACCTCTTTCAAAATCCAAGACTCTGGTGTCATTATGTTCTATTGCTTGTGTTTATGTTATGTTGTATTCTAGTATGACGTGGTCACCCTCTCCCAAGGTTCCTGCAGTTTCAACTCCTCTATCACTTCTTCTCTGTTTGTAAGAATTAAGTCCAGTATGGCTGTCCCTCTAGTTTCACCCTCTACCTTTTGGACAACAAAATTGTCAGCTAGGTTGGTTAGGAACTTATTTGATTTCTCACTTGGTGCAGAATTAGTTTTCCAATTGATATCAGGATAATTGAAGTTCCCCATTACTATTGTTGTGTGTTTCCTGCATATGTTTATAAGTTGGTTGGCAAAAAGGACATCTATTTTTTCTGCTTGATTCGGTGGCCTTTCATATACACCTATGGCCATGTCATTCTTTTTTTACTTTTATATTGACCCATATGCATTCTAGGAGGTTTTCATGTTTGGTTTCATGCATTTCTGTAGGAGTATAGTGGTCCTTTGCATAGAGTGCAACTCCACCTCCTCTTTTATGGGGTATGGTTTTTTTGAACAGTTTGTATCCTTCTACCAGTATGTTCCAATCATGGGTTTCATCCCACCAAGTTTCTGTTATTCCAACTATATAATATCTGCCTTCATGTATTTGTAGTTCACGTTCACCCTGTTTGTTCCCCAGACTTTGTGCATTTGTATATAGGTACTTGAGATCTTTATGTCTGACGCTGTGTTTACTGCCTACATTACCTGTGTTGTGCCTGCCTGCCCCTATTTTGTTGCCACCTGTTTGATGCACATGGTTTGGCACTCACTATTAGATGCTTGGTTTTGGTTGATGGCAAGGTTGATAATCTTACCTGCACAAACATCTATTTTGCATGCACTGGTATCCTTATTAATTCTAGGTTGCTGGGGACAGAAATGTTCTGTATCCATTAATTCTCTGTCCCCACTGTTCAGTTTAAATGTTTATCCAGGAAATCTATGAATTTAATGCCAAGTAACTCAGTCCCTTTCTTTGATGGATGCAAACCATCTATTTTGTACAGTTTTTCATTGGACCAGCTGCAGATATCATGAGTAATAAAACCAAAGCCTTCCCTTTTACACCACTCCCTTTGCCACACATTCAACTCTGCTACACCCTGGCCTTTTCCTTTTTGTTCCTTGTATACTGGTAGAACCTCTGAAAAGATAAGCCTACAGCCCATATTACTAAGTTCATCCCCCAAAGTTCATACTCCAAGCTCTGGAAGTCTTTGTGAACAGAAAGTACATCCTTCTGGGACAAATCATTTGTACCAAGAAGTATAACAGCATCAACATCACAGTCTTTATTGGCATTCTTGGCTATTTTAAGAATACGCCTTTTGTCTCTGCTGGCAGTAGCAAGCGAATATTGCTTGCTCTTCCATACAGAATTTGGTGGCAGGAATGGTACATTAGTAGAATCCTGACAAGAAAGGAGAAGAAATATCCAGGCACCATGTCTCTTCTATTAAGATGGAATTAAATTGATGGATACTGTTCAAAACAGGTATTCATTGATTTATTTGCCGCCCAGCAATATTTCAAGACATAGCATTTCAGACTCTTAGGAGCGAGTCAACGAGTAGCATTCAGAGTAGTATGGTCTTGTCTAAGCGCAAGAAGACATACTGATTTTGTTATGTTGATGTTTAATCAGAATGGGAATCATTAGCAAGCAGCAATTTTGGACTATAGTTTGCTATCTCGGCCTAGTTGGATTTGCAAGTTGAAGATCTTGTTTAGGATATAGCAACTTTCTTTTGTCCTCATATACTACAATCTGATTGTCATTATCTGAAACTAAACAAAGATGGAATTGATCTAGGCTGATTCTGAACAGAAGGACATGTAGATTTTCTGGGGTGTAGATTTATTTCCCTCTTTGGCAGGATTGTTTTCATGATTCAGAGAATTTATTATGATTTTCTGCAGAGCTGTAGTCAAATGAGAGTCCAAAGATATCAGTCAATTCAAGGTTTGGCTGCTGCTCAGCTTAACAGCAGTGTTAGCTTCAGTTCATCCATTTGACTCAAATATTTCTTCTTGTTTGCAATTTGATAAGCCTTCAAAAGAATTAATTAATTCTGTTTCTAGAACTTCATCGATGTCATTTTTTTTTGCATCATCTCCATATGATTTTTTCAGCAGTGTCTCGTCAATAAGCTAAAGCTGCTAGGTTGCTGTGGTTTTTACCATTGGCATGCTGCCCATAGCCCGAGAAATGGGCATTTCTGCCTGATATGTAAAAACAAAAAGTGCAATCTTTTTCCATCTGTGCCATGGGTATCTTTGAAAAATAGAAAGAAAATGATTCATTTGTGCAGAGAATGGTGCAAAGCAATAGAAATCATTTGTGTCCTGTCATGCAAGGAAGCTATTCGACAGCACTTCAATCAATCATATCACAATGGCATAAAAGTAAGCCAAGTGATAGAATGATAGCTCTTCTTCTAAACCAACATCCGATGTTCCATTGAGTGTAAAACTTAAAGAAAATTTGTTTGAAGATACAGTTGTATTTGCTTGTGTTTGTCTCTTTTTATGGAAAAACGAGGCTTAAATTATTCCTGTATGGTATTTGGATGTCCTTTCTAACCTTAATTGTTCTTCTGGACAATTTGACTGTCCACAAACAAATCAAGGTTTTCAATTTTCAGTCAAAATTGCTAGCCTATCTGCATAATTTTGCACAAAGATTTCAAAGACTGTTTTTAAAGAGTCCATCTTTGTGCTTTATAGTTTGTGCAGTTAATAGACATTGTCTATCAGCAAAGTCTATCATGAATTCCTTTGATGATTGTTTGATTAACTCTTCCCCCTTCAGAGATTTATTAACAGCAGGGGGACACTGTTAAAGGCAGGAATTCAATCATATAGTTCAGTTTATCATGAAAACTAGAGGAGAACTCTAATATAATATTCATTGGATACCATATTTATTGGAGCTAGGGAAGGAATGGAGAGGGTGTATTTTGTTGTTATTTTAGTCCTAGTTTTCTTGTACATAATGTAATCTTCAATTTTTACTGCTTTATTGCTTAGATGGTGTCTGTGAACTTTGACCTGTCTGTTGCATTTCTTGTTTTTCCCCATTGCTTCAGTGTCAGGATGCATCTAAAACTTCATGTTTTGGTAACTTAGAATATATTAGAATTAATACCCTAATATAATATGTCTCAGAATAGATTTCAAATATATTTCAAAGAGAATGTGTTTATTAAATAGAACTAGATAAAAATTATAATGTGTAGTCAGGCTATTTTCAAAACTTAATCAGACAAGCAAAATATCATAAGTAGTTCAGCAGAGAAGATGCTGCTCCATTGCCATCCTAGTTATATCTCATGACTAACTGGCTTAGGGGATGAAAAAGACAAACCACTAGGTCCAGTTGGGAAGCATTGACTTTGAAAAACCTAGATACAAAAATGTCAAAGATAAAGATATGCTAAAGTGAAACTAACCTTTAGATGACCCTAACTGGTTACTCCAACTGTTTTGGAGGGAAATTTAGAATATTCATATTTGTGTGGGCTTTTTCAAATATTATGACTGGTTACGGCCCTGTGGGCCTAGAGTATAAAATACAGCCATGTTCCCATAAGGGGTGAAACTACCAAATTAGAGTACAATTCAGATAGTTTAAGGGTCCCCTCAGCATAGTGGTCATAGAGGGAACATGCATCAGCCTCATAGGACTGGACTGGTTCAAGGCCCTGGCCATCAGGGTAACAGGCATCCATCGAACCCAAATAGCCAATCTAGAAGTGGTATACCAACAATACACTGACATATTCAGCAATGAGCTAGGACACTTTCACTCAACCTCAATCCAGCAGTAACTCAATCCGATTAAAACTGCAGAGGATTCCCTTTGCATTGAAGCCTAAAATTGATGCAGAACTAGACAAGCTGGTACAGCAGGGAGTGCTCCAACCTGTGGACCGTAGCCATTGAGAGACTCCCATAGTGATCGCAGTTAAGCTTAAGGCTAGGTCACATTGACCAATGGATGCAAAATGTATACAAAAAGGACACAGCGGACGAGCAAAATTTCGGGGGTGGCTACATCAGTTGTTATCTGCTCTCAAAAGTGCCCCAAATTTACATAAATAGAACGGAAAAGAACGGAAAGGAACGGATGCGGGGAGGATGTAACGTGGATGTAAGGCGGATGTTCATAGGAAGCCTAGCGGATGAAAGCAGATGGAAGCGGATGAAACATCCGCAGGGCTTCCGGGGGATAATAGCAAAGCGGATGTGTAGCGAAAGGAGCGGATGTGTCGCGGATGACGCGGATGCATCACAGATGCCTATAGGATGCATAGTGGATGCGTAGCGGATGTATGGCAGATGCAAAGCGTTCACTGCGCATGTGGGGAGGATGAATTGCATCAGTTCCGCGGATATAAAAGGATGCAGCTCACAAGCAGTCAGCAGTCAGAGGAAAGACCTGCTGCCAGAGACATCTTGAGAGAACACTATGGGGAAGAAGAAGAAGCCTGTACCTACTCCTGCCAGCCCTGGCAAGAAGGACAGAACCACCATCCAACCCCCTGGTGCTGACTCTGAAGCTGCTGGTGCTTCTGCTGCTGCTGGTGCTCCTGGTGTTGCTGCTGTGGTGCTTCTCCTGCTGGTGCTGCTGGTGCTTCTGCTGGTGCTGCTGGTGCTTCTTCTGCTGCTGCTGGTGGTGCTTCTCCTGCTGGTGGTGGTGCTTCTCCTGCTGCTGCTACTATGGTGGACCAGTCCCAAGGTCCTCAAAGCCCTGCTGCTAAAGGCCCTGAAGGCCCTGCCAGAGGGAGGAAGAGGCAAGGGAAGGAGAAGGGAGAGAGGAAATAGTACTCCATTTCTGAGGACCATGAGGAGGAGGTGCTAGAATGGCTGAGGAAGGAGTACCTGTGGAGGAAGAGCCACAGGCTCTATCACGACACCAAGAGAAAGCAGGCAGCTTGGAGAGAGAAGGCAGAGAGCCTGGGCTATACTGCTGATGTCCTCCTGGGATGGTGGAAGCACATGCACACCTGGTATGGCAAGCTGCACCTGAAGAAATCCGGGCAGGCCGCTGTCAAGCTTACTGACCGGGAGACCTATGTCATGGCCAAGTGTAGCTTCCTGGAGGGTGAGGTCCGCCACCAAGGAGCAGCCCCTCTGTCAACCCTCTCCCTCAGACAGCCCACAGAGAGCCACTCCTCTTCCAGCCAGGAGAAAGCTACCTTATCCAGGCACGTGTCTTTGGAGGGCCCCATGACAGAGACCCCCCCCCTGACAGCTGCACTCCCCATGCCAGAGGACGTGGAGGATCCCCTGTCTCAGATGGAGCAAGAAGAAGCAGCCACCAGAGACCAACCCACACCCACACCCAGCTCCATCTCCACAGAAAGCAGGCAGAGAGGCAGACCGTAGGGACAGAGCCACACTGTCCTCTTGGAGATCAGGGACACAATCAAAGCCAGCACAGATCTTCTCTCCCAGCTGGTCCACTTTGACATACCATCCTCCAACCGCAAGCCCTTCATCACCTATGTGAGCCAGACCCGCATGGACATGCCTGAGGCCCAGTACCAGGTGATAAAGGAGAGGATCACAGCTCTTCTGCACCACCCTCCAGGCCCAGCTGAACCTGCTCCTACCCACTCCAGGTCTGCTCCTCCACCCCAGGTGATGTCACAGCCCTTCCACATATTTCAACAGCCCCTCACCTTCCAAGGCTACCACTACCAGGACTTCCCACAGCAGAGGCAGCCCTTCCCAGTCCAGGCCCAGGTTCATCGGACGCCACAGACACCACAGACGCCTAACCTCACCCGGCTGCAGACGAGAAAGTCCCACAACATTCCTCCTTCCTCCACCCCACAGCCAAGCCCGTCATCAGAACATCTGTCATCAGTCTTGGGCCTCATATCCCAGGTACTTGATGAAGGGCCTCTCGACCTCACGGGACTGAGTCAGTTCTCTGAGAGCTTCCTGCACACACCATCTCCTGTTGTACTCTCGGGGCCAAGTACCCCAATGGTGCCTCAGACCAGCACACAAGCAACAGCCACCTCCACAGTCCCTGGCCCCTTTACATCTGAGTCCATGGGCATGCCTCAGAGTGACTGAGAATTGTGCCAGAGACTGAGTTGTTACCTGTTCACTTTATCTTTGCTTAAGACACTTTACTTATGTCATTTTGCTTTTTAATAAAGTCATACAGTTTGTTATTAATAAAGGTTATCTTTGCTTAACACACTTGGTTCATTTTTTTTACTTAATAAAGGTTTGGTGAAAACTTTGAAAAAAGGATTAAGCCTTTCCATGCTTGTTGGATAGGTAAGGATAGTTGTGGGATGGGTAAGGATAGTTGTGGGATGGGTAAGAATAGTTGTGGGATAGATAAACCTCCAGTGCAAGCATAGTGGGACTGGATGGTCCACCCTCCCAGCTGCCACACATGTGGCCCTTTATTATCAATAACAATTTATTCATTGATCAACACATTTCAAAATAAACAAAACTTTTATTAATGCCCTATTCATTGTAAGGCCACTCAACATACATGGCACAATCTCATCAGTGTGATGAGACAGGCTCAAGGAAGCATCCATTAAGCATCTACCATCCTGTCTTGCCACTCCACTGCTCCAACTGGGAAGTTGCACCAGTGTTTCAGGAGCTTGCGCTGCTTCTTCCCTTCATCTGAAGCTCTGTTGGGGCCTTGCACATCCACAGTGTCTATCAGGTTTCGCCCTTGCCTCCATTCACCAGGCTCCATGTCCCCATTCCCTTGTTGATGAACCACAAGCCTGTTCTGCAACACTGGGTAGTGGGTGCGCATGAGATTGTGCAGGATGCAGCAAGCTTCCACGATCCTCCTCAAAGTCTCTGGGCGATGCTGCATGGTGGTGAGAAGTACCTGGAACCTGTTGCCCAGGATGCCAAAGGTGTTCTCCACCACCCGCCTTGCCCTGGACAGCCTGTAGTTGAAGATCCTCTCTTCACGGGTGAGGTATTTTGAACTGTACGGCTTCATGAGGTAGGTTCTGAGGGAGAAGGCGTCATCACCCACGATGAAGTAGGGCACATCTTGTGTGTCGTTGGGTAGGGGTCTGGATCTGAAAAACCCATGATGAGGTTGCATTCCAGCCCCTCCTTGAGGTCACTGGCATTGTATATCTGGCCATCTGAAGCTGACCCGTTGCCTGAAGCATCGATGTACATGAACTTGTAGTCAGCATCAACCATGGCAAAGAGGATGATGCTGAAAAAGCCCTTGTAGTTGAAATAATTGGACCCCGAGTTGGGTGGAGCTTTGCCGGCCACGTGCTTCCCATCTATGTCTCCAACGGTGTGGGGAAAGTTCCACCTCTGATACCACTGCTCTGCAACTTTCCTCCAGCCTTCTTCAGTGGTGGGACATTGGAGGAGCTCCTTCACGTATTCTTCGATGATGGCCTGCACCACTTATCTGACCACAATGCTGATGGTGATGTGTGGCACCTTCCAGGCATACTGCATGTTTCTGTATGTGGTCCCAGAGGCCAGGTGGTGCAGAGTCAGTGCTACCTTCAGTCCAGGGTCCAGGCTGGGCTGAAAGTTGGTGTTTGCCTTGGTCAACCTGGGTCTCAGATGCTCCACAACTTCGTCAAACATGGCTGGTAGCATCCTCATGAAGTGCTGGAATGCACGAGGGTCTTCATTCCTCAGCTCCACCATCAGCTTGTCATACAGTCCAAACTCTGCTCTTCTCTGGATCCATCGTCGGACCCACACAGCTCTTGGACGTCTCCTTCTTCTCCTTGCGTAGAAAAGGTGAAACAGTCTGAACAGGGCTTGGTTCTGGTGTTGAATGATGGCGGCTACCAAAAGGAGTGTGCGATGATCCATGGTGGAGATCAATGGATGATGTGGAAGAGCAAGACCAAGGGTGAAGAGGTCTGCATACCATGGCTGTTGGACTGATAATGAGATCCAGGTGATTTCCTCCCCCTTTTTATAGGAAATATCGGTTTTCCGCTAGCTGTCCTTCCACATACTCTAGATATCCTCCAGACATCCTAAATATCCGAGATACGTCCCATATACGAACGTTTTGTCCGTTTTAATGCTTTATATGCGAGCTGAATCTGCTTTCATCCTTTCTATGTCCGTGCTACTAACGCTGTGTGGATGTTCCATGTACCTTTCGCTTCCTCCCTCTTTCCGCTTTCAGCTGCAGTGGATGTGAGTTGAAGGGATGTCCAGAGGATGCCGAGAGGACACAGCAGACATGTAATGGATGACAATGGACGTAGAACGTTTGTTGCCCGTATGTGTCGTGGATGTACATCGTACGTGGCGGAAAGTTCATCCGCTCAAAAATTTTTGTGCAGCTCAAAACTTTTTGAGCGGATGAAATAGCAGTAGATGGATGCTCGATGGATAGAGCGTATGAAAGACATACGCAGTGAGTACACAACGGATGCATCACGTTTTCCAACAGATGGCAAGCATTTTTCTCCATTTTACATCCTCTTTGCATCCGTTGGTGCAGTGTGACATGGGCTTTAACAGGGATGTACATATCTGCGCAGACTACAAGTGCACCATGGACAAGGCACTACAGCAACATGCTAAAGGCTGTGTCACACTGCCCAACAGATGTAAAAAGGACACAACAGAAGAGAAAAATGTTATATCCGTTGTATCCGCGCTCAAAAGGGGCGAAAATTTGCATAATTGGAGCGGATAACATGGACGCGGGGAGGACGCAGGGAGGATGCAAAGTGGATGCGGAACAGAAGCCCAGGAGATGGAAGCGGATGGCGCATCCGCTAGGCTTCCAGGGGGCCTCAGCAAAGCGGACGCGGAACGGAAACAAAGGATGCAGAACAGATGCACAGCGGATGAAGCGGATGCAGAGCGGATGCCTAGCGGATGCACAGCGGAAGCCTAACGGATGCCTGGAGTTAATTGCACATGCGGGGGGATGCATTGCGCAAGCCCCGCGGATATAAAGGGAAGCAGCTCACACGTGGCCAGCATTTGGAGGAAAGACCTGCTGCTCGAGTTCTTGCCTGCATGTCTGCCTGCAAGCCTTGCTGCCAGCCTACCTCCAAGCCTGCCTCCCAGCCTGCCTCCCAGCCTCCTGGGCAGCCTCCCTGCCAGCCTTGCTGCCAGCCTGTCTTCCAGCCTCCCTGCCAGCCTTGCTGCCAGCCTCCCTGCCAGATGGTAGAGAGGCCCCCATCGGATACTATTCTAGAACATTTTCATCGGCTGAAACGAACTATGCCCAGATATACAAAGAAGCCCTCACTACAGTGGCTGGTACTAAGAAGTTCCACAGCTTATTATATGGACAAACCTTCACCACTTTTACAGACCACAAACCTCTGCTGGGTCTCTTCACAGCTCTACAAATAGACACAAACAGACACCACAGATCCTGTCATCACAAATGGTATGATGGTCCATTTTCATGGCTGCATACTTGTACCAGCTAGTCCACAAGCCAGGCAAGGAAATGGGCCACGCCAACACTCTTAGTCAACTGCCTCTACTGCAGACTGAACTGAATCTGATCTCAGCTTGTTGTATTCTGGTGATCCTGGACCTGCCTGAAGCATCCCTAAATGCAGAGGATGTTGAAGCTGAAACCACCACGAACAGAATGCTTAGCTGCATTCTCAACTGGGTGTTAAGGGATGGCCAGAGGCCCAGCTCGGCCCTGAGTTCCAGCACTACACTTCTCAAAAAAATGAACTGTCAGCACACAAAGGATGTGTGCTGTGGGGCAACAGGGTCATTATTCCACCCAATCTTCGTTCCAAGGTGCTAGCTTCCCTGTACGAGAGGCACCCAGGAATTGTTCAGAGGAAGGCTCTAGCCAGGAGCTACTTGTGGTGCCAGGCCTAGACAAAGACATTGAGAATCAAATAAGGAGTTGCCAGGCCTGCCAAGAAGCCTGACCAGAGATGCCACAGGTACCAGTGCACTGCTGGGAGACCACACATATCCCATGATGTTGCATGAACATTGACTTTGTAGGCCACTTCCAGGGCAGGTGTTTCTGATAGTAGTGGACAGTTAATCCAAGTGGTTGGAAATGGCACTGGTCTCATCAATGACAACAACCAGGGTCATCCAATAGTTGCACCTGCTGTTCATCACACAGTGCCTGCCAGATATAATTGTGTCCACAATGGAGCACAATTCATGGCAGAAGAGTTTCAGTCATTCCTCAACGCCAATATGATTCAATATGTAACATCTGCTCCATTCCACCTTATGACCAATGGTCAAGTCAAACAAATGATCAGGACCACAAAGGAGGTGCTCAAGCAGATGGTGACTGTGGACTGGAATCACCATCTGGCAAACTTCCTCAGTGTCAACACATAATTCTCAGTACAGCAACAGGTCACAGCCCAGCAAAGCTGAAGTGGGGCTGCCAGTTCACAATGAAGTTTGACCGACTTCACCCAGACAGAGTAGTAATAGAGAAGGTTTAACCAACTTACATCTGGGTGACTTGGTCTGGGCCAGGAACTATGGGAGTGGGGCACCTTGGGTGAGGGTTAGTTAGGGTAACTATGGTCTCTTGTCATATGAAGGTATTCTGGAGAATGGTCAAACAATCAGATGCCACATTGATTAGTTATGGCATCAGCAGGCTGGGCCAGTCCTAGATGACGATCCCAAAGCTTTATCTGACCCACTAGAGAATTGTTTTCCTATGTGTTTGCTTACACCACCAGTAGCTGCCTCCAGAGAAATGGAGGTACCAAGGGCCATAGAGCCACTGCCACTCACAGGTGACCAAAACGGTCATCAAGACTCTGTCCAATTGGAGCTGGACAATACTCCACTTAAACAGGACTGTCCAGTAACATTGCGGCAGTCCACCAGCCTATCTCAAAGACTATGAATATTGAATAGACTGAGGATAAGAATTATCCTAGGAGGGAGGGGTGTAATGTATTGAATACATATAGTTGTGTTAAGCCCTGCTAAAGTAAAACTAACCTTTAGATGACCCTAACTGTTAACTGTGCTAAAGTGAAACTAACCTTCAGACGAACCTAACTGTTAACTCCAACTGTTTTGGAGGGAAACTTAGAACATTCATATTTGGTAGGCTTTTTCAAGTATTATGATTGGTTAAGGCCCTGTGAGCCTAGAGTATAAAATACAGCCAATTTCTTGCTGTTCCTCAGTTCCAGTTTTGAGTCAATAAATGCTGTTATATCTATGCTGGTTTGTTTCTTGCCTACAGAAGCCCACTACACAATACTTCCGGGACACAACTCCCATCTCAGGGATTAGGATTTCCAGATAGGTTTGAACTCTAGTACTTCTCAGCTAAGGAATGCCTAAGGGAGAGAGGGAAGCCCATTTGCAAGTTCAGGATGCCTTCTCTCACTGGAGCACAATATTTGTTTCTCCTTTCAGTACTAACTCTTATGTTCTGCAAAAAAAACATTTGGCACCATAATCGTCATAATAATCAGTAGATATTACATTATGACTAATGTTTCTACTGTTAAACCAATAAAATATAACAAACCTTCATTTTCCAACAATGTTAGTATATAACATAGACTCAGAGCTAGACTGAGTTGGTAGAAGATAGTTTGGGATTTAATGGAAGAACTTGGAGTGATTTTTGCAGAAAAAGAATGGGTTCTGAATTGTTTCACAGTTACAATACACAGACTCAAACTAAATTAAGGTTCTGAAATTAAAAACCATAAGTAAACAAGGCTGGACTTCTTTATCAAATGATTGTGAACGTGGCTGAATTTGCATTAGGAATCAAATTCCTAGTCTCAGAATGTGCTGAAAGACATTTAGGGATCTATGATCCTTTTCTCATTACACAGACCTGACAAACCTTGCTAGTATTACCACAGGTCACACAAAGCTGCTTCATTTCATCCCTCCAGCCATTGATTTTAATGTCATTATGTTCTCACTTCATGTACTCTAACAAAAGTAATGTAGCCTTCCCTCCCCTGTGAATATCCAATTATAGAGCTTCAAGAGGTGTAAAATCTATAATACTTTGCTTGTCATGACCTTGGAGACAAGTACTCTGACCTATTGTGGGTATGACCAGGGTAAAGGTTTGGGACACATGGGGAAGTGTAGGAATGCCCCTTCACCTTCCTACTAGCAATCTTCTCCAAGAGTCTGCTCTTTTATGCTATACTTATTTATTTCCTGTCATACCATCCATCTCCCACTTTTTAAAATTAACTTATCCTCAAATTTCCTACCAAGAAGAAAAGAACAGAGGTCTATAGCTTTGTGTAACTCTAAAATGATACCACAATGAGGATTGTAGAACTGAGTTTTTGTCATTTATGCTCAATTTCATTCACTTGACTCATTCAAGTCTTAACGAAGCTGTTCAGTAGCTGATCACTGTCGGTTTTTCAACTCTACAGAATCTTACTAGCTATCAAATCATAGCGGGATCTGTTTTCCTCCTTCCTTTCCACTACCCTAATGCTGGCCTGCATTTATTATACCTGTCAAATTAAGATGCTTGGTGCTTCTAAGTTAATAAAAAAAAATACATGGCCATGTTTTTCTTTAATTAGACCAGAGGTAGGATAGGATAGGGTAGGATAGGATAGGATAGGATAGGATAGGATAGGATAGGATAGGATAGGATAGGATAGGATAGGATAGGATAGAATGGAATGGAATGGAATGGAATAAAATAAAAAAGGATAGGCTAGGCTAGGATAGGGTAGGGTAGGAATAGAATAGAATAGAATAGAATAGAATAGAATAGAATAGAATAGA
>BLBF01000022.1:47840388-47966828 GCA_015471245.1 Laticauda colubrina
TGAAACCCAGCTTGCTAATGAATAGCAGCTTGCTAATGAAGAGCAGCGGTCCCTTCACACGGAGCCAAGCTGCACTGAAAGCCTCCAACACAAGAACAGAGTGTTGCCAGCCAATCAAAGCCACAAAACAGACAGAAGAAACCAGAAACACCAATCAATCAAACTCCAAGTCCAATGAACACAGATCCAGGCTCCCAGCCAATCAGAATGGACCAGCCTCAAATTTGAAACCAGGAACTAACTCTATACAGAAGCCTGAGGATGGCAGATGAGATTCTGCTGAAACATTGCTACAACTTTAACAGAATATATATTTAAAATATTGTAAACAACATTTTCCCATGGAAACGATTCTTATAATTAATTTCAAATTTTATTTCAAATCCATTTGGATCCTTAGTCCGTTTATAACTTCCACCATTTTTGGTGTATTTCCCCAAAAATTAATTTTATTAAATCTTTAACCTTGTATAAAACTTTCACCAAGAATTAAAGGAAACTCACCCAAATTATGCCATAATAACAGTTTGTAATAATCAAAAAGCAATTAACAAGCAATTTCCAACAATGATTAAGAAAGGAAGTATGTGAACCTTGTGTCCTTTTTAAAAGATGCCAAACTGCCATTTGGGCCACAATGGAGTTCCCTCATCTCTTAGTACTCTAAACTTATCAGAAACTACTATTTTGTAGTCTCCTCATGAGAAGTAGCTGTCTGTAGCACTTGTGAGTGATCTCAGTCCACTTCTTGTCCAGGGAGGTGTAGAAGCACGGGAAAAAGGAGACTCGAAACCAACGTAACTTCAGCTCTTTATTAATAGGTATAGATCTGTGTTGACCTGAGAGCTGCGGCAGCTCTTCTTATAGAGCTTGCCGGCAGCTCTTACCCAACAACAGCCTTCTGAATCTCCCGCGATCAGCTTGTCCCATCGTGGGAGATTCTTTACTGACAAATCATGATCGTGCGTTTCGGCCAATCACAATGCAGTCCGTTTCAGCCAATCAGGTGAGGGTATTTCAAGAATGTTAATATGGAACACCCCTCCCCTCTTGGTATAGTCCATCCTACGTGACGTAGTCACGTAGGTAGGCAGGGATTTTAACTTGCCTACTTGACCTGTGCAGTTCAGTTGCTGCGTGGTCTTCAGACAGTTCAGATGGGATCTTTGTTGCTCCTGCTCTTCTCCATGGAACCGCCTGGAAGGGTGAGTCAGGCCTTTTGCCGCAACTCCCACCAGGTCTACTGGGTTCAGTTGAGTTGTCGGCTTCTCTGTTCCCGGCCGGTCTTTCCAGGCTGGTTGAGCTGGCTTGACTGTTCCTTCCAGGCGAGGTTTTGAGTGGGTCGTTTTCCGCTGGTACCATTCTGGTGTCTTTGCTCTCCGGAGAGTACTGTTGGTTTCTTCTTTTATTTAGCAGTATTTGGATTAATTGTTCGGTTTGTGTTGATTGGGCCTGTTCGGTTTGCCGTTGTGTCATAGTAGGATTTTCTCCTTCTTTTTGATAATTGTTTGGGGTTTCTCCGCCCCCTCTAGTTTTTTTATTAATGTCTGTTAGCGAATTTTGTGTGTTTTCTCTGCTATTTAAAATTATTCTTGATCCGTTTCCAGCAGGTACGACCGGGGACCTGTCACTTGGGTTATTGTTGCAGGTACCCACAATGGGTCCCCTGAAAAGTTTTTAGCGTAGACAGTGTCTTCCGGATTAAATGTATGATATCAGCTGGATGAGTATGGTGGTTTTTTGGGATTGTATGTCGGGTGCAGTCTGTCTAGATGGGATCAGAGTTTTCTTCCAATCAGGAGCTCTGCTGGGCTTTTATCGGTTTTAGCATTTGGTGTTATGTGCTATATTGTTAATAGTTTATTTAAGGCCCTGTCACACTGGCCGACGGATGCAAAATGTTTGTAAAAAGGACACATTGGATGAGAAAAATGTTCCATCCATTGTTATCTGCTCTCAAAAAGGGCAAAAATTTGCATAACCAGAGTGGACAACACAGAAAGGAACAGACGGGGGTAGGACGCAGGGCGGATGGAAAGCGGATGCTCCACGGAAGCCTAGCGGATGGAAGCGGATGAGAGCAGATGGTACATCCGCAAGGCTTCCAGGGGACTGCAGCAAAGCGGACGTGGAACAGATACAGCGGATGCAGAGTGGACGCCGAGCGGATGAAGTGGATGCAAAGCGGATGCCGAGCGGATGAAGCGGATGCAAAGCGGAAGCCTAGCGGATGCCTAGCGTTCACTGAGCATGCGAGGAGGATGCATTGCATCAGCCCTACGGATATAAAGAGAAGCAGCTCCCAAGCAGGTCAACATTCAGAGGAAAGACCTGCTTCCAGACACATCGCCTGCCTGCCTGCCTGCCACCCTTGCTGCCAGCCTGCCTGCCTGCCTGCCTGCCAGCCTGCCTGCCAGCCAGCAACCCCACAACCATGGGGAAAAAGAGAAAGCCTCAGCCATCTGCTGCCAGCCCTGGCAAGAGGGACAGAGCCACCCTCCCACCTCCTGGCCCTCACTCTGCTTCTGCTGGGGGTTCTGCAGCATGGGCTCGCTCTTCTGGGGCTGGGGCTTCTGCTGCTTCTGCTTCTGGAGGAGCTGATGATGATGCTTGTGGCGGTGGTGCTTCTGCTGGTGCTTACTCTGCTGATGCTGCTTATGGCGGTGGTGCTTCTGCTGGTGCTTACTCTGCTGGCGCTGCTCTTGGTGCTGGTGCTTCTGCTGGTGCTTACTCTGCTAAAGCTGCTCCTCGTCCTGCTGGTCCTGCTGGTGCTGCTGGTGCTGCTGGTGCTTACTCTGCTGCTGCTGATCCTGGTCCTGCTGGTGCTGCTGGTGCTGCTGATGCTGCTGGTGCTGCTGCTGGTGCTGGTGCTACTGGCACTGCTGGTGCTTACTCTGCTGCTGCTGATCCTAGTCCTGCTGGTCCTGCTGGTCCTGCTGGTCCTGCTGGTCCTGCTGGTCCTGCTGGTGCTGCTGCTGGTGGTGTGGAGGAGCAGCCCCTACAACCTGGAAGCCCCTCTGATGAGGGCCCATGTGGTCCTGCCACAGGGAGGAAGAGGCATATGTGAGAATGGGAGAGGAGGCAATACAACATCGAGGAGGAACATGAGGATTAGGTGCTGGAGTGGCTGAGAGAGAATGAGTATCTATGGCGGAATGGACACAGGCTCTATAGGGACACCAAAAGGAAGCAGGCTGCTTGGAGAGAGAAGGCAGAGAGCCTGGGCTACACTTCGGAGGTGCTCCTCAGCTGGTGGAAGCACATGCACACCTGGTACGGGAAGCTGCACCACAAGAAATCTGGCCAGGCCGCGGTCAAGCTGACGGACAGAGAGAACTACATGATGGCCAAATGCAGCTTCCTGGAGGTTGAGATCTGCCACCAAGGAGCAGCCCCTCTCACAACCCTCTCTCTCAGGCAGCCTGCTGAGAGCCAGTCCTCTTCCGGCCAAGAGTCAGCTCCTGTCTCCAGGCAGGTGTCTGTGGAGCATGCCACGACGGAGAACCCGCTGACAGCTGTACTAACCATGGCGGAGCGCGTGGAGGACCCCCTGGCGCAGTGGGAGAAAGGAGACGGCACTTCCACCACAGCCCAACCCACATCCACCCTCAGCTCCACCTCCACAGAAAGGCAGAGAGCCAGACAGGAGGGGCAGAGCTACACTGTCCTGCTGGAGATAAGAGACACCATTAGGAGCAGCGTACATCTCCTCTCTCAGCTGGTCCACACCGACTCCTCATCCTCCAACCGCAAGCCCTTCCTCACCTATGTGAACCAGACCCTCATGGACATGGCGGAACCCCAGTACCAGGTGGTGAAGTACAGGATCACCGATCTGCTTCACAACCCTCCAGATCCAGATGAACCTGCTCCGACCCAGTCCAGGTCTGCTCCTCCACCCCAGGTGATGTTACTCCCATTCTAAGGCTTCCTCACCTACCAGGGCTTCCTCACCTACCAGGGCTATGGCTACCAGGAGGTCTAGCAGCATAGGCAGCAGCCCTTCCCAGTCCAGGCACAGGTTCATTGGACGCCACCATTGCCACCGGTTCCACTGATGCCACCAATGCCACCCACGCCACTGGTGCCACCCACGCCTGTTCTCACCCAGCTGCAGACCAGACAGCCCCACTACACTGCTCCTTCCTCCACCCCACAGCCAAGCCCGGCCTCAGTACATCTGTCATCGGTACTGGGGCTGACACCCCATGGCATGGAGGAAGGAGCTCTCAACATCACGGAGCTGAGCAGGCTGTCTGAGAGCTTCCTCAACACACCGTCCCCTGTTGTCCTCTCGGGGCCAGGCACCCCAGTGGGGCTTCAGACCAGCACTCCAGCAGCAGCCACCTCCACAGCACATGGACCCTTCACCCCTGAGACTGGGCACACCTCCGAGTGACCGAGAAGTGTGCCAGACACTGGGTGGCTACCTGTAGACTTTATTTGGACACTTGACTTGGGTCATTTTTCTTTTACAGCTTGTTATTAATAAAGATTATCTTTGCTTCACACACTTGCTTCATTTATTTTTGTAAATAAAGTCTTGGTGGAAAATTTTAGAAATGGTTTAAGCCTTTGCATGCTTGTGGGATGGGTTAAGATAGCAGTGGGATGGTCAGGGATACCTGTGGGATGGTCAGGGATACCTGTGGGATGGTCAGGGATACCTGTGGGATGGGCAGGGATACCTTTGGGATGGGCATGGATACCTTTGGGATGGGTTAAGATAGCTGAGGGATGGGCAGGGATACCTATGGGATGGGTAATAGCTGTGGGATAGATAAACCTCCAGTGAAAGCATAGTGGGACTGTATGGTCCACCCTCCCAGGTGCCACACCTTTGGCCCTTCATTATCAATAACAATGTAAGCATTGATCCACACATGTCAACATAAACACAACTCTTTATTAATGCCCTGTTCATTGTAGGTCCACCCAACATACATGGCCCAATCTCATCAGTGTGATGAGACAGGCTGAAGGAAGCATCCATTAATCATCTATCATCCTGTCTTTCCACTGCTCCAGCTGGGGAGTTGCACCAGTGTTTCAGGAGGTTGCGCTGCTTCTTCCCTTCCCGTGAGACTCTGTTGTGGCTTTGCACATCCTCAGTGTCTATCAGGTTTCGCCCTTGCCTCCATTCCCCAGGCTCCATGTCCCCATTGCCTTGTTGGAGGTCCATGAGCCTGTTCTGCAAGACTGGGTAGCAGGTGCCCATGAGATTGTGCAGGATGCAGCAAGCTTCCACGATCCTCCTCACGGTCTCTGGGTGATGCTGCATGGTGGTGAGAAGTACCTGGAACCTGTTGGCCAGGATGTCAAAGGCATTCTCCACCACCCGCCTTGCCCTGGACAGCCTGTAGTTGAAGATCCTCTCTTCATGGGTGAGGAGTCTGGAAGTGTATGGCTTCATGAGGTAGGTTCTGAGGGAGAAGGCGTCATCCCCCACGATGAAGTAGGGCACATCTTGCGTGTCGTTGGACAGGGGGTCTGGATCTGGGAAGCCCATGATGAGGTTGCGTTCCAGCCCCTCCTTAAGGTCACTGGCATTGTATACCTGGGCATCTGAAGCTGACCCGTTGCCTGAAGCTTCAATGTACATGAACTTGAAGTCAGCATCAACCATGGTGAAGAGGATGATGCTGAAGAAGCCCTTGTAGTTGAAATAAGTGGACCCCGACTTGGCTGGAGCTTTGCAGTCCACGTGCTTCCCATCTATGGCTCCAACGCTGTGTGGGAAGTTCCACCTCTGATACCACTGCTCTGCAACTTTCTTCCAGCCTTCTTCAGTGGAGGGGCACTGGAGGAGCTCGTCCAGGTATTCTTCAATGATGGCCTGCACCACTTCTCTGATCACAATGCTGATGGTGTTGTGTGGCACCCTCCAGCCATACTGCATGCTCCTGTAGGTGGTCCCTGAGGCCAGGTGGCACAGAGTCAGTGCCACCTTGAGCCCAGGGTCCAGGCTGGGCCGGAAGTTGGTGCTCTGCTTGGTCAACCTGGGTGTCAGCTGCTCCACAACTTCGTCAAACATGGCTGGAGGCATCCTCATGAAGTTCTGGAATGCACGAGGTTCTTCGTTCCTCAGGTCCACCATCAGCTTGTTGTACAGTCCATACTCTGCTCTTCTCCCGATCCATCTTTGGACCCAGATGCTTCTTGGCCGCCTCCTTTCCTTCCCGTAGAACAGTTGAAAGAGCCTGTAGATGGCTTCGCATTGTTTCAGAACGATGGTGGCTACCAAAAGGAGTGTGTTGCGATCCATGGTGGAGATGACTGGATGCTGTGGAAGAGCAAGAGCCAGATCAAGGCTGTAGAGGTCTGCACAGCAGGGCTGCTGGACTGAAAGTGAGATCCAGGTGAGTTGCTCCCCCTTTTTATAGGCAATGTAGATTTTCCACTATGTGTCCTTTTGCATCCTTTAGGCATCCTCTAGACATCCTTAATATCTGAGATAGGTCCCCTCTGCAAACGTTTTTTACGTTTTAAATGCTTTGTTTGCGAGCTGCATCCACTTTCATCCTTTCTCCGTCCGTGCTACTAATGCTGCGCATCTGTTCCGCGTCCATTTCGCTTCCTCCCTGTGTCCGCTTTCTGCTGGAGCGGATTTGAGTTGCGTGGATGCGCTGCGGATGCCTCGCGGATGTAGCGGACGCGTAACAGATGACGACAGATGCAGAACGGATGTTCCCCATATGCGTTGCGGATGCAGAACGGATGCGTTGGATACATTTTCCGCTCAAAAAGTTTTCAGCAGCTCAAAACTTTTTGAGTGGATGGAACCTCAGTCAACGGATGCTGGATGGATAGAGAGGAAGAAAAACGGACGCAGTGAGTACAGAACAGATGCATCGCGTTAACCAATGGATGGCAAGTGTTTCTCTCTGTTTTACATCCTCTTTCCATCTGTTGGTGCAGTGTGACATGGGCTTTATTTTGTCATGTATGTTTCCTGTGTCCATTTTTTCTAAAGCATCTTTGGTGTATCTGACCATTCGTTCCGCTCACCCATTCGCCGCGGGATGAGCGGGCGTTGTCAATACGTGTCATTTGTCCCGCTTTGTAACCGCTTCCATCGTGGTAGATTGCATTAGGCTTACCTCCAGCCAGTTGGAGTAAGCGTCCACTGTGATCAAAAAGGTGTGCCCTTTTGTGGGTCCCACAAAGTCTATGTGGACCCTTGACCATGGGCCCCTTGGTGTTTCCCACTGGAGGGTTGGTGCTTCGGGAGGGTTAGGTCTGGATCATTGACATTTGTCACATGTTGCCACCCAGGTTTCAATGGTTTTGTCTATTCCTGGCCACCAAACGTAGCTTCTGGCGAGGGATTTCATTTTTATGATGCCTGGGTGTCCCTCATGCAACATGTGCAAAATTCTTTTTTGTAAGATGTCTGGAACTACCACTCTATCACCCCATAGTATACATCCCTTTTGGGAGAATAGTTCAGTCTGCCGGTTTCGGAAGGGTTTAAAGGGTCGCTGCTCTCTGTTTCCGGCCACCCTTTTCCCACCCAGTTCAAAACTCGTGCCAGTTTGCTGTCTTTGGTTGTCTCTCTCACAATGTCTGATGCGGGTTGTTGGCAGGTTGGGCAATGTTTCTTTTTGTAGGGTGGATGTGGTGGGGACAGGGTCGTCCTCATGATCTGTCAAGGGGCAACGGCTTCATGCATCGGCGTGCGAGATGTTTTTCCCGGGGCGATGTATTAGTTGATAGTTGTAGGCGGCAAGGAACTCGGACCACCTTGTCAGCCAGAGTGACAGGATGTTGGGGGTGGCCTTGTTCCCTGCCAGGATCCCCGGTTTGTGATGAGGGTGAAGTCCCAACCATACAAGTATTCCTGAAACCGCTTCACGCCGGTAACCGCTGCTAGTGCCTCCTTGTCGAGCTGGCTATAATTTCTTTCTGCCTTAGATAGTGTCTTAGAGAAATATGCAATCGGTGCTTCTCTCCCGTCTGGTAGAGAATGGCTCAGTATAGCTCCGATGCCGAATGGAGAGGTGTCGCAGGTCACTGTTAGTGGTAGGGTTTCGCTGTACTGGATGAGGACTGATTCTGATGTGAGGAAATCTTTTATCTTCTGGAAGGCGGCCTCTTCCTGCTTGCCCCAGGACCAGGTGGACTTCTTGTCGAGTAACCTATGCAGAGGTTCCACTGTTGTTGCATTCTGTGGCAAAAAGACATTGTAGAAATTGATTAGTCCCAGAAAGGCTTGTCATTCTGCCTTATTTTGAGGTCTTGGGGCTTCCTTTATTGCTTTGATCTTTTTGTGGGTAGGGTGGATTCCGTCTTTATCCACTAAATATCCCAGGAACTCAACTTTCTCAGTGCATAACTTGCACTTTTCTTTTTTTACTTTTAGTCCTGTGTTTTTAAATTTTTGCAGGACTTCCCTGAGTCGGCTTCTCAATTGTCTTTTGTCTTTGGCTGCTATCAAGACATCATCAAAATATGGTATGACTCCTTTAATGCCTTGTAGTAACCGTTCCATTAAGCTCTGGAACACCCCTGGTGCCACACTGACTCCGAATTGGAGTCTTTTGCACCGGAAGGCCCCCCTGTGGGTCACAATGGTTTGCACTTCTGCAGTCTCAGCATTGATGGGCAGCTGTTGGTATGCTTGTGCCAGGTCGAGCTTCACGAAGACTTTTCCTCCCCCAAGTGAGTGTAGGAGGTGCTGTACCACTGGAACTGGGCATGCACTCTGTTGCAGTACATTATTAAGGGTCGCTTTATAGTCCCCACAAATTCTCACGGACCTTTCTGGTTTGATTGGGGTGACTATTGGGGTCTCCCAGCGTGCATGATCTATTGGTTCCAGGACCCCTTGCGCGATGAGCTTATCTAGTTGCTCGTCTATTTTTGGCTTGAGCACGAAGGGAACTCGTCTTGGTTTGAGATGGATTGGGGCAATATTGGGGTTCACATTAAATGATATTAGGGACTCCTGGTACTTGCCTAATTGTCCATCGAAAACTTCTTGGAATTCCTTCATCAGATCCTCCTCCCAGTCTGTTTCCTCGACATGGTTGATGCCCATCACCTCGATTCCTAATGGCATGAACCATTCCAGACCCAGCAGGCTTGGGCGGTCTCTGTCCACAATAGTGAGCGGAAGTACTTTTCCATGTTTTTTGAAAGTAATATGGAAGTGTCCAATTCCTATTACGGGGATTCTGTTCCCCTGATAGTCTTTAAGAGTTAGTTTCTGGTTCTCCAGCTCTTGTTTTTGTAAGCTGGGCACTAATCTCTTAATCGTGTCCCAGGATACCATGGAGAGGTAGGATCCGGAGTCTACTTCCATTCTGCACGGCCTGCCTTCGATGCTGACCTGCACGTGCACTTTTCTTGCGTTGGAGTTGTCTGAATGGCTGATGGTGACCGTTTGGTGGGTTTCTTCCCGTCGTTGGGTTTCGCTGAGCCACTTGCTTCGATTTTTGCAGCTCCATCGCTTCTCTGAGAATCTGTCTCTGTTTCTGGGGGGCGTGTTGTCGTGTCACCTTGGGCTGGAGTTCTGTTTGTTGAGGCAGACCTTGGCGATGTGCCCCCGTTTCTCACAGTACTGGCAAATGGCATCTAAGAATCGGCACTCAGAACGGGGGTGGTCGCCGCAGCAACCGGTGCACTGGAAACCTGACTTACGACTTCTCCGACAGTCTCACACTGCTTGCAATCTGTGGATCTCCTCCTCTTCATTGTCGGTATTGGGTGATAGTTTGACATCCTTGTGGTGTGCTGTTGTGGTTTTGTGACCAGCCTCGGTTCGTTTCTCCGGAGATGTATTGGTCTCTGATGTTGTTGGCCGGTCCCTTGCGTTCATTTGCCGCATCTTGGCTGCTGATTTCGTGGCCTCGGCTGCCGTGGCTTCAGCAATGCCTTCAGTAACCGTAATGTCCACCCGAGCCATTAGTCTGCTCTGGAGTACGGGGTTTCTGAGATTGAGGACCACGCGGTCTCTCAGAGCCTCGTCCATGTTTGAGAAGCCACACGCACCTCCGATGTTCCTCAATGCTGCCATGAAATCCCCAATGCTCTCTCCATCCTTCTGATCCCAACGGTAGAATTCGTGTCTCCGGATCAGATTTGGAACAGCTGGGGCATAGTGGTTTCGAAGTAGCCGATTGAGGTCTGGCCAAGCCATCTCCTTCACGTCTTCTGGCTTGGCCAACGCCTTGGCCATCTTGAATATGGCTGGCCCACAGTGGGTCAGGAACACAGCTCTCTTTCGGTGGTCATTTGCATCCTTCAAGTTGTCGCTCTTG
This sequence comes from Laticauda colubrina, assembly GCA_015471245.1. Taxonomy (NCBI): domain Eukaryota; kingdom Metazoa; phylum Chordata; class Lepidosauria; order Squamata; family Elapidae; genus Laticauda; species Laticauda colubrina. Next base: position 47,850,651 of record BLBF01000022.1, read on the forward strand.
AGGAACATGAGGAATCGATTGATGTATGATTCCCAGTCCTCGGTTGCCTGGTCGAATGGTGCGGGTGGCAAGTGGCTGCCGGCCATCTCGTCGGTTGTTCAGCTCGGTTGCCACGTGCCCGATTGGTCTCTTTGTCTCAGTATCCCATCCTCATCACCAGTGTAGAAGCACGGGAAAAAGGAGACTCAAGACCAGCATAACTTCAGTTCTTTATTAATAGGTATAGATCTGTGTTGACCTGAGAGCCGCGGCAGCTCTTCTTATAGAGCTTGCTGGCAGCTCTTACCCAATGACAGCCTTTTGAATCTCCCGCGATCAGCTTGTCCAATCGTGGGAGATTCTTTACTGACCAATCATCATCGTGCATTTCAGCCAATCACAGTGCATTCCGTTTCAGCCAATCAGGTGAGGGTATTTCAAGAATATTCATATGGAACAGGAGGGATCATTCAGGCTCTTTATTTTATGTTAATCATCAGTTCTGCTCTCACTTAAGCCATATTCATTTCATCATTTCTTTCCTGGAAGTTTTCAGAAAGCTAAAAAAGTTTGGTTACACATTGACATAATGAGACAAAGGAATTTAAAGATTAATATTGCTGATTGGAACTGATGGACGATTAATTTAAAAAGACATATGGTAGATAGATATGCAGGTAACCGCAGCAGGATTGTTTTATGCAAAATGATGGAAGAATTATGAAATTCTCACAGTGAAGAAGAATTTGATTGTGAAAATGTCTGAACTTGCTGAAAAGGCAAAGCAGTTTGGTCAGAAAACAAACAAAAAAAATTTGTTTTTGAAAGACAGGAATCCTTATATGGATTTTTTGTTGAAAAAAGAAAAAATGATTTGTGGATTTGAAGATTAGGAAAGATGTGAATTAAAGGAGGGGATGAGGGAATTTGCCAGATTTTAACAGAAATGAAGAACAATTTGATTGTATTAATCTGTTTAAAAGTCATTTATATGCTTCTTAATTTTAGTTTTTATTTTCTTGCATGTTTTTCTTGTTTTCCTTCTTTTTGATTTTCTTTTATTATATGAAAACACTTAATAAATATAAATATAATACCCTAGCAATTGGCAGGAGAGAAGATTCTTAATTTTGCCTTAGTTGTAGTCCTTATGAAAACTCAGTGGGGGTTGTATATACACCAGCTTCTTGTAATGGAAAGAAAGCTCCCACTATGACCAAAGCACTTATTTCTCTTTGAATACAAATAGACACAGTAAGAGACCTGAGTTCACTTCAGGGCCTATGATTTAATGAAATGTCATTTTGCGATTTCCTTTTTATCATAAATCATGATCACTTTAGTACAAGTGTGACTAAAGAGGCCTTGCTTCTCCATTAGTATTTACTTAGCTGGCCTTATATGATCTTGAAAGCTGAACAGGATTAGGCCTGCTTAGTATTCAGATGGGAGATTTCTAAGGAATACCAGGCCTGTAGATTAAACATAACATCAAAGAAACACAAAAGAAAGCCACATGAATGTGCCCATGAATTCAGCAAGATTTGAGCTCTAAGGATACTTCTTAGGTTTCCAAGAATTGTCTCTTAAAAAAAATATTTTCTTAATTTATGCCTTGCCTTCAAGCCATATCCATACAATACACTAATCCATGTAGTAGTTGTTGTTAGGCAAATAACACCATGTGTTAGGCAAATAACACCAAATCACACTGATCCTTAGAAGATACATACCAACTGGACTCACACAATATATTGAACCAAAATTATCCAACCACAATGCTGTTTAGTTAGAAAACCCATCACTAACAATCTATGACTATTCCCTCAAGATAAAATTTGAGTTGTATTCATGGTAGATCTCGACCTGGCAGACTGCAAGATTCTTCCATTCCCTTTTGTCAGATATCAATCAAATATTTACCATGGTCAAAGACCAACATAATTGTCAGATTTGTAGCTTGCCATCTCTGTTGCTAGTTTGTTTGCCATTTGGACAAGATTTTAATGGGCTCTGGGCACTTTTGCCTTCATGAGCCTCTTCCTCTATAAAAATAGAGTTATTAAAAATTATACTTCCATTATTTCCACAGTGGCATTTAATATATGACTGAGCTTTTAATTTGAATATATATTTGTAATTTATGAGCTTGCATTCTATTTATTGCATATATTTTCAAGGCTGAAAGGCAAGGCATGAAAATACATAACTTCTGCTTCATTTTTATTCTTGCTGATTTTAAAAAATTAAAATATTTTCATGGTCCCTAGGCACTTTACCAACTATGTCTAATGAATAAGTTGGTCCGGCAACTAGGCAGTCATTTTCTTTACACTTAATGTTTCTAGTATGATAGTGAATTTTATCTGGATTTTTTTCTTTTAAAATGTCCATTATACACAGCATGCTTGCCTGCTTGATGTATTTCAAAAATATGGAAGAAGCTTCTTAATTCCTCAGTCTAGACAATCTTTAGCCAGGTTGCCTGGGAACTATGGAAAATGAGATCCAACAACTGGCAGGATACCAGCTTGGGTGAAGCTGATACTTAATAAGGATGACAGCAATGGATATAGGAAGTTGGTCATCAGCCATAGTGAACTGTCTTCTCCAGTAGTTCTCAACCGAAACTATAGAAATATCTGTAATCAGAGATGGGACTGTAAATACTGGGAAGCAGAGTTTGTGTCTGTTTACATACAACATGATTAATCCATCTCAATTTAAGATCTAATGATTGTAAAATAGATGAAGTCTGCCTAACCTTAACCTTGCTGAGAGTTTTTTGGAGAGAAGATCTGTGTGAAACTATTTCATTTAATTACTTTATGATTCAGTGAATTATATGAAGCCAGAACATAAATTAATTCAGTAACTAAAGTCAGTGTGTTATATGAACATATCCTCTGTTTCAGTGCCATGTATAGAGTTGCCACATTCATTGATTTTAGTGTTAAATCCTGCATCAAGAAGAATGTCTCACTACAGGCATTCACAATTACAACTTCTGAATACATTTAATCCCTAAATATTTGAATCTGAAATGGGTGTGCCTCTGTGTATGTGACTAGTTATGGTATATCAGCAAATATGTTTAAGTAGGAGTGGATGAAAGCACATCATACCTCATATCATTTGTATTTAGTTGTTTGATAGGCATCAGGTTAGGGATGGAAAACTAGTTATAAACAAAACTTATATTTTATACTTAGCTGCAATATAATCTTAATACAGTTTCAGTGGGTCAATATCTGTATCTGATGCTATTCATGCAGGGAAGATACCAAAAAGGTAGCTCTGAGTTTTAAGCTAGGATTTAGACAGATTATCAAGCTGTTTAGGCAAGACAGACTTCAGTATAGAGCAGTTCAAAGAGCACCTTCAAAGAAGTAAAAAGGAAGTCTTAAATTATTGTCTTTAATGAATTGGATTTCTGCAGAAAATCGTGTATGTCTCCCTGTCACTCTGTGTGTTCATGTGCTGTTTTAAAATGGATATCTCAAACTCAGCATAATAATGTCATGAGCATTATCAAATAGGTGACTTTGATACCTCTGTAATCTCCTTCCACATTATCTTCACTGTCGTGAATATAAATTCTTGCTGAGACAGATAAGGGGAGAAAGTTACATTTTCTCAGCAGCAGATTATTGCAGTCAGAAAACATACTAGTATAACAGGGGTAGAACATCTGGATCCCCTATAACAAAGAAATGGGGCATTTAGTGAATAGTGAAATAATATCATAAAATCAAATTAAATAAAGAATACTGTAAAGAAGCTCCTACTCCAATTTCTGGTGTTCTCATTTATTGTTTCTTCTCTTGTATTGTAGGGAATTTTAAAGGTCTGTGTAAGCAAATCGATCACTTCCTCGAGGACACAGAGTATGAAGCCGACACAGCAGAATATTTCCTCCGTAAGTCTGCAACTTCTCTTTCTGTTTCTTCTCTGAGCAGAGCAGAGGTGCCCTTCATTCTATGCTGATGACATTAGACAAAATGTATTACCAAAGGATGGACACCCTAGTTGAGCTATCTGAGTAGGACACTCCTCAGGCTTTCTGGGTATTTGCCTTAAAATGTTCCGTTAAAATCCTATGCTATGTCTTTTGCATGTTTGTGCTTATTTGGTTCCCTGATAATTCATTTAAAAGAAAATCTTTAAGAGGATATTTTAGCCTCCATGTGCTCCGAAGATTGCAAAAGTCAAAGCCATGACAGTAATTTCTAAGATGGGTTATTATTCCTGAGTACTTCACCAGTTGTGCATGGGTTATTATTCCTGAGTATTTCACCAGTTGTGCATATCTTTTACTTATGGAAATTGTCAGCACCTCAGAATTATCAGACATAGGACAAAGTCTAAGAAGAAACAGCATGGTGTAGTGGTTAATTATTTGTGGAGACATCCAGCATTGAGTTGACCTTTGGACCAGTCATCATGTCTTACCCCAAATTACTTTACAGGGCTATTGTCATGGGGGAAAATTAGAAGAGAAAATATGCCGCCTTGAGCTCCTGGAAGAATGGGAGGTTATAAAACTAATATAGATATGCATAGAATAATATAAATTAAATTGGAGGGAATCCATTTTATATACTGTTGTTTAAAACTCAATAAAAAAGTATTAAAATTGACTGGCTGTAGTGAATGGTGTATATGCATGCACACAAATGCATGCACACATATTTCACAATATTTTGCAATAAGCAAAAGAGAAATTTCGGTCCCAATTGTTTCTTTTGTGTGCTCTTAGAATGTAAGATGTCTTGGCGTTTATGGAGTCACAAGTATTTTGTCATTGAATATATTCAATATATTCAAAATTCAACAAATTCAAAACCTAAATTAAGAAAGCACAATTGTTCCATTTATATATAACATGCTATGATAAAATCCTGGGCTCTTCCTCATGGCCACATTAAAATGCATTCTACTAGCTCCCAAGAGGGCAGAAAAATATGCCAACATAATTTGTAGTGCCCTGATAGTCAAACCCTAATTGGCCTCAGTAGCAAATCTTGCAAGTAGTCTTGTGTGTCTAGTTCCTCTAGGGGATCATTTAAGGGCAGGGATCATACAGTCCTTTGGCTTTCTCTCCACTCCACTCCAAGTCAATTGTCAACCAGAAAGAAGTCACCGATTTAGGAGGTTGAAACTCTCATAAAAAATTCATTTGGGACAGAAGCAGTATCTTTTTTCCAGTTTTTGAAAGACCACTGAACATATGTGTAGAAGACCAGCATACCAGTGTACTTAAGGAGCCTAAGTAATGTTGGACTATGAATTGCAAAAACAAACAAACAAACAAAAGAGGTCAGGCATCATTCAAGTAGGCATCACCACAGAATAGATATCTGCATTCTTCTGCAGCCCAAACCAAACTTCCCATGAATAGCAATGATTACTGGAAGCAAATGGAGGAAGGGGCATCCTGCAAAGCATTAACCAGACAACAGGAACACCAAATATGCCATTCCCTCATCAGGTCATCTCCAACATTTTCCATGAGGCATAATAGATTATCAGTAAGCAAAAACATAAGTTGGCAATAGACTGAAATCTTAAAGATAGAACAGCTGAGGACACATATAGACTGACTTTGTGAAGGGCTGATGATAACAAAAAATGTTCAGTTAAAATATTTTACCTCTTTAGCACCTATTATGTACCCTATTTATTACACTGTATCCTTTTAATACAGTGTCTTTCCTCTGGGGTTAGGAGGATATCCTGATGAATCCAAATTATCAATATTATGGCTTAATCTGATGGCCTGGTTTACTCAACATGCTAAATAATAACAAAATAATAAGTTTTCCTTATTATAACATGGAATTGCAAATTATCCAGTCCCACCACAGCCTAATCTAGTGAATTGCATGACCAGTCAAGTATACTTCAAGACTGAATGACTCTAATTAGGTTAGGACTTTTAAATTATTTTTTTCAGTCCCAATCATAACTCTCAATTCTAGCATTCTTCTGTATGGAAAATCTTCAGCTCCATTTTGTTTCTTAGCCAGTATGGCCTGCTTGGCTGGGGATGATACAGTAGCAGCTGAGCCCTTGGTTCAAGTTGACAAACTTGACAACTCAAGTTGTTGGGTTGAGTTGATAACTCAAGTTGTCAGATGAGAGAAAGCTGCAGTAAATTTGAGCTCCAAATTATTCACATATTTTTCTTTAAATAGAGGCTAAGACTCATCTGTTTTGCTTCCTGCTGGGGGTCCTTATATTGCTGTGATCCTATTTATACATTTGTGAAGAGGTAAAATTCTATTGGAGCATCCTGATCAAGCCTCCCAGAAATGTGCAATGTATAATCAATCATCAGCAATATAAAATTATAACAGTTTGAAAGCAACTGTTATAGAAAAATTATATTTAATCTTTAATATAGCCAAAATATTGAGCATATGAATCTGTTCATTCATTCAAACTATTTACCAAGTCCAGTACTGCCTGGGTTCACACACTGTATTAACCCATGATTTGAGGCTGGGATGTTGGAAATTCTTACCAAGTGTACCTGCATAGGTCTAGGCTTAGGTAAACTGTCTTTGAAAGCATGGATTCTGTCAGTAAGCTATGACCCTTCCCCTTTTGGTCTCTCCACTAAAAGCATTTCCACACAGTTGGCAACATCTCTGCCACAACTCAAGAGCCAGAATTGCATGTCCTCCAGTGCTCTATTCTCCCAATGCTCCCTTCAGCAATGCGATATGAGAGTGCCAAAAATAATGTCCTGCAAGTGCCTGTTCACATCTGAGCCATCAAGACCATGACACCTTGACTGTAGAAAAGAAGGGGAAATCTCTGGAATAATTAGGTGGGATAAGACAGGAGTTATCTATCTTTCAATGTGTCTGCAAGAACAGAAGCTCACCTAAAATTAATTGTGCCACTTTCCCAATCTCCATACAAACCTCTTGATGTCCTTGGACACTGGAGAGCAATGTTGGTCCCAGATAGTATCCTCCATTTGTAGAAGGGGCCTAAGAGATAAATACATCTTGAACATAGTTTAACCTTGAGACATTTGCAATGCCAGATTTCATGGTTTGAATAGTAGGAGTAATCATGCACAGTGTTGTAGGGTACAATAACAGCAACAATTATTAATTATTTGTGGGGTTCTCAGTTGATCATATAGCTCGTGTTTAGTTAATCTGTCTGCTCCTCATATATTGAAAACAACAGATGAACATTTGTGCAGTTTGGAGTTACACAGTATCAGGAGATATTGTGCAGCTCCAAAATCAATATATGGGGAACAGACTGAAATCATAGCTGATATTTCAGCAGAAGAATGGAAGCTTTCTTGATAAATGCCAAATATCCAGGGAACAGTATGAACCTTCACCAAATAATAATATTCTTATATTAATGAATTATTTGTTCTAAAACAAATAATTGTTTCAGGGTGCTTTGTATAAACATAAATGACAGAAAAATTAAAGTGTAATGTAAGCCACATTCAGAAAAGCATAAACAATCAATTTAAAGCAAAACAAATTAAAATATGTTAACGAATAAAAACAAAATGTAAAAAAGGTTTTTCTGTCCATTTTCCCCCCAGGAAAGAAACCATTTTAACATAAAATTAGGCAGCAGGTAAACACAACTATTTAAAAAAACCCACAAAATAACAAGCATACCCAGTCGAGGTAATTGTTTTTAAAAGATGACAATATGAGCTGAGAAGAATTTAAGTCTCTCATTAAAAAAAAGATACTAGACAGGTACTAGTTGGGTTTACCTGGAAACTGTGTCCCATGAGTCTTGACCATAACTGACACCGTCTTGCATTTCATTTTGTGAATATGTGTGAAGGAGATAAGAGGAAGGAGACAGATAACCCTTCAGATAAAAAGTGTTCTTCAGTGTCAGCTCCAATGCTAGTTATTTCATGAGCAGATCTATCCAATTTTCTTGTATTTATTTATTATTTATCAAATTTAGACACTACCCATCTCACTGTCCAAGTGACTCTGGGCAAATTTACAAATAAAAATCATGAAATACAATTCAAAACACAGTTCAACAGACATATCAAAATACAATTCAAAACAGAGTTAAAAGGCAATTTAAAACTCGGAGGGAGCCCTTAAGCCACCAAACACCTCAGGAATACATGCCACTCTTCAATCCCCATGTCAGTTGGCAAAACCAGGGCTTCACACTCTTCCAGAAGGCCAGAAGAATGGTGCTCAACCTCACCTCTGGAGGCAGAGTAGTCCATAAGGAAGGGGTAATGACAGGGAAAAAAATTTCTTCCTGCATGCCCAAGAGTTCCCAGACTTATGGAAGAAGTAGTTTGCCACTGTCACCTAGGGTGCTTTTGATTTTCAGTCTTGCCTAATACAGCAGCCCAAACCAATACTATGAATTGAGTCTGGAAATGAAACCAGAATGAATGAAGATGATGTATTGTTGATAAAATATTACAGACATTCCATATTCTTGCCACCATATTTTATAATAACTAAAGCTTTTAAACTATTTATATACAGCTCCATGTTGCAATATTTCCCACATTATTTATTATTTTCTACAATACTCCACAGTCAGCAACGCCACCTGTGCCTCTATAAATCATCTGCACACAAATATGCAAATTGTAAACGCCAAATGATATAACAAAGAATGTTATTTTGTCTACCTACTTTACAAGGCAACAATTCTATATTATGGATTAAATTAAGCCCACTCCTTGCTGCAGTTTAGATAGGGATTCAAAATGTATTTATTTTCCTAGGCTTTCTAATTGCATAGCTTTAGCTTCCGTGTTTTATATCTGTTATTTTTATAATTATTTTAATGTACTTTATCAACTGCATAGAGTGGCTGGTGTGTGTGTGTATATATACATGCCTATACACATACACATACAAAATAATAATAATGGGATGTGCAGATATTCGTGTTTGTAATTAAATCTATTCCTTGCAATAGCAATATATCATGCAAATTAAGCTTAGTTTACAGCATCCAACTTGCTTTTTCATGAAATGGCTCTTTTCCGGCCAGTCAAAACTGCTCCACAAAAAGCCTTATGTTACTGTAAACGATTCTTTATTTGTTGGATTAATTAAAATGTGTGGAAAAAAGGGAAATTGTAGAATCCACCTATACTCTAAAAGACCTTTGATCATGAGCCTCTCCTGGCAATTACTGACATTCCTCAGTGTTAAATCTCATTAGTGTTTTCTAGAGGTCGTTAGTGAAGCATAGTTCCATCTCTGAAACACAGCCAAAGATACTTGTCTAACACAGACTTGAAATCAGTGGATTTTAAATCCCTTGGAGTGGGACAGAATCATGTCCATGATTTCCACAAAAAAATCTGAACTTGGTATTGTATCCACAGACTGTAAGTGCAAAACATTAAGTAAGTGCCTCGTTGTAATTTAAAGGTTTCTCCCCTTTTCCATCATTTGTTGACTCATGCATTCTTCAGCAAAATCCCCGAGAAACTGGTGAAAAATAGAATTGCATTTCATGTTAGTGCCACCCTCTGGGTAACAAAAAGGCCAAAGCAGCATGAGGACTAAAATTCACACCAAATAAAGCAGGTATCATGACCCAAGAATGGAGGTATCACAGCAGTGTTGTGTTCACTTTGTTTTCAAATAAATAAGCGTTTCTTCTTAAAATTCCTAGGGAATTGGCACTGTGAAAATAAATATCAGTATAAACCAGGATTTCCCAATCTTGACAATGTTAAGATGTAGGAGCTTCAGCTCCCCATCCAGTCACAATATGTATGGCTAACCACTCATTGATGGTTTCCCATTAATGGTCACATTTATTGTTTGCATTCAGTCCTTTTGCTAGATCCAGAGAATATCTCAGTGTAGGGACAACTGCACATAAAGCTCCCCTGATAGAATACACACAGATCATCCTGCTTCAACACCCATATCACTCTTGTCACAGCAAGGATATGACCTAATAATATGCACTGATAACTTTCATTAATTGGATTTAAACAATATACTAAACTAGTTTAAAACTGGGTTGGGTACTTTGTCATTTAGCATGTTCTGGATGACAGAACTTTTGTTTGAACACATATGAACCAAGCCTTTGTTTTAACACATATGAACCAAGCCATTAAATTAAGCCATAAGATTTGTTGAGGTATGTGATGTTATGTAAATATAACCAGATTTTGTTAATTGAGGCTTAAGTTAGTGTGTTGCATAAACCACCCACTAGCCAAACTTGACAGTTCAGTTTAAAATCACATGGCCCTTTAAAGAAAGAAAGTTGCTATTAATTAGTTCCTTGGGCCAAAGGTCTCCTGTGAAGGTCTTTGTCATGACGCTTATCTTGCTATTGCATCTTGCAAAGTTTTCCTGTAGATTTGCAGGAGCTAGTGGGGATGGAAGACTGGATACAAAGGTACCTTTTGATACAGATTTATGAAAAGAAATCAGATGCATTTAAAAATCTTGGCGGGACTATTTATTCCCTGTCCCTAGGTAAAGATTTTTTAATCCTTCATATATATGCTTCATCTAGTTAAGTACTCAAGACAACCAACAGCATATTATATTTTGTTATGATTTAATTATACATTTTAATGTAGCTGAGCCATCCCATGGTGAAAGAATTGTAAATCGATGGATTTTATCCACACTTTCAAAGTGTATTTCTGATTATTCTATATATGAATCAGTCCCAACCAGGTATACTCTTCATTCAGATTGCTCTTCAGCTTTCATACTTTCCAGCCAGCATAGGTTTAGAGAACAGCAGGTTAAGTGAAGCCGGCAAGCTGAGGAAGGCTGACTTAGATGCTGCTATGTTTTACACTGGAAATAAAAAGTATTGAGTCTATTCTATGGACACCCCATAAAGTGCATGTTTATATTTTAAGCATTTAATATAATGTACGTGTGTGAGACCTAGATGACTCAGATTTTATAAATGTACAAGCTTACAACTGTGCACGAGAGTGCTTTAATGTTTCCCAGAGAAAAGTCATACTAGTCACACATGTTTTTTTGCAAGAGCTCCCCATTTTCTATAAGGCTTAATCTGAAAATCATTATGTCTGTGTGCTTTTATGTATTTGCATGCTACTGCCATCTACTGGCTAGCCTCTGTGAAGAGTGAAGTAGTATATCTATATGCAAGTGAGAAAGTTAAAATTTGCCCAAATCATAGTTTACCTTTAAAAGGAGAAGGTCATCTTAGATTTCCAGGAAGTATGATAATACATTAGGGGGTAAAAGACATTTTTTCCTGTCTAATTGGAGGAAGCCTTAAATCAATTGTCATCTTCCTTTGGGGTAAATACAGCAAATGAATACAAACAACTAAAACAGCCTTCATTAATTTGCAATACATGTACACATTTCCAAAGCATAATGTGCTTCTGGGGAGTTAGTGTCAAGTGTTAGCAGCTGAAAGGCAATCAGAAAGCAATTTCCTCTCTTCCTCCTTAATGCGTGGTTTTTTTTATTTTTTGTTTTTGTGCAAAGAAACAAGGCCAAAAAAAGGGGGACTGGGAAAAATGGAATCTTCATAAGATTCCATGCTTGAGGCACAAATCCTCAACGATAAAAACCTCCTCTGCTCCCCACCCCACCACCATGTGTCTGTGTGCAGGCCTGCCTGTGAGCAAAGACTGGGTCCATCTGGAGAGTCTTCCATGCCCACTTCTGCACAATATTTGTGTTTATTTTCAGGACATCTCCTGCTGATTGCAATTTGTCAACAATATGCTGAATAGTACATGGCATCGTTTTAATTTTCTGGCCTCTAGAGTTTCTGTATGTTCAAAGGGATGGCATTGTGCTTTTGTTTTTGTTTTTGTTTTAGTTACCAGACGCCATTTGATTGTCCCCGGCTCTAAGTACACTGCTCTCTTCTAATATCCAATATGTTGATAGTTCATTTGTTACAGCTTTCTTCTTCTGTTGATGCTCTGTTTCATTCTCCTCCTCTTTCTCTTTCCTTATCACTGGCCTTCCAATTCCTGTGCTTCTTTGCTGTGTCTTTTTTGTTCCACCTTGCTGCACTCCTCACCAATCTTCCACACTCTTCCTTAATTCCCCCCCCAACTGCATGTCTTCCCTTCTCTCCTTGTCTTCCACACTTGCTGTCATCCTCCCCCTCCCTTACCTTTCCCCACCCCTCTGGTTTTCTTTGCCTACAGGGGCTGTAAGAGCCTCTAGTATTTTTCCGATCCTGAGTGTGATTCTGCTTTTTATGGGTGGACTCTGCATTGCAGCCAGCGAGTTCTACAAAACCCGACATAACATCATCCTTAGTGCCGGCATTTTCTTCGTGTCTGCAGGTAAAAGGGCTGAGGGACCAGTGGGCTGCCTCTCTGCACAGGGATAAAATCACAAAAATCAAAAAGGAGGGAGGGACCCAATGTGTTGGGAGGTAAAGGGAACAACCAGCTCCCAGAGCATTGGGTTGGAACATAAATGAAAAGAAAAAGACTGGGAATGCTAATATTTCCCAACTCCTGTCACAAATATTCATTTCCTCATCTGAATTAAATCATGCAAAATGGAAAAGGAGATGTTTCACTCTAAGTGATTGCAGGAAAGGAATAATGCATTGCAGTTGCACTCCATGCTTCAGAGTTGCAACCTATTTTAGGGGAAGTCCAACTAGATTTGACAGTGGAAGAATAATTTGTTTAAACTTGTGTCTGTCTTTCTTATGCATAGCGCTGGGAACAGGAGGTCCAATCATTGAGCAACACATGGATATGACTAGTGCCCTCTATTTTCTGGAATTTCTCATAACTTCCTCACCCCCACAAACACCCAGCCAGATTCATTTCTATGCTGGAGTTCATTGGAAGAAAAAAATAAACTAAAGTCACACCTAGCAATAGCATGATGCATAGCATGATGTATCCACAATATTTTCAATACATACTGAGCATATATATCACATATTCACCTGCTTTTTTGCTCTAAAATCAGATTCTTCTACCCTCATTTGAAAATCCTGAGATGTAGTTCTACCTTGACTTTAAATCTCTCCTTGCATGAAACTTGGGTTTCTCCAATCATGTCTAAACAAATAGACCTTCTGCTGTCATACTTAGTTTGACCCTGCCAATGCAATACAGTGCCTCTAAAATTTCAGAGAGAATTCGGCTGCCTTGCACACATTGTATTCAGACAGGATTTTTTTTTTTAAATGCATTGTTTATAACATGGTTTCATAAATGTTAAAAGTAACACTAATGAAAGCAACCCCAAGATCCTGGATGACAACCTACATATTTGGCAAAGAACATCAGAAATGTGTCCCCTTATTCCCATTCTCCTGATAATTCCATATCAGTGCTTTCCTAGGCTGAACCTGTTCTTTTTGCTCCAGGAAGGAAGTGGCAAGTCTGTTTGGGCACGTGCCAAATATGGTACTTTATGTTGGCCACAACAGAGAAACCTAGCTGCCTCTTTTCTTTTTCTTTTTTTTTTACCCCTAGTGTAATGTTTCTCAATCTTGAAGTCTGTATATCTTAAAGTTGCCAAGATTGAGAAGCACTGCCCTACTAGAAGACTTTTCTTTGACCAGACTGGAAGGCGATATGGATAATCTTTCACCAGAAGAAAAGAACATCTCAACACACACAGTTTTTTTATACATTAGGCCCTGTTTGCTACCGGTAGGTTGTTTAAGAAAGAGGAGCTCAGAAAAATGAAGAAATTTTAAATAGCCTCCTATGCCTGTTTACTATTGAAAGAATAAGCCTATGTTTGGGCTTTACCACTGCAGCATGCAGGTGAAGACTCACAGGATTGAATTTCTTCCATACCAAAATAAACAGTAAAAAAAATCCCTCCATAACAAACAATAGATATTTGTTTATTGTTTCATTTTGAATCTTGCCTTTCCATTCATAGAAGCTCAAGGCGGCTGACAGACAACAACAAAACTGTATGTACATTAGAAATCCATTTATGTTAGGTAGGATGACCAAATGGCTAAAGTCATCCCCAACCAATTAGAAGATCCTGGCTGAAGACAAAGGGTTCATTAATTTTCCAAAATGCATTTCCTAAGACCACTTGTATCATAACTTGGGAAAATGCAGAAGACCCCCTCAGGGAGCCTACAAGTCTCTTAAATCAGGTACATGTTGAAGGCTGTCTTTCTCCAGCAGCCAAATTAATTTCTACGCAAATAAAAAGTTATTCAGATAAGAGAATCGAAGCTCCTATATTCTATAGTCAACAACATAAAATATAACTTTCTAAGCTGCATTTAGAAAACTGGGAAGTATGTTAGGACAGGCAGAACATTACCCTGGTATCTTGTAGTGTTAAGTCACATAGCAGCTGCATTTTGCACAAGTTACAATTATTTTTTTACTTATTTACCTGATGACATATAAGTTGCCTTTATGTTCAAAGAACAGCTTTAAGACTGCCACATTTGAAACATGTTCCAATAGTTTAACTATGATGTAACAAAGGGGCAAGTAACTTGCTGGATCTAACCGCCTCAGGAAGAATTGCAGCTAGTGCATTAGGCATAATTTTGCACATACAGTCCTTGGGTCAGCCATTATCTGCAAATCAGAGACAATTGGATGTCAAGGACTCTTTCAAGTGAAGTACAATCCCTCCAGAATAGTTTTTCGTTGGCCAACATTACAGGCCGAAGAAATCCTGAAAAAAAATCAGACATCAGGAAGAAAAGTTCTAGCTTAACCTTTCTTCCAATCATCTTCTTTTCTAGGTGTAAATATTTCTAGATACAGAAGTGTATTTTATTTCTTTTTAATGGAGGAACATTTGATCATGTGAACCCTGGCTGCAATAAGAAGTGGTACAATTTAAAAACAGGTTTTCATCTCAAAGTGAACAAGGCCAAAATAAAGTCTAAGATTATACTCATGTTAAAGTCCAGCTTTATAACATCCTCTTTTAAGCAATGAAAATGTTGAAGTGTGTATGTGGGCTTTTTAAAGAGCCTGTCTCTCTATTTGTGGCATTTGTCTCTTGTTTCAAATTATTCTGTTCATATGTTGATTGTGGCAGCATCTAGTGATGAAAGTGGATTATTGATTTTTTTCCTCCAGAATGCCTATAATATTATGCATACACTCCACATATCAGGGGGCAGTAATTGCCTTCACATTCTCCTTATAGGGGTTTCCTAAAAATATTTGCCTGTACCTTTGGCCTGATCCATCATGGATTTTATGTTTTAAGGTTAATGATGAATCTAGTTCAACATTTGTGGTGATAGTCCATACTTGTCCATTCCTTCCTACTTCCACTATTGGCTAAATTATATCATGTTCTGCATGGGGCTTTCATGCAGTACTTTGGCACATCTGATTTCTATGAGACATCCAGGATCTCGCGGTAGTCTCTCCAGGATCAGGGTCTAGAATGCAACCAATCTTGGGTTTGAATTAAAAATGCCCACAAACATAGCAAGCATTCTTTCAGTGTTCATATCAGCCTGTACACCACCTGTCAATTGTTGAGAGTCCATGTTGCATCTCTTCTCACATAAAGGCCTCAGATTCTGTACATGTAGGTTCATGATAACTCTAAGATTAGTCTTCTACAAGTGAGATTATTATTAGATTATTACTAAATGACAGCAGAGATATAGAAAATCTTAATGTTGGCTGCCATCTAGTGGCTGTCCAGAACTTTGCAGCCCTAGTAAGGTACACCTAGCTGATGGGTAATTCAGCAATTCTTTCATTTTCTTTATATTTTCTTTATAATCTTTTAGTTTGCTAAAGATTAATGGTGTCCAGATACCAACATTTTATTCAATGCCCATTAGCATAATTTTCCAAAGTTGCAAAATGTAGGTTGAATAAATTCCAGTTTAACAACAGACATCAACAAAGTGGAGGCACTGCAATATATCCTCCAGCCAAACTCTAGAAGTAGAAGGTCTCTATTTTTTATCCCTTCAACTCCAAATGCACCAAAACTTCCAAAGCAGGGTAAAGCTGTTTGTTTAGTCAAATGCAATCCTAATAATGATTTCATCAGGAAAGAATTTGAACCTCTGTCTTGAGATTCCAGCAAATCATAATAGGATCCTTTGGACAAAAAAAAATTACAATTCAATTTTAAACACAGAACCCCCCAAAACCACCAAATAGTTCTCCAACATACAAAAGGTATCTCCAAATAGCTGATAAGGAATTCAAGTTGGTGAATATTATACTATGGAGATGGTAATGTTTATGTTAGGTTGATGCAATATAGCATATGAGAAATCAGTACAAGAGTACAAAAATATTTGAATAATACTCTATATGCCCGAATATATTAGGAAAGTACTTATAATAGTAGACAGTAGGTAAGGATAGTTTTGGATGCAGATGCATTATTGACAGGCACATAATAGAAATGTTGACCCATTTCAGAGCTCATCTGGTCTGTAATGTATTGCCTCTGAGCTTTATTCTTAGAAAACAAATACCAGATAGATAGATAGATAGATAGATAGATAGATAGATAGATAGATAGATAGATAGATAGATAGATAGACAGACACACAATATTAATAAGTAATCTTACAACCAATATAAACCATCAATTTAAAGCTGCAGAGAGAAAAATCAATGCCATCAAATCGTGGAGGCAATTACTAGTCTAGGTTAACACAAACACACATTCACATATTTGCTAAAATTGTGTTGTGTTTCCTCTGCTGCCATTCTATATTTTTGTGGCCCAAAGTAAGAATTTTAACTGTTAATATTAAGCAGAACTGAGCTTCTTAGCTGTGCTGGCTAAGGATTGTACAACTTGAAGTCCAATGTGTTTGGAGAATATCTGGAGATGGGGAAGGCTGCTCTAAAAAGCTTTTCAGAAAGAATTTGAGTCAGAAAGTGTCATTGTGATGTGAATACATACAGTATTGGAACATTCCGTCTCAGATAAATTCCCAAATGCTATCTTCCAATGGCTATGCTGTTCTATTAAGCTTTTCAAACTGGCCATGTCATTGATCCTAGTGGGGAACAGATCAAGATATCTCCATAGCAACCGAATAATCCCCCTTGTCTACAAAGCCTCTTCTAATTATATTAGGTATGCATAAGAGACATTTTATGACTTTTTTCTCCTATTCTTTGTCTACAGGTCTGAGTAATATAATTGGCATCATTGTGTACATATCAGCCAATGCTGGAGACCCCTCAAAAAGTGACTCCAAGAAGAACAGTTATTCTTATGGATGGTCCTTCTACTTTGGGGCCTTGTCCTTCATTATAGCTGAGATGGTTGGAGTGCTGGCTGTACACATGTTCATTGATCGGCACAAACAGCTGCGTGTCAGCACTCACACCACGGACTACCTCCAGTCCTCTGCCATCACCCGCATACCCAGCTACCGCTACCGCTATCAGAGACGCAGTCGCTCCAGTTCCCGTTCCACTGAGCCTTCACACTCCAGGGATGCCTCTCCTGTTGGGATCAAAGGGTTCAACACCCTCCCATCTACGGAAATCTCAATGTATACCCTGACCAGGGACCCCCTGAAGGCTGCTACTACCCCCACAGCCACCTACAATTCAGACAGGGATAACAGCTTCCTCCAGGTACACAACTGTATCCAGAAAGAAAACAAAGACTCTATCCACACTAACACAGCCAACCGCCGGACCACCCCTGTATGAAGCTATCACGAGGGGCTGAAACTGGGGGACAGGGAAGGTAGGAGAAGGACTTGGTGGCAGGAGGGAGGAACAGTGGGGGAGAGGGGCCTGTAGGGGCAAAAAGAAAGCAACCATAGGAACCTTCCAAAAGCAAAAAACAACAACAAACAAACTTAAGTGAAACATCCAAAAAGAAAGAAAAAAAGTTTTAAAAAAAGGTAAAAAATAAAAAATAAAAAAATCAAGAGAAAGAAATTTAAAAATATAAAAAATAGAAAATAAATTTAAAAGAAAATGCATGATTTCCCATGTACCATTATTTTAACATTTAATAAAAGCAGATTTAAAAAAGGAACCAAGAAATAAAAAATAATAATACTAATTTTAAAAAACAAGTGAGAAAAAGAGGAGGCGCAGCTCTTTGGATTGGAGGGAGGGGAGGGGGGAAGAACTACTCTTTAATTTCTTAGTTTATTTTTGTTTTCATTTTTAGCCCATTGTGAATTTGCAAGTCCCTGGCAATCTCCAGCCAGAAATAAAATTCAGTGACTTTGGTATCTTTGTGGATACCCTATTTGTACATGCATTGGGGCATACCTAAGTCTTTTGGACCCACCACCCCAGGAATAACTGGGGATTCAACATGTCCTTGTTGATCCATAGAGCTTAACAGTCACCTTCTTTGTCCTTGGGGATTTGCAAGGTTAGTGCCAGTGTGCTCATCTCCAGGTCTCAGGAAGTTAAAGCTAAGCAGCTCAGCTTCAGTAGCCTATGACTATTCTGGGGTTAACTGGGACATTGCAACAAAGAAAAAAGCTTAATATAAAGTGGCATTTTTAAAACAGCTATAAATAAATGTAAATAAAATGAGGGGATTTACTTGCCAGAAAGCGAGATAATATTTTTATTTTCATGTTTTTCCAACTTGAAAACTATGAAAACTAAAATCTTAGAAGAAAATCAACAGCAGTTTTTTTTTAAAGATACCTAGTACTTGATCTGTTGTTTGACATTAATAGCATTTCCTCCCTTCCCACTTCCCCTGCCAGTCATGAGAATTATGGACTATGAAAACAATCTCCCCATGGAGAAAATGAGGCCACTATCATTTGGTTTAGAAAATTGATACAAATATCTAGAGGTTGTTCTCCCCTGTAGCAGGGATATCCATAGGGCATGGTAAAAAAAATAAATAAATAACGTCAGGGTGGTGGCTGCAACGGTGTGATCAAAGCACCACCCTTTTTAAAAATGTGTGTTGCATATAAAAGCAGGCAGAACTCTGCTATTTTGACTTTTTTTGACCAAACTCTGTGGACACCCCTGCCTTGCAGTCATTTGCAGGCTTTAGAAAGATGCTAGGTGAAGTAACAACTATTTGCTCACTGACCTCAGTTTCATTTACATCAGTAGCTTTTCTGCTTTGTGGATCAGTCTTGCCAAAACCATTGGAGTTCCTCTCATGTACACTGAACAGGCTGTCATTGGCTGAAATTCAGCTCTGGTGCCAAATCCATAACACTAAAAGAAATATGCCCTGGTTTCCTTCTGTTGCTTGTGCTAGCCAGTCCCTGGCTGTACATTCAGTCTGTCTTTCTCTGAGGCCAACTTATGGTGTTGCCATATGTAGTATGGGACAATTTATCTTTCAAATGAGCTTTTAAAAATCATTCAGAAGAGGAAATATTTGGTAAGTGCAGCTTTTCCCACCTCTGTAGCACAACATTTGGAAGAAAATGCAGCTTTTCTTCTTCTTCTCTGGTTTAAAGGCAGAACAGCCAAAGTGCCCCAAACATGAAATCTGGCAGCTCTAAGTTTCAACAGAATTTGAGAAAGGATCTATCTGGTCCTCCTCTCACTGAAGATGTATCTGACAGGAATAAAGCAGGAATCATAGTATATGTTCTATCACAGGGGTTAGCTAGATCATGTTAGGAATGGAAGCTCTAGAAAACACAGTAAAATGGAAAAGCAAGATGATTGAGGGGAAAGAGAGGTACAGAATACCTACCAAGACTTCCTTATTTTAGGGCTACCATACAAGAACAAAGCACTCAGTATATTTGCATCTCTTTGTTGCATCTATTCTAGACATTGTCCAGATTTTTGCACCTCAGATCTGATGATCTCAGTTCTTTGAGGTAGGTCAAGAAACAGCATGGCAGGGATTCCAAAAATATTATTTATTACTGTAGAATAAAATAACAGAATCTTGAAAATTTGTGAGGGGTTTTTTCTGTCCAAATTTATGCCAAACAAAATCAAGATGGAGTTGAGTTTCTTTCTTTTCTCTTTCTCAGGACTATGTAAGCTTTTCTGAAAGAGATTAAAATATCTATTAAATATTCTTAGTTAAACAGATGAAAAATAAGCTTCCTATCTCTACTTTGCTGCTAGGCTTGGATGCTAAATTCTCCAAATTGCTCATTTCAGAAATAACTTTCTATATTTGACCCAGGATGGGAACATAAATTCTGCAAGGCAACCTTTACAATTTGAAGGTCCTCCAGGTGGCCATTGTTTAACAGTTTTAAAGTAAAAATTGACATATCTGGAGGTCATACAATTGAAGAAAACTTTGTGTGGCAGTAGCTTTCCTTTTTAAGTATCTGATTTTCTTCCTCATAAATCATGTCATTGCTTCTTCTGCTGCCTAACAGCCCAAGAAAGGACATGTTCCCTTCCTCACCTTCAATCCCTCTTAGATTTCAGGCATAATATGCCCGCAGCAACCCTCTAAATCACCATGAAACTTGTTAAGAACATTTGGTGCCACAGCAGCTGAGGGATCACAAGTGTAGTATTTAACAAGGTCTTGGGTTAGAATAGAGATCTGGTTGTTAGATGGGTCAGCAGAATAAGAGACAGGACATGGCAGGAACAGGTAAAACTCTTTTTATTCTTCAGTTAAGAAAAAGCCACTCAGCTGTGGCTAGCGCTGGCTTTTGTAGCCAGCGCTGTCCAAAGCTTCAATCACTGATGGGGCTTTAATTCTCCCACCAGTGACTGGGCCAATGAATGGAGTCTGTTGGCCGACTCAACTCTATGGCCATATGTGGCAATACTTAACACTGGTTGTACCACTGGTGGTACTAAGTTAGCTTTAAGATGCAGATTAAGCTTCAGATAAAAATATATGGAATTAATATTTTGTGGTCTTACAATATCTGAGCCTTTTGTGTTGCCTTGAAAGAAGATTGGGGGTTAAGTAAACCTGACTCAGCCATTATATCCAGTACCTTTAGGTTTCTGCTTAATTTTTTCTGCTCATGCTGGTGCTGCTTCAAACTCAAAGAGCCTTCACACCATAGCTACTCTGTACCTGCTGGGATCTATATAGGGTCAGAGAAAAACCTCTACCCCCCAGTTTATTGCTGCTCTCTCCTAAGTTTATTCTCTTCGATCAAAAAATGGAGTCCCACTCAGGGTAGGATGATAAGCAATATATGAAACAGTGAGACAATAGCTGAATCAGTACTTCCTCATAACTCATTGAATACAATCCCAAAATTACTGGACAGAAACAGGTTGAAAAAAATACTGAGGCACATTATTGTTAATAATCAGTATGGGGTCTCCCATTCAGTACTGAGTGTCTAAATCTGCAATTATAGCCCAAGCTTCAGCCTGCCCATCAGTAATGAAAGAACTGGGATGAGTTAAATAAGCTACTACCCAAAGCCCAAGAAATGAGTTAAAAACTGATTTCCTGTGCTCTAGCATAAACAGTATTTTGATTGGAATCGCAAAATTGTTATCAAGGACTTTGCTACTGTGATGTTCTTGAGTATTTCTAATAAAATACAATTGAATGAATATTTGTGCATATGCAAATGAGTATATGTGTATGAGATGAGATGAGATGAGATGAGATGAGATGAGAGAGAGAGAGAGAGAGAGAGAGAGAGAGAGAGAGAGAGAGAGAGGGAGAGAGAGAGAGAGAGAGAGAATAAAAAGAGGGAAGATTGGGACTGGTGAAGGTTTTGTTTTTCTCCCAAGGGTATTGCTTATGTTCATCTCAAACCAATTCAACACAAATCTCCATTTTCTTTACTTTATTTTATTTTTTCAGACTGTTAAAAAGAAAAATTTTAAAAAGAGAAAAAATTTTAAAAAAATCCTGGTACATGAAATAAAGTTTTTTTTAAAAAAATATATAACTTGGTCCTTGTTTAAATGAATTTATTTCATAATTTTAAGTGAAGGCTTGTTCTTCCTTCCATTCTGTGGAAAAATGTGCAAGAAAACCAGATTCAAGTGAAGGTGAATGGAAGCTATTTTGCCATGGTTAATGTCCAATTTTGCTAGTAGTCTAGATACCTGGTAAAATACATACAAGCAATAAGGTGCAATTAACTGGAATGATTCACTTTTCTCTGACAGGCAGAGTAAATGTTTTTTTCAGATCCTGTGATAATATGTTTGAAGGATCTAAACAGTCATACCATTCATAATGTACCAAACCTAAGCCAGTAAAGAGTTGGTTCAGACAGCAAAATGGGCAAAATAAAGAAATAGAACACCTGTGGCAAAAAGAAAGCAAAGGTAATACCAATAATAATGGGCACCTTGGGGACAATCCCAAAACAACTGGAACATCATTTGCATCAGCATCAACAAATTCTCTATCAATCAAATGCAAAAATAAAGGTAGCTTTACTCAGAACAGCTTCCATCTTGTGAGGATACTTTAACACCATGAAATATAAACATCTGCCTATCCAAGGTCTTTCAAAAGGACTTGATGGGTGGGCAAAAATGCCAAATCCAGTCTGAACATCTGGCTAACTGGGCGATGGACCATGATAACAATTGCCATAAAGAAAGACAAAAAAGTCTGGATAAGTATCTGGAGACAGCAGAAGAGAAGAGAAAGAACTGGAGAAGATGACAAACTGGAAAGACTTTCAAATAAAATAGAACAACTATGGCAAAAGAAAGCAAAAGTAGTACCAATAGTAATAGATGCCTTGGGTACAATCCCAAAACAACTGGAAGCCTCACTTGGCGATGACAAATTCACCATCACTTAATTGCAAAAGGCCAGTTTACTTGGAACAGCTTACTCCCTGCAATGATTCCCCTTATATGATCAAACATCAATATCTACCGATCCCAGGCCCTTGGGAAAGATTCCAGAGGTGGGTATAAAAATGGCAAATCCAGTCTCAACATCTGGCTGACTGTGCGATGAGCCATAATAAATATGTTCCGTGGAGAAAAGTGATCCACTACAATACAAAGTGAAACATAGAGATCTGAAGCTAAGTTTCATTATTAACATTATTGGACTCCAAGCCAAACTGACTGAATGCCCTGACAATAGATTGGGTATCAATAAACATAAATAATTAATTACATAGCACAGACAGGAAAAGCCCCTCACTCAATATCAGCAATAATGTCATCAGCCAGATGTGGGTTGAGGCTGGCATCTTGGCTTTCCCTTGCCATCCATCCTGGTCTATATTTCTTTCTTTTTTATGACAAGGTACGAAAGCACTTTTTCATACTTCTCCTCAAAATGCAAACCAACATCATTTCGCCTGCCTTTTGCTTCATCTTCAAAGTCATTTTAAACTGCATTAGTGTATCATAAGGCATTCTGAATCCCAACAACTTTCTTAGTTCTGTGTCATTTTCTGCTGACCCTGGAAACATGATTAAAACATTAAAGAAAAAGTATTAAAAAAAGAAAACCTACTTTTGAAGAAAGTTAACGTTTTAACAACACAGCATGACAAAGCATGACTAGAAAACCAAGAACAAGGCTAAGAAGCCCGTGGCACTCCTGTTGTTGCTGTAATTCAGCTCTTCAAATTCCCAGCTAGTCCAACCAATGATGAGAAAGCCTGGAAAATATAGTTCAAAAAAGCACAGAATGGTGCAACACATCAAGAAACCTCAACAATTTACATTTAAATACAAGTGGGAAATATTGCGCCTTTTAATATTCTATGACAACAAACTTGTCTGTGCCATTTATTTCCTTTCTTAGAAGTTCTGGCTTAGTAACATCTAATGTGCAACATCTCCAAAAAAAATACCCTGATTATTACGTAAAAATTACTCACAATCACAAAGGACTATTTTAACCATTAACTCTTTTCAAATGAATAAAATTTTATTTTATTTAAAAAATTTGTGTGCTACTTTTCAGAACAAAAATTTCCCTGGACAGTTTACACTATGTCGATATCTAGGTCTCTAAAAGAGGATAAAGAAATTTTGAACATACAGTATACTCTTATATTTTGCCAAACAAATTTAGCTTGCTAATTAAACAAATTCATTTCAAAAATATTTTAACTCTTACTGAGGCAATTTTATGTTATTTTTTTATAAAAAAATAACTATATTGAGTAGATATATTTTCTATGTATCTACTTTCCAGAAGAGAAAAAAAACATTGTTTTCTGGCTGGTAAACTTTTAATCTGATGGCATCACTTTACTTTGGAGAGAATCCCATACAGATAATTTTTTTCTAAGCAAATTTAGTTCTATACTATTGTCTATTGCTACTGCAAAGCAACTATTAAAAATTACTTTGGAATAAATATTTATACAACTATTATCTTTTAAATAGCTCAACTCATGTTTAAATCACTCACTAACCTTTTTTAAAAATTAACCAACATTGTTTAACCTTAATATTTGTGCACATCAAGCAGGGAAGTCTTTCATGCATAATATTCCAAAGAAAATTAAGGAAAACTAATTTAATAGGATCAAGATGTTTTCCTTACCCAAAAAGAGAAGCAGACATCCTAACGGCTTCCTTGTTGACTTTGGTTGTGGGGAGCTGGCAGAAATCAATCCTCCTTCTTGGATGACCTGTGAAACAAACTGCACTTTGAAGTGGGGAGAACAAAAGTAGTCACAGACTGCAAGGAAAATTGTACTCCTGCTCCCTATTCTGACATGTTCCCAAACTTTTCCTCTTTTCTGAGAAGAAAAGGACTCAACCATTCACTACCAATGCCTCTCCCCACACCCCACCAGTCAGCCCTACTTACCATCAAGCATCCAAGTCACTCCCTTTTCTTCCCTCCACCCTCTGTTGCTAAAAGATTTCAAATTTCAGCCTCGATTCCAAAGCGTGCCTTTCAGGCCTAGTTGCCATCTGACTGGGCACAGGGGCCAGAGGAAGGCAGGAAAGAGGGTGAGGATACAGCTTTCCCTTCTTCCCTTGTAACATACAATGTTCAGTGGAACCTCAGGTCACCACCAGTGGAACCTCAGGTCACTGTTCGTGACCAAATGTGGTTCTGACCAAAAAATCCATCTGATTTTTGAATCAGATCACTATTCAAAAATTGGGTGGCAAACAAACCCGGCCATGGCAGATTCCCTTTCTGTGCCAATTTCCCTTTCCATGCATGCAAAGTCTATGCACATTTATGTCTGTGCATGCATAGTCTGTTGTGCTTCCAGTCACAACCAAATCGGGTTACAACCGTAGTCCTGGAATGGATTACGGTTGCGACCCAAGGTTCCACTGTATGGCTTTGTGGGATGTGTAGTTGGAAGACATGGTGATGCTGAAACAGGCACAACATTCTCAAACTTCATTCCTACAGTAATCATGGGTCCCAGCATTTTGTAGATTAGCACATTTAAGTTACCTTGGGTCAATAATTTTTGCCCTATACCAGGGGTGTCAAACTCGATTTCATTGAGGGCCATATCAGGGGGGTGACCTCGGGGGGCAATTCAACATCATGTCGGGGGTGCCTAGGGTGACGTAATCACTCTGCCATCAAAAATGGGATCCCAAGCTCTGTTTTCAGTTGCAGCAGCCTCCTGCAACCCTCTGCCAGCAAAAACAGAGCTCGGAAGGGCTACACACAGCTCTCCCGAGCTCCATTTTTGCTGGCAGGGGCACCACAGGCTGGTCCTTCACTGTTTCCTGACCAGCCCTGTGGACCACATCTATGCATCCTGCAGGCCAGATGCAGCCCGCTGGCCTTGACACCCTTGCCCTATACCTTCCAATTTCACTCACTGAAGGTTACAGGCAAACAGAAATAAGAGTTTTAATAGAATATAGATCTGAAGTTAAAATCCAAGATAGTCATGGATTTAATAATTATTCATTTAGCAACAGTCACACATACATACACTGCCAGTGTAAGGAGTCTTTATTAAGATTTCAGAGCCTGAATTAGTAATCCCTAGCAATTCCCTGTGCTGGTACCTGCTCAACCCCAGTGTGTTTCACAGGCTACTAAAATGAAGCCAATGTTAATCCTCAAGGCAAAGATGACTCCATTCTATTAGGCAAAGGCAAGTTCCAAGACAAGGGAAATCCACAGGGCAAAAGCAAGGCCACAAGGCAGGGCAAGGCCACAGCTGAAGAGACACCATCTGAAATTCAGGGCAAGAACACACAGCAAGGAAATGAATACATTGTTCCCAGCATTGTCTCCATCTGTCTGTTGTACTAAATAACCAGTTTCTGATGCAAGCCTATCAAGAGGGATAAAGCTGCCTCCTTACAAGTAATCAAGCTGACTTTCGCTCCTCCTGCCTTTTCTCTACCCTATGTGTTCTTGGATCAGGTACAGGATAAAGAAGAAGGCAGTTCTTCTTCCTTATTGCTGGCTAGCTGCAACTGTGTGCTTTGCTCACCTGAAATCTCACAGCTGTCCTGCTGTAGCTGTGCTTCAGCCAAATCACTCTCAGATGGCTGCCTGGAGCCACTGACCAACTCCCCTCCTGACTTGCCTGGGACTAGTCCATCCTCCTCTGAACTGACATCTGGAGAGGCATCTGGGGAAGCATACAGGGGAGTCATCACAGTTAGAGTTCCTAAATGTGTGATCAGCATTTGTGACCTTCCCAGCAAGTTTCCGACAAGTAAAGTCAATGGGAGAAGCTGAATTCTTTTAACGCCCACATGATTTACTTAACAATTAGTGATTCACTTTACAACTATGGCAAAAAAAAAAAGGTAACATTATGCACGACTCACGTAACAACTGTTTTACTTAGCAATGATAAATCTGGTCCCAATTGTGGTTGTAAGTTGAGGACTATCTGTACAGAAGTATTTGCAAAAGGTGCCTTATTCAGATAATATATTTACATGAAGAGGAGCTGGGAACAGTTCCACTTTCTTGTAGTTAGACTGGTGATCTCAACAAGAGCCAACCTTCACAAAAACAGCATATAAACAAAGACCTCCACATGGGCTAATGTGGACAGATTCATGTATACACAAGTCCGGAGGAGAATGGCAGCACCTTTTCTAACAAATGTTATTGAAAGACATAAGTATAAGCAGTTCACTTCTTCAAACATTCAGCATCAAATGCTCAACATCCCTCAAAGTGTACACAAAAAAAACTCTGTTGCAGATGACTGCAGCATAGTTTTGGAGACTGGTACTTCAATCGTGTTACTAACAAGACTTTTGAAATGGGAGCTGCTGCTCACTGCTTCTCCTGTTGAGATCTGAATGTAAACATAGCACTGGGATGTGGTTTAAGAGTGTTATAGTCATTTAAAACATAAGAATTGACCTGCTTCAAAACTGAATGGCCTTGTGTAAAGCTATGTGGCTCCACTGTTGTGCATCTGTTGCAGCCCCTGTGATCTTTTCTAAAGATGTAACAACATTCACATTTAATGACATAATAATTTCAAGTAAGGAACAATAAGGCGGAGTCTTAGACTATATGAAAAAATTATATTGAAGTTTTTATGTAAACAGAAATTTCATACTATAGTCAATGATTATCAGTTGATCAGAGCTCAAAATTCAAGAGCATGTTTTTGTGTTTTTCTCCATTTCTTTCACACACACATGTATTCAAAAGCACATTGACTCAATGTACAAAAGTCACATTATTTATATTTTCAGTAAAACCTCTTTATTTATTCAAGAAGATACGGGATGTTATTAGTCCACTTGGCTTCAGACTTAGACTGAAAAATCTGAATTCTATTATCCTTTAAGCAAAAAAGTTTTCAAGTAAATAACTGATCAAAACACAAAATAGATACAATTTATCCTCAAGGTGCAAACATTCATTTAATGACATTTAAAGTTACGATGATGTTGAAAAGTGTGGCTTATGGCCAATCCTCACACTTACAACTTACACTTAAGACCGCCAAAGCATTCCCATGTAATCCCAATTTAGTAATAAAGGTATTACAATCAGGCATGATTCACTTAGCAACTGTATCACTTAGCAATGCATTTTCTGGTTCCAATTATAAGTAAACCCATACTTGGGTCTATCTTAGGTATCAACCCTTGTCCATGGTACATCCCTGTCCACTCACAATCATTTCAAAATATGTTCCAGGCTCTCCTGAAAGCAATATCTATTTAACAACCAAAACTGTTGAGGTAGGAGTCTTCGTGTTCCAGCATTATGCCTCCTTCTCTCCATGTTCCTTCCATAAGACCTTTTGTTTCAAATCTCAGCCTGTCTCCTCCTTCTTGCCAGTCAGCAGGAGCCCCCTTTTCCTATGAGAAAGTTGATAACTTGTGCTATCACCCTCATGCTCACCTTCCACTTTATTAGCTTAAAAAAATGTAATGTGTCTGGCTAGATACATAAGTGTCTGGATGCTAGAGAGCCATGGGCAATACCAGACTGTCACAAACAGCCCTGTTATTTCTCCAAAATTATCCTCTCCAAAGCAAATTGTCTTTCTGCAAATTGAACAAGAACTGGTAGAAAAAAATACATGAAGCATTAATTGTCATCATGCCTAAATCAAAGCTCTCTATCAAGTATTATGCACAATATTCAACATTTCCACAGTAAGACATCATTAGTATGGGTATAATATGATTATAATGCAGAAATATTGAAACTTCTTTCCTGTAATGGTCTCCAGCATGGATCACATGAGTATCCCTTTTATCTGCAGATTTAGTATTGAAAAATATCCAGAAAACATAAGGATTAAAGCAGCAGGTTGGATTCTCTGTCTGACACTGATAAATTACACTATGTTCTCTGTATTAATAGCACTGCAGTTTTCTGCTGCATCTCCCACCAATCAATATCAGGACTCAGATTAAATTCCACAATTGATTCAGCCTCTTGTAGACAGCATCTCTGTCCTTCCCATTTCTCATCTCCCTCCACTTCATCATTTATTCATCTTTTATCTTCCCATTCAGTCTCTTCTCTCTTTAATTTTTGATCTGTTTCAACTGTGTAGGTTCTCAAAATCTACCCTCCCAAGCAATCAGCTACTGAATTTGAATAATTCCAGTTTGCAGTGAGATACACTGGAGTTTTTCACCTCGGAGACTCCTTATGCTCTAAACCTCATGACACAAATTCCACTGATGTATTGCTTTTGCAAGTATTTAGAAAACCAAGCAAGCATCACCCCCATGTCCTTAATTCAGGACTTTCTCTCTTATTTACAGTATTTAAACAAGTCAAGCATGGAATTAAATCTTCAGTGTTGAATTTATCATCCTGATATTTTTATCCATCACTTTTTTAAAAAAGTTTCCAGTTTTTTGTTATGAAAATTGGCTTGAAAGTATGACAATGTCACATGACATGAAAACTCAGAATACAGTTTGCTTCTTATCTATGAATGTGTCTGCATGCAAGGACATGCATGAGATACCCTTCTCATATATTTCTTCTATTTTATTGCTGAGTTTGTTAGCTACTTTTATCTCTCTCCCTGTAATATTCAATCAAAATACCTCTTCCTCATGTTCTGTAGACTTCTTTGCAAAAACAGTGGGAGATGAGGGAGATGGTGGTTAAGAAATAGGAAATATCAATAAATAAATAAAAAATTTCAGTATTCAAAAATTATATCCTTTATCCCACCAGCAGAATCTCAAGAAGGATCAGGCAGGGCTGCAGTTCACTATGAAACTGTAATTTTGATCCACCAGAGTTAACAATTCAGAGATGATATTCAGCAGGTTCTGATCAGTTCTGGAGAACTGGTAGCAGAAATTTTGAATAGTTCGGAGAACCAGCAAATACTACCTCTGACTGGCCCTGCCCCCCATCTCTGCCTCCCGAATCTCAACTGATTGGCTGGGTCTTCTTTTGTTGTCCTGCATAGGAGAACAGAGCTGGAAAGCAGGTTAGTGGGCTAGGGAAGGAATGGGGATTTTGCAGTATCCTTCCCTGCCATGCCCATCAAGCCACATCCACAGAACTGGTAGTAAAAAAAATTTGAATCCCAGCACTGTACTAGCACTCCTATTGTTATTTTCAGAGTCACTGACAAAGAACCCTTGATCTTATTACAGTATGTAGTTTTGAATTTCCAGTTCCGTTAATATTTTGCTTAACCCCTAAATATAATGATTTCAAAGCTGAAGTAAATTAACATCCATTATAAGCCAAACTCATATAATATAAACAGCTTCCAATTTGTGCACGGTTCTCTTAGTTCAAGTTTAGACTTCTACTCTTCAAATGTTTTTTTGCTTTGCCTCATCTTGATATACATCTATCTATGGCTCATAAGATAGTTTCCTCAGATAACTAGAGAATGAATAACAATTGTTTTCTTGAAATCGGCTGTTAATCTGTTTGTTTCTTCTCCATCCACTACAATATGTGATTATAACATCCTTGGTCACTGTCGTGGGAAACCTGATCTTAGCTCTTTCACTGATATGAGAGATGGTGCCCAAAAAGGGGGAGCTGGTGTGATGGACTACAGTGAAATGGCAGTTTTCCAGGAAGGAAGGAGCACATTCCAGAAAGGAAGAAGACAAGAGGTAGACAATTTGGAGCTAGATAGGAGACAGAGGAAAAGAGAAATTTCCCAGGGTATATCCATTTGGATGACAGTTGTAAGTGTTTTGCCTGGCAAGAGTCTGTCTATTGGGTATAAGCAAATAAAGAACTGAAATTTGACTGAATTGTTCTACATCACAGGTGTCAAATTCAATCACATCACGGGCCAGATCATGACATATCACAACGTTTTTTACCTTTGCGGAGCCAGGGTGGGTGTGCCCTGCATGTGATGTATCTGACCCATAGGCCACTAGTTTGACATGCCTATAAATTAGAGTCTTGCCTCTAATTTAAATTGCCAGCATATTATATTCCTTGACTGAACAATGATGGACTCCTTCTATCAGGTATAGTCATTGTCTTCCAGCTAGTGCATAGCTTTGCGAGGAAGATCCATGGAGTAGTGAGGAAGGAAAGGGACATTTGCCTAGCCAGCCAGATTAGCCAATCAAGCTAATGGGATGATGTCACAGCCAGATTAGCTCATATTCTATATTGTTTCTTTTCCCATCTGACTTCATGATATTAATCTTGCTGCATATATTTATGAGAAATATGCAGGTTCACCAATATATCCCAGGAATACAAGAATAAAGGTTAAGTTCCAAGTCTACATATTACCTGAACTATTTCAAGAATGGCATGAAATCATCCCTTTCTTATCTTTATGTGTTTTCTTCTTATGATTTAGAAGCCTCTCCATTCATGCAAGCAAAAATCAAAGCACAATGTCCCCAATTTTCTCTTTGATCTGAACACTGGTGAGCTACTACTGGAGATCAGTAGAAGTACTGATTAATTATTGCAAGCATTCGTCCTCCCATTTTTCTTTAGCCTTAGGTATCAATTATATAACTTGGTTCAGTTCTATAGCTATTATATTCTGGTAGATTCACATCAGCAGAAGTGTTCATTCTGTTATTATAACAGGAAATACACCAGTGGTGGGTTTCAAACATTTTACCACTGGTTCTGTGGGTTTGGCTTGATGGACATGACTTGGCTTGGTGGGTGTGGCTTGGTGGGCATGGCAGGGAAGGATACTGCAAAATCCCCATTCCCTTCCCATCCCACTAGCCTGCTTTCCAGGTCCATTCTCCTGTGCAGGCAACAAAAGAAGACCCAGCTGATCAGCTCAGGAGGCAGAGAATAGATGGGAGTGGGGCCAGTCAGAGGTGGTATTGAATTGGTCAGAACCTGCTGAATACCACTTCTGAAATACACCCTGCATCTTCAGCTTAAGTACTGAAGTTGCTAGAGCAATTACTAAGACTTGAGTGCTCAATATGCAGCATCTGGCACCTATAGCCATCTATTCTGTAAAGTTGTTTCTGGATGACATATCACTCAGAAGCACCACAGTACAACGGAGCCTACAGAATATGAGAGAGGGATCTGTTCCACAAATTCTAGCTAACCAAAAAGTTCTGTTGGGATGAAAGAGAACATTCTTACTCAATCAAAAACTTTTCAGATGTTTTGGACTTCAGTGGCAGAAAGTTCCAGGTACAATCTCTGCATTTCTACTTTACTTTAAAATTAGAAGGGATGTGTTTTCCAGAGCCACTTGGTAAATGTGAGGTGGAAGCAGATAAAAAACCACCAAAAGATTCGTTGATCCAAGGAAAACAAGGTTTTATTCACGTGTCTGCAGAGACGGGTTCCCTCAGGCATTGAAGGAACACAGAGCAAAATTCAGGCAGCATTTTTATACCCTAACTGTCCACCCCCTTGTACGAGGGCTTGGCTCACATTCTTTCTGTTTTCAAATTGACACATATATTTCAAAGGTTCATACTAGCTCCCTATCTAGCAAAAGCAGTTACACGGTTTCTGACATCGCAGCACTTTATTAAAATTCCCCATTGTTCTAGCCTTATCTTGTTTTTTCTCTTGTGCACAAACTGGAACACTTTCTTATTTAGCAGAGCTACTGAGTTTGAGACACACTTCCTTATTTAATTCAATGGGTCATCCAACATGACTTCGGTTCTGCTCACATAAAGAACCTGGAAAATCTACAGGGATAAAAATAGCTGCCCTAAGTGCCCAGTCTCAAGCCATGCACCTGCAAGGATGAAGAAAAAATGGTTGCAAACTTTACTGACAAGTTTGCAAAGCAAATGCTCAAGCAGCAAAGGAAATGTGGGTGGAAATGTGCACACACTCACACACACTACAGAAAACAAGTTCCCCCCAAATCCAGCAAGCTTGCTTTGAGAAAGTTTCTTTGAGCAAAACGGTAGGCATGAATGATCCAAGCAAAGTCCAAATATTATAGAAGGGTCATCAATCAGTCCAAGTCCAGAGCCAAAGTTACAAAGTTTTAAGTTGTGAGTCACCCAGAGTCTGGGTAAACGAAGGATTGGATTTTGAACCCGCCATTCTTCTTAAATAGAAGGAACTCTAGTGTTGCTGATTTGGAAGGGCAAGGCTCCTTTCTAGTGATGAGCATTGCAAAGCACTGCTGTCCTCTCTATATGACAAAACCTTGCACTGGGAGAGGGTGGCAGCTCAGACTCCTCATTTTCAGAGACTGGGGACAGCTGTGTCTCCTGGTTACCAGCCAGCCTAGCATTCTCTGCCTGCAACTCCTTAAACTGTGGTTTGTCCAGCATTTCTGGAACTGGCTGTTGATTGTTGGTCTCCTCGTTAGAGTCCAAGCAGGCAATGATATTTAGCTGATAAATTATCTAGCACTATATAGAATATTTCCCTTGTTCCATGTATTTTAATTATTTGAGCAACTGTTACCTGCTCGCATACATAAACAAAATAGTCAGACTGCTTAGAGAGCACAAAGTTATCTTTTTCCCTTCCCACTCAGCATCATGTGCAAGAATTATACAAAAATAATTGTGCAAGTGAGCTTAGCTATGATTTCTCATATTTAAAGAATAGTCTAGTCCTAAAGAAGCATCATTCTTTTATTTATTTCACAGAATGGATATGCTACTCCAGGCATAAACTTTAAGTAGGGTTTTTTCCCCCATTTTCTGTTCGATCATGTCTGATTCTTGGAGATTATCTGGACAAAGTCTCTACAGTTTTCTTGGCAAGATTTTTCAGAAGTGGTTTGCCATTGTCTCCTTCCTAGGGCTGAGAGAAAGTGACTGATCCAAGGACACTCATCTGGCTTTGTGCCTAAGGCAGAACTCAATCTCCCAGTTCCTAGCCTGATGCCTTAAGCACTACATCAAACTGACTCTCTTTACAACTATAAAAAAACAAACAATTAAAAAATATATTTTTCATAATAAATTTTATACAACAAAAATATACAATTCCCATATAAAACCATAAACTAGAGCACAAAATGATGAATACCAGTTACCAAGTCTTGGAACTTATAATCCAAAACTTCAGCAGAAGAAAATTGTCTCCATCTCTTTTCTGAAAGACAAGAGACAGAGCTTCAGTCTGATGGATAGGCTTCTCCATAAGATTGGGAAAGTCACTAAAAAGTCCTGCTTCACAGTCTCCAATCATTAACATCTCAGGTAGACAAAATTAGAAGTGGATATTTTCAGACAAAACACACAGGATGGGTAGATTCTACTTAGTGTAGACATGAAGAAAACAAGGACCTGTACCATAAAAGCCTTATCAGCACTTAGAAATATATTCAGAAACCTAGTTATTCTGCAGTTATAGATGTTATTCTGCTAAAATGACCACCACAAGTCAACAAATGGGCAGGTACATTTTGAGTTAACTATAATTTCAAAGCAGCCTTCAAAGATATCTCCATATAAAGTGCATTGAAGTCATCCAAATACAAAGTGACAAGGACACAATGGCTATCAACACTATACCACACTCCAAAAAAGACAACGCTAAACAAAAGTTCAAGATACAAGTATAGTGGAATAAATGTGAGAAGGAAAATATATCTCTGCGTGACATTTTTTTTAGGAATAAAGTCTCTAGGCTAGATGTAAAATGTAGACTAATTTGTACAAGAAATCTATTATGTACAGTACAAGTGGTCCTCAACTTACAACACTTCATTTAGTGACTATTTGAATTACAACAGCACTGAACAAAATTATTTATGATAGTCTTTACACCTAATGACCATCATAACATCCCCAGGATTGCATGATCAAAATTTGAGTACTTGGCAATTAGCATGTGTTTATGACAGTTGTAGTGTCCCAGGATCATGTGATCAGCATTTGGTGACCTTCCCAGCTGACTTCCAACAAAGAAAGTCAATGGGGAAATTGGATTCATTTAATTACCACATGAGCGGTCCTTAATAGTCCTATACAAAATGCAACAACTTTTTGTGTAAGACTATTAAGATATTGAAATCCCCAGGGCACTGTATAAAACAGTATATTTATGTGAATGTACTAAAATCACAAAATGATGGGAAAATCATCTCGATTTGGATTAATCATGAACAAATTCTCTGGCAGCGGTCACAATAATGTCTAAATCCTGCTATGATGTTGACTCAGGCAGTGCCTTTAAAGTCAAATAAATTAAGCCACAGGTGTAGCCTTCAAGCAAAATCCAAAAACAAAAACTCATTTCAGAAATCTGAGTCAATGAGAAAAAGCTTTGTATGTTACGAAGATGTTGAGTCTCTCAAATTTATTTTATCTCAAGCTGAATCTCAAAGTCCAACTCCAGGCTCTTTTAACATCAGAATCTTAAAATGGCTGCCAAGAGCAACAAATAATTTGGGGAGCTATAAGAAAACATCATCCTCTGAAATATATTGTCCTGAATGGAGTAAACTCTTCAAAGCCCCAGTAAATATTGAAACTTATTCACCGTACATCTATACAGAATCAGTACCGTACATATATTCTCTTCTACTGGATTTGAATCTAAGTTCCCCCACTGATTATCCAAGCCATCGCACTTTCCCAGTGGGCTGTGTTGTGATATGACATATTTTGTATGTCATATCACAATTTTGTTTACAATTTTTATTTAGTTTGTTTTTTACAAAATTGTTTACAATTTTGTAAACAACAAACTAAAAGACCCAAGGTCCATCCCACCCCTGATAGGACCTAATGGTAAAGACTGCAACGACGACACCATTAAAGCCAACATCTTAAACACATTCTTCGGCTCAGTATTTGTAAACAGCAATGGATCAAACCCAGTATTTCCTAGCCGAACCATAGACAACTACAATGATCTTATACATATTGATTTTACAGGAGACAATGTGAAAAAGCACTACGCAATCTAAAACCATCTCTATCTATTGGACTGGATGGAATATGTGCCTACTTCTTAAAAAAGCTATCCACTGCCATAGTCGAACATCTAAGCATAATCTTTGAAAAATCTTTCAGGACCAGCTCCTTGCCTAACCTATGGTCACAAGCCACGGTCATCCCCATCTTCAAAAAGGGAGAGCCCAGCCTAGTTGAAAATTACAGACCAATCTCCTTATGCTGCATCACCTGTAAAGTCATGGAATCAATTATTAACCAATCCATTATCCTCCGCTAAGAGACAAAAAACTTATTCTCCAATAAACAATTTGGTTTCAGGAAAAAACTATCCTGTAATTTGCAATTCTTACACTGCAAAAACATATGGACTACACAACTCGATCAGGGCAAAGCAATAGATGCAATCTACATAGACTTCTGTAAAGCCTTTGATTCAGTGGTACATGACAAACTACTCCTAAAACTAAAATCTTATGGTATCTCCAGACACCTGCATAACTGGATAGAAGCATTCCTGTCAAACAGATAACAAATGGTCAAAATTGGGAACATCCTATCAAATTCTGTATCTGTCAACAGCGGTGTCCCCCAAGGCAGTGTTCCAGGACCAACTCTCTTCATATTCTACATAAATGACCTCTGTGATCATATTAAGAGCAACTGCGTTCTTTTCGCTGATGATGAAAAGCTGTTCAATACCACAGACAATACTGCTACCCTTCAAAAAGATCTTGACTATGTATCAGAATGGTCAAACAAATGGCAACTTCACTCAACAAATAAATGCTCTGTCTTACATTGGCAAAAAAAAATCAGAAAATAAAATACAAACTGAATAGTCAAGATCTTGTTGATGATCCAAACTCTTTCAAGGACCTTGGAATACTCATCTCTAATGATCTAAGTGCTAGAGCCCACTGTAACTACATAGCCAAAAAGGCATTAAGAGTTGTTAACCTAATCCTACGCAGCTTTTTCTCTGGTAATATCACACTACTAACTGAAGCATACAAAACATTTACTAGACCAATACTCGAATACAGCTCATCAGTCTAGAACCCACATTACGTATCTGATATTAGCATAGTTGAGAAAGTCCAGAAATATTTCACAAGAAGAGTTCTCCACTCCTCTACTCATTTTAGAATACCTTATGCCATCAGACTTGAAATTCTAGACCTAGAAAAC
Organism: Laticauda colubrina; assembly: GCA_015471245.1. Classification (NCBI taxonomy): domain Eukaryota; kingdom Metazoa; phylum Chordata; class Lepidosauria; order Squamata; family Elapidae; genus Laticauda; species Laticauda colubrina. The sequence goes on from BLBF01000022.1 coordinate 47,887,408, forward strand.
CTTGAATTACGCCATCTTCGGTCTGACCTAAGTATGGTATATAAAATCATACATTGCAATGTCCTACCTGTCAATGAATACTTCAGATTTAACCATAACAATACAAGAGCAAACAATATATACAAACTCAAGGTTAATTGTACCAAACTTGATTGTAGGAAATACGATTTCAGCAACAGAGTGATCAATGTCTGGAATACTCTACCGGACTCTGTAGTTTCTTCCCCAAACCCCAAAAACTTAAACCTTAGACTTTCTACTATTGACCTCACCCCTTTCCTAAGAAGTCTGTAGGGGGCGTGCATAAGCACACCAATGTGCCTACCGTCCCTGTCCTATTGTTTCTTTTATTTTTCTTATATGTACCCATTTCATGTATTCATAACTATATATATACTTATACCTATTATCTTGTAAGCAATTGACAAATCAAATAAATAAAAATAAAAATTAGGTGTGTATGAGATGGCTTTGTTTCACTTGTGCTGTCCCAGCCAGTCTATGGGAATTGGATAGTTACTTAGGAATTATGAGCTGTCCCCTTAAAGGAATGCATCATGGTAAATGTAATTGAAGATATCCTGGGAAATGTAGTTCATGTCACGTGACACATCTGTAATCCTGATTGGTCACTAAATTAACCCTCGATGGGTTGGGGGGCTTTCCCTCACTTTTGCCCGAACTCGCTAACTCATGGGAGCTACTTTCTATTGCTACAAGATGGGTTGGGAGATAACCATCTTTTACTACAAGGCAGATATGCAAAAGGTTGGTCATTAAAGAAGAACTTCATCACAAGTGTGAGTTATGAGGATACCTGATGAATTAATAAATGTACTTTGCTATCGATGTTTTGTTGAGTTATCTAACTGCATCTGTACAGCTTCAAATCCACCTCTGTACAGGATACAGAAAAATAAGATGAAGTTCTGAAACCCATCAATGTAAAGATTGCTAATTTGGATTTGTGATAAAGCAAAGTAATATTGAAACCAGGAGTGAATATGCAATGTTAATCTAAACCTGCATGTATCATCGTCTCTCTCTCTCTCTCTCTCTCCCTCTCTCTCTCTCTCTCTCTCTCTCTCTCTCTCTGAGCACTGGAATTTTTTACATGCTGGTTGGATGGTGGGAGGGGCTGGAATTCCCCACATGCTATTAACAAAGAGAACTTTCTAACCGCAACTGAAAACCCACCCCTCTTCTTTGTTCAATTTGTTTTCCTGCTATCTCAAAGACTCCATTTGCATAACAAGGAGAGTCAGATATTTCCCAGCTCTCAAAGGAAAATCAAACCTCTGTCTTTAAACCTTCTACAAATGCAGTGAGAGACTCTGAGAAATCATGCTTGTATGCTTGTCAGTAAAACAAAAGCTGTTCTTCCTCTGCTCATCTGGAAGGTAGGAAAAGCCATAAAGAGGCCAGGGTTATAAAAATTCATCCAGCCAGAGCTGTCTCCAGAGCAATGGGCACATTCCTTCCCCCTAAAGAGAGAGACACTTAATCTAGCAATGATTTAAACAAAGTCAGCATCTTGCCTTTTGCTATGATTTTTTTTACAAAGTCTCTCAAGATTAACCAGAGTGCTTATCCATTGATGATCCCTTTTTGCAACTCTTGTGGACAATTTAATCAATTTAATTCAAATGTTCCAAGATTAACTGCAACCTAACAGACTCAAGTAAAGCAGCTACATCCCATCTGGTGGTCAAGAAGAAATTTGCAGTGAAGTCAAAGAATTCTTACCATTTTTTTCCTTTTTTTTCAAGAGTAGGCAGGAAATTTCCCCCCTCTTTTTTCTTCCACAAAGAAGTGAGACCTAAGCAACGCAGCCCACAGCTATATCTGGGGCTCAAGGAGAAATTTCTCAGTTTGATTTTTTTACACAGTTTCTCAAATATTGACCAGTGTGTTTCTCCAATGATAACCCCTTTTTGCAACTATTGTGGACCATTTCATCAACTAATTCAAAGATCCCAAGAGTAACTGCAACCTAACATGGGCATAGCAACAGTGTCTTCCAGACCCTCTGCTGCCACCTTGTGAAGCAAGCAACAATTATAGGAATATTACTGCATTCCGCCCTCACGTCTTTAGGCTACACAGATTTCTGCGTTCATCCCTCTAGTCTTCAGATTTTGCGACGCAACCTCTAGTGCCCCCTTGTGTTGCAAGCTCACAATGCACACTAGAAGCAGTCATATTGTGTGCTGTTCTAGCATCACCCAGACTCTGCAGTGCCACCTACATGCTCAAGTATTAATCCAGCAGCAATTCTACTTTCTGCTACCTGCTTGCAGTGCCCCCTAGTATAAAAAAGAGAATTGCACAGAAAACCACTAAAATTTTTCAAATTTCTCCCTTTGCCAATTTGAAGCATGGCAACTTCCTCAGCCATGACAGATGCCTCTGATGTACCAGAAGACCTGATTCCTCCACCCACCTTTGTTGTAAATGTGGAGCCTGATTCCCGAAACCCAGTTTTAGATGTCCAACCCTCTGGAGAAGCCGCAATACCTCAGAAGGCCTACAACCTCAGACAGCATAGGAAGCTTACCTCATCTGCAGTGACACACTTCAGAGAGGATTGGGAAAGGAGTATCACCGTCATGCAGATGCATGGACGGAGCTGGTCAAGACCTTTGACACTCCCAAAAGCAAGTTGCCCCTTGAGAGCCTCTTCCTGATGTAGAAGAAGTTAGAGGAGTACCTTGCACAGTGGAGAGACAGTGAAAATAAGCTTAAATACATACAATTGAACCTGAAAGATCCAGAGTTCCAGGAACACATTTATTCCTTTGAGGAGGCAAACAAAGAACATGAAGACAGCGTTCAGGAAGGCAGAAACTCCCTCCAGGCTGTGATCTTCAATGTGCTTCAAAAGGAAGGGGCAAGGGAGAAGTCCACATCCGACATAGGTCTTTAATCACAAGCAGCTTCTTCCCACCATTCTAAGAAAACCTCCTCCCTCCAGCCCAAATTGGTTAGACCGCAGGTAGAGTTACGCACCAAACAGGAGGTAACACTGCAGAAGGCAGGAATAGCAGCTCAACAGGCTGAAATGGCCAGTCAACAGGCTGAAATAGCCAAAGCCCAGGCCAGACAACAGGCAGAAATGGCCAAAGCGCAGGCCAAATTGGAATTGGCCGAATGGCAAAGAGACGCCGCGTCAAAGACGGCACGTGCTGCAGCATGGCAGAAGATGGCCAACAACACCTCCCTCCAATTCAACCTCAAAGAGTTGGGAGAAGAGAGCCCAGACATACGGGTTAAAGCCTACGTGAATGAGCATCATTCACTTTGAAATGAGTGGGTGCAACCACCTCAGTTGCCTAATAGTCTCCCACTACCAAGGGAGAACAGGGATGAATCTCAACCACAGACTCTACACGTCAGTTGTGCAATTGATGTTGTACAATTTAAAGTACAAGATTCATTTCCCACCAACAGCAAACCTTCCCCAATTGATGTTGTACATACTAAGGTATGAGATTCTTTTCCCAGCACCAGCAACCCTACCACAACGTCTCATGCCCTGCTGGCTGAGCAACTTAACCCACCAGTGCTCAAAACAACTTCTCAACAAGTCGACATGCCATCAATAACAACTGCCACACTCAATTCACAGGCAGTAGTGTGCCTGCCACAACCTTAATACCAATCCGGCTCCCAGGAACCACAAGGTAACTGTGCGCAGCCTACACAGCAGCATGACGCTCGACCATCGTCCCCAGTATGGGAGAACGACATCCTCCATGAGTACTGGGAGGAAGACTACAACTCGTCATTGACTTACAACCTGAACCCACCTGACGAGAATCCAGGGGGAGAACCCTCTAAGTCAATACCTCTCCCCAACTCAGCAAATGCTGAAGATTACCGGAGAAACTTAGCTGTACAGAGTGGAAAGCTAAATTTGCACGCCAACAGAGTCTGCATATTCTCTGACAACCCAGGTGGCGAGTATCTATTATGGAAGAAACTTTTCCTGCGCCCCTTTCAGGTGGCACATCTGAACCCTGATGAAATAATCGGACACTTGATAGCATGGCTAAGGCCACAGTCTGCCAAAATACCAAGGACACTTTTGGCATCCCACTTAGATGACCCAGCCACTTCCCTACGGTTATCATGGAAAAGGCTTGATGAACTATATGGCATATCTGAGGATGTAGAAGCAACACTCTTGGATAGCCTCAACAGTTTTCCTAAAATTCCTATCGACAAGCCTCGCCGAATCATAGACCTTACTAACATACTTGTCCATCTGAGAATGGCACAACGAGATCCCAACTTACTGGGACTCACCTGTCTCGATCACGTCAACACGCAGAACAAAATTGTTCTAAAACTTCCGCAAGTGCTACTTGAAAAGTGACTCCAGTTGACTGATACCTTCATGGTCAAGGGTCACCACCGCTTTATACCCTTCACACTTCTTGAAGAATTCATGTCCCACCAGGCGACAGTGTGCAACACACACTGAGCCCGTGGACTCAGAGTGGTTAGTCCTCCTAATGACAGAAGATACAACAGCAACTATATATCGCCCTCAGGCCCTATGCACACTACCAGGGAAAGACCCTTCATGGTTGTCCATAATAAAAAGATTGACTCCTCATCCACACACAGTTGGGGAGAAAACTCATCAGATACAACCCAATTTTGATCTCCGAACACAAGGAGAATACAATTTTGTCCCATGAACAATACTCGTCACTTGCTAAACAGCTGCACTGGGTTTGCAGTGAAATCACTGACTCAATGAAAAGAGTTGCTAAGGGAGGACCAATAATGCTACCAGTGTTGTGAATCCAAGCACCTGTCCAAGTACTGCACAGCCAAGGTGCAATGCGACTTATGCAATAGTGACTAGCACTTGACCGCACTGTATCCAGACTCTAAGCCGCCACCGCAGATATCTTGTATCCCTCCTTTGGACAAGGAGCCTCAATGTAAAACAGAAGCATACAGGGCTCCTCAGAAGACTGCCAAACCACAACCAAAACCAAGGATGAGTGTCAAGTACATGCCAACTCACCATGCCCTCGTTCATGTCTTCCCATCTGTTTAGCCAAAATGTTCCCTGAAGGACGCCCTGAAGATGCCGTGAAAATGTACATGCAGATAGACACTTAAAGCACCTGCACCCTGGCCAGACCTGCATTCTTCAACCTCTTTGAAGTGCAAAAGAACGAACTTCACTTCACTGTATCAACGTGCCATGGACCAAGAAGCACGGCGGGGAGGAGAGCTACTGGACTCTGCATAGAATCATGAGATGGAAGTTCCTGGTTCCCACTACCGCCCATATTTGAATGCAATGGGGTACCAAACGACTGCAGTCAGATCACAACATCTGAGGTCATAAGTACCATGTCCCACCTACAGCACCTGGCTCATCACTTTCCCGCTCTAGATCCAGAGGCTGAGATCCTACTCTTGCTGGGAAATAATGTCCCACATGCCTTTCTCTTCTCCGAGTCAGTTGGCGGGCCAGGGGCCATCAAATCTCCATGAGGATGGGGGATTGGAAGAATTGTCAATGACGATCGGATGCAGGCTCCAACCCAGGCAAATGCCTTAGCACCATCCATTTCAACAGCCTTCTGATGACCTTTAGCACCATTGAAAACAAGAATGCCATTTCAGAATAAAAGGCCACTGATGATCAATACACTTTCGCTAGGACACCCTAAACAGCTGCCAGACGTTTACTAAGACGCTCTACACAGGCATATGACTATGCAACACCCTTTCCAACACCTTCCTGATGCCCTTTGACACTGTGGAAACAAGAGTCCCATTCCAACCATAAAAGGCCACCAGAGGTGACCAGTAGACTTTCATCTTTGCCGCCAAGAGTACCTGTACACTCTAAAAGGCCACCAGAGGTGACCAATTTGAAGATTGAACCTCAAGTTTTTCCTGCTTTGAACATCCCCACTATGAACCAAGCCACAAATCTCTACACACAAGTGCACATGAATGCAGCTGCATTGGAATGGAGTCGCTGGTTCTTGATTGTGGAAGGGGGTCAAAGAGAAAGCCAGTGAAGACTGAGATCTTAATGTTTGAGAGTCATTTCTGGTGGGAGCTGCTTTCAACAAAAGAGAAAGAGTTAAAGGTCCAGAAAATGGAGTCACTTCTTTCAATAACCCCAGTACCAATCAGAAGGAACTGGCAGGGCCAAGCCATCTGAGAAGCTACAAATAAAATATAGGAATGAGCTCTCCAGGGATCTGTCAATTATATTACCTTGTCTCCTCCTATTAATTTCATCAAGATGCTGAGCTGTAATCTTCATTTCTTGGGAAGCAATGCCCTCCAGTGGGAGCAGTTACACATTGGAGTTTGAGGCTGTGTATTTCAGTCTCCCCGCATACATAGAAGGAAGAAGAGAGGACATAAACTCTCTCCTATTGCCAGATTCTTTTGTTTCAATGAGATTGATACTACATAAGTACATTTGAGCTCTGACTCATAGTTTCTGATCTATGCTTTTGCAGTTGCAACATAACACAGAACGTTCTAGAACCTTTCTCCACTTGCCTTTAAGTGCAACACAAAATATGTCCCAATAACCTTTTTTTCATGTCTTGATGACATTGCCTTCATCTGATTGCCAGCCTTTAGACATCCTTAGCTGTACCAGCATTACTATTTCTCCTTATACTGATTGTCAATGGAAGTAAGTATATATTTTAAATTTCCCTTATCGTTCTGTTGGTAGACTAGTCAGCAACATCTCTGCATCTATTTCCCTTTTTAGTCTTGTTCAGTATATTTACATTTGGTTTTTCTTGCCTAAATGTAGAACCTTACTTTTTTCACCATTGAATTTCATTTTTTTAGATAGGGTCATGTGTTCAAATCTGTCAAGATCTTTCTGTATCTTAAGCCTATCTTCTGGAATGTTGACTATCCCTGCCAGCTTTGTGTCATCTCCAAATTTGATGAGTTTTCCACCTATCCCCTCATCTGAATCATTGATGAAGACACTGAAGAGTACTGAGATTAAGACAGAGAATTGGGGTACCCCACTTTATAATTCCCTTCATGTAGATGCAGTTACATTGATTGTTGATGACACGTTGAGTACGGTTGATCAGCCAGTTAGGTATCCCATCTGGTGGTGACTGGACAGTGGTATCTCTGCTCTCTAATATTATTTAACTTTCCGCTTTTCTCCTACAATTTTCATTTGGAAGCAACACACTCAAAACTAATAGAAACCAATTATTACATACAGTTCAACTCTCATATTCACAAAGAAAGAAAACAAGTTGTGAGATACCAATCAGTAATCTACCATAGATTATCTTAAGGCTCCTGCCAAAGTACATTCAGATCTAGATGTGTCTATCCAGATTGGGCATTGAAAAAGTCTGATCCTTTCAAACAAACCTCTGTCCTATATCTGCTAGATTTCCAAGCTGATTCCCAGGTCAAGAGACTTCAAGAAATCAATAGCACCTGGTTAGCAGTAGGGAGGAGGCTATACATTGAAGTGGAAGGTAAAAAGCCAACTAATTCTTTGCTGCTTCAGGATGCAACTGTCTGCCTGATATCAACTGTTGCCAGTCTTGATATCTGCCAAAATTTGTCTCTACAAATTTTAGCCATCACTTAGCAATCACTTTTACCGTTACCCACCCCTAATCTAAATTAGAGTAACTAATGAGAGGAAAAGAAAGCCAAGAGAATCCACCAATCCCTGTCAATATACCTTGTATGTGTGAATAATGAGAATACCATTTCCTTGTATCATGCTTGTGGTAGAATAAAATTTATCAGTATAGGCAGCAAATTTTATATTAGTATTGTTTCCTGCAAGCTCAAGGACTGAGAGATAGCATTTCTATTTGGCTTTGAAGAAAAAGTTATAGTTTAATCTAGTTTTTCAGCACCATCATAACTTTGATCACTGAGCAAGTGGTGGTGAGAAGCACCTGTAATTAAGGAGTTCGAGCAAGAATATGTGAGCCTTCATAACAGAACAATACAAAGGAAATCTCCCAGAATATTTTTCTCAATTCAGCTTACTTAACTTTTTGGCACTCTTAAGAGGGTAGGATAAGAGAGAAATTGTGATTCTTAATATTTCTTAGAATGATGTTATTTAGAAATGTATAATTCCATCAAAGAACACATGCTGTGAAAAAAACATTAGATGATTTCCCTTAATCAGTTCATACTGTCTACAAATCAGTGGTGGTATTCTACCAGTTCGGCTCAGTTCTACCGAACCGATGGAGATGATGAGCAGTGGAGACTGAACCAGTTCTTCCACTGCTCTTTTGGGCCGGGCTGTCCCTGGGGCTCCCATATTCACCTTTATCTTCTGCTTTTGAAGTGCAGCTGCTTTGCATGGCATAGAAGAGTGCTACGCAGCAGCTGCTGAAGTGACTGGGAGAGTGCAATCCCACCACTGCTACAAATAGTATTGTTTTTATAAACAATTGAAACGCAATTAAGGTGACTGTTGAACCTATTTAATTAGGTGAGAATCACAGTTGCAAATAAAGCAGTAATATTTTGTGGCTAGAAGAACTCTAGAAGGTGTAGGTAAAGAATTTGAGGGATTGGTTGAGAAGTCTGGCTGATATAAGTGATATTATTGCTTTGGGGGGGAAAGGGGGGGTTTAGTGAAATATGGCAATTGGTACTCAGCTGGAAATCCACAACTGGAAAGGGTTTGAGCCATGCAGCATTAGCTGAACATGAAGGAACTGTGAAGAGAAAGAAAATGAACTCTGCACTGTATGAGACAAGATAACATTTCCAGCAAGTGATTTTGGATTCCAGTATCCACTGAAATTAATGCAATGCCTTTAATTCCATGTTTTAAGGAGACTTCCATTTTCACATCTTATTTGTCAATAAGTTATCAACAAAAGAACACATGTAAAAATCAGTGATTTTCTATAATTTAGCATATATATGAAATATTTGAACGTATGCCCTATAAATTAATGAATAGCAATTCTGGAACTTCAAAATATTCAAGCCATTCCATGCCTCTCACAAAGGTTCATCATATAACAATGAAATAAAGTATCATATGAATATAAACATAAATAGAATTTGTTGTCTAAACCAAATTAATGACTTGTTATAAAGGAACTGTTCCTAATGCACAATGGTGCTGACCTTAGAGATTAGCAATTTGGCAACTGTGTAAAACAGCTTTCTCTTCCTTAAAATAAATGTTGCCTAGTATGTACATGGGAATACTATTTTTATAAAGTTTATTTTTTGTTTGCCGATGTTATTTTTTATTGTTTCAATGCATAATACAATTTCTAGTCATAGACCATGAATTTCTTGCTTTTATAGAGTATATGGGCTGATCAACGTTGGTAGCATACCAAATGCAAAAAATGTAATATAAACAAGATGCAGAAATCTCCAAATTGTTCAGTTGTAATATTTTGATAGCCGAGGTGCGGAGGGGGGAATAGGCAGGACGAATGTTGCAAAGCCTCTGCGGTCATTCATAAGTGTGAATGACTGCCGTGGTGCTGCAACATTTGTAATTTTAGGACTGTTCATAAGTACTTGGGGAGTTATGTTGTAAATTTGAACAGTTGCTAAGTGAACTGTCAAAACTGGAGGATTACCTGTACTGTATATAAGATCAGAAGTAATTTTTTTTGTCCAGACATTATTCATGTGTTTATTTAGAAGGCATACCCACTGAGAAAATTATTGATAGGATTAAAACACTAAAAATAAACTTTACACATTCCATATGTGCCCCTATACTCTAGGCACTGAAGTTATATTTTTAATAAGACTCTAGCTTTTCCCCATGTCAGAAATGAAAAAATGTTCATAATAAAATGCAAAGCTCATCCAAGATATGCATGTTGGAATGAATAAACGAATGAACATTGAAACTGAATGAAGATCGAATTATGAGCTTGCTGATGCAAAAATAAACTACACCAAACTCAGCTGTGAAACTGCAGGAAAGGGAAACAATAGTAAAGACATGGCATTAGCTCTGGGAACTGCACAATTGCCTTAAAAGCAATCTATGCTTGGAGCCAGGTGAATTTATAATTTGTGGTAGACTTTAAAATACATCTCAGCTTCTGAACTATCTGACTGAAAAGATGCACAAAATCAATATCATGTGGGGAGCCATTGAGATGACCTTGTAGAAAATATTCAGAAAACCATTACAAAAACAAAATGAGTCTAAGCATGTCCTGAGCTCAGTGGGAAGGGAAAATATTAGGACTGTTCCTTGTCCAGCTCCTTGCAGAATAAGTGGAAGGGAAGAGAAAAAGAGACTTGTAATAACCTACCCATCATACAATATTCATAGTATGGTGACCAAATTATATCAGTAAAATATATTTCTAGTTGTGGGGTTGAAAAGCTAAAAAGTGTTTAAAAAAAAACATTGAATATTCAGAATGCTAGTATTTCATTGGAAAATAAATACCACTTGGATAAAAAAAGAAAATGCAAATTTAATTTAGAAATAATGTTTTGAGTAGGTTCAGTGCTTTTCTGCTATAAATATTACTTTAGCGTTTTTACTTTAGATCAAACATTTTCTGTAGAAAATAGTATCCAAGAATATGAATGCAGCCAAACATATGAATAAAGACTGAATTATAGAGTTTACTAGCTTGTGTAACAAAACAAGCAACAGTTTGACTTAAAAATAAACAATCTGATGCAGGGGTGTACAACTTCGACAATTTCAAGACTGGCTGGGGAATTGTAGGAGCTGAAGTCCACAAATCTTAAAAGTTGCCAAGGTTGGACATCCCTGATCTAATGCAAGTCCAACTTAGTACATATACCCATATCAAGAGAATAGCATTTTTTTTTAAAGCAAAGACTCTCACCTTCCTTTTACCTGGATGTTTTGCATTGTTACATTTAGCATTGGAGAGATTCATATTCTAACCAGTAGGACTCTATAGTTACAATCCTTCCTAGACTGATGGGCAGCAACAATTGCTTCTCTAAGACCGTTTCAGATAAAATGCATGGGTAAGAGGATGACAACAGTTCTGGTTTAAGAATGTATTTATTTACATTTATTAATCTGGGCAAAATTATATTTCTAATAGTAGAAAAACAATCCAATTCCTGAAAGTTCTGCAAGATCATCCCATCCTTTCAGTAAATTTCCCAAGTGAAGTATTACATGTTTGAATTTTCCAATGTTTTCTTTCAATGTTTTCCACTAGTCCTCTTCAAGTACTCAAAAGTTCTGCAAAACAACCTTCATTGATGCTTCCATTTCTAGCTCCTGTTTCTGAACTAATTACCCTGAAAATTGCATACTTTTCTTTTTATATATATGTATACAAGTGCAGCTCTGTGAAAGTTTGGCTATTAACGACAGCTTTAGCCAGATGAATTGATTTTTATATGTATATAAAAAGATATATACATCTTTTTAGATACACATTTTGCAGATACTTTATCCCTAGATTGTTAAAGGCTTCCTTTTCAGGACCCTCACCCCACAATCCTCCTTTCTCCCATGTCATCTTCCACATGATCGCCATCCAACGTAACCAAAATCAGTCGCCTCGTCTAATTACACCGACTACGACGCTCTATCTGAGTTTTGAACAGTACTCTATCACCTTTTGCTAGCGTCGCGGTACAATGACACAGCGCAAAAAAAAAAAAAAGAAAAAAAGCGCCGGAAGTTGAAACGAGCGACTAAGCGGGGTGAGACCAGCGGGCGAGCCTTTTTCGCTTCCAGCTGCTGGGCTGAATCCTTCGTCATCTGGGCCTATTTGGGTCGTACAGGTGAGAGACGAATCCTGGAGCTGAGCCCACGACCCTTCGCTCTGCGGAACACCGGCGTCTTCCTCGGCAGGTTTAGCTGGGATGCGGGGTGGGGCTAAGGACCTCTCCTGCTTTTCCGGTGATGAGGTCCCATGAACCTTGAGAATAGGCCCCATTCAGCCCTTCCTGCATCCGCCGGTGTCTTCACGCATCCCCTGCCCCGTTAATAGATCTCCATATTAAAAGTGTGTAAGTTTGGGCCTCGCTACCTGTTCCCCATTTTTGCCAGTGTCATGATTAAGACTCGAAGTAGTAACTCAACAGTATAAGTACCAGTGATGATACTGAGAAAGACCCTGGATGTGTCGTTTTATCTCTTGGTTTCTCCACATCCGTTAAGAATACAGCAACCTAGTCTGGTCGAATTTGCTGAGATGTCTTGATTATGGTGATCTCTTCCATGTTCATTTGAGCTCATCGTCTGAATAGGAAGTGGATCTTTTATCAATTGTCAGGAATAAAAAAACAGCTGCTAAACTGAAGTTGTCGAAAATGTTTAATTTCAAGAGTATTTTTGAAATTGTCTCTCTCTAAATTGAACAGTTAACTAGTGTAGTTGTCTGACATTAGTGGCATAACTTACTACCATGTTGGAGCAAAAATAATGTAAACCTCTCCCACCCAATACATAAAACACTAAACTTGCCACTGATTCTTCTCAGACAAAACAGGAAAAGTTTGACACCTATCATTTTCCTCTCATACAGTAGTGTTCCTTATTTCCTCTCAACTGCCTCTATTCCTTACAACTGCAAAAAACCTAAAGAGTTGCTGACATATTTTACTAACATGTTTATGACCTGCTGCTGCAGTGCCTTTTGCTAGATTTTGGGAATCATAAGACAGTATTTCAGTAGAAATTTATCAAAATGAGGTGTGAGAAACTGCTGTATTGAGAAAAAAATGACCTGTAAATTACACTCACTAAAAAAAGGAGATATCAAATCAATTTATGTGAAGATAGGGTGCTTTATATAAACTGCATAGTAGTGTAACAAATTAAAAATACTGGAAATAGGTTAAGAGTCCAGAGAATATGATCCCAGATTCTGTAAAATGTATTGACAGACCTATGTTGATGAATACATCTTGATTTGAATATGCACTATGCCCTTGTGTTATATGATGATACTACATTAAGTATTTTAGGTGTTGCAGTCATTTATTATGAATAGGAAGCATAATGTATCATTTCCAAAGCTTGAACATGAAGTTAAATATGTTGCCTTGTGAACTTTTATACATATCAGAACAAAAAAAAATCTCCCAATTTATTTCATAATAATGATGGATACTTTTTTTCCATTTGTGTTTTGAATAAATTTTATTTTCTGTTGGGATTTAGCAGCTTTTGTGTCTATTCATTTTGAGTCTCATTATACTAAACCATCAACTAATTATTGCTCTATACCAGGGATGTCAAACTGGCAGCCCGCGGGCCAGATGCGTCACTCAGAGGCCACACCCACCCCAGATCCACAAAGGCAAAAAAGGTCACAATACGACATGTGATGCAATTCATTTTGACACCCGTGCTCTATACTATCTATTGTTGTATTTTATCTCTTCCCATCATCTTTCTTGATAGTTATAGAAGATGGCAAAATTTGTTACGCCTGTTGTCCAGGACAATCCATCTGGTTGGGGACCATGTGCTGTACCTGAGCAATTCAAAGATATGCCCTATCAGCCCTTCAGCAAAGGAGACCGGCTTGGAAAGGTACTTTTATCTGAATCTTTACACAGAAGTTCTCCATTAATTTTTAACTCATTGTCAGTTTGAGACTCTTTGTTCGCAGGTTTTTTATACAAGAAACTACTTCTGACAGTTCATTTATTTTTCAGGAATCTGTATCTTAATTCCTATTGCACAGTTCCCAAAACAAAGTCTGATTTGGAAACTACATAGGAAATAAATTGTAAAATATTATATTTTTTTAAGTTAGCTTTTCTTTCACTCTAGTTTTTCAGTACATCTCAACCTGTGGTTATATCCAGTTACAGGGAATCTGAATGTTAGAATCAGTGATAGACTTTCTCCTAATATTATTAATATCGCTAATGGTGAAATATGCTTGGACCAATAACATTTTGAAAAATACAGAATCATCTATACAAGAAGATAGGATCTAGGTAAAACATCTGCTTCTTAATTATTTAGGGAATAATGGCAATGTCAGTGGTGGCACATATGTTTCTTAAAAAGGAAATACATTAGAAGGTATTGTTTCAGATAACTGTTTCAGTATCAATTCCTAGTATGTTGAAACAAAGCATGGGGTAGTTTAAGTGCAAGATGATGAATCACAGTAAGCAGTTCTGTATAGAACAGTTCTATACTACAACAATTATGGGTGCAAAAATGAAAGTATACTGACAATATGGGGATACTATTATTGGCTGCATTCCCTAGTACGTACATAAATCTTTGTGCTGTCTCTAGAAAAAGAGATCTACAACTCAGAAATTTAACTGGATTGAGAGATAATCTTAGGGAATCTGTTGAATTTTTTTCATATATTAGCATAAAGTTACATATTTTTATTTTGCCTAGGTAGCAGACTGGACTGGAGCTACTTATCAAGATAAGCGATACACAAGTGAGTGAAATAGCATGCTTGTCTAAAATAAAAACATTGTTTTAGGGTATCTGCAAATAAAACCATGCATGGAAAGAGAAATACCAAACGAATAGGCATAAGATGAATTTTGTTTTCTTGGTTCAAGAGTAAATTAAACTGGGCATTGTTCTGGAAAAATAAATAGGCAATAAATGCTAAGAAGGAAGACAATGAGCAACATAGGATCATGCAGCACAAGTATTCCTATGATAACAATAGTCAGAATAATCAAAGCAGTGGAATTTAGACATAATGCATAGCTAGGAAAGTCAGGCATTGAGGAAAAGTGAGAGAAAGGATAAAAATCTTCAAATTATGGATTTTAATAAGTTACTACGGGTGAGTTTTAGGAAAAGCCAATCAATCTGTCCTGAGTTTGTAATCAACAAGCAGAACCCATTCTGGGGGTTGGATGTCATGAGTGGATATCATGGGGGAAAACCTATGCTTGGCAAGATTGAAAAGGTAGAAAGTTTGGATAGTAAATGTTTGTCCCCAAGAATCAGACCCATTCTGGTGTTAATTAAGTAATACAGAATTGGTGTTGAGGTTCTATTTGCTAAAAGACCCTTCTGATTGATGTATTATTATTAAATTATTATTACTTTTCCCCTGCTAAGACTTCCAGGAGATGGACATCATGGCTCTCTTTGTTCTATCATTCCAGAACAGCTAAGCATTTCTCCTCAAATGTGTATGACACAAGTTCCTCATCCAATGAATAGATTTCTGCTGAATCATGGCATTGGGGTGTACAAAACATTGATAGAAGCTATTGCTGTAGCTTTCTATTAACCACAATAAAAATAGAATTTATTTTGTACTTGTACACTTTAAAATAGACCAGCTTCAATTTATGATCAGTCATTAAATTTCTTTCACTTGTACTTTTGTTCTTAGCATACCATGTTTCTCCAACAATACAGCCTCCATCAATAGGAAGGCCCAGCATGATTTCTAGGCATGAAGTGAAATTAAGCCCTGCCCCCAAAATTTAGGCCTATATAATCCATGAGTTTCCCCACCATTTCTCACATCATTCGTTAAAACTACACGAGGTGAAGAGAAATGGGGAAGGAGAAAACTTGCCTTTAGGAGTGCCCTGCAGGTAGCCTAGGCAAGAATACCCCAATCTACTACTGATAGAACATCAGCCAATAGAAGCTCCCCAAAGACAGAGTCACCAGCCACTTCTGTTGGCCGGTAGAATCGGCCTCGGGGTGAGTGCCCATGCACACTCCCCTCACCACAAAGCCATTTCTATTGGCCAATGGAAGCTCCCCAAAGATAGAGTCACCAGCCCCTTCGGGACAAGGCGTGGCTTTCCACAAAGCGCTCCTGATAGGAGTGCCCCATGCACATTCCCCTCGCCATGAAGCCGTTTCTATTGGCCGATGGAAGCTCCTCAAAGGCAGAGTCAGCAGCCGCTTCTATTGGCCGGTAGAAGTGGCTTTGTGGCGAGGGGAGTGTGCGTGGGGCGCTTGCCCTGAGGCCACTTCTACCGGCCGATAGGAGCGGCTGGTGATTCTGCCTTTGTGGAGTTTCTATCGGCCAATAGAAACGGCTTTGTGGCGAGGGGAATGTGCACAGGGCGCTCCTGTCAGGAGCACTCCATGAGCAGCCACGCCTTGCCCGGAAGCGGCTGGTGACTCTGCCTTCAGGGAGCTTCCATAGAAACGGCTTCGTGGCAAGGGAAGTACATGTGGGCGCTTGCCCCAAGGTCACTTCTACCGGCTGATAGATTTGCTCCCCCATGCACACCCCCACCTAGAGCACCCCATGCGCAATCACCTCTCCATGATGCTGCTTCTACCGGCCGATAGAAGTGGCTGGTGACTCTGCCTTCGGGGAGCCTTGTGGAGAGCTGAGTGTGCTTGGGGCACTCTAAGTTGGGGTGCATGTGGGAGAGGAAATTAAGTCATCCCCAAAAAGACATCCTAGCCATTTTTTCGGGGCTCAAAAAAAATATAACACCCAGCCTTATTTTATGAGAAACATGGTAGTTTCCCTTATGATTTTTCTCACATGGTTATTATTCCTAGGATCATTTCAATTGTAGGGCTTCCAAACAATCCAAAACCTGAGCATAAAACTGATAGTGGTAATTATATTTCTAGATAAATACTCATCCCAATTTGGAGGAGGAAGCCAATATGCTTACTTCCATGAGGAAGATGAAGCCAGTTTCCAGTTAGTGGACACAACACGAACCCAGAAAACTGCATACCAGAGGAATCGTATGAGATTTGCACAGGTAGGATATTCTCATTAAAGCTTTTACACTTGAATGACTGCTTAGTGGTTTTCTATCTCTCTCTGTCTCACACACACATACACACTTCAAGACATATGCAGAAAACGTTATCTCTGCCTCCCAGCCTAGTAGATAATTTCATGCTGCAATTTGTGGGAAATGTTTCCTTTTCTCTAAGACAGAATTACCTTTTGAAACAAGTTTGAAATTCCCAAAGTTAGGAATGGGTAGCCTGTAGTCTCTAATATTTAAAATACACATCCATTATATCTCCTAATTCTCAGTGACATTTCTCACTATATCTAATTCTCTGCAGTGAAAATGGTGCAGGTATCATGCAAGCTTGTCCTTTTCCCTGGTTTCCAAGATACTCTAAAATGAATTGTTGGTTTTTCTTATTTACACAAATACCTCCTTTCAGAGGAATCTTCGAAGAGACAAGGATCGAAGGAACATACTTCAATTCAACCTACAGACCCTGCCTAAAAGTGCCAAGCAGAAGGAGAGGTAATCTTCGTATGTCTGTGGAAGAGCAGGTTTTTTTTTTCTATTTGTAACAGTAACAAGTCAGTTTTTCTGTGAAGCAAATGGTTCAGTAAATGAGTTGCTGGATTCCACTATGCTGGATTCTGAATCCATCCAGTTTCTGAATTGTTTTTGCATTTGACTATGAATCAAAAATACCATTTGTTTTGTTGTGTTTATTAAATTTGCATTTATACCTTCTCATATCCACCCTTGATTAATGAAATATAATTTCAAGTAATTATATTAAAGTTTGCAATCATAGAGTGAAATATCTGTTTTTCACCAAATATATCTGGGATCAACTATACTCTTTAATTTAGTATCCTAACTTCTTTATTGTAAATGAAAGTTTTGGAATAAGCAATTCCTTTATCAAAGTCTTCTTGTTGACAAAAATGTTACTGATTTTCTGTTATTTTAGAGATAGACTGCGTCTGCAAAAGAAATTTCAGAAGCAGTTTGGAGTGAGACAGAAATGGGACCAAAAATCTCAGGTATGATACTCTCTTTCGTAACAAATTTAGATTTTTTTTTCAGGTTGCTATTAGGGTAAGGGTTAGGGCCTAAATTACTGCTCCTGCATTAAACAATCTCTTCTTTTTTTATCATCTCCCTATGTTTAATCTGCAGAAGCCACGTGATTCCTCAGTGGAGGTTCGCAGTGACTGGGAGGTGAAGGAGGAGATGGATTTCCCCAGATTAATGAAGATGAGATATTTGGAGGTGTCAGAGCCTCAGGACATGTAAGACTTGGAATTAGTAACAATAAGTGAGCTTTTCAGACTGGTGCTGTTCTCATTTCTTGGACAATAATTTCTCAAATTCCTAAGACTTAAGAATCCCAGATATTGAAATACATTTTATTAGGAAAGGGTGACATATTTTCTTTCTTTCTCTCTCCCTCTCTCTCACCTTCTCTCTGCTTTGTGTTACAGTTCCCTTTCCTAATGTTCTTGGTTCTTGAATAAGCAACAAATTAAGATTTAATGCCTGCATACCATTAGTCAAAACCAGCAAACCAGAATATTATCTGAGGTATAAAATTATCTAAGGACAGCACTAGTTATTTAGACTGGACAAAGGCCCAATTCCATGATAAAAATTCCCATCATCTTCACATCTCTAAAATGGGGTTTTTCTGCATGAAGATTGAAACTAAACTGATTTGGCAAAAATGGTGGAGAATACCAAATTTGTTGGCCATAGTTCCCATGGTCATGCTGTTGGAAGTGAGAATTATGTTATGTCACACCTAAATGGTTAGAGAAGGTTGTGATGGAAGTGGGATGATAATTTATGTTTATTCCTTGGTTTGGTTGCACTGAAGTTACACAGTACTTAATATTCTGTGATACTTTGGGAGACTTTCATATTCTTTAATTTGCAGAGAATGCTGTGGGGCTTTAGAACATTATGACAAAGGTTTTGACCGCATCACCACAAGAAATGAAAGAAATCTTCGTAGCATTAAGCGCATCTTCCATACTGTGACTACCACTGATGATCCAGTCATACGCAAGGTGTAATATCTATTTGTTTAGTTTATATTATTGAATAGAAGACCGTTGTAATAGTATTTTGCTTGAAAAAATATATAGAATTTTGTTACCTTTGATAGGACAAGAAACTTACATTATGTTGGGCAAGGCTAAATAAAATATTAAGGCTCTAATTATATAAGATTTTGTGTTTTTAGGCAAAAGCCGTAGTAATTATACATTTGAATATAGTACTGCATAATCCCCTGTCAGAAACTCCATAAAGCCCATTTTCAAAAGCTGGTAAAAGATTTACAATTGACCTAATTATTAGTGTTGCAGATTTTTTTTTATCTTTACTGGATTTAGGGATAATGATTTGTTATGATATTGATAATAGATGGAAGAATGTATAATTTCTGTGAATGTCAGAAAGATGATACATAACAAACTAAAAAATTGATTTCGCAGATGATTAGTTTAATTTCTTATTTCTGTCCTTTCCCAGCCAAAATTCTTAAATGTGAATGTTATAAATATTAGAGTAATATTGAATGTCATACAGGTGGTTTGAGGGAAATCAAATGGCACAGTTGTTTCACATTTATTTTAGAAAAATATTCTAAAAACACCTGTCTTTTTTTGATCCCCTAAATTTGAATTTCTGGAAATGAAGGTATAGACCATTAGAAGTAGATGGGAATTCAGCTCATTTTTCTTAACCTGGGTACTACATTCCTATTCTTACCCATTGTGCCTTTTCTCTGCATATAGCTGGCCAAAACTCAAGGGAATGTATTTGCTACAGATGCTATCTTAGCTACCCTCATGTCTTGCACTCGTTCAGTATATTCCTGGGATATCATAGTCCAAAGAGTTGGATCCAAGCTGTTCTTTGACAAAAGGGACAACTCTGATTTTGGTGAGTCTTTTCATGTATGTTTTGCAGAAAACAAGGTAATAGTGGTGGCCCTGTAATTCCTTTATATCAAAGGGGTTAACGGTGTTCGAGAAAAAAAATATCAAGATTTTCTAGTTTTTATGACTTGCTAAGTGCTTTGGTTGTATAGGATTGAGATATTAAACTTGCTGATGATGGTTGTGTTTGGCTGTATTCTCAGATCTTCTTACAGTGAGTGAAACTGCTAACGAGCCACCCCAAGATGAGGGCAATTCTTTCAATTCACCTCGTAACCTTGCAATGGAAGCTACCTATATCAACCACAACTTCTCTCAGCAATGTTTAAGAATGGTAAGAATAAAATATTTAATTTGCCATTGATTTTTAATTTTTTAATTAGATGTCACTGGGTTCAGTTTGAATCCAGATAAATCTGTGAACAAATACCTACCATTCTGACATTCCTTAGACTTATAATTCTTTTTAAGAACATTCTAATAATTTCATTGATCTTGTACAACTACCAAATCTATTGTCTTCTTAGTCTTCAATTTCCTTCAAACCTAGTGAGTATAGTTGGATTGGGGTTTGATCCATGATCTGCTTGCATCACAAGTCTAAAATACATGAATTTCTGCTTGCTAATCATAATCAACAAAAGGACAGCAAGTCCTTTTAATGCAACATAAAGTAACTAGTTATTCTAGTTCAGAGTACGCTTTTAGTTTTCCTAAGCAATAATTTGAAGATAACTTATCTTTCACACTTTTTGAGTCTCCAGTTTTCAAATGCATGCATTATGTTTGGATACACAATTGCTTTAACTATTCTGACTAGTGTTGTCATAGAAATATAGTTTATAAATTCCATGGTCTCATCAAAAGTAGTTATTACATTCCTGACTAAAATTAATATTCCTTTGTCTTCTTAATTTTGAACATTAACCTGGAACTTTCACTATCCAAATGGATTCACTATGCACAAGCTGTTCAGTGTCTACTTTAGCTAATAAATTAGTATTGTCTGGGTAACTCATTGTGTTAAGTGTTTCAGTCTTATCTTTTAATTCTAGCTATATTTGCAGTCTTGCAACTTTTGTAGTATATCTGCTGAATATGTTAAATGCAGGGATAATGTGCACAGGGGTGGGATTCAACCGGTGTTACTACCGGTTCAGTGACTATGTTTTGCATGTGCGTGTAAAACAACCTTAGGTTGTGCTGCCTGGACAGCTGAAAAGAGCTGTGTGCAGGTGCATAGGTGTTTGAAAAGCCTCTTTTTTACCTGCTTTTTCAACCTTAGCTATGCCACGCAAAGCAAGGTTGAGGTTGAAAAAGCAGGAAATAAAGGACAGGTAAGAGCCCAGGCAGGCGAGTGGGCCAAACAGCAGCAAACACAGAACTGGTTCGATGTCTGCTGCTCTTCAGAGCTACTGGTTCTATAGAGCTGGGCAGAACCAGTAGCATCCCACCCCTGATGTGCACCCTTATATTCTTCTCTATTGTATTTCTCCAAGTGCCATTTTTATAGGAACTCCTATTCATTATAACTGTTTCTGAGAGAAATAATTGTGCATTCTATATAAATATATCTGATTTGAGATCTCATCAGAGATACTGAGGTTAATCTAAATGCTACAGCTATGTCCATAACAATTTTCTTGATAATAATGCAAAAATGATTTCTTCTGGATTTTATTTTGGAAGTTGTTCTAATTGGATTGATTTTCTTCATGCATGTGGAACCATTCACCAATAATCTTCCCCTTATCCTTTCTACCTTCCTGGCAACTAGGATCCTACCAGGACTCCAGTTCCCAGCTCACTGCTCTAAAGGATATTGGCTATAATGACTATTCAGGTAGTCCTCAACTTAGGACCACAATTGAGCCCAAAATTTATGTTGCTAAGTGAGACATTTACTAAGTGAGTTAGCCCCATTTTACAACATTTACCTCATTTGTTAAGTGAGTCACTATAGTTGTTAAATTAGCAGTGTGGTTGTTAAGTGAATCTGGCTTCCCCACTGACTTTTCTTGCCAGAGGTCGCAAAAAGTGATCACATGACCCTAAGACATGGCAACCATCATAAATATGAGTCAGTTGTCAAGCATCTGAATTTTTATCATGGGCAGGTTGCAACGGTTGTAAGTGAAAAATGGTCATGTCCCATTTTTCAGTCCTGTTATAAACTCACTAAACAAACTTGTAAGTTGAGGACTGCCTGTATTTTCATCTTAACCAGGTGGAGGTTTTGCTATGCTTACCTAGAAAGCGCTGCTTATCCAGCAGTGATCCAATTAAACAAGCAAAAAATGGATTCAGAATTATTATTTCTGTTTTTATAAGTTCTTCATATTTTTTCTTAGAGGTATTAATATTTACTCTGAGCAATACCAGAGAAATAGTAGTCCTTCCTTTGTTACCACAATTAGGGCTGGAACTTAACATGGTTAAATAATGTCATCCATTAAGTGAGTTATGCCCAATTTTATAATCTTTTTGCCATAGTTGTTAAGTGAGTGGTCATTAAGTAAATCATACAGTCATTAAGAAAATCTGGTTTCATTAACTTTGCTTTTCGGATGCCCCCTGGAAATCATGTGACCCCAGGATGCTGCAATTGGCTGGTTGGCAAGTACCCAGATTTTGATCACGTGATTGTAGAGATACTGTGACTGTCACAGGTGTGAGCATCAATTCTCACTTTTCATTACTGTTGCTATTTCAAATAGTCATTAAACAATTGGTCATAAGTCAGGGACTATTCATATTCTTGTGTGGATTTCAACATGTAATGAAATCCACACCATGACACCCCAAAGCTATTATGCTGTTTGTGGAAAGATTGATAAAGAAACAGTAGCTAAAATTTTATGATTCCAAAATGGAATTCCATATGAAGCAACCATGACTATCTTGATCATATATTTATTACTATTGGTCACATTTCTGAATGTCATTTTTTATAGGGGAAAGAAAAATTCACATTTCCCAATCCAAACCCATTTGTGGAAGATGATATGGATAAGAATGAGGTTGCTTCTGTTGCATATCGGTACGTTATTGCTTCTAGCTCACTGATGGGATTTGATGATGTAAATATTATACATACTACAGTTTTCTTTGAAACTCATCATTTGAATAAAAAACTATTATACCACTAAAATCAGCAAAACTGTCTTTGATTGTAGGTATCGAAGGTGGAAGCTGGGAGATGACATTGATCTGATAGTACGTTGTGAGCACGATGGAGTGATGATTGGAGCCAATGGAGAAGTATCATTCATCAACATTAAAACACTGAATGAATGGGATTCAAGGGTAAGAAAAAATAAAAATGGCTCAGCATGTTGGCTGAGATACTGATCAAAACAAAAAATGATTCATGTATATATTCATGTATATACACTGGTTATATGATTATACTGATTATATGAGAAGAGCATTACATAGTTATTTTGTATGGACAGTAATTAATCTTTTGACTATGATTATTTAACTACTGTGAACATTTTCCATTTCATTTTTGTCTTCATCTTGATTATCTAACCATCACTGGTTGAATATCTGCCTGCCATACTGTGCCTTTCTCTTGTCGTGCCAACCAGGTTCAATAAGTATCATTTGTTGAGCCATAAATATTGAATCAGCCAATTTGCATATTCACATTTTATGCAAAGCATAGGTTGAATGCTAAATGAAAAACAAAAGAATGATAGTTCAGCATGCTACCTTCTTTCTCTGCTGCCGAAATACATGGGTTTACATCACTTTGACACTAACAGACACATGTTAGTCCCAAAACCCTTTTTTCTTTATTTCAAAGGCTGAATTTTAATCATTTACAGCTCGTAATGAGTCTCAAACAGTTTGTAAATAGTCCCATGGAAGTTTGCCAAAGTCCTTCAGGATAAGTCTGATAAGCATGCACCTTTATCTTCCTTGAAATGCTGCCAATGACTAAATTTCCGATTAGCCAAACAGAGCACAAATTCAACACAGAGCTTCAGGTTTCAAACTGACCAGTACAAATATAGTTGCTTCCTGCAAAGGTTCATGTCCCTTTGCTCCTCCTTTATATCTTATGGGAGGGCCAGTCACCTTCAAGCCTTACTCCCAAGTCGCTCCTTTTGTCTTAACTGTTCTTGCCTTCTGGCAGCTCTGCGCATGCATGCACTGGGAATAGGCTCCCCTTGTTCCTTTGCTTCACTGCTGTGAGATTCTGGAGGCTCCGGAGCCAGCACATAACTCCCAGATGGCCCTGGCATCATCTCTGTGTCAAATGCAGGACCCTTGTCTGAGTCCTCCCCAGACTCTTGTTCCTCCCCACTGTCCAACTCTGCTGCCGTCTCCATAGGCTGCCAGCGGACCACAACAGTCACATGTATAGCCTGTTTGTAAATTATTATAATATGGTATGATGTAATTGAAAATCTGATATTCTTGTGTATTTTTCTAGCATTGTAATGGAGTAGATTGGCGTCAGAAACTGGATTCCCAGCGAGGAGCTGTGATTGCCACTGAACTGAAAAATAATAGTTACAAACTTGCTCGTTGGACTACTTGTGCATTGCTGGCTGGATCAGAATATCTTAAATTGGGGTAAGATAAAAAAAACTAAAAGAGAGTGTACAAGGGGGAAACTAAGTCTTCAGGCAAACATTTAACATTGCAGCAACCTCTGTAAGAACAGTTTTCCGAAAAGTACAAATTTATAAATTCTAAGTCTTTGAATGCTTTTGACCACAGCATCCTTTTGGATTGTGAGGAAGGATCAGGAGTTGGAAGCACAGTGATGATGATCCTGCTCTGACATGAGAAGATTGTTGGAATAAGTTGTAACACCCCCACCCCAATATTTGGTTATGGAATCCAGGTTCAGACCTGAAACTGCTGAGATGGGTTATCTGTTGGTTTGGGATGAGGTATCATCAATATATAAAAATTCAGTTACACATCTTCATCTCAAGCTAATTGAAGATGATATAGAACTCTTGGTCCAATGCCTGGAGGCTGTTAGGGTAAAATCTGGCTCGTACACCTTGATTCAAAGACCAGCTGATTCTAGGATTCTTATACTTTTCTGGAAAGAGTAGTCTCAGCCAGTTTGGACTAGTGATTAAGGCACCATGCTAGAAAACTGGAATCTGAGTTTTCCCCTGCTTTAGCCATGAAAGTCAGCTGGATGACTTTGTCAATTCACACTCACAGTCCAATCCATCTCCCAGGGGAAAACGTTGTGGGGAAAATAGGAAGAGAAAGATGTGTTGGATATGTTCACTGCCTTGAGTTATTTGCAAAAAAAATTATTAAAGTGATACAAATAAATAATCTAGGGTAGTCCTGGCCTTATGGGTCCTTCTTAAAAAGCGGGTGGAGATCATAGTCAAGAAGGCTTTTGTACAGGTGTATCAGCGATAACCTTACAGGAACAGGACACAGCAAAGTTGTATCCTTAGTTGTTTACTGAACAACTAATTAACTAAATAACTAAGTAATTCAGTTATTACTAATCTGAGAATATTTTATGCTATATATACAGAAGAAATGCTACTGATACAGTGATACTATAGTGGTGAATTAAGGACTGATTGGGTTGTAGACATAGCTACCAGTTAATACTCTGTTAATAGCCATACCGAATTTCTGAAAAGCCACTTCTTACATACCATATATCTGCAGAAATAATACATTATCTAAGTTGTGAAACTTATTTGTGAAACAGGTGAGTCTGCAACTTCATAATTATCTGAGTCAAATAATCATTAATCTTGAAGTCCATCTTTTTCTAGTACTTTGGACTACATCATTGCACTTTTTAACTTTTGTCTCTTCAACCTTGCTTAGATATGTCTCCCGTTACCATGTGAAAGATTCTTCACGTCATGTGATTCTTGGCACACAGCAGTTCAAACCTAATGAATTTGCAAGCCAAATTAATTTAATCATGGAGAACGCCTGGGGCATTCTGCGCTGTGTCATTGACATCTGCATGAAACTGGATGAGGGCAAGTACCTTATCCTGAAGGATCCCAACAAGCAAGTTATCCGAGTTTATAGTCTGCCTGATGGCACCTTCAGTTCTGACGAAGAGGAAGATGAGGAGGAGGAGGAAGAGGAAGAGGAAGGTAATAATTTCAGAAGACTGCTAGATAAATCACTACTCTTAAACTTTCTTTCACAACCAGAACTTAACCCACCTGACCAGAATAGCCTTCAGTGATGTAGAAGTTATAGCTTTCAACTGGTATTTGCTGCCCTCACCTTCTATGTCTTAATTTTAAGAATTAAAATTGGAAGGCCAAAAGAAGCAAAATGCATCCTAATTTTGCGACAGGAAATACTAGGATACATTAAACCAGGTTATGGTATCCATATTGTAGAGCTTCAGGCCTTCTTGGGCACATAGTACACACAAACCCTTCAAAAAAATTTGTTTAAAATAATATTTTTACCATTATTTTTTTTAAATATTGGGCTAGATGAAAATTTAGATAAATAGAAATACACTTTAAAAAGTAAGTGTAAAGAATGAAAAGTGGGTAGCTCATCCAAAAGGGAGAATGAACCTCAGAGGAAAAATAGCTTTGAAAGAAATTAGGCACAACTTGAACAGATTCTGAATAAAAACTCTTAATATATTCTGAGTAATCATCTTGCAGAGAGCTCTCAGTATATTTGGGTTCTTCCCCATCCTGGATTAATTCATCCCAAAGTTTGGAAGGGGCTAAATTACTTTATTTTCCACATCTAGCTGCTGCTTTTGGATGTTTCAGAGAATAAAAGTCTTAATCCTTGTTGCTTAATATCAAAGGGATAGGAGTTGTGTTTTCTTTAAGATTTAGCAAGCTAGCTAGCTAGCTAGCTAGTCCACATTTGGTACTATTAAATGCAACGTTTTAGGTTACATACAAAAAACAAAGGCCTTAAATAAAATAGTAACAAAAAAATTCTCTTAAAAAAACCCAAAAAAGTACAAATACAAATTTTCTTATTATCAAAGCATATTAATGTTTTCATCTTTGGAAACTTGTCTTGCTAGAGGTGCCTGTTTGAGAAACATCCAATTGAGGTTATAGTTTATAAAAGTCTTATTTCAAAAGAAGTTGTTTGAGAGGCTACTTTCCATCATTCTACCAGCATCTTTTACATGATAAAATTATTCATAGCATGCTGTATCAATATATTGGGTTATATATTTTGCTGAATTTACTCCATAGATTAAAAAGGGTTAAATTAAGCTATTATCCAAAGTGGAACAGCATCCTGTGATTTTCAAATAGTGTGTGAGAAATAAATAATTAAGTGGATCTAGATAGATGTTCAGAATGGTATCTAGTTTCCTCAGTCAAGAATTTAAAAGAATGCATATGGCGCTGAATATTGTTGAGAAGCACCCACCCTGGCAGGTAGGAGAGATAAGTGCAGAACTAGTCTAGAATCACTGCGCAACTGTAAAAGGGCCAGAACTGGCCCTCCTTGAACTCCTTGGAGCCTTATCTAATCAAGTAGTTAGCTTGAACTACTTCTACTAGCACGTGTGGGTCTGGTTGTTCGTACCTGACAATATTAATCTTTTTTTTGAAATCAGTTCTATGTCTTTTCTGATTTCAGCTGTATATAAACAGTTGGGGAAATTTCAGAAGTTTTTGCTAAAAACTGCTGCCATTTGATTGTCAAATGATTGATGAAGGTTTCTACTGTACATACAGAAATTAATACTGAGGAATATGTGCAAACTGCAAAAATTAAGGATATTGTGGGATAGAAAGACATTTTCCATTTTGATCTGTCTTTGTGTTGCAGAAGAAGAGAGCTGAACTTTACAACCAGGCAGTAGGGTCAACAGCATCTTGAAGGTCATTCGACTTTTTATTCTTCAAAGATGGATCAGAACTGAATCTGCACCTTGTTTGGCTAGACCTTAAGAAATAAACATCATAATCTTGATAAATGTGTCCTTTGTCTTATTACTACATTGAAGTACCGTGTTTCCCCAAAAATAAGACCTATCCAGAAAATAAGCTCTCGCCTGATTTTTAAGTGTGCACCGAAATAAGCCCTACACCAAAAATAAGCTTTAGTAAGATTGTCATCCACCCAGGGGTAAGGAAACTTGGCTCTTTTATCACTTATGGACTTCAACTCCCAAAATTCCTGAGTGAGCCATAAAAGGTTCCCCATCCCTGGCCTACTGGTTTTTCAGTTCTGGGGAAAATCAATTTTTGACTTGAATGGGACTGTTTAATATACAAATGTAGGACATATAAAGAATATATAAAGAATATGTCCCCCACAACTGAAAAACCAGTAGGCCAGGGATGGGGAACCTTTTATGGCTCACTCAGGAATTTTGGGAGTTGAAATCCATAAGTGATAAAAGAGCCAAGTTTCCCTACCCCTGGCCCAGGGGGGTGGGCATGGCCAGCACAGGAGGGCATAGGGGCTAACAGTGTCTGACAGCAGCAGAATCCTGCACAGCACAGGTGAGTTGATTAAGCTGTCCAAGCAGCAGGCAGAGGCAAGCAATCCAGATTGTGCCACGCAGGCTGCAGGAAAGCCAAGAATCTGGGCCAGAGCAGGCGGGTTTTTTTCAGTTTCACAAAGTCTTTAAGGATTCCAATCAGCAATAAATGTAGACATGTCTTTTCTTTGATCATTTTAAGTATTTAGCCATCTCAGCAAGTTCCATCATTTTCACCAGCCATTCTTTCATTATGAATAATGCTGAAATGCGCATGCAATAATCTCACTACAATAATCGTGCATAAAAAATGCTTCATTTGTATATGAAAATGAAGGATCCTTTACTGGAGAAATACTTTTTAAAAGGTCTAAAATGGTAGAATTTACGGAAAGGTTTGCATTTTGCTTTTGCATGTATGGACTGCAGCATTGTTCTTTGTGTTGTGATTTTTATCTTACATTACTAAATAAGCATTTGTTGAATCATACAAATAGGTTCACATATATTAAACCAAACAAACCACATAAGAATGGTTTGTGAGCCACCACTTATTTTTGACACAAGCCACAAATTATGGTGAAAGGAGATGCCGCAGACTTCAAGCTTAGGACATTGTTCCTAAAAGTACTGTGGACTTCAAAAGCAATCTGTCAGCTAGACCAAATAAAGGTTAAATGATTTGTTGAGATGATATCAAGAAGAAACTAACATGCTTTGGCCATAGCGTTAGGATAGGCTAAAGAAAATATTTTGGTGGTGTTGAGAGAATGGAAGTCAGGTATGGATGGATGGGGTCAAGCAAACTAATGGAATATCCTCAAATGAGCCTGAGTGTATAAGCTAGATGTATAAGGATGGCCAGTGCTTTAAGATTGCCAGCAGTTCTCAGAAATAAATGCCAGCTCAATTGAAGATAAAAGTTCCCAGTACTTTTCATCTGGCTAAATGAATGGATGCTAGAAAAATAGTAGCAATCAATATCTCAGAAAATAAAGACAGATGGTGTATTTTATTTTTTATTTTATAAAAAACAAATTTCATTGATTTTACAATTAAAAAACAACAACATAATAACACGTACATAATTGAAGGGTAGAAAGAAAAGAAAAAGGGGAACGGGAAAAGAGGACCAGAAAAACAGAAATAGAAATGGTGTATTTTAGATAGGGTTTCCTTAATCCTGCTAGGAAGAAAAATTGAAATTGAAATTCCATTTCCGTCCTCACGCTTTTATATGAAGTAATTTTCTATTTCTGATAACTTCCATAACTATCCAAAATACTTCTCTCCCTTAGAAAAGCAACAGGAGTATTTAAGTGAAAGGATTTATGAACTATGTATTAGAATAATTTGGGCATTCCAAGAGCCAGGGTGGCACAAGATTTCTTTTAAAAAAATGAAATCCAGACATAGTGAGAAGAGAGATCCACTTATTCCCAGAAGTTTTTGGGTGGTAGACAACAGAAAAAAAATTGGGTTTTAATTTTTATAGGGGGACTGGTCCTTGGTGGGAGCTTGTGGGACCAGGGTTGCCTATGTGCTTTTTCTAGTATATCACTTGTCAACAGGTCAATCTTAATTGTCTAGTCTAAATGGATCATGGGTTTTGGTTAATGGTTGAAGGATAACAGACAGTAAGAGAAATAATGTTAATTTGGGAATATAGAATCACTTACGATTATTATTAAAACACTTTCTTCACACGATTCAATTTCTGGTCTGAAAACGTGCTCGTCTACTCTTTCAATCCAATTCAACCACGTCTATCACCGTTAAACGGGGGAGGTAACAACAAAACAAAATTCAATTCAGCAAACCTGCAGTCTGCCCTCTACACGTTGGCTCTTAAATTCCTCGCCTTCGAGGTTTCATCCAGAAAATTGCTCACGGGGCAAATTATAATACGAAGCAAGGCTTCAGACCCTCAAGGCTAATAGACGGATAAGTTGCAGTAAGTTACTTTGCAAACAACCCAGGCGGGCGAACAAGTTTTAGGGTGTCGTTTTGCCCAGGATTTTAAGAGTGGGTGCTATACGTGCCACTGACACGTATTTTACTATACGTGCCACTGACACGTATTGTATTTTAGCTCCTGATTTCCCTCTCTTCGCATCTAATTCCTCGGCCCGCGTGTTTATGCTGCGCTTTTCGTATTTCACCGTGCATTTTGTGAGAGGGAAGTTTTCCATCCTTGGACTCTCAGAGACAGACATTTTGGCGCCTGTTTTTTTCGAACAAAACGAAGCTCGCCATTTCCACAGGACCACATGACGGAGGGGCGAGGGGGGAGATGAGAGTCCAATGAGGCAGAGGAGGGCCTGGCGTCTGCTCGGAACACGGCGTCACGTGACGTGGACCTCGGGCTGCCTGGAGGCTGGCGGAGCTGCTCCGCTTTAGGAGGCGCGGGAGACGAGACGAGCTGCTGAAGCCCCGGGTGTCGCGGGTGCTTTCGGGCTGCTTCTGCCGCGGAGGATCCGGAGGTCCATGGCCTCGACAGCGCTGGCCTGTCGCCCCTTGCTGCATTGTATCCGCTGGTGGCTGAGCCTTAACTAGCAGCTCTGCTGCCAACGGAGACCTCAGTTGTGTCGGCAACATCTCGCCGGCTGCCGGTCGACTCCTATTCCCCTTTGAGTGTTGTGACTGTTCGCAGCTGAGGTCCACAAGACGCGCTGCGTTGTTGCGACGCTGTCGGAATCCGAGGGGGACTTGCACGTGTTGGGTTGGTCAGGCATTGCCAGCCTTGGGATCCTTTTCAGCCCCTCCGTCCCCTCCCTCCTCCTAGATGGCTTGCAAACATGTTAAAACAACGATTTCCATAACGCCGTTGGAAGGCACCAGGTCGAGGTAGGTTCAGTGCGTGCTTGGAATCGCATTTCTTACCGGCCTTTTCTGCACCCGCCCAGCGGCTCCTTCTCGAAGAAGCTCTTGGTCTGTGGGGAAAATAATTCAAACTCATCAGCTGGGTAATTAGGCCCAGCTAAATAACGGGTACATAGGGTTTTCTATTCGTCAAAACTTCCCTGAAGAGTCCTAGAGAATTTGAAGGTTTCTACACCATGTCTAGATGTTTTGGGTTAGTCCTCAGGCTTGAGGAGAGAGGGGGGTTACGCCGGGGGCGGGGGGGGGGGGCTTGGAGTTCAAAGAGGGCCTATGAAGGGGACATCTTTAAAAAAAACTTTGACAAAACCAAAGGCTTAAAAAGAAAAACAGCAGGATGGTGTCTCAACCTGGATGCGCTGGGGCAGGGGTGGTGGTGCGGGGGACGCTGGGAGTAAAACACTCCAAGATCAGATCAACTCGTTGGAGGGCAAAAGGCAAAGGAAGGAAGGAAGGAAGGAAGGCATCTTCCAATGATCCCATCATCTCCTCTTTTTCTCCCCAGTTCTTGAAGAATGAACGAACTTCTCCTTCTCGCCTGTCGAAGTCCTTCATGCCAAAAGGAAGGAGGGGCCACTGTTAGTCAGAAGATCTGAGGTGGCTTTAAAACGCAGGAGGATAAACCAGAGGAGGAGATGGGGGAGGGGCGAGGGAGGTGTCACTTTTCTTTCATTCCTATAGAGGAGAGTGAATCATTCTTCTCCCAGTTGGGGAAAAAAAACCCATCTACTTGTGGGCTATGCGGACTCCAACACAGCTTCTCCGCTTCTCCTACTTTGGCCTTACCTCACCCCACTTCCTGATCTGCTTCGCTGCCCTGGCAGCCCTGTTTCCTCCCCCCCCCCTTTTTTTTTTCTTTTCTTTTTTGTAAGGAGCCTCAGTGCAGGGAGTAATATGAATTCCACAGGGTGGTGGTGAGGGGGAAGATGTTAATGTGTAGGTGAGGGGGCCCATGTTAGTCTTGTTCCAGCACACGGCGGCCCTGTTAGTCCTAGTAAAGAAACTATCACAGTAGGTGGCAGCACTTGGCTAATCTTGAGAGAGAAAAAAAACCTAAGTAGCCTGCTTAGGACTTGAAAGGGAGATCTGCGGGAAATCCCAGGGCCAAAACCTGGAATTTTTCAAAAAAATGCGCTGGAAGAAGATATTTCCATGTTATTGACAAGATAATAACAAGGTGCTGTGTGCAAATGTTAACCAGGTTAAGTTCTGCTCCAGCTTTTAACGAAGATATTACTCAGACATATATATGGATGTATTTTTCCTCTGATGATACGATTAGCATAGGAATACTAAATAAAAAGTTGTTCCCCATCCATCCAATCCATCACCACCACATTAAAAATGTTGCTTCTATTTCTTATTGACAAGGCAATGAGAGCAGGATTTTTTCCAGAAATGGAAAGCCATTTTTTCCTGACTAAATTATTGAATCCAAAGTTCCAAACCTTTTCTAGGAATTCTTTGATTAAGACAGTAACATTTTTGTCATGTTGTTATGCTTTTCTTGTCCTAAACTTAGATTTATAATTTTTGTTCTATTCATGCATGAGCATGCATAAATATACATATAGAAATAAAATGAGATTCAGTAAGGTTCCGATGTAATCAAAGCTTGGATACAGACATCAGGGACACTGGGCAGCCTCTTCTGTAGCTCATGTGCCCTTTCTCACTCTCCCTCATTCCTAAAAGAATAATAATGTCCTCTTTCCTCACAAGGTTCAGGGGTGATGGATACTATTCTACCCATTCTGCCTTGCCAAGGTACTGCCATTGAATAATGGTTTTTGTCAAAGAACTTTGGAGAGCTGCTAGTGTGTGCAAGTAGGTAAAACGTTGTTCAGGCCAACCATCTGACTTTATTTTAGCAATCTGGAATGTTAATAGTAATTTCTGTTATTGTTGATTTCTGTTAAAAGCGATTGCTTTTTTTGTCTGATTTTTTTGTTTCTATCTCAATAATGACATGGATAAATCCCTTGCACATTTATCCTCTCAGCAATCTAGTGTAGGAGATGTGCTTACAGAAATATGGGAAATGGCTACACAGACCAAATATGTGAGCTTGCCACAATGGCCCACAGCAATCCAGTTTTGTCTTGTATTCCAGTTAGGCGATGGTCTTAGAGATAATACAGTCTTTAAAAGAGATGTTTAGTTATCCTTTTTCCCCTTCTTGGAATGGAATTGAGAAAGACTTTGTGGTTAAACCTCAGAGATTGAGGGGGACATGGGGTGGAGAGGGATGCTGTCTTGGTTCACACATTGCAATAAGCCATAATGTGGCTTGTTTGGGTTGGCACAACTTGCTAAATTGTTCCTTCTAATTTGGCAGCCATGGTACATTGCTTACTGTTGCACAAGAATCCTGCTAAGCGAGTAGAAAAGCAGAATGTACACTGAATAAATATTCTGCAACATGTAGATAAGTAATCCATGGCCTAATATTACATGTGAACCAAAACAAAGTATAGAATGTATTATTTGCATTGTGCAGCGCAATTAAAGCAAGTTTTAAAAATTTGCATGTTTTTTTTTCTTTTTCTTGCCTCATCAGTTCTCAAAAGTGCCTTGAACAATGTTAGACACCTTACCAGCAACATGGTGCTATCGTTTCTGAAGTATGGGCAAGAACTTTTGCTCATCTTTGCCTTGTCCATAGCCTCTTCCTGGTCTAATGACATTCTCTACTATGACTATTGTATTATTGGGGCTGGCCCATCAGGCTTGCAGATGGCCTATTTCCTTCAACATGCAGGTCGGAACTATGTTGTCTTTGAACGTAGAAATACACCAGGGTACTTTTTCACCTTGTATCCCCGTCATCGAAAATTGATCAGCATCAATAAACGTTACACTGGCAAATCAAACAGTGAATTCAACCTTCGCCATGATTGGAACTCATTGCTTAGCCACAATAACCAACTGCTTTTTCAACACTACTCTCAGGATTTCTTCCCTGATGCTGATTCTATGGTGCATTATCTGGCTGATTTTGCTTCCAAACTCGACCTCCATGTGCACTATAACACATCCATTGTACTTGTGGTGCTGGAAAAAGATCCTAAGGCTTGGAATGGTCATTACTTCATTCTCAAAGACCAAAATGAACAGAATTACAAATGCAGGTAAATGATGAAGAACTTCATCTGCTTATAGAAAAATGTCATATTCCATGGATGCTCCCATAGTAAAAATGCAGGTGTTATTGATTATTAGAATTGTGCATGCATAAACCATCTTTTGGGTACTGAAGTTAATTTTAAGTGCCAATACATATTTCAGAGAGACCCCTTTCAAGATACAGCTGGGTACCTAAACACACCCGCATTCCATTCCTTCACTCACCAACATAACTTTCCCTACAGACATCCATTTGGAATATGGACACATTGCTGAAGGTGACAGATCTGTCAGTGAGATGTGAGCTGATTAATTTATTCTAAGACATTTCAGAAAGTCTAGTGGTCTGAAATGCAGCAGCAGGCATGGTGAGCAATCCAGGAGATTCCACATCCTTATGTTGAAATAGCTGCACTGATTGCTTGTGGGACATAATTCAAGGTCCTTCCTGTAGTATATGAAGCATTACATGGCTTAGCTTCAAATGACAATTAGTCCATCCTGTGCACTGAGTTCCTCAGTAGGACACTCCCATAGTTTTGATGATCAAGAATTATCATCTTTTCTACAGTGAGACTTTATATATCGTTACTGAGAGTGGGAAGCATATTAAGTAGGTAACATGATTGAGAAAGATTCTTTTTCTGTATAGTTTATAATTTTGTGAAGTCTTATATTATCCCTTTGTGCCAATTTTTCTCTTTTCTTTCACCAGTAACTGAACTCTTAATCTTTTCTACTGATTAAGGTTACTTTAAACATGCTGGATCAGTTGTGTTGCCTGTTTTGTTTCTAGTTTTGTTTGCTCTGTTTGCAATCACAGCAACAAAACTTTCAGTTTAGTCACATCAAATGTTTTTAGAAGTAGAGAATGAAAAATATAGCAGCTGTTTTCTAATTAAACTCTCTTAGTAGCCTCAATATAGATTTTCACTCCATTAAATTATACCGCAGTATGAAAATGCTCTTTTCAGCCTGTCTCTAGTAATTGCTATAGTATGATCTTTTGCTTGTTCACCTACTAAATTGATAAATAAAAATGGCTACCCTACTCTAAACTGAGAGCTAATTTTTGTGGTTTTGGATTTCTCGCTTTATAAATCAGTTTCTTGCTGCACAACTTTTTTGCTGAGATAAGAGTTTGGTGATTTTGTGAAGCATGTAAACAGCACTAGAGAAAGTGTATTTTGACACACAATGTGACTGACTGTAATCAAAATGCTTTTTCTCTATTTTAGTGTTCTTTTGGTGGCCACAGGTATGTGGGTTCCTCAAGAGGTGAACTTTCCAGGTTCAGAATATGTTGAAGGTTATGAATCTGTGTCAATCGATCCAAAAGATTTTGTTGGACAGTCTGTATTGATCTTGGGTCGGGGAAATTCTGCCTTTGAAACAGCAGAGAACATTCTGGGTGTCACCAATTTCGTACACATGGTAGGCCGATCTCGAGTTCGTCTTTCTTGGGCTACTCATTACGTTGGAGATCTGAGGTAAGACTTCATATTCATATGAACTGTTACATATATTCAGAGATAAAAGATACATATTTTTAAATATGTTTCATCCAAATTCCAAATAAAACTGTTGAAGAGTTCAGGAGCCAGGACTGAATCTTGTTGCCCTCCACTTGGTCTTTTCCTCCAGTTTAACAGGGAACTATTGATCAGCACACTTTGAATATGAATTTTGAAATAGCTGTATATTCAATTCAAGGTCATGTGATGCATCTCCGTTTTAATTAGGTTCCTAATCAGAATATCATGAGGCATTCTATCAAATATTCTGCTAAACGAAGATATTGTATGATGTATGTCTGAAGTATTTCTCTAGTGTAAGAAAGATAATTGGTCACAAAATAAGTTTAGTCTGGCATGACATATTCTTGGCAAAAAGTATTACAGTATTTTCAAGTATCTATTACCCTAAATTTCAGTTAATCTGGCCTCACATAATTAAACTAATTAAGAGAAAAGTGGATTCCCCGATCATGTTATGATTAGTCTTAATCCTTCTTTATTCTGCTTATAATTGCCAGGTGGAATATATACCCTCTTGTTAGAGAAGCCAAATTAGGAATCAAATTGTTTTGCTTTTTCATTGTAACCTACTAATATTTTCCATTACGTCAATTCTTTTCCCTCCATTTAAGTTAAATATATCTGAGGTGATGCTTTAGTTTGGTTTAATGAATCAAGCTAGATTCATTTTAAATTCTAGCCTTTCTAATATTTCTATAATCTGGACTGTTGTATAATTCTAAGGAATCTGTCCCTCATTCCATCTCCCATATAGTTCCTCTTGCTTCTGGATTTTAGTAAGCCTTTTGTGCAGCCACATCATTGTCTACTGCTGGATTGCGCTTCTTTGCTGGAATAGCTTCCAGTTGTTGTCTGTAATACCTCCGTTTTTAGGAACTCCACCCATTTAGAGCTCCTCTTCCTATTAATTTCTCCAGCAATGGAATCCTACTCTCTGTTCATTAAAATCTTTCGTGAAGTCCAAGATATGCTTTCAAATGTATCTTTTTATTTCCTTTCAAATAATAACTACATTTTCTAGTTTAAGTGTGCTTTTTAGTTTGCATCATATCAAGAATAACTGATTCTTATACCTTTGTTGACTCTGAAGGAAAAGCTGTTAAGGAGAGAAATCAAGAATTTTCTGGAAGGGTTGTGCGCTTCAGAATTCATCTCCCAACAGATGTTGGAACAATGTGTTTCCTACCATTTTGGGGGGGGGGGTGTAACACTGCAATTTGTTTTTTTTTTTTGGAGAAAGCACATCATCTTGGTTGGTCCAGTAAACAGAGATTAACTCTGCCTCTCTATTCTGGTTTGAGTAGAATGTAATATTATTTCAGAAGAACAGCCAAGCCAACATGAGACAGTTGGGGGGAGTGTTGTGTAGACTAATAATTCAGGCTGCCATATGCCAAACAGCCCATTTTTGCCCACTTTTTCTCTAGCAACCAGTTCATATGCAGCATTTATTTTGTTTGATAACAGTACTGCCCTGTGGTATCATTCCAAGCCCAATCTCCCTCTTCATGCCTGTCCCTCTCTTAACTGCTTAGACTTAAAGTAAATAGATCAGCAACTCTTTGAAGAACCTGGCAGAAGCATTTTGGTCACTGCTACTTGTTATAGAGTGGACCTTTTATTTTTGGTCTTCAATGAACAAGCATGGAATATCTGTGAAAGAAGTATGGTATGAGCAAATACAGACCCATAAGTGAGATATGCTTGATTTCAGCAAGACATAAATTGACATTTTGGGGATTGGGGATGATGATGATCTCAAACAAGTCTGCTATAGCATGAAGCTCTTGCCACTTAATGTTATGGACCATAAATCTATCATGTTGATCCAATGTGGATTGGTATGTTTTTCAACCTCCCTGTTTAAGACTGAGAAAGAATGTTTAACTCAAAGTCACCCAGATAGCTTCTGCATCTAAAGGAAGACTAGAACCTACCAACCTTTAGTCTAGTACATTAACTCCTGTACTACAGAAAGATGACCATTCACAACTTTTTAGTGTGAGCACATTCAAGAATTTTTTTGATTATAACTTTTATAATTTTAAAAATTATAATTATATTTTTTTTTATTATAACACATGATTATAAGAAAAAAAATCCTTGTAAGAAAAAAAAATAAAACCAAGACTGCTCCTTCACTTATTCCTTATGGTCTTCCACAAGGCATTCTGTTTTGTTACATTTTTAATCATCTTTCTGGTATATTTACAAAAATAAACATAATAATTTGAAGTAAAACAAAAGTAATGTTTTCTCCATCAAAATACTAAAACTAACATAGGACATAATAGCAACACAGGAAGTTGCTTCATACTTAGCCAGAGAACTTCTATATTTAATTTAGAATTGCTAAAATGAGTGGCAGCCATTTTTCTAAGTATGGCATGTAAAATTTACATCCCCCTTATTTTTTTTTCTTTCTTTCTTCCTTAGAGCAATTAACAATGGGCTCTTAGATACATACCAGTTGAAGTCTTTGGATGGACTTATAGAAGGTGATCTAGAAGACTTAGTTCTCATCAAAGACAGAAAAGGAAAGCTGCATATCACCCTTCGGTACTACTTGGAGAACAGCAATAGCAGTGACCCAGAATCTGTCACTCTTCCACAGGATGAATTAGACAACTTTGCCACTCGTGCACCTTATGACCGTGCCATTCGCTGCCTGGGTTGGAAGTTTGACTTTGCCATATTCAACAAGTAAGATGGGATTGCTTCTAATGTAACAGAGAGATAGGATGCTTGAAAGAGTTGGTATCAGGGGTGTCAAACTCACAGCCCACGGACTGGATGCATCACATGCTGGCCATGGTCACCCCCATTTTAGCAAAGGGGGGGAAACTTGCAACACATCACATGATGTCAACTTATCGTTGTGAGTTTGACACCCCTGGTTGATATATATGGTGGCATGGATGGAACTTTCTGAGTCGGAAGTCAAACAAAATGTTATGCAAAACGCTTTTTACAGTATTTTATAATGATCTATTTCACATTGGCAAAATTAGTTTTCCATAGTTTGGAGATTTGACTAAAGTGCTTAGCTATTCCCATGACATTATCTTTTATCCTTCAAGGACTGCATGAGCAGTAAATTGTTCTTCTATCTTTTTTTTTTCTCATGCAACCATTTTGTTGTTCCTATCCCTTAATTCAGTCTAAACTAAAATAACAGTTAATTGGTTTCCATTATTGCTTTAAATGTTTTAATAGAACTAGATTATTATATCACATATGAAACTTGCTTTGGTCTCCTTTAAAAAGCCAGTAGCTCTGCAGTTAGGGGTGCACTTATCTAAATATAATTGCATCATAATTCTGTTTAATTTCACTGCAGCAGAGTATGGGTATACTTTGGTTTTGAATTATGCCCGAATTATGATATGTCTGGTTGTAAAGAAATTAAACTATAGCTCTCCAGAGCTCTTGACCAGAGCCCCTCCTTTGGCAGGCAGCTCTTTCAGCCAGTCCCCAGAGTTGAAAGGGAACTGAAATCTGAGTCTCAGGGCATCAGGGTAAAGTAAAAGAGTGGGGGCTGCTTCAGGCAAGTGGGGGATGACCTAGGAGCCCCGTGCAAGTTGCACATGCACTTCTTCACTTGGGTGCTGAAAATCCTGCTTGAATTTTAATAAGGAATACTGTCTACTTACAACCTAAGAGCTCATATAACAACCATAACCAGGGGTGCCAGCATTGCAGTCATTGAGAGAAGCACTCACAAAGGGATCTTGCAATAATAACCACTTTGCTCACTGGCTGAGATTTTGGCCCTAATTGTGGTTATAGGTCAAGGATTACTTGTAATGAAGGACCTGCAGCTCAGGCATAAGGATACCCAAGGTAACATTGTTGATATTATCTGTCTTAAACATACATTTAGATAGTTTCTTTATGCCAAGAAAAAGTATCATTGGGAAAGAGATATTTCCTGAGCCTTTTAACATGGTCTCAAGATCAAAGCTCATACACTGTCCCTTCTATTGAAATCTGTGAAGTAAGCCAGACTCCATTCTCCACGAGTTTCTCTCCCCACTCCTCCCCAGGTCTGTTGGTTTGATGCATGGCAAAGGCAGTAAGAAGAAGTATCCTTTGATCAAGCCCAGCTATGAAGCCAAAGCTACTCGAGGTCTTTTTCTTCTCGGAACTGCAAGCCACTCAGTGGATTTTAGGAAATCTGCTGGTGGTTTTATTCATGGCTTCCGATACACAGGTGAGTTTTTAACATGGGTAGACAGTGAATGTGAGCAAGCTCAGCAGTGACATTGTTCTGGCATTTGAGGCCCATTTCTCTTTTTTTCCTTTTAGCAAATTATTCCATTCTTTTTTCCATTTATCAACAGAAATAAAATACTGCGTTTTTTTAGCAATACCCTTTCTATTATACACAATGATGAAAGTAGCAAATGCTACACAACTAAATTTCAGCTTCAAAAGCCAATTAGCTATTTTGCAACATATAAGCATTACACTGCCAAATACATTTTTACATATTGTAATAATATTTAAATTACAATTTCAATATGCCATAAAAGAAAATGGGTAGGAAAGGAAAAATAATATTCTGGTAGTACATTTACAACAGCTACCCACTGTATCAAATATTCTCTAATCTTTCTCATTATTGCTACAAAGAAAAGCATTTTCTGGATATCTCAGGAAATATTTGTGGTTCTCCTGATATTTTTAAGCTAGTTTCTTGTATCCCTTATCAGTTTTTGGAAGGACTCCCCAACAATGGTTGTGATATTACTAAATCTATCAGATGTGAAAGCCAATAAAGACTCAGAAATCTGAATTTGTAACTTCAAGAATCAAAGAATAATGTAACAGCATTATCCACATTTTATCTTCTGCCTGCTATAATGTGAAATTATGCCAAATAGTAAGATTTTTGGCTGTAGCCCAAAATTCACTTGTACATTTCAGTGGTTTTATTATTCGAGCAGTTTTCTTAGCATGTAATATTAAACGATAATATCTGCCTGTTTTGTTCTTCCCCCATTATGCAGCCCGTGCAGTTCATCGCTTACTAGAAGTCCGTCACCACAAAGTGTCCTGGCCAGCCTC
Source organism: Laticauda colubrina (assembly GCA_015471245.1). Taxonomy (NCBI): domain Eukaryota; kingdom Metazoa; phylum Chordata; class Lepidosauria; order Squamata; family Elapidae; genus Laticauda; species Laticauda colubrina. The sequence goes on from BLBF01000022.1 coordinate 47,928,099, forward strand.
CAACAATCCGGTTGTGCAGTTAACAAATGCTATTGTCAGGCGGGTGAATGAGGCATCTGGGCTCTATCAGATGTTTAGCGTGTTGGCAGACATCATTTTGCTGAAAGAGTGAGTGAACAATGATACTCGGGGTATCATTGTTACATGATTTAGAAACAGTGAATGGAATTGGTTAATTCCTGTGAGTAGAACTTCTGCCAAGCATAACCAAGAGGGAACTAATTCTTTTCTTCCTTCCTCTTCTTTGCCACTTTCATGACACTATGAGTCCTCCAAGCCTGCTCTAAAGCAGCAGTCCCCAACCTTTGTGGCTGGGTGGCCTGCCTGGAGAAGGGGTGAGGGGAACCGGGCTGTGCGAGCAACACATACACATGCACATTGGCCTGCCTCTTGCACAAGTGGAGCTGCCTGCCGCTCATGTGAATGGAGCTGCTCACATATGCACACCAGCCTACCTCTCACACGGCCCAGTTCCAAATAGGCCATGGCCCAGTAGGGAGCCACGGCCCAGGAATTGGGGACCTCTGTTCTAAAGGGTTTATAATACCTGGAAAGTAGATCTGAGAGGCATAAGACCTGCCTTATCCATACAAGTAATTTTCTATTCTTCCAATAACAGATTCTACCCAGTTTTGCCATAATAATCCTGTCAGGTAGATTGGGTGGAGAGTAAATGATTGGTCCAAAGTACAAGTCATTACTAGATTTAGTATTTAATCTTGTCTTTCCAATTTTAGTTGTTAACCAAGTTGCTTTGATTCTTCTATAATTAACACTCCTTCATGCAAAAGAGGATTGCTCAAAACTGTTCCTTTGAGAAGGATGTATCCGTGCAAAGATTTATTCATTTAGTGGGATTGATTCTAGTCATACAATTTTGTTCAGCCAAATTCCAAATCCAGTGAATGAACTAAAAGATTCAAGCAAGAGCATAATCAAAGTTTTTCGGTACTTTACAAAGCTGTTCCTTGTAATATTACAATACTCTAATCCTTAGGTCATTAATATACAATTGACAATGGTCAGATCTCTTTGAAGTACAGAGTTTAGCCATGGGTACCACCATAGCTGATGCTTGATAATCATGGAATAAAGCAGAATTTCAAATTAGTTCCAAATGCTGAAGTAGCTCTGATAGAAAATGCAATCCTATTTTTAAAAATGCAATCCTATTTTTTAAAAATCCTAGTTCCAAATGCTGAAGTAGCTCTGGTAGAAAATGCAATCCTATTTTTAAAAATGCAATCCTATTTTTTAAAAATCCTTTAATTAGTTAACTGAGCACATCAATGTTAGCCAACTTGCCTTGTTGTATTTGAAACTGATTTGTTGTGATTGGTCCTAGGAATGCTACAAAATTTGAATACCTGGAGGAGTATCCAATTGGAGTCATACAAGACCTGGAATGGCGCACAGGAAGAAAGGTGCAGGATGGACTTTTTGTCATTGTGATGGAGTATGGAAAGAACTTCTCAGGTCCTGACAAGGATGTCTTCTACTATAACCGTGCAGTAGGAGAGCCAGAGCATGCTTGGCAGTCTAACTTCCTGCATCCTGTAATTTATTATTATAAGCAACTTCCCACTGGTAAGCATTGTATTTTTTTATTCCTTCTCCACTAATTACAGTGTTTTGTATAATGTTAAATGTGTCAGTTGAATGTATTTTAGTATGGTTTGCATAGCTTGATTGTGTGCTAAGGTTGATTTATATAGCTAGGATAGCATTCAGGAGGTATTAGGGAGGCAGTGATAAGACACAGCAAAAAAAGTGATCAGAGACAATTTTGACCACTTTGGGTATGTTTTTATGTGTATTTTAACTGTTGATAGTTTTTAACTTGTTGATTTTGATTGTGGTTGGCCTGTACCCAGTGCAGGACACAATACAAATAAAATGTTTTTTAAGGAAAGAAATTTCTCATACTTTTACTGTTTTTTCTTTGGACAGCACTTGATTGGTAAGAAATTGACTCATGACCTACAAGCTATTTTTTTCCTTTGCCCCAGACTTTTCCAAGGGTCTTCAACGACTTATGGCAATCCTTTTATTCTTTAAAAACTAGTAATTTTACTACTACCCCAAAAAAGGGGCACTTGGGAACACATGGAGAACATATCCCTCTCATAATGAGGCACTAATGAGATCCTTTAAATATTGAATATAGACATTTTAGTCAAGAGGAAAAAGGATCAAGTAAACTGAATAGACCTTATCCTTATACATTTTGTCCATGTCCTCACAATCTCCAAGGCAATAAAAAAAAAAACCAAACCCATCAAATTATAAGGAAAAATAATTGCTCAAACTGCACCCCTTGCAGTAAATGAGCAATTTTATTTGGAAATAATTATACACATTTTTTATGTGTATATATCTTGTTTATAGTCTTCTCTCAATTATGAAGTGATTTGGTGAGTACCATGACAACTGTATAAATAGGGTATGTTTTAGCTGGTTGGGTTATGCAAATTACAATTTGACTGAAAGATTGAGTAAATAATATGTGGATGTTATTTTAACCTGGGGTGGGGTAGAGCAGGTAAACATACTCAACGTGCACCAAAATATTGTCTTTTCTAGTAATATCATCTGCCGTCATTTTTAGTTTTTCTATTGCCTCTGAAAAACCCAAAAAATCTTAGTGTACCTCATGCTTGCAAGGAGGTACCTCACATGAGGAAAATATAACTTGTTTGTGGAATTCTTGGTGCTCTGAGTTTGGTTGTTTGCGTGTAGATGTTTCATAGCCCAATTAGGTAACATTACCAATTATGTTATTTAATCGGGTCATGGAACATCTACACACAAACAACCAAACTCAGAGAGCACCAAGGACTCCATAGCCTAAGCTATAAATATTCTCTTCTATTCTTTTAATTATCCTTTTGTTATTGAATGCTAACTTGTAAAGCAAATTTCTGCAATCCAAGACTCTCTAGAGCAGGGATCTCCAACCTTGGCCACTTTAAGACTTGTGGACTTCACTCCCAGAATTCCTCAGCCAGCTTTGCTGAAGTCCACAAGTCTTAAAGTGGCCAAGGTTGGAGAACCCTGCTCTAGAGAGGGAGTGAAACTCCCAGCTTCCCAAATTAGTTTCTTGCCCATTGTTTTACTTTGTGCTCTCTCTCTCTCTCTCCTTCCCTCCCTCTTCCCAATAGAACGAGAAATGAGACTTTGCCCACCAGATTGGCCCTTGCCTCGCCCAGACGCAATCCATCATATTGTGGAAGATTTCCTGACTGATTGGACTGCACCAAATGCACATGTCCTCCCACTGAGACGTTTCTTGGAGAATTGCCTTGAAACTGATTTGCGCAGATTCTATGCAGGTATTCTGGGAACTAGTTAGGAATGAATCCTTAGGGAATAGCAGGCAGATAGGCTAGGCAACCATTACATTCCTTTCAGCCAAGATCTATGTTTACACATAATCCCTCATCAAAGTGGGTCTGTCTCTTGATCTTTGTGGAGTCCTTGGAAGGTAATAGTACCAGAGATATTGCAGTGAATTCATGATCACCTGAAATGAGCACAAGATTAAAAAAAGGCCAATTTGGACTTACAACTAAAATATTTGTACTGAGAACTGCATATTAAAACTGGATTTAAGAGCTTTGTTTGTATTAGATTTCTGTGGATTTCCTGACAAGAGCTTTATTTCTCTGGATTAGCATGCTAAAGGCAAAATGGGTTTTTTCAGACATGTAATAAATACTAGGAAAGATATTTGCATATCTCTTTTCAGTCAAGGACTCCAGAAAGTCACAGTACCTGTTATGGGGAGATTGTAAACTCACAAGTCTCATTCGTCCATCTCCAGAGTTTCAACACGAAATATGCAAAGATCTTCACATCTCTGTGCCCCAAGAAGCACATAGACATTTCTGTTAGTTTTAGCTCTTGGGCAGACAAGCACAAACATATTGAGCCACATTTTGCCTGTACACTGTCTGTTTATGTTTCCTAAATGAATAAGCTACATGTTTGGTTTGATGTGGACCTATTACAATATAATGAATACAGCTACCATAGTTTACAGCTAAGTGTTAGTTGTGTTATACTTACAGCACAATGGACTCTGTAATCTACCCACAAGCCAGAGAACTATTTAGAAGACAACAATGTCCATGTTTTTATATCAGAAAAGCAAAAAGTATAATTTATGGGGTGCTTCATGTAGCCCACCAACATTTTTGAGTGTCCCCAGAACCCTCTTAAAAGAATGAAATTAGCTGGAATTCTGGATCTTCTTGCATTTAGAGACAATTTGGCAGTTTTAATTGGTGCCTAAAGCCTTGTAGATGTTTTAAGGTACTGATTGTACCCTTTAAACTTCCTCCCCAGATGGGCATTTTTGAAGTATGAGCTCAAAATACAATGTAAAATCTGATGCTACTTTCATTTAAGAAACTTTACCCAGATGTCCTTTGTATGATGAGATTTCAATGAGCATTGACATTGACATATAAACTTCACAATCTAAAGGATTAGAAAGTTGTGTTACTGATTTTTTTTTTTTAAGCTGAACTTCTGAGTCTTGAAAAACTGCTAAGTGGGTGATAGCATAAGACTTTTCTCAACCCATTGTTTAATTATTTGTCTGGTATGGAGTATAACTATATCTCAGAATGGGTTAGCCTAGAACATATTTCCCATTTCCTTATAATAGAGGCTAAAATGAACTCAGATTGTTGCTGATTCACATACTATAGGAATCTTTGCTAGAGTTAGCAAATCAATTACAAACTAAGAACCATAATCTACTCAGAGGGTGAAAATGCTATTAGTGCTTACTACTATTCTATTTCAGTTTTTGGATATAACAATCTGTAAAGCATGCAGTAGACATAATTTTTTCCCTGTTTGTACAGAATCCTGCTTTCTGTTTGCCTTCACTCACTTGAGGCTGCCTCCCTTCTGCCAGCAAGGATACATGAGAAAGCAAGGGCTTGTGGGAACTGAAAAGCTTCAGCATCACAGAATAGCAGCAGAGTTTATTGAACATACAGCTATGAAGTCTCAAGATGAACAAGAGAGTGGTGCTATGCAATCCCACAACCAGCTGCTGACAAGTACAAAGATATCTAGTCATCAGCTGCAGCATCTTACAACTACCAAGGATGAACTTTAGCTTCCATCCAACTATTTCAAAATTCACAAGCGTTACAGTCACAATACATGGCAAAGATCTGCAGAGGAGCTCCAGCAACCAGTATTCCAACCATTCCTAGATGAGGACCACATCTCATCCATACCATGTTCTTACACAAATTTGCAGATCTTTATAAACATGAATGTTTACTTTCCTGGGTGGGAATGAACAGATGAGACTTTAATGGATACTGTAAGCCTCTCGAGGTGGAAAATTTTAAAGATGAGACTTTAATGGATACCGTAAGCCTCTAGAGGTGGAAGATTTTATGCATTTGAGAAGAGTGATGTTTCTAGGCCAATAAGAGTTAATAGCTGATCCTGGCTCCTTTTATACCAGGTTTTCAAGATGCACTGTTATTGTAGTCATTAGTGTGTTCTGTAGAACTGACATTGTTGAATGCCAGCCTGCTTATTTCAAGACAGAATGTTGTTGCATATTAACAGAGTATCACTTCTGTTTGCACTATGCCCCACTTAATTTAGTTTAATTGTTTCCTATTTTATGCATTTTTCATAATTTTTAAGGTAAAAGAGGTCTGTACTTTTTTGCACCTTTATCTCCAATGCATCGATTACTCTGACTTCCATTGAGTTGTGTGTAACAAACTGTAAATAATCCAAGCTCATTTCTTATTTATATCTTCTATCTGCTTGGCGGATAGAATGAATAACATTCATACATTTTCTTCTTGTCTCAGCAGAGCACAAAAGAAATCCTTGTTTTGATTCCTGTCACACATTGTCTCAAGATGATGCCCTCCAGATTCATGAACTACATTTCCCAAAATTCTCAGCCATACATTGCCATGGCTAAAAATTAAAGAAGAAGAAAAAAAAACAAGTTAAACAAGAAGGACCAAAGTTTTGGGAATTCTGCAATTTGTTGGTTAGAGATGAGAGATACATTCCAATGTGTTTGAAAGTATAAAATCAGAAGATAGATAATACTGGGTTAGATATGTCAATGGTATTCCTGAAGACAAATTAGGACTATTTACACAAGTCCAAAAAAATATTTGATATCACTTCTACCAGACATTTTTGGTTTGGTCGTATTAACATATGTGAAGATCATACATTTCTGTAATATAGGAAAAGTGTTAGAGAAGGAATTAGCTCCATTACCAAGCTAGAACTAGTGTAAACCTCATTTAATGATACTGATTCATACCAAGCTACCTCTGTTATTCAACCGTATCTATCTTCATTCTTGCCTCTTCTTATTGTCCAGATATTGTTGCTATTTCCTAAATGTGTATGATCAGTACAGATAACCTGAATGGAACCTAATCCATTCCAGCTCAAGCATGAATATTCAATGACATACTTTGCATGGCTGATACTCAGATTAATATGAACATGCAATTGCTTTGGGAGTTAAGACTGGATATTAGTATGGTTTATTAAGCAAGGTTTGAGCTGTATGCAAGGCTTTCCCCCCCCCCAAAGGTCATATTTTGTGACTGTTCCACAGAAAGCAGTGATATTTTGTTCTTTTCAGGCTACCATATACTTACCATATACCTTATTCATTAAATATTCAGACATTTACAATAATTCCAAGGAGGAAAATGACAATTGCAGCTCCTTCATTTTGAGAATATTTGTCTTTTATAGAACAGTATTTTTATTAACTGAAAATACTTGTCAAGTTAATGAAATTAATCAGCGTAATTTAATTATGCAATAACTGGTGTATATTTATAATGTCTGTATATTTTGTATGGTTGTATTCTTTTGGATAAATCTTTTAAAATTTGTCGCTTGTATCCTTACAATTTATATAGGCTGTTTTCTAGTATGATTTGATTGCTTATTGTACCCTATGATTATTATTAAGTGTTGTACCTTATGATTCTTGACTCTTACAAATGTATCTTTTCTTTTATGTACACTGAGAGTATTTGCACCAAGACAAATTCCTTGTGTTCCCCATCACACTTGGCCAATAAATCTATCTAAAACATTTTTATCTTATCACAAAACTAACAGCAGAAGTAGTGTTATGAAGTGGGAAAGACTCAAGAGCTTTTCAACCTTTCAGGATAAAGATACCGTAGTTCTCAACTTACAACTGTATTTGAGCTCAGAATTACAGTCACATATCATAGTGGTTATTAAGTAGATCACTACAGGACTGCGCCTGACTTTACAACCTTTTTAGTGGTGGTCATTAAGCAAACCTGTTCTCACTAATGGTTACTACAGAAATTAAAAGTAAATGCTGAAATCCAGCAAAATCCAGCAAAAGTCACAGTGAAATGACTGGAATGCTGCAAATGCATCTAAATGTGAGCTGGTTGCCAAGTGCTCAAATACAATCAGGACCAGGAGGGGTGCAGCCATCAAACTTCGAAAATAGGTTGTAAAATGCTTGGGGAGATCACTGTAAGTTCAGCCAGTAGCTAAGCAAAGACTACCTGTATGTACTAAAAAAAAATCGGAATAGAACAATCTTTTGTGAGGTCCGAAAACAACAAAAAAAGTGGCACATTGCCCTGTTGCATTTCCCCACACAAAGCATTAATATTTTGAATTAGACAATCGTTTCTTCAAAATCTTGTGGTACAAGTAGATCCAAACATATTAAGTGTTTACTTTTAAAAAGATTTAGAAACTAAAATTTTAACCACATGCTATTAGCGTGTCCATTTGTTTTTGTGTTCATATTTTTGTGTCTGTTTTTGCATTCAGACTGTAATGCTGCAACCTTTTCTTGAATATGAATGCGGAGCTGTTCCCAAAGGCACTACTGAACTGTAATTCTTAAAAGATTAAAAGACAATTCAGAATATAAGTTGTAATTATATTTAATTTAATATATTTAATTTAAATAATTACATTTTGTATTTCATTAATAAATTTTTATATCACCTAGACTAGTTGGAATGTAGTTATGGCTTACTATTCAAAGATGAAGTGCCGCCTTTGGCCCCAAAAAGGTATTAGGCACATAAGAACTAAAAATTAGTTCAATTTTGCCTTTTAAAAGAAATAATTTAAATACTGCAATTCTGCAAAAGCAGCCCTGGTGCAACATTGTTGAAAACAATTTATGTAATGCTGTTGTAGTAGTAACAGTAGGAAAAGCCCCTTCACTGGACATTTAATAAACTAATAATAAACTACATTATAACATAATGCAAGTTTCATAAAACCAGTAAGCAGTTTGCAGTACAATGAAGTGATGACTTAACTAATGCATAGCTTTTTAAATTAAATTATATAACAGCTAATGTACAAACTTAGTGGTGTTTCTTATATTGAAACTTGGCAAGTATAGGACATAGATGAAATGCATAATGCATATTGCTACCTAGTTCACTGGAGGCAACTTGGGGCAGCACAAAACTTTTCCATTGAAAACTCTCTCACACGTATACGCGCCCTCACAATAAAAGAATATGACCCTATCTTAAAAAACAATATCCTAATTGAAGGGAGAATTTTTTTAAAAAAATGCTCAGCAACGGAGCCCTTATCTTTCTCCAATGTGAATAGATTTTATTAAACGCCATGCTGTTCATAATAACAATTCATCCAATTCGGTGCAGATTGCGGTATCTGCTATCCCGCATCAGATGGGCGTCTCATGACAGGGAGCGAAGGAGAGAGAAACGACAGGAGACGAAGTTCCTCGAGATGAGTGCGCCCAGAATGGCTGGGTACAAGCTCTTTTATTATGCTAATTCAAAAGGGGGTGATTGTTTATTCAGAACCTAGGTTAAGCCTAGGTCAGACGGAATATACAAATTTAACAATGACTCAAAAAACAGCAGGATATCAGGACAGACAGGATAGCAAGAATTATGTTTGATCAGGATATTACTTCTTCACAAAGCTGCATGCCAGACAATGTAATCCCAAGTGAATAAACCATTTCTGCAAATGTTTGACTCCTTGTCTCTGTACCTGCCCTGTAAAAGGTCACTGAGAAGACAGAAGCTTAATGATTACACGTGAAATGATACAATGTTGAAATGTCTGAATGATCCATAGTTGCATTGATATACAATTGCAAACACATAAATGATACATAGTTACAACATCTCCTCTGTTTTTATTTTTTATGACGAATCTTCTTCCTTGTCCAAGAAGACAGGAACCTTTTTTCTAAAATGTTCACCATCCCAGTCATCTAGGCAGGAGTGCGATCCGTCAGCGTCAGGGTTGTCCAAGGAGCGGTAACTCAGCAATGACATTTTTTCATCCGGTGTTAAGGGCTTAACATGAGTTTGCAATAACACATTAACATTAGCAGTTATGGAGGATAATTGATTTTTCAAAAATTGCAATATTCTGTTAAAACAACAAGGTCCTATAATACATATTAATATAATGATTATTAATGGTCCTGCCAATGCAGTTATAAGGGTTGTAAGCCATGGTGAAATAGAAAACAAGCTTTGATACCAATTATACATGTTTAACCTTTTGTTTTAAAATCATCAGAGTTATACACGTTAATTTTTGGTACAAGCCATACTTGAATGCAAAATGATTTGGATTTAATAAGTTCATCCCCATAGACACATGCTGTGAGACCGGTGGAACAAGCCCAGACAGAGTTGTTGCCAGGGATAAAATACATTCCTTTCAGGCGTGATGTTAAATTTCCTCCTGAAGTGGTGTAGACTGCAGAGTATCCTCCGATGGTGTGGGTGCGGCCAAGGTGGTTCTTAGGAAGGTATACATTACAATGATAGCCATTAGAAACATTATGACAATATTGTGAGTAAGTGGATGGAATATTTCCCAAGCAACAACCAACTCCAGTGATGGAAGAAACAGTAATAGTGGAGTTCCTCCAACGGCAACGTTCGTCTGATGTGGAATTGGTAATGGATTCTTGGGAAGCGATGGCTTCGTAAAAAGGTGGAGAGGCAGAAATACAAAGCCAACATGTGGAGGCAATTGATGAGTTTGAAGAGTTCAGCAAGGCATAGGAAGCTTTGATCATTGGAATCAATGGGTTAACTCCTTGTGTTATGGGTTGCAAGAATGGGGATTTAATAACCTTTTCATGTGGTCCCACCGGGTTAGAGCGAGGGAGTTCAATGTGACGTTGAATGTAAAAAATATTTCCATAATGCTTTTCTGGCCAGACTCCTTTTAGGCGGGCACCCCATTTCAAGCCAGTGTCCCATAGAGTACTTTTCTTGCCTTGGTCCGTGAACCTTATGGTTACCGGGTTGCATTTGGGTAATTTTTTATCACTGCATGGAATGTCCCATGTGGTGCGAGTGACAGTAATGAGATCACCCTTAGTGCCTGGATCCCAATAAATATGTTCAGTTGAAACACATGACCAGGCTTTGCAAAAGTAATCAGATGACCCCCCGCAGTCAAGAAGTCGTTGGGCAGGGGTCTGAGTGTTGGAAACGGGCTGTCCGGGGCATACATAAAACCTATATTTATTTACCACTCTATGACTAGGCTCAGTTGGATGAGAAGGTGAGTTGTAGGCGGTGGAGCCTACAAGCATTTCTGCCAAATCAAATTGAAGTGGTGGGTAGAAGTCTTCTATGCGAGAAGAATTGGTTGTAGAGCTTAAAAGAATGCCTTGAAAATCTTTTATAGTCCAAGTAATATTATATTTTCTATGAGGCTTCTGTGGATCGTCATGGACAGTTCTTTTGAAGTGTTGTTTGTTGACAGGATCAGAGTTTGGGTATATAAAAGCATTACAAGTAGGAGAGAGGACTATGGACAAGTTAGTTGTAGAACATTTAAGAGATGAAAAGGGAATGCAATTAGTAGAAAAAGGATAATAATTACAATAATGACAATGAAGATTAATTTGATCATTCATCAAGGATGTTAATTGGGTTGGAGGAACCCATAGTACAAGAGGACATTTAGGTCCCCCTATGTCTAGCTTGAATAGAGGAAAAGATTTTAAGGTTCTTTTCCATAGGAGGAGTAAAGAAGGAACAAAAGAGTGAGTAATAGAGTGTTCTGTAAACAAAACAGAAGTGACAGAGTGAAAGTTATGGGTAGCATTTTCATGACGTACCCTCATAGAACAAGTATAATACAAAGAGAAAGTCAGCGACACCAGGAAGATAAGTAACAGTTTCATTAGCAACAAGATCGTAAGGGAAAGAAGAAAAAGTTGCAATTTTCAGCAGCCTTTGTTGTGGGGCTGGCTGCCTGCCCCGTTTCTAATTCTGACTCCCAGACCAAAAATTGTCCTCATCCATTTCTAAAAGGCTTGTTGAATGGCTTTTACAACACCCCCCCCCTTTTGGGGGTGGTGGTGGAGGACACGAGAGCTCTCCTTTTAAAGAAGTGGATTGGATGGAGGGAGGCTCTCCTAAGGATTTTTGATCATTGGGAGCGGAGGGTTGAAGGACAGGAAAGTTATCACAACTTGGTGGAGGAGATTCAAATTCTATTTTATAATGGACTTTTAAAGCCTCCATAATTTTCCTCCAAGTGACCAAAATGCCAATAGGTGCACGAGGAGGATTATGGAGATAGTCACCAATTTTTTCCCAAATGGAGATTTTTAAGGACCCTTTCTCTGGATAAGTGGGACAATGTTGCCACACATAAGCCAATAATGTAGCAATAGGCTTAATTTTTACAGGCGAGCCCTTTAAATTAGCAGAATATTTAGAAGAAGAGGCAACTAACTCCCTCAATTCCTTCAGATGCTCTGTCTGTTGTTGAGAAAAGTTTCCGCCCATACTTACGAAAGTCGAGACCGTGTTTCAGATCCGATGATGTGCAATTCGCTTCAGGCCTGGTGAAGCACAGCTCCCATCGAGCGAGTAAGATATGAGCGCGTTGCGGCGTATCCCCCTTAGGGAATCACGTCGGGGTCACCAGAATGCGGTATCTGCTATCCCGCATCAGATGGGCCTCTCATGACAGGGAGCGAAGGAGAGAGAAACGACAGGAGACGAAGTTCCTCGAGATGAGTGCGCCCAGAATGGCTGGGTACAAGCTCTTTTATTATGCTCATTCAAAAGGGGGTGATTGTTTATTCAGAACCTAGGTTAAGCCTAGGTCAGACGGAATATACAGATTTAACAATGGCTCAAACAAAAGCAAGATATCAGGACAGACAGGATGGCAAGATTTATATTTGATCAGGATATTACTTCTTCACCAAGCTGCATGCCAGACAATGTAATCCCAAGTGAATAAACCATTTCTGCAAATGTTTGACTCCTTGTCCCTGTACGTGCCCTGTAAAAGGTCACTGAGAAGACAGAAGCTTAATGATTACACGTGAAATGATACAATGTTGAAATGTCTGAATGATCCATAGTTGCATTGATATACAATTGCAAACACATAAATGATACATAGTTACAACATCAGATTGTTTGGCAGTTTGATGTACCGGTTAAGATGCTGACCCAGAAAGATTTGAGTTTAGATTTATATTTAAAAAGTCAGGATAATTGGATTTCAGGAGAGTAGGTTACAGTTACTAACTATAATTAATTTCAGAAACCGATAAATCATACCAAGCACAAACCCGGGCGCTTTGAGAAACCTAAAGACCCAAAGTTTTTACTTCACATTTCAGTCCGTGAAGGAGACTACCGACTTTCCAACACACAGCCTTGGTACTTCCAACCCCGCCCGCAGCGAACTTGAGCAAACACGGAGCCGAACGCACGTCCGCCATTGGTGCAGTAAGAAGAGGCGGCGAGGTCAGATTTCCCGCTCGAGCCAATCGCCACCCAGGCTGAACAGTTTCTTCCCTTTCTCTCTTAACCAATAAGCACGTACGATATGCTTACTTGCTCTCCGCCTTACCCAATCCACTATCATCGTTGTCAAACAGTTTCCTTTCGACAGCCAATCACCACGAGAGTAGTTACGGTTGCGTTCTAAAGCTGCGTCCGTTCGTCCAATCAGCTCACGGAAGATCGTTCCGTTTTTTGATTCTCCAGGGTGGCCTGGAGAGGGGCTCTGCGGGGGGTGTTAAGGTGAGAGGTGGGGAAGCGGTTGCCCCGGCAGCCTTTTATTATTACTATTATTTATTTATTTATTATTATTGTTGTTGTTGTTATTATTTTCATGTCGGGTAATAAGGGAGCCCTTAAGAGTCACTCTTAACAGTGGAGGGGAAGGGAGACCATGAGGACGGCGTACACGTACAGTATTCAGGGCTGTCTGCAAGCGGGAAGTAGCTGCTGAAGAAATGGAGGTACCAGTGGGAGATTGACAGGCAGGCAGGTCGGGTTTAATTTTCAACAAAGCTGCTTTCTCCTGGAGGAGCTATCCTAATACAGACTAAAGAGAAGGACGACCTTGGAACATGTGCAGAATGCGATTGCCTCATCCCTGCAACCGCGTGTTTTAAGTTTGTGAGGAGGTGGGAGGGGGACTTTTCAGACCCGGAGGTAAGATTTTCGGATAAAGAATTTATTATCAGGACGTTTCAGAAATCCAGGTTAAAATAAGGGGAGTTGAACGTACCAGGTAGCACTGCCAGGGTAATATTTTGGCAGAAATTCTGATCCTTGTTAAATTGAGAATATTCAGAAAAGTGTTTTACCTTAGCTAACAAGTTTGCTTTGGTTAATGCCAAAACATCCAGGCCAAGGAGTTAGTCAGCATACATTTAAATTAAGGCAAGGAAGTAAGCTGCACTTCATTTTTATGGGGCCCAAAAAGATAAAGAAGTATTCTGGAAAAAATATTGGCCTAGCTTTAAATTTGCTTGAATAAAACAAATTTGACAGTTAATGGGATCTTAATTGTGTTAACACACTTTAGTAAATTTTCACGATGTTGATTTTGAATGTAAAATGATTATTAAAATGTGAAATTCTGGAGGAAATGTGTTTTAAAGCAGATACTCCATCTTCTCTCCCAAGCCCTTCAACAATCAAATTCACTATGCTTAAAGATGTCTGTATTTGCAACACTGCCTTCTTTCTTTATATTTCTAGTTTGTATGAAAGTAGTTTGCTGTTGTGGAATAATGCTGTTAACCAAATTGTTGTGTGGTCCAGATAATATAAGTGTAAAAGTGTTCAATATTAATATCATAGCCATGCATCCTGGCTGTGATATCTCTTTCAAGGCTTTATCAATATTTTATAGACATACCGGTAGTAGTAGCAAAATAAATATGTTATGGTTGTCCACCAGACAGAATATATTGGAAATGAATCTCTTTGAATGGCATTGGCAAGTTGTTTAGTATCACTTAACCTATTATACCTTATCCATTATTTATAATAAAAATTGTAAATAATTTAGCTTCATTGACTTACTCAGTTGATATAGTAATAATGATGTGCTATTTAAAAAGAAGGCTATTTGCATTATGATATCAATAAGTATATTTCAATAATATACTGGAACCATGATGTCCCAGGACAGAAGGCCTTGCTTTCAGGTAAAAGAAACAGCAAATCAGAACAAATTATTCACTCCCAACTTAGACTATAGGATGGGAAAACCAAGAGATGTTTAACAGATAATCAGAGTTGGAAGGGATCTTGTAGGTCATCTAATCCAAACCTCCCCCCACCCAAGTGGGAGACCCTATACCATTTCTGACAAATGGCAGTCCAATTTCTTCTTGAAAGTCAAGTGATGACGCTCCCACAACTTTCGAGGGCAAACTGTTCCATTGGTTGATTGTTCTCACTATCAGATAGGCTTAGAAAATAGGCCAGCTCAGAGAATCTGGAGTTCTTGAGGAATGTCTATCGTGCTTTAAAGGCTGGTTCATGATTCAGAAAATTAAAGTCACTTCTTTTCTTTTCATTAACCACAATTCTAGTGTGGGCTTTTGCCATTTCATAGTAAAACTAGGCAGCCCATAGTATATATTCCAAATGGAAAAATGTGATATAGCAAGCTAGAGGTTAGACTCTGACCATTCTTTCTTTGCCCGGCGGGTAGGTGTGCCTGCAATATATACAGTAAAATAAAAATACCAGCATATTTTAAGCAGCATGTAGCATGTATAAAATACACTGAATTGCAGTAGAATGCAAAGGGTAGCCCAAGTCCTATTGGGAGTTATGAGATAGCCCAAATAGAACACAGCAAAGGTATATATCAAAGGAAACTGTTTTGGGAAATTGGCAATAGTTGGGGAAAGTGAATGGGAAATTTTGGAACCAATTGGTAAGGGATCAAAAAAGCAACAATTGGTAGGCTAGAGGGCAGTGAAAATGTAAGTAGTTTTTAGGGTCACTGTTTGCTCCTTATGATGCTTTTGTTTATCTTTTTCCTAGATGGCCCAAAATCTCTTCAGATCATTGTTGTCTACTCCGGTCAAGCGTCTCATGTCAGTGCTTCATCCCAGACCTTCATTGCTTCTGTACAGAGTTTCAGCTCTGCCATGCAGGAGACCCTGGTGTACTTCCTTTGCTTTTCCTGCTATGCCTTCTCAGACTAGGACATTTTTTACTACTCAGGTCTGTTTGCATACTTTTAATGTCCAAGATGAGGATGACTTCCAAGACAGAGTTTTGAAAAGTCAAAAACCAGTGGTGATAGATTTCCACGCCCAGTAAGTATGGTGTATATGACTTGGTTACAAATCTATCAAATTCCTTAGTGTGCTCTGTATGTATTATAAACTATGGGTTATGCCTCTAGTTACCTAGATGCCATAGGATAACTGAGAAGCTATATTACCGTTTACATCTTCCTTTTCTCTTATTCGGCAACATAACATTTTAAACCAGTGGTCCTCAACTTTTCCACCTTGGCAGCCAGGCTTGGAGGGGAGGGGGGAGTGTCAGTGCCAGGTGCGCACACACAGCTCCATTGGTGTGAGTGGCAGACGTTCAGTCCTCCACTTGTGCTCGTGTGTGAAGCTCCATTTGTGTGAGTGGAGGGCACTCCATTTGCACAAATGGAGCATAAGTGCGCTCTGCTCATGTAGAGCACAAGGGCCCGCCACTCATCACAAAGCTACACACAAGTGGCAGGCCCTTGCTCTTGTGCGTAAAATTCCACTTGCATGTGTTGAGGGTGCTTGAGCAGAGGGCACTTGTACTCGCACACAAAGCTCCATTTGCATGAATGAAGCATTCTCTACTCGCTTGAGTGGAGCACGCGTGAGTGGAATGTGCTTGCTCTAGTGCGCAAAGCTCCATTTATGGTAGTGGATGGCGCTTGTGCTTGCTCATGAAGCTTCACTCGCATGAGCAGAGTCCTCGTGCATGGGGCTTCCTTTGCACAAATAAAGCCTTGTATGTGAGTGCCCTCCACTCACGAGTGGAACTTTGCGCGTGAGCACAAGGGGCTGCCACTCACACAAGTGGATCTTCTCATGAGAGTTTAAGGACCTGCCACTCGTACAAGTGGAGCTTCATGTGTAAGCTCAAGGGCCTATCACTATATACACATGCTTGCCCATCACTCACATGGCCGGGTTTCAAACAGGCCCTGGACCATAGTTTGGGGACCCCTGTTCTACCCATTTGAGTAGAATTAACATTTTAAATGTTATCTTACAATTCTTTTTCTCATGAAACACTGAAAGAAAAGCCATTAGTGCGCTTCAATTTTTTGAAAAAGAAGATGCACATTTACTTTATTGATACTTGTTTTCATCAAAGCATAGGCAGATACAAGTTAACAGAACATTAGCTAATCAATAAAAAATAAGGCACTGTTGCTTGGATATGTTCTACCAATTAATAGAGGAAACCATACAGATGTTTTTATAATGCAATCTCATGTGCCTTTCTTTATGGGAATATAATCCTCTGGTTATTAGACTCTTGAAACATTTACCAGCTGTTACCTCCTTCCTATTTCTAAATATAAAACAAAGAGGATATGAAAAAAGATGTAAGAGATTATGTAGAATGAAGTGCGGTGTGGCAGAATGGGATACAAACCATGTTGAAGATTCATCCTTTTCTACAGAAGAAAAAAAAATTAAAAGCCAAACAAAGAATTTTCAGAACACCAGCAGGAATAGGTACATTTAAATTTTGACATATGTTTCCTGCTCTCTCAATTTCTACATTCTATTGTATAGCTGACACGGAAAACGTCAAAAATAAAGGGTTAAATCAGGAAGTACTTCAGTTTCAAAGCAGTAAAGGTAAACTATATATACCATCCCATTTTAATCTGTTTTACTTTCCCTACTTGGCAGCTGGACTACGATTCTTGTTAATTTGTCACAGGTGAATGGTGAATTCTATTTAGCAATTTTCTACCTTATCAATCTTATGTATTTATTGAGGGAGTGGCAGTTTGAATAGTACACACAAAAGTGGGGATGATAGCTAGGATTATTTCCAAGCACTAAATTCACTCTACAGACTTGTGTGAAGTTATTTAAATTATATACTTTCTTGCAGTTCTGTGTTGCTCCATAATTTTTTTTATTGATGGGCATAGATAATAGAATATTGATTTGGGAGGGGGTGTTGAGATACCTTGTTATATCTGTATTCTGCTCCATATGTAATATATTGAAACCATTTTCTGATTTTCTTAGGGTTTTCTTTTTTCATTCTTTGAAACAATGTAAATGCCTTACACAGACTAACTGCTGAATACTTGTTCTCACAACACCCTGTTGCGGCTGTAACATCTGAAAATATCAAATAGTGACTCAGTGTGCTAAAGCTACTTCCTATAATATGGTATCAGTTTCCAAAGCTACAAGATTGAAATTGTAAATACTGTTGTGATACTGAGAATTTGTTTTGGCAATTATTGATTTATCATACAATGTTTCAATGATGTAAGATCAAAATAGCTGCAGCAAAAAACAAATTCTAGGATGTAAAAAACAGATCAAAAATCACCTGGTCAACAATTTAGCATCATATTTTCATTTCTTGTTGATTTTTTTTAACTAACATGTATGAAAGATTTTCCATTATGAAAAATTAACTGTATAAACTATAGTAGCTATAACTAAGAACTGTGATGGCTTAAACTTTTCTTTCAAACAGCCAAATTAGTACAGAAGATATGAACCTTGTTCCTTACTTGTCCTTTTTCAAATCTGTTTTGCCTTTTATACAACATTTGGGAACAAATTACTGCAAAGTATATACTAGTAAAACAAATAGGCATAGGTGGTGCTCTTCTTTCATTGGTTTGTACATGTATAGAGAAAGATACTCTGATATATAGTAAATTCAAGATTATAAGCTGCCTTGTTAGTTTGGACGACAACTTTATATGCCCTCTTTAATGTAGCTTTCCTCTCCCTTTTGGAAAGAAATGTGGGTTTCTGTTGGCTAGAAGACTCATGAGTTTCTGAAATGGTTTTGGTAAATATAGTTTTTTTTTGTTGCTCTTATTTTACCCTTAGCATAAACAATATGCAAGAGGCTTAAGAATACCCTGCAGTAAAATATTCTGAGCGGTTTGTAAGCAGCAGCTTTTAAATCTTGGCACATAAACTACCAAACAAAATACAGACTCATATATCATCTCTTAATGTAACAATCCAGGCATCACCATTAAACCTGATACTTCAGTATTCAGAGGCTTCTTAAAGCAGATGTTTATCCTTATCCTTTGAGAAGTATCTTTTAAAAAACCTGTTGATATTCCTTTTTCCTCATTGAATTATAATGTCTTTCTTTGTTCTGAGATGGTGTGGTCCCTGCAAAATCCTGGGTCCTAGACTAGAAAAGGTGGTGTCCAAACATGAAGGGAAAATTCTGATGGCGAAAGTGGACATTGATGATCATACTGATCTTGCCCTTGAATATGAGGTATGTCCCTGTAACACATGCATATTATGTACAACTCTAAACTAGTTGGGTTTTTTTTTTGTTCTGCTCACTATTTCAGATTTTGGCAAGAAAGAGTAATCAAATTTGTGACTGCTTGGCATATACCACAAATAAAATAAAAATGAGAAAGATGTACTGGATTACTATTTCCAGAATTTGCAGTTGCAAATCGAACATACCTGGATAGAAAATAATAGGTCTGGAATTAAATAAATTGTGGGAGACATAGCAAAAGAGTTACAGCCATTCTAGGTCTGAAATCGAGATGCATCCGTAATGGTGTATGAGGCATTTTTTAAAATAGTGAGACATATTGATCTTCATTGTGTGGGAAATTGAACTGAAGAATGACTGACTCATGAAGGAAAAAGTAAATCATTAGGTAGGCCACTGTTATTGGGCTTAGAGTAGCCTTCAAATTGCCTGGGAATAGTGAAAATTATAATTTAGCACTGGAAAATCAAAGAACATCCCTGGGAAAGGAAATGGAAAACTATTTCTGCATTGTTGGAATGGAAAACTATTTCTGCATTGTTGCCCCCCAAAAACCCTGCATAGATTTGTCTATGAAGTCACCAGGAGACAAGCTTGGTCCAAATGAGACTTTGGATTTATTAAAGCTCTTGGCTGATCTTATCTAGATTTGGAAATTAAATCACAGTAGTTTGCACCAGGTTAATATTTGATGGAAGATTACCAGGGAATCAGCCAAAGACTAGGAGATTGAGAGATCAAAAGTCATGCAGAAAGAATGCCACAGAATCCAACCTCAGGCCCATGGCCAAGAATACTCCATGAACATGTCTGAAATTTCCACATGTTAAGCTCAACTCAGAAGACACTCAGCTTTAATATTAAGGATTGGACAAGGAAGAGTTTATAATAACCTCTGATACAAGATCCATAATCGTAAAAAAAAATCCCATCTCTAGAAAACAGTAAGATGTAGCAACTCCTTCAGAACATGGGGGGAAGAAGGGAGCAAGAAATTAATTTTGCTTTCAGAATTCTTTACAAATCTAGATTCAATATTTATGAGCAGCAGGACTTTGCCAGTTTCCACCTGAAGAACTCATGTATTTCTATATTTTGTTTGTGTTGTTATAAAAGTTGAAAGAATGCAGAAGACATACAAATACAAGATGGAAACTTAGATCTCCCTCACTACTCGCACCCCACTGAGGGATAAACATGCAGCTCAGTGGTTTGCAGAAGGTCTGGACTTATATCCCAGTATTTTCATTACATAGATAGAGAAGGACCAAGCTACTTAAAAACTTGAAAAGTTAGTGGAAATGGGCAATATATGCTGAACCTGATGCAAGTGATCCATGACTGCAGTGCAGTTTCATCAAGCAGATCCCTTAAGATCCTAAATCATTTCATTCTGCTAGGGTTTTTCAAAGTTCCCTCTACAATGCTGTAGATTGTCAAGAAATTGCCAGTATACCTCCCACTCATCTTTGCTGCCTTCACCCACTTCTGTTTACAAGACAGCTGATATCTAGGCCCAAGCATTTCACAATATCCTTTCTGGAGCACATTCTTTTAAAGAGAGTGAGAGACTCCCCCTTTGTATGATTGGAATGCTTGTGCATTCTTGACATAAGTCTTGGCTTGCTCCTGGCTCCAACTTGTCCCAGAGGAGCAACCATCCATGAACTGTTTCCTGATCTTAAAAAAAAAAAAAAAACTGCAAGGATTCTTCCTAGAAAGGATACTTTGTCTGGTTTCCAAATTGGGAAGGAGTTTGAACTCCTAGGGACAGGACCCTTTCTCTGCTGTGTTGTCAGAACCATTCTGAGTGAAGAGATTTCCTGCAGATTTATTTTTTTACTACAGCCTTGACCACGTCTAGTTAGGAATTCTGGGAATTGTCATCCTTAAAACATTTTATGGATGTAAGGTTGGGCAAGGCTGTTTTTTTTTGCCCCGTGAAAATTACATCATACGATAAAACAACCAATTCTGACCTTTCTTTGTCCTCTGATTTTGAATGTCCTTTCCCTCTTTAAGTGAGGGCTTTTTGCAATATGAATCCATCCAGGCTTGCTACAAAGGTAGGAAGAAGTATCTGCTTCAGCCTGTAGCCACCTTGCCTTGAACTTTTTTCTTGTACTGACGTGTTTCCATCTTTCAAATTTCCGGTATGCTCCAATTTGTTCAGTCATACTCTAAGGATGATAACCCTTCTATTTGGGCTTCTGCTGAGCAGATTGGAGTTCAGGTGAAAAAGAACAAAGTGGAAAATGTGTTTATTTAACGAAATATATATGGCCGCCCAACCAAAAACAATCCCCACTCCACCCCTGGCAACAATAATAAACAAGCCTCTTGATGGGCCCCATATTACTCTGGGATCTCCAGGCCCATTGGCAGAACCGTGTCTTCAGGGCATTGCAAAAGAGAATCAAAGTAGGAGCCAATCTTATATCTGCATGGATGATGTTCCACAGGGAGGAAGCTACCATGGAGCAGACTCTTTGTCTCACTAGATGGACCTCGTTAGGGGAGGGGATCCATAGCATTTCCTGCCTTTCTACTCTTGTGGATCAGGTATGATTAGAAAGAGTCTTTCAAATAACTTGGTCCCAGCCCATGTAGGGCTTTGAAATGACAACCAGCACCTTCAGTTAGACCCAGAAGCAAATTGGCAGCTAAAGCAGCTTCCACAAGAGAGATACACTTGTGCAAACCTAGGTTGTGCAAAACCATGCAGACCATCACATTTTGAACCAATTGAAGTTTCTGGATGCTTTCCAAGGATTGTTCCATATAGAGTGTGTTGCAAAAGTCAAGACAGGAGGTAACTAGGGCATGAAAAATTGTGAGCAGTGGTCCAGAAAAAGGCATATATAATGCACGACATGCAGTAGTGCAAAAGCCCTTCTGGCCATGACTGCCACTTGTTTGAACAGGAGTCATGAGTCCAGAACAACTCCCAGATGACACACGAGACTACCTGGGGCAGTGCCACCCCATCCAATACCAGAGGTAATAATTTTCTATGGATCATAGGATCCCAAACCCAGAGACATTCCGTCTTGCCAGGGTTCAGTTTCAGCCCCATCCAGACACTGCAGGAGGGAAGTCACAGCATCATTTAACTCTCCATGGGCTGAGACATACAGCTGGGTGTCATCAGCATATTGATGGTATCTCAGGCCATGGCAGGAGATAATCTTGCCTCGTAGTTTAGTAAGGATGGATGTATTACCCCCATCCCACTCCCACCAGAGATCATCCAAAAGCACAATCGATGCCATTTCCATTCCATTTCTAGGCCTGAAACCTGACTGTCCAGATAATCCATTGCATCCAGAAATGCCTAGAGCTTCCGTGCAACCAGCACCTCAACAACCTCCAGAAAGGAAAGATTGGCGACAAGATGAAAATTATCTAATAGAAGAGGGCAGACCAAGCCTCGTTAAAAGGCTGGGCCACACACCCCCTCCCACAGAGAAGCATTCATTACCACGAGAACCCACCCAACATGTCACCTTCTGGGAAGCTTTCACAAGACAGGAGGGATGTGAATCTAAAACACAGGTGCTTGCACCCATACCCTCTAGGATTCTGTCCAGTTCTTCAGGAGCAACAGTAATAGAACAACAATAAATATTTCATGTCCAGAACATGAATGTCAGCTGCATGATCTGCAGCTGGTCTGAATTAAACAACCATAGCCCTTATGGGGTACTGAACGGGTTAAAGATTGGTTTAAAGAAAAACATGTTTTTGGAATTTTATGGAAAAAAATATAAAAGCCCATTAGCCAGCATAACAACCCAAACATATAAAAAGGAAACATAGCATTCTGTAGAATGGTGGTGGCTAACCTTTTTGGGCTCCTATGCCCAAAATTGTGCACGCATTAGCGCACGCGCACTTGCATGCCAGCACTCAGAATGCATGACCTCTGCGCATGCATGCGCAATCCCCCTACCCTACCCCCTTACCTGCACTGCTCCTCACAGCTGACTTTTCAGCTGGTTTGAGGCCTTTTTCAGCCTCCCAGAACCTTGGGAAAAGCCTCTGCAAGTCTTTTCAGGCCAAATAATATGCCCGTTTTATCACTTCCGGTATTATAGGAAGTGATGAAACGGGCCTTATTCATTCTGAAAATTACATCAAAATACTTCGGTCTTAAGCTGAACACTTAATGCTAAGGTTTCCACTGTAACAAAAAGACAAGAACAAGTTTTTTTTAAAAAGGAACAAAAGGCTACTTGGTTTCTGACTTTCCCCTTTTGGGGCATCTAATAATTTAAGGTGTTTCTAAATATTTAGGCTCTCTTAGGAGACAAACTAGTTGCCACAGATAATGTTTAATCATTTTGCTTTATTGTTTAGATAGTGATCTCTTACTATTATTTACCCACCCCAACAACCATCCTGTGAACTGGGTTGGGCTAAGAGTGATTGGCCCAAAGTCACCCAGCTGCTTTCAATCCTAGAGTGGGACTAATACTTACTGGCACCTTAACTACTATTCTTGCTTAAATTCTATTGTGAATATAAAGTGTTAATTTTGCCGTTGCTGTTTCCCTGCTTTTGACCACTACCTTCTACTTCAATTTATTTTACAAGGCTTAATTTAACTAAAGAGTCTGAGAGGGTCTTGGTTGGATACAAAGTGATTGGAAGACGTATACTGATTGATCTATACTGATCTGCATTCAGAAACTGAATAGTTTTAAGCTGCAGCTCGGAAGAATGGTTCCTCCATTCTACAGTCCACAGTCAAAGCTGAGCCACCAGTTTTCCTGTGTGACTTTGGAGCAGTTTTTTGTAAAGCCCGATTCTCCCTCTGCAAATGAAATGGGAATTTGGCAAAAGGAGTGCCGAGCCCTTGCCTCAACCTCTTTTATTTTATTTGGCCCAAAAAAGACAGAGATAAAATTGAACGTAATTAGAATAGTTAAGCTCTTGGTGGAAGGGAGGGGTGCACTGGGATGCAGTTCGAGGGCCTGTTTGAAGTATTAGGGCTGAACCCTAGAGGGCACTGAAGGACATCGGACAAAACTGAGTGATTTGACTGTTAAACAGAGTATGATTTGTATTTCTTTTTTAAACCCATCCTGGATTACCATGGGGTGTGGCACCTTTAAGAAATCAGCTTGCATTGGTCAGCAGAGGAAAAGTAGAGACTAGTAAAAGCAGGCCTTGAAGTCTAGGGTTTGACAGATTGCTGATGGCAGCAAGATGCTGGGCAACTGAATACATATTTGATGAGGGAGCGCATTCCAGGGAAGAATAGCATACAAGATAAAGATGGGACATGACCCACTGTCTAAGATAAGGGTGCCAGAGAAGCTGTGGAATGCATCAGCCTCTTCTGACACTTTTATAGATTCCTTCAAATCATTCTCTGCACGCATAAAGGGCTGGGGCTGGGTTTGGGTTACAGTTAGGGAGAGGGGCTAGCTTGTGGTTTTAAAACTTTCCCAAATTACACTCTTTGACATCAGCTTGATCAGAGCTCCTTGGGAATTTCTCTTACTGTATGTCTCATTGGTAATAAGACATTGATATTGATAGGCCAATAAGATTTGGGGTTTATAAGAAAGGAGGCGAATCAACATTGCTATTTGGCTGTGTTGTATGGCTATTCAGCATTGTGCTGCAGAAGTGCAGAAATTTAAAGATACAAATCAGTTCATGCACGTATGAATTCATATTTGGAGCTAAATGTTTTTTGCTAGCTGTTGTGGCTAGTTTTTAACTAGCTGAGACTGTGAAGTTGGACAAGAATAGGACAGGATAGGATAGGCCTCAGTGCTTAGATCCTCCCTGTGAGAAACAGAACTGTGCAAATAATTTTTATTTATTTGTTTATTTTTGTCAATTGCTTACAAGATAATAGGTATAAGTAAAAATATAATTATGAATACATGGATACATATAAGAAAAATAATAAAATAAAATAAATAATAGGATAGGGGTGGTAGGCACATTGATGCGCTTATGCATGACCCCTATAGAGCTCTTAGGAAAGGGGTGAGGCCAATAGTAGACAGTCTAAGGTTAAAGTTTTTGGGGTTTGGGGAAGAAACCAAAGAGTCAGGTAGAGTATTCCAGACACTCTGACCACTCTGTTGCTGAAGTCGTATTTTCTGCAATCAGGTTTGGTAAGATTAACCTTGAGTTTGTATCTGTTGTTTGCTCTTGTGTTGTTATGGTTGAAGCTGAAGTATTCATTGACAGGTAGGACATTGCAATGGATATTTTATATACCATACTTAGATTGGACCAAAGGCGGCGTAGTTCTAGGTTTTCTAGGTCTAGAATTTCGAGTCTGGTGGCATAAGGTATTCTGCAACGAGTAGAGGAGTAGAGAACTCTTCTTGTGAAATATTTCTGGACTTTCCCAACTGTGTTAATATCAGATACATAATGTGGTTTCCAGACTGATGAGCTGTATTCAAGTATTGGTCTAGCAAATGTTTTGTATGCTCTAGTTATTCGTGTAGTGTTATGTTATTAGTTATTAGTGTAATATAATGTTTGTGTCTGATTTCACACTCCTGTTTTTAAAGATGATACTGTTTTCATGCTTCTGAAGACTTGCCTAGATTCATTTTCTCCTCACTCTTGTGTATTTCATTAAAACGAGCTAAGCATAAATGGCTCTCCAAAATTGTCTTAAAAATCACGGGAAGAAAAAAATTGGATGGATAATTTCTGTGGACTTTTCCAGGGCAAAGATAAATTCTCAGAGGATTGTTCAAGATATGACTCCCCTTTTGTGGTGATAGCTCAATTTCTGAAAATGCAGTGGGAGGATGTTCCGGCATGATGTTTTCCCTTGGGATTGAATTGAAGTGTGGGAAGCCAGGATAGCTGTAAATCACCAGAGAGATAATTGCACAATGAAAGACAAGACATTATGTACATGTCCCTTAGCTACTTTTTAAGCTAAATAAATGAAAGAATGCCATATTGCGTCTATGAGAATTTTTTGAGGACTTCTTTTTTAAAGAATTTCTAAGCCAAATTCTTTTTCATCAGATTGTATGAAAACACATGAGACAAATATAGAGGGAAATATCTCCATTTAGTACTAGATAAAACCACTGTCAGGAAAAAGTGAAGAAAAATTACTTGGTATAGTAGCAGTGTTTCTGGAATTGTTGCTATATATAACAGTATTAGTTGCTGAATCAAAAATGGCAGTTTTGGTCGAGAAATAACCAAGGAGTGAAGGAGGAGCTGCTTAAAAGCTTATTTAATTGTAACTGTCAGAGATGATCTTCCTTAGCCTTTTTATACATTCAATAAGCTCCGTAACACTCTGCAGTTGAGATGCCAGGACCTGTGGTAAAATTCAGAAGTAACCTACACATACCATATCATAAAAGCAGGCTACCTCATCATCTCTTTTGAAGAGCTTCATTTCAAAGACTTTAGACTTAAATAAAGTTTAGCTTTCTCATCTTTACTCAGCGGTTTTAAATCCTATCCATTCCAGTTGTGGAAAAGCAATGTATTTTTAAAATTAGTCAGTTTTCTTCCCCTGAAAAATATATCATTTTTTACTTGAAGATCTCTTTGTGCTTAGTAAATAGCATGAACTTGATTTAAAATTGATTTGTTAATCGAAAACAGGTTTTCTGGTCCTCGAGAAAAGAATCTTTCCGAGGTTGGCCTCTTCAGGTGTGTTGTGTTGCAACTTACAGCCTGTGCCAGGTGATCACAAATCTGGACAGCACCAACTTGGGGAAAAGCTAGTGGTTAGAATGACCAAGCTGGGATGGATTTACTAACATCTCCGAGTTAGAATATTTGTATCCCTTTATGTAGAAGTCTTGACATAAAGTGGACTTTAAAGACATTTTCTAAAATGAAGTTCAATACTGCTAAATTTTCAGGGAACTTTCTCACAGGAAGAATTAATCATTCACCTTTCAATATATCCTTTGTTTTAATGTTTGCTTTGCCTCTCAAAATGATATTCACAGGTCAGTGGAGCTTAGCTATTATTGTGCTTATGCCTTTTCTTTTGTGCTCTTGTTCTTAGGTGTCAGCTGTACCCACTGTCTTAGCCATGAAGAATGGTGATGTGGTGGATAAGTTTGTGGGAATCAAAGATGAAGATCAGTTAGAAGCTTTTCTCAAAAAACTCATTGGACCCTGAGCAGCAAGGACAGTTGTGTTCTCCAAGCCAAGGCTTTCTCCATATGTCCTTTTTTAAAAACACACACATATATACCTGTTTCCTTAGAGGGGAATGGGAGAAATTGCATAGTTGGACAAGCATCTGTTTTTTGAAGAGAGTAGATGATGGCTGCTTCCCACTTCTGGGGGAATGGTGCTAGTAGTGCTACTGCGGTGAAAAGGCTGATTGCTCTGTGATAAAGACTGGAGATTACTGCCTACTAGCAGATGCCCGACGACAAAAAAGTCTTCCTAATATAGCAGCCTCTTCTTAATGTACTTTCTCATACATATTGGAGACACTTCTCATTCCTGTCCAATGTAAAACCCAACATGGTTAATTATTGCTGCTTATGGCAGCAGCAGTTCTGCTTCATCTCTGCAGCATTCCTCCTTTGTTTAGTGGTAGGTTGAAATCATTTGCAGTTTTTGACAGTAGCCTCAGTGCCTCTCCTGCTGTCATCAATTAAATTGAAAGAAACATTGATTGATTGGAGCCTTTTTATTAGTAGATCCATAATAAAAATAGTTGTAATTATTCCATTTTCTATTGGTATAGAATTCCCCTTCTGCAGGAAAATAAAGTTGTTCAATATAGTTTGAGTGGCATAGGGTGGAATATGGAATATGAATAAGGAAGAGTTTGGCATTAAACCTTTGCTAGTCCACAGACACAAAGCCTTTTGTGAGAAGAAACGGTTCCCCTCTTTTTTGCCTAAGCATTTTATCTCCAAACATATTGGGGAAAATCAATGCATTGAAAGTACTTTTTGAAAGAACCATTAAAAGAAAATACTTTTTCATGCCACTTTCTACTCATTTTAATCTATTCTCTATAAATGATAAATCAAGTCAAATTTAAATTTCACAATGTTTTAATTTCAGGCCAGATGTCCAATTTATTTAGATTTTGCTATGGATTTTTACATTTTCATCAATTAGGGGGGGGGGGGAGAAACTGCTAGATTGTAACATTAAAGAAATTAGTAAGGTTTGCTTTATTGAATATAAGGAAGTTGAGCAGAAAAATTCATTTTCTCTTCTTTAACAAATAAAGTACCTAGTAGAAAGATAGCATCTCTATGAAGCGACCTTGTTCTGTACAAACATGCAGTCTTTGCATTTTAAATATTAAAGAAATTAAAAGAACAAAAATCCAACTACCTGGTGCATTTAATAAATTCAGTTATATCCTTATTGCCTCTATAGACTTTTAAACGATATGTCAAAACTCCAGCTACTTATGGGAAGAATCCGAACTACCATGGATCTATTGAAAGTGAAATGCTTCAGTTTGTTTCTCTGTCATCTGAGATGGGTTTTTTTTACACCCCCTTCTTTTACTCAGCAATAGAACATAGAAATATTTTAGTATTGCTCACAGAAACATGAGAATGGTCAGAGGTTGCCTTCACACATTACTACAGAGCAGTATTTTCAACCACATTAAGATGTCTCAAGTCCAATTCCCAAAATTCCCCAGCCATCATGCTGAGAAATTCTGAGAGTCCAAACATCATATATTTACTAAGGTTGAAAAATACTGCTCTAAAGAATAGTGTGACTTGTTAATGTATTGTTTGAAACCAACCTTATGAAATGGGTGGGCGACCTATGGCTTCCTGTGCTCTTCAGATCCAGCCAATAGTTTATTTAGCAACTCATGGCAGGGGGTGATGGTTCAACAGTATCAGTAATTAAGGAATTTATGAAGACTCTTAACATTGTCCTTTTTGTTGATGTCCTAGATTAGATGGACATAAAGTTTTAAACAGTCTCCAAATGGAAGCAGATTTTGCTCTATTTCTGTCTTGTTCTGTTACACATTTCCTATAATAATAAGGATTTTAGTCTGTGCCAGGATAATGCATAAAAATGGCTCCTGTTGGAAAACAGGATATTCTGTGAGCTTGTCATTAATCCAGTAAAGTTATTCTAAATCTTTATTGCAGAAGTTCATTAAATTTTGGGGAAGTTCTAGTCTGGAATTAGCTTGCTATACCATCTTGGCCTTCAGGTTATAGCTGATGCTCTTAGTGCACCGGCATAGCTGAAGTAGGTTGATTTTAAATCAGGGACAACTAACAAAAGGCCCCAACTTTCATGCAGTCCCATTGATCTATTAAATAACCCCTGAAACTTTCTGAAAATGCCAGCATGTTTTTTACTATTCTCAAGTGGGAAATCTGGAAATGGTATACTCTGATTGTACAGTTAATACAATTAACCAAAGCTCACATCAGCTACTGTGTCTTTATGAGATTTTTGGAAGTGCCTATAAAGATCCAAAAAGGTACAAGATAAACTTGTGAATGTAGTCTAATATGGTTTATTAATTGTTCACATTTTTTTCACTTTGAAAAATTCTCAGAAGATTTGTGAACTTTTTTTAAAGGCACTCCCTGCTGTGAAACCTGCCTTCTTAAAAAAATTCACAAAGTTTCACCAAAGTTTCACAACAAAAGAGAAGGGGTTGGAGTTTCAACTGTGTTTTACAAAATCTTGTTAAGTTTATGTATCATAATGGTAATTTGTATCATAATGGTAAGCCCCTGTCCCACTGTACTTACGGATGCAAAGAGGATGTAAAACGTTAAAAAAAGCTTGTCATCCATTGGAAAACGCTATGCATCCGTTGTGTACTCATTGCATACGTGTTTCATACGCTCTATCCCTCGAGCATCCGTCCACTGAGATTTTATCCGCGCAAGAAGTTTTGAGCTGCACAAAACTTTGTGAGCGGATGAACTTTCCGCCGCGTACGATGTACATCCGTGGCATATACGGGAAACAAACGTTCTATGTCCGTTATCCGTTAACCGTCCACTGTATCCTCTCGGTATCCTCTGGCCATCCCCTGAACTCACATCTGCTGCAGCTGAAAATGGAAAGAGGGAGGAAACGAAAGGTGCACGGAATGTCGACACAGCGTTTGTAGCACGGAAATAGAAAGGATGTAAGCGCATGCATCTCGTATATAAAGGATTAAAATGGACAAAACATTTGTATCTGGGATGTATCTCGGATATTTAGGATATTTAGGATGTCTGCAGTATGTCTAGAGTATGGAGAAGGACACCTAGTGGGCTACTGATATTTCCTATAAAAAGGGGGAGAAAATCATCTGGATCTCAATATGAGTCCAGCAGCCGTGGTGTACAGACCTCTTCACCCTTGGTCTTGGTCTTCCACATCAATTGTTCTCCACCATGGATCATGACATAGTCCATATGGTAGCTGCGATCATTCATCACCAGAACCAAAACCTGTTCAGACTGTTTCACCTTTTATACAGAAGGAGAAGAAGGAGACGTCCAAGAGCTGTGTGGGTCCGAGGATGGATCGTGAGAAGAATGGAATTTGGACTGTATGACCAGTTGATGGTGGAGCTGAGGAATGAAGACCCTCGTGCATTCCATCACTTCATGAGGATGCCACCAGCCATGTTTGACAAAGTTGTAGAGCGTCTGAGACCCAGGTTGACCAAGGCTAGCACCAACTTCCGTGCCCAAGGCTAGCACCAACTTCCGTGCCAACCTGGACCCTGGACTGAAGGTGGCACTGACTCAGCGCCACCTGGCCTCTGGAACCACACACAGAAACATGCAGTATGCGTGGAGGGTGCCACATAACAGCATCAGCAAAGTGGTCAGAGAAGTGGTGCAGGCCATCATTGAAGAATACGTGAAGGAGCTCCTCCAGTGCCCCACCACTGAACAAGGCTGGAGGAAACTTGCAGAAGAGTGGTATCAGAGGTGGAACTTTCCCCACACCGTTGGAGACATAGATGGGAAGCACGTGGCCTGCAAAGCTCCAGCCAACTCAGGGTCCACTTATTTCAACTACAAGGGCTTCTTCAGTATCATCCTCTTTGCATTGGTTGATGCTGACGACAAGTTCATCTACATTGATGCTTCAGGCAACAGGTCAGCTTCAGATGGCCAGGTGTACAACACTAGTGACCTCAAGGATGGGCTAGAATGCAACCTCATCATGGGTTTTCCAGATCCAGACCCCCTACCCAATGACACACAAGATGTGCCCTACTTCATCATTGGTGATGACACCTTCTCCCTCAGAACCTACATTATGAAGCCCTACACTTCCAGATGACTCACCCGTGAAGAGAGGATCTTCAACTACAGGCTGTCCAGGGCAAGACGGGTGGTGGAGAACGCCTTTGACATCCTGGCCAACAGGTTCCAGATACTTCTCACCACCATGCAGCATAACCCAGAGACTGTGAGGAGCATCGTGGAAGCTTGATGCATCCTGCACAATCTCATGCGCACCCGCTACCCAGTGTTGCAGAACAAGCTTGTGAATCGCCAACAAGGCAATTGGGACATGGAGCCTGGTGAATGGAGGCAAGGACTAAACCTGATAGACACTGTGGATGTGCCAGGCCTCAACAGAGCTTCATGTGAAGGGAAGAAGCAGCGAAACCTCCTGAAACACTGGTGCAACTCCCCAGCTGGAGCAGTGGAGTGGCAAGACAGGATGATAGATGATTAATGGATGCTTCCTTAGCCTGTCGCATAACACTGATGAGATTGTGCCATGTATGTTGAGTGGTCCTACAATAAATAGGGCATTAATAAAGAGCTTTGTTTATTTTAAAATGTGTTGATCAATGAATAAATTGTTATCGATAATAAAGGTCCATATGTATGGCAGCTGGGATGGGGGACCACTCAGTCCCACTATGCTTGCACTGGAGGTTTATCTATCCCACAACTATCCTTATCTATCCTACAAGCATGCAAAGGCTTAACCATTTGTTAAAAGTTTTCACCAACACTTTTCTAAGGTAAAAGAATAAACCAAGTGTCTTAAGCAAAGATAACCTTTATTAACGGTCTTAGGTACACTTTATGACTTTATTAAATAAGCAAAATGAACCAAGTAAACTGAATTAAGTGTGTTAAGCAAAGATAACCTTTATTAACTGTCTTAGGTAAACTTTATGACTTCATTAAAAAAGCAAAATGAACCAAGTAAAGTGTCTTAAGCAAAGATAAAGTGAACAAGTAAACAACTCAGTCTCTGGCACCATTCTCAGTCACTCTGAGTCATGTCCATGGTCTCAGGTGTTAAGCAGGCAGGGACTGTGGAGGTGGCTGTGGCTTGAGTGCTGGTCTGAGGCGCCATTGGGGTGCTTGGCCCCGAGAGTACAACAGGGGATGGTGTGTTCAGGAAGCTGTCCGAGAGCTGACTCTCGGTTGAGGTTGAGAGGCCCCTCATCAAGGACCTGAGATGTGAGGCCCAAGACTGATGACAGATTGTCCATTGACGGGCTTGGCTGTGGGGTGGAGGAAGGAGGAGTGTAGTGGGGCTGTCTGGTCTGCAACTGGGTGAGGACTGGAGTCTGTGGCATGCGATGAACCTGGGCCTGGACTGGGAAGGTCTGTTTTTGCTGTGGGAAGTCCTGGTAGTCGTAGCCTTGGTAGGTGAGGGGCTGTTGAAAGCCATGGAAGGGCTGTGACATCGCCTGGGGTGGAGGAGCAGACCTGGACTGGGTAGGAGCAGCTTCAGCTGGGCCTTGAGGGTTGTGCAGAAGTGCTGTTATCTTCTCCTTCATCACCTGGTACTGGGCCTTGGGCAGGTCTCTGAGGGTGTGGCTCAAGTAGGTGATGAAGGTGTGGCGGCCCGAAGATCCTCTGTCCAAGTGGACCAGCTGAGAGAGAAGTTCTGTGCTGGTCTTTATTGTGTCCCTGATCTCCAACAGGACGCTGTGGTTCTGGCCCTCCAGTCTGCCTCTCTGCCTGCATCCTGTGGAGCTGGGGGTGGGGGTGGGGGTGGGTTGGCCTCTGGTGGCTGCTGCTTCTTCCTCCATTTGTGACAGGGGATCCTCCAAGTCCGCCAGCATGGGGAGTGCAGCTGTTGGGGGGGGTCTCTGCCGTGGGGCCCTCTGAAGACACCTGCCTGGACAGGCTCGCTGGCTCCTGGCTGGAAGAGGACTGGCTGTCTGTAGGCTGTCTGAGGGAGAGGGGTGTCAGAGGGGCTGCTCCTCGATGGCGGATCTCCCCCTCAAGGAAACTGCACTTGGCCATGACGTACATCTCCCTGTCAGTGAGCTTGACAGCGGTCTGCCCAGATTTCTTGAGGTGTAGCTTGCCATACCAGGTGTGCATGTGCTTCCACCATCCCAGGAGTACATCTGCAGCGTAGCCCAGGCTCTCTGCCTTGTCTCTCCAAGCTGCCTGCTTCTTCTTGGTGTCGCGATAGAGTCTGTGGCCCTTTCTCCAGAGGTACTCGTTCTCCCTCAGCCATTCCAGCACCTCATCCTCATGCTCCTCAGAAACGGTGTACTGTTTCCTCTCTCCCTTCTCCTTCCCTTGCCTCTTCCTCCCTCTAGCAGGGGCTTGAACAGGGCCTTCAGGGGCTGGAGCAGCAGGGCCTTCAGGGGCTGGAGCAGAAGGGCCTTCAGGGGCCTGAGCAGCAGGGCCTTCAGGGGCTGGAGTAGCAGGGCCTTCAGGAGCAGGGCTTTGAGGGCCTTGGGGCTGGTCCACCACAGCAGCAGCAGCAGGAGGAGGCTCAGAGTCAGTGCCAGGATGCTGGTTCTGTCCTTCTTGCCAGGGCTGGAACGAGTAGGCACAGGTTTCCTCTTTTTCCCTGACTGATGAACCATGGTGTTCCTGCTAGATGTATGTGGCAGCATGTCTTTCCTCTGAATGCTGACTGCATGCGTGCTGTATCCTTTTATATCCGTGGAGCTGATGCAATTCATACTCCCCGCATGCGCAGTGAACGCTTTGCATTCGATATACATCTGCGCGCCATCCGCTATGTTTCCTATAGGCGTCCGTGATGCATCCGCTTCATCTGCTATGCATCCGCTTCGCAATTCTCCCCCAGAACCCCTTCGGAGGTGTCATCCACTTCCATCCGCTGTCATCCACTAGGCTTCCTATGAACATCCGCTTAACATCCCTGCTATGTACTACCCACGTCTGTTCTTTTCCGTTCTTTTCCATTCTGTTTATGCAAATTTTTGCCACTTTTTGGCATGGATGACAATGGATGGAGCCACCCCCAAAATTTTGCTCGTCCGCTGTGTCCTTTATGCATACGTTTTGCGTCCATCGGCCAGTGGGACCTAACCTTTAGGGCTGTAAATGGTTGCAAGCTTCAGAACTGCTGTTTTTGTTTTCACCTAAAATTGAATGTAACTCTTCTCAGCTACATTTCTGTTCCTGTTTATT
Organism: Laticauda colubrina; assembly: GCA_015471245.1. Taxonomy (NCBI): domain Eukaryota; kingdom Metazoa; phylum Chordata; class Lepidosauria; order Squamata; family Elapidae; genus Laticauda; species Laticauda colubrina. The sequence continues at coordinate 47,962,327 of BLBF01000022.1, forward strand.
TTTTTTTCCTCAAGTCCTTGTCTATTGAGTGAGTGTGGCTAATTCACTAGCCAATAAGTTAGTCAACAGTAAACAACAGTCCAATCAAGGAGTCACCAAGAACACTCCCACCACAACTGACAGGGCAAACCAGTGGTATATAAACACAGAGTAAATCCTACTTCCTTCTAGCCCTGATGATGATACCTAGTTGGGTAATAAAACACTTGCAAGAAAACAACCAAGCTCAGTGATCATCAAACCATCCTTTTTGTAGAGGCACATCACTTAGAATAGGTGGTGTTAAATTCACATTGTCATGGTCATGTGCTGTATTATGACTTTCCCCCTTTGCTAAATGGCATGGGAGTGGACAGCGTATGACACACCCAGCCCGCGAGCATTTCACAGCCCTGACTTAGCACATTCTCAACCTCTGCTATTTAATTTCTACAATTCTCTATGTTGGCTGGGGAATTCTGGGAGTTGGAGTACACAGATAGTTGCTGAGGTTGAAAACCACTGACTTGGAACCTGAAAAACTAAATTAAATGGTTTGCTATGCTTAGATTCATCTATAACAGCTGTCAGTCTGAATTTCTTGGTGCTCTCTGACTTGGTTTTCTGTAGATGTTTCACTATCTGGCTAGGTAACATCTTCAGTGCTAGAAGGGAGTAGGGTTTGCTCTCTGTTTATATACAGTAGCTTGCCCTGTCAGAATTGGCTTGTTATATTACAGGCATATATAGACAAACAGTATTTACACAACATTCAAAAGAGAGGGTAAAAAAAGAAAAAGACCAGAATGCCAGCCACATCAACAGCAACCAACACCTAGAGAAACACGGATTAACAACAGACAACAATCAAGCAATAAACAAGTTACAAACTCAACAACTCAATTTAGTGTTTCTCAATCTAAGCAACTTAAGGTTGAGAAACACTGCCTCAATTTAACTAAACATACTGTGTTGACTTTAATTTTAATACAGGAAGAATAATTTAGTTAGTGGCCATGAGGAAAATTAAGAATGCTCCTTGCTCTTTTAAACTTTGTCAAGGGATTTTTAATACCAATACAATTATTTTGTTTAAAATTTTATTAAAATGCTGCTTCTAGATTAAAACGAAATAGAGGACACTCAGTAGGACTCCCCCCCCACCCCCACCAGCAAAACAGCACTGGTTGCACAGTGAAATACTGACTTCAGCACCTCCAAAGGCTGCCTCCTGAAACATTTTACATTGCTGATTGGATCTGCAGTTTCAAGAAACCCTTAAAACCTTGATGTTTTATGTGGAAAGAACGCACACAAGTCTAGTTCTAATGAACAAATTTTTGGGAGGTGAGGGGGGGAAGGAAACAAAAACAAATGCAGGAAGAGCATGACAGCCATCAATAGAAGAGAAAGTATGTAGCTCGGTGTTGAAATGTGAAATCCTTGGTGCTCTCTCAGCATGATGATTTGCTTGTAAATGTTTCATTACCCACTTAGGGAACATGTGTGTTAACAAGTGTGTCAGGAGACACACATAGTTTAAAAGAACAAGGAGTTTTTAATTGATGCATTATTCATTTTCTTCCCTGATAGCTACTAACTACATCAGGGGTCTTCAAACTTAACAGCTTTAATACTTGTGGACTTCAACTCCCAGAATTCCTCCTCCAGTCATGTTAGCTCAGAAATTCTGGGAGTTGAAGTCCATAAGTCTTCAATTTGCCAAATTTGAAGACCCCTGAACTATATTATTCTTCCTTATTAAAATTGAAGCCAATGCCATGTTTACTTAAACTGAGGAAGTATTTCTCAGTCTTAAATTTCAAAGGTTAAAGCCCATGTCACACTGCACCAACGGATGGAAAGAGGATGTAAAATGGAGAAAAATGCTTGCCATCTGTTGGTTAACACGATGCATCCGTTCTGTACTCACTGCGTGCGTGATTCATACGTTCTATCCGTCCAGCATCCGTCTACTGAGATTTCATCCGCTCAAATATTTTTGAGCTGCACAAAACTTTTTGAGCAGATGAACTTTCCGCAGCGTCCGTTCTACATCTGCGACACATATGGGGAACAAACGTTTTACATCCGTTACACGTCTGCTGTATCCACTCAGCATCCGCTGCGCATCCGCGCGACTCGCATCCGCTCCAGTGGAAAACGGACACAGGGAGGAAGCGAAATGGATGCGGAACGTCCGCGCAGCATTAGTAGCATGGACATAGAAAGGATGTAAGCGGATGCAGCTTGCATATAAAGCATTAAAATGGAAAAAACGTTCATATAGGGGACGTATCTCGGATATTTAGGATGTCTGGAGGACGTCTAGAGGATGCAGAAGGACATCTAGTGGAAAACCGACATTTCCTATAAGGGGGAGGAAATCACCTGGATCTCACTTTCAGTCCAGCAGCCCTGGTGTGCAGACCTCTTCAGCCTTGCTATTGCTCTTGCTCTTCCACAGCATCCAGTCATCTCCACCATGGATCGTCGCACACTCCTTTTGGTAGCCGCCATCATTCTACAACAGTGCAAAGCCCTCTACAGGCTCTTTCACCTGTTCTACGCAAGGAAAAGGAGGCGTCCAAGAAATGTGTTGGTCCGAAGGTGGATCGCGAGAAGAGCCGAGTATGGACTGTATGACAAGTTGATGGTGGAGCTGAGGAACGAAGACCCTCGTGCATTCCAGCACTTCATGAGGATGCCACCAGCCATGTTTGATGAAGTTGTGGAGCGGATGAGACCCAGGTTGACCAAGGCAAACACCACCTTCCGGCCCACCCTGGACCATGGACTGAAGGTGGCACTGACTCTGTGCCACCTGGCCTCCAGGACCACATACAGGAACATGCAGTACACCTGGAGGGTGCCATACAACACCATCAGCATTGTGGTCAGAGAAGTGGTGCAGGCCATCATCGAAGAATACCTGGAGGAGCTCCTCCAGTGTCCCTCCACTGAAGAAGGATGGAAGAAAGTTGCAGAGCAGTGGTATCAGAAGTGGAACTTCCCCCACACAGTTGGAGCCATAGATGGGAAGCATGTGGCCTGCAAAGCTCCAGCTAACTCAGGGTCCACTTATCACAACTAAAGGGCTTCTTCAGCATCATCCTCTTTGCCATGGTCGATGCTGACTACAAGTTCATGTACATCGATGCTTCAGGCAACGGGTCAGCTTCAGATGCCCAGGTATACAACACCAGTGACCTCAAGGGTGGGCTGGAACGCAACCTCATCATGGGCTTCCCAGATCCAGACCCCCTGTCCAACAACACACAAGATGTGCCCTACTTCATCGTGAGGGATGATGCCTTCTCCCTCAGAACCTACCTCATGAAGCCCTACACTTCCAGATACCTCACCCGTGAAGAGAGGATCTTCAACTACAGGCTGTCCAGGGCAAGACGGGTGGTGGAGAACGCCTTTGGCATCCTGGGCAACAGATTCCAGGTACTTCTCACCACCATGCAGCATCACCCACAGACCGTGAGGAGGATCGTGGAAGCTTGCTGCATCATGCACAATCTCATGCGCACCCGCTACCCAGTGTTGCAGAATAGACTTGTGGACCATCAACAAGGGAATGGGGACGTGGAGCCTGGTGAATGGAGGCAAGGACGTAACCTGATCGACACTGTGGATGTACAAGGCCCCAACAGAGCTTCACGTGAAGGGAAGAAGCAGCGCAACCTACTGAGACACTGGTGCAACCACCCAGCTGGAACGGTGGAGTGGCAAGACAGGATGGTAGATGCTTAATGGATGCTTCCTTCAGCCTGTCTCATCACACGGATGAGATTGGGCCATGTATGTTGAGTGGTCCTACAATGAATAGGGCATTAATAAAGAGCTTTGCTTATTTTAAAATGTGTTGATCAATCAATAAATTGTTATTGATAATAAAGGGCCATAGGTGTGGCACCTGGGAGGGTGGACCATACATTCCCACTATGCTTGCACTGGAGGCTTATCTGTCCCACAGCTATTACCCATCCCACAGGTATCCCTGCCCATTCCACTGCTATCCTTACCCATCCCACAGCTATTACCCGTGCCACAGGTATCCCTGCCCATCCCACAGCTATCCTTACCCATCCCACAAACATGCAAAGGCTTAAACCATTTCTAAAAGTTTCCACCAAGGCTTTATTTACTAAAAGAACTGAACCAAGTGTGTGAAGCAAAGATAACCTTTATTAATAACAAACTGTAGGACTTTATTGAAAAAGCAAAATGAACCAAGAAAAGTGTCCCAAGCAAAGATGAAGTCAACAGGTAGCAACCCAGTCTCTGGCACTCTTCGTCACTCTGAGGCGTGCCCATGGTCTCAGGGGTGAAGGATCCAGGTGCTGTGGAGGTGGCAGTGACTGGAGTGCTGGTCTGAGGTGCCATTGGGGTGCCTGGCCCCGAGAGGACAACAGGAGATGTTGTGTGGAGGAAGCTCTCAGAGAGCTAGCTCAGTCCCGTGATGTTGAGAGGCCCTTCCTCCATGACATGGGATGTCAGTCCCAAGAGCGATG
>BLBF01000022.1:47966838-48086506 GCA_015471245.1 Laticauda colubrina
GAGAGGCCCTTCCTCCATGACATGGGATGTCAGTCCCAAGAGCGATGACAGATGTTCTGAGGCCGGGCTTGGCTGTGGGGTGGAGGAAGGAGGAGTGTAGTGGGGCTGTCTGGTCTGCAGGGGAGCGAGGTGAGTCGTCGGTGGCATCTGTGCCATCGGTGGCATCTGTGGCATCAGTGGCATCGGTGGCACCTGTGGTGTGCGATGTACCTGTGCCTGGACTGGGAAGGGCTGCCTGTGCTGCTGGAACTCCTGGTAGCCATAGCCTTGGAAGGTGAGGGGCTGTTGAAAGCCTTGGAAGGGCTGTGACATTACCTGGGGTGGAGGAGCAGACCTGGACTGGGTCAGAACAGGTTCAGCTGGGCCTGGAGGGTGGTGCAGAAGACCTGTGATCCTCTCCTTGATCACCTGGTACTGGGCTCCAGGCATTTCCATGAGGGTCTGGTTGACATAGGTGAGGAAGGGCTTTCTGTTAGAGGATGGTATGTCGAAGTGTACCAGCTGAGAGAGGAGATCTACGCTGCTCTTGATGGTGTCCCTGATCTCCAAGAGGACAGTGTGGCTCTGTCCCTCCGGTCTGCCTCTCTGCCTGCTTTCTGTGGAGGTGGAGCTGGGGGTGGGTTGGTCTCTAGTGGCAGCGGCCTCTTCTTGTCCCAACTGTGTCAGGGGGTCCTCCATGTGCTCCGGCACGGGGAGTGCAGCTGTCGGGGGGATCTCCGTCGTGGGGTGCTCCAAAGATACCTGCCTGGACACAGGAGCTGACTCTTGGCCAGAAGAGGACTGGCTCTCTGTGGGCTGCCTGAGAGGGAGGGTTGACAGAGGGGCTGCTCCTCGGTGGCGGATCTCAACCTCCAAGAAGCTGCACTTGGTCATCACATAGGTCTCCCGGTCGGTGAGCTTGACCGCGGCCTGGCCAGACTTCTTCAGGTGTAGCTTCCCATATCAAGTGTGCATTTGCTTCCACCACCCCAGGAGGACATCCGAAGTGTAGCCCAGGCTCTCCATCTTCTCTCTCCAAGCAGCCTGCTTCCGCTTGGTGTCTCGATAGAGCCTGTGTCCCTTCCTCCAGAGGTACTCGTTCTCCCTCAGCCATTCGAGCACCTCCTCCTCATGTTCCTCTGCAATTGAGTCCTGTTTCCTCTCCCCCTTTTCTTGCGAATGCCTCTTCCTCCCTCTGGCAGGGCCTTCTGGGCCCTCATCAGCAGGGCTTTAAGGTTCTAGGGGCTGGTCCACCACACCACCACCAGCAGCAGCACCAGCAGTACCAGCAGCACCAGCAGCACCAGCAAGACCAGCAGGACCAGCAACAGCACCAGCAGAGTCAGCACCAGCAGAAGCACCAGCACCAGGAGCAGCACCAGCAGAAGCAACAGCACCAGCAGAGTCAGCCCCAGCAGCAGAAGCCCCAGCAGAAGCAGAGTCAGCGCCAGGGGGTGGGATGGTGGTCCTGTCCTTCTTGCCAGGGCTGGCAGGAGTAGGCACAGGCTTCCTCTTCTTCCCCATGGTTGTTGGCTGAAGAAGTGTCTGGCAGCAAGTCTTTCCTCTGAATGGTGACCTGCTTGCGAGCTGCTTCCCTTTATATCTGTGGGGCTGACGCAATGCATCCTCCCCGCATGTGCAGTGAATGCTTTGCATCCGCTAGGCATCCGCTAGGCATCCGCTAGGCATCCGCTAGGCGTCCGTGATGCATCCGCTGTATCCGCTCTGCATCCGCTCCTTCCGCTGCGCGTCCGCTTCGCTATTCTACCCCAGAAGCTCTGCGGATGTGTCATCCGCTTCCATCCGCTAGGCTTCCGTTGAGCATCCGCTTAACATCCTCGCTACATCCTCCCCACGTCCGTTCCTTTCCGTTGTTGTCTGCTCTGTTTTTGCAAATTTGGGGCACTTTTGAGAGCGGATAACAATGGATGGAAAATTTGCTCATCCGCTGTGTCCTTTTTACATACGTTTTGCATCTGTCGGCCGATGTGACCTCGCCTTAAGAAACACTGAACTGAAGGGATGAGTTCACAGGTCACAATACAGAAAGGCAGGCAATCTGCAGGCACTGAGATGCTGCACATGTTTTGGGGGCACAGTTTTCAGGCCTCCAAGTGATGACTTCTTTGTGAATGTGATTCAAGTTGAAAAACATATTCCTATCAAAATTTTAATGTATCTACATTTAATTTAATTTATTAAATTAATTAATTAATTAAATTAATTTAATTTAAATTAATTTAATTTTAATGTATCTGCAGACCCTTCTGCAAGAATTGTTGTTTTGCCCTCAAGAGGGAAGTGTAAATGATTGAATTAGGGCGGGAGAAAACCTACCTGCAACCTCCTTCTCACCTGTTAGCACTTTAAGGAAATAGATACTTTGCAATCTGGCAACTTAGCTCTGATTACACATTTTCAATCTTTGGGACATTTTTATAAAAAAGGAAATGGTGGTCTGGAAAGGAGAGTTGGGTAATTTGCTTGAAGTACCATAAAGAAATATGAAGACACATGTAAGTTTCTTTATTATCTATTTCCCTCTTTGACTGCAGTTTTCAGCACACTATGAATCTATTCCCTGTATTAATGAGGAATAGAAACTTAAGATTCCTTAGCTAAATAGTGCATCCCATACTTGTTCACTGCCAAATTGGATAAGGCCCATTTCCTGCCTGCAGCAAAGAGAAGTATTGTCAGTAATGTGCAGGAAAAAGCTGGGAGGAAGAACAGGCCTGCTGTATTTCTACAGCAGTTAACTTTTGTGCCATGCCATAAATACAGAACAGGAAAAAACAGCTGTAGGCACTATGACTTTGCATTGTGTATTTAAAAGTCTGCATAAATTGGCTCTTTTATCATTTCCTTCCAAGACTCTGGGGCTTGGATGGTATTGTGCATCATCAGGATAAATCAGAGATTTACTGGCAAAACTTAATGCGAGCATCATTTACAACAGCCACTATTGCATGTACTTTTCAGATGAGATTGGCATTCCTGTGTTTTCATATTGCCAAACATTAGCAAATGCCCTTGAACACTCAACTTTTAAATGCTTTTTGAACAATTAATACTAAAAAAAAGAACTTTCACTTGTGTAAAAAGGAATTGCCAAGATCCCAAGTTTATTACTACTGCTGAGAGAAAGAACATATTAATAATCTTTAGTCTTGACAGAGAAAAAAAACATTTGATACTTGGCTTTATTGCTACGCATTTTCTGTAGAAGGTCTTACAAAATAATGTTTCTCAACTTGAGTTGCTCTTGTTTTTTCATTGTGTTATTTCCTTGTGAATATTCTAGCATAAACAGCATTCTGTAACTTCTGTTCACAGTGAATTCTGATGGTGGACACCAACATGATTAGCATCCAAACTAAACTGGAGAAATTAGAGAGGTTTTGGAGTACATTTATGACAATTTTCCTCCTTGTCTCAGTTTTACAGTAGTTTTAAAGGAAAAAATATCTCAGTAGCACTTGAGCCTGTTCAGTAGGCTCCAAATGTTGAACATTTGATCATTCTGAAAAGAGAAATGTTAAAGGGTGAGATGACATTTCCTCCATAAGCTCCAAAATTCTGGAATAAAAAGTAAGAAAACAGTCCTTTATTTTACTTTCTGTCCCATTTATTTTCATTTAGTGACAAACTCAGTTTGCAAGCATAGCAAGACCACTCAGAAATGATACAGTTTACAAGTTTGTAAATGAAAAAAGAAAGACATAAATTCAAATTTTTTGATATGAACTGCTCAATGTTGTTAGAAATTTAGATGAGCGCAGAAATTAGAACTACAGCTGACTTGGCTACCAAGGATTAATCCAGTTATCTGGATTTCTCAGACCTAAAGAACAGATCCAAACATACATAAAGCTTTCAAAACAATTAAGTTTGAAAACAGCTGCTCTCTGGAATTTCAATGAATAGTAAGGCTTCTGGGATGGGCATTCCAGCTAATCAACAATCCCTGAGAGGCAGGAAGTACAAAATCTGCAGCTTCTGGCAAAGTTGTTATACTCCATCTCTCAGAGTAACTCCTGGACTAAAGGCAGAATAATTGGGCAGGAAGTTCAGTGGTTCCTCCCATGGAGGCTTACTACCAGGAGCCATGGCTATAATAACTGCAGTCTCATTCTGGCAATACTGATGGACAGGATACCCTAAAACCCAGCTACCTTAATATAGTCTAATTGTAGGTAAATGGACAAGATATCAAGCTAAGTGTAAGAGATAAGCAGGCTGAGCTCGAGGGCAGGGTTAAATGTGTCATAAGTTTGGAGTCGCTGTGCAGCCACAAGAGACCAGCCCCCTATGAATTCTGTTGACCCTTACATAGTGCCAGTTTGGCTTGACTGTTAGTAGGCCAGATTCTTGTGTATATGTAGCATGAAATAAACCTTTTGTGATTTGAATTCAGCTCCCCATTCCTGGTTACTTGCCCCTTGACACTAGGCTGATAAGTGGTCCTGATACATAAGGCAATCATCCTGTCTGGCCAGAGGAAGCTGATAAAATAAAGAGATTTCAAAGGATGAACACAGAACATGAATATTGATTCAGACACTGATTGCAGGTTGAGATTATAAGTAAAATGAATATGCTACCACAATCTCAAGAAAAGCCAGGCAATGAAAAGCTACTTGTTTCACCATAAACCCATATATATTTCATATCCATAAAATCTGAAATAATTTTCCACTTCAATTTATTATGGTTCTTAGGTATCATACCTGGTATATAGTTTGTGGGTATTTATCATGTGATTGTAGCAGGGGTGGGCTTCAAAATATTTAGCAACCAGTTCTCCTGCCCAGTTGCTGGGCGGATGTGGCCATGGTGGCCATGGTCTACCAGAACTTCCAGTTTTTCATCTTCCTCAGGTTCCAGAGGCTTTCCTCAAGCCTTCGGGAGGTGAAAATGGCCTCCCTGGGCTCCAGAGGCCCTCCAGAGGCTGGAACCAGCCATTTCCAGCCTTCCAGATCTTCCAGGAGACCCATATTTTGCCCTCCCCAAGTTTCCACGCAGGCCTTGTACTTATCTGGCATCCAAAACAGGCCACATGGAGACTCCTGGGAGGGATGGGGTGGGTGGGGGGTGCCAGCCAGGGGTGGAATTTGCAGGTTTGCTGAACTGGGCAGAATCCTAGCTCGATGATCACTTGAACCCATACAAACCCGCAGCAGCCCACCCCTGGAGAATAGTAAATCTGAAACCTTTTAAAACCTATACCAAGCAACATGTGGCTATGGCCAGATTGTAACATGTCTTTTAAGCTGATAAAGGCAAGTCAATTTTCCCACTGAAGCAGCAACAGTGTTCTAGAGAAGGGTAGGGAAAAGGCACTGAGATTACAGAGCATATCTGACTTTCTTTAGGAATAGTTAAAAAAATAAAGATGAAAACTAGAGCCAGATATTTTTCCTTAGCTCACTGAACATTTTACAAGGAAAATGTGCTGCTAAGCTGATAAAAAAGAGATCTCAGAGGACAGTGGATGCCACACACAGAAGTCTGCACAGTGAGGATGGATTCCCACCAAAACATTTCTTCAATTTGAGAAGTTCCCAACCGTGATACTGTGTAAGCCATGTATAACACAGACTTTATTTACCTAATGCAGAGGAATCACAGGGAAGAAACCATTTGTCCCCACATTCTGTGCCTCAGAATGCTTCATATAAAAAACTCAGCTTCTCCTCTTCTTTATTTATTTTCTTCTTAAGTAGAGGCAGAGAAGACAGCCCTTATGTAAAGCATACTGAGGAGAATTCCATGATAAAGTGGAGAGAAAGTTGCCCTATTTATCCCTTTTCTTATTCTGAAGTTGAACTGCCCACTGAAAGGCCTGAATAGCCCTATGGATTCCTTCACAAAGCTACCTGGAACAGAAATCCTCCTCTTAGGATCTGTTGAAACACTGCAACATCTAGTTCCATCTTGTATTGGTGCTCTATTCTGATCTCAAGAAAAATTGCCCTACAGCTCCATTACAAAATTGTACACCATGGTTCTGCTTCATAGCCAGAATTTACGTTCTAATGCACCAGTGGCTTTGAAATAACTTTAGAAGTTGTTTCTAAAAATAGTGCTATAAAACATTCCAGTCTTGTTTTTACCCTTGGTGTTTTAAAAGGTCAGATCCTAAATTAGCTATTCCTGGGATTGTACAGCTCAATAGGTAGGCAAGTGAATCCATACTTCATGTGTGATTGCAAACAAGATTGCAATCTGAAATACCTCTGCTTAATATCTTGACTAGGCATTCTGTATTCTCCCAGAATACTTCATTTCTCCATATTTCTTGTCCTACTTTCCTACTTTTCTCCAACCAGCGTGTGATGCCTTTAGCATGTTCAGTATTCATTGCACTTCTTAGAACAGGAATGGGAAATCTGCTTTTCTTCTTAGAACAGGAATGGGCCATATGTCACTTTATCCCGAATTAAAAAAGCACTCTGATAGCCCAGGCTTTTGAAGAGATCTAATTCTTCCATGAAGCCTGCTGCCCGGGAATGAAAGAAAATTGAGGCTTTTGATCTTACCTGTTTGTTGATTCAAAACCACCTAGTATGCTGCTCTTTTCCAAGGAGTTTATCTGTGTGAGAAAGCAGTCCTTGATTTAGAAAATAAAATGCACATCCATGATTTAGGCATTTTCCATCCCCTTAGCTGTTTCCTGTCCTAGACTGTTTATTACTGCTGCATAGCTAAGCACTTTGTCATTTGCTAGTTTATCCTTCTTATTCATGGATAGTATTATCTACAGGTAAAACTCAAAAAATTAGAATATCGTGCAAAAGTTCATTTATTTCAAGGAATGCAACTTAAAAGGTGAAACTAATATATGAGATAGACTCATTACATGCAAAGCAAGATAGTTCAAGCCGTGATTTGTCATAATTGTGATGATTATGGCTTACAACTCATAAAAACCCCAAATCCACAATCTCAGAAAATTAGAATATTGTGAAAAGGTTCAATATTCTAGGCTCAAAGTGTCCCACTCTAATCAGCTAATGAAAGCATAGTACCTGCAAAGGGTTCCTGAGCCTTTAAATGGTCTCTCAGTCTGGTTCAGTAGGAATCACAATCATGGGAAAGACTGCTGACCTGACAGTTGTGCAGAAAACGATCATTGACACCCTCCAGAAGGAGAGAAAGCCTCAAAAGGTAATTGCAAAAGAAGTTGGATGTTCCCAAAGTGCTGTATCAAAGTACTTTAATAGAAAGTTATGTGGAAGGGAAAAGTGTGGAAAAAAAAGGTGTACAAGCAGCAGGGATGACCGCAGCCTGGAGAGGATTGTCAGGAAAAGGCCATTCAAAAGTGTTGGGGACTTTCACAAGGAGTGGACTGAGGCTGGAGTCAGTGCATCAAGAGGCCACCACACACAGATGGATCCTGGACATGGGCTTCAAATTTCATATTCCTCTTGTCAAGCTGCTCCTGAACAACAAACATCAGAAGCATCTTACCTGGGCTAAAGAAAAACAGAAGTGGTCTTTTGCTCAGTGGTCCAAAGTCCTCTTTTCTGATGAGAGCAACTTTTGCTTCTCATTTGGAAACCAAGGACACAGAGTCTGGAGGAAGAATGGAGAGGCACACACTGCAAGATGCTTGAAGTCCAGTGTGAAGTTTCCACAGCCTGTGTTGATTTGGGGAACCATGTCATCTGCTGGTGTTGGTCCACTGTGCTTCATGAAGTCCAGGGTCAACGCAGCCATCTACCAGGAGATTTTGGAGTACTTCATGCTTCCTTCTTTATGGGGTTGTTGACTTCATTTTCCAGCAGGACTTGGCATCAGCCCACACTTCCAAAAGCACCAAAACCTGGTTCAATGACTGTGAGATTACTGTGCTTGATTGGCCAGCAAACTTGCCTAACCTGAACCCCATAGAGAATCTATGGGGCATTGCCAAGAGAAAGATGAGAAACATGAGACCGAACAACGCAGAAGAGCTGAAGGCTCCTGGTATTGAAGCATCCTGGTCTTCCATAACACCTCAGCAGTGCCACAGGCTGATAGCTTCCATGACACGCCACATCGAGGCAGTCATTGCTGCAAAAGGGGCCCAAACAAAGTACTGAGTACATATTCATGCTTATACTTTTCAGAAGTCCGATATTGTTCGATGTAAAATCCTTGTTTTATTGATTGCATGTAATATTCTAATTTTCTGAGATTGTGGATTTGGGGTTTTCATGAGCTGTAAGCCATAATCATCTCAGTTATGCCAGATCATGGCTTGAACTATCTTGCTTTGCATGTAATGAGTCTATCTCATATATTAGTTTCACCTTTTAAATTGCATTCCTGAAATAAATGAACTTTTGCATGATATTCTAATTTTTTGAGTTTCACCTATAGGTAGCATTTTATTATTGGAGAACTGAAATTAGTTATATATAGACAATGTTCTAGTTTTGTCTTGGGAAACAAAGTCCTCTTGTCAGTCTATTTAGTGACCTTGTGAGCCTTGTCCAAATGATGATTGCTAAAAGTAAACTGCCTTTACAAGACGGTCATTTCACAGGATTTTTTTTTTCTTGGTGTGTTATCACCAATGCTTTATTCCCCAGTGAAATCTGATCTACAATTGGATTTCAGTTTCTTCATTATAGCCTTATTTCTCCTGTATCATGAACTAAAGGGAGGTGACTGCTGCTTCAGGCAACCCATGTTGGTGGATAGACTGTGGCCCAGTGCAGGAACCGGCCCAAGAATGCCTTGTAATCCATAGGCTGTTTTATACCCCAGGTTTTGTGGATGATGCTCTTTAATTGTTTGTGAGAATGACTTATTCGATAGTCTAGTGATCTTTTGTATGGCAATAATGGGAGAAATATATTGTCCTTTGCCTCAGGTCAAATCAAATTGAATCTTCATGACAGTCATAGACCAACATAAGGAAGGAGGGTTATAGTCAATTAAAAGTGTAGAAGATACATCAGAGTCAAAAAGTAACAATTATTAAAAGCTAGAAGATATCAAAACAGAAAGCATATATAAACTTCTAAAAGACTCTAAAAGAAGGGTAGGAGTTTTAAATGAGTGTAGGGGAGCATAAAAGCTAACAATGAAAAGACTATGTCAAATTACAAGCACCATAACGAACTAAGAACTTGTTAAGTTTTGCTTATGGCAAGGGTCATCATCCAGTGAATTTTGAACCTTGCTATGTAGAACCTGGCAACACTGTTGTAGCAGGGTTGGTATCTAAAAAGCAGCAGGGAGGTAGGTGTGTTATTGTTTGTGCACCGTGGGTATATTTATGCAGCAATGGTGTAAAGAAGCTAGCACAAAGGTCTCTGCAATAGAAGCACTGGAGAAGGACACACACTGTTGTTTTTGTGTGTCCAGAGTTATAAGGGCATTGTCTCAATCTTTTGGGGCAGTCATGTTTTCCCCCTGCCTGTCCCAGATAATGAGTATTTAGTGATCTTAATAAAAATATGTTTGTATGTAACTGGAAAAATAATTATGCACATCAGCCTTCAGCTGTTTTTTTTTTTCAAGGAAATTTTGTCACATCTGACAATAACCTTGCAACTGGCTGCACGCAGACACACACACATACACCACACACACTTATTGCAAAACCTACAGGCCATTTTGCATGATGAGGCCCTGAAGAGGGATAGAGCTTATGTTGTTCTTTAGCAGCAATGAGATTCCTTGTTAGCAACATGATGCACATAAGCTGGGGAACGTCTTTAAATGTTTACATAGCATTGTTATTTTTTTTAATCTGGATTCTGAGCAATTGGCAAGGTTAACTCAGCAGGGCTATTTTTCATTCCAACTCACGTCTTCTTGAATTTGAAACAACAAAAAAGGTTGCTATCAGGATCCTAAACAAATTCTGAAAAAGTAGATTTAAAACACAGCATTGATCTAATGTAAATCTGTTTGAATTCTTTGTTTTTTTTCCCCCAAAAATATTCACCTTAGGGTGATAGGAATGATGTAGTTGTAGGGTATACAGAAAAGAGAAGTGTTATGTGTGGGGAGGAGTCAATTATATTTCCATATTAGAATGCCTGTTTTCATCTGAAATAGCATGTGAGGCATATGGATGGGAGCATGAAACAATTTGTCCTGCAACTTCAACTGTTGCAATTATCAAAGCCAACTGGCAGATGTATCTGAAATGCTTCAAAATAGGAGGGTGTTCTAAAAATTAATTGTGCTTTAAATACTTGACTGGTTATTAAATCTTGCAGAAAACTTAGGCAGCATTTTTCACATTGATGGGAGGACTTAGCACTTCACTGCAAGGCAGTGACTAATAATGAAAAATAGTACTCTGCAGGAGAGTAAGACTATTCTAGGTCAGTACTGAAAAGTACCGAAAAGTACTGGACAGTTGGAGAGATATGTCTGAAAAAACGAGAATGTTTCTCAAGGGAGGCAAGACAAAAACCACATCCTCTTTTATGAAGCGGAAATACTCTACTTCAATATTAATTCTCCAGGGAACAACAGAGAATGAAAAGCATGGAGGTTTAAAACAAAAATCAAGAGGGAACATATAAGAAATGTCCTTGGTGTCATTCAGCCTGCTGGTTAAAGGAAGTTCTGCAAGCATCTAGTTTAGGAATTTGAGAAACAAAACAGCTATTGTTCCATATTCATAATTATACAGTTTTGCCAATAGGCAGGAAACTCCCCAACATACAGTAATCAGCTCTTCACATATATTTCACTTATTTCCTGAGACATCGTGCCCATGGCTTCAAGCCTCCCTCAGATATTTGGTGTACATGACATTATTTGCTTTTATTTTTTTTCACTCGACACGAGCTTACTATCTGTCTTGTTTAAACACCAAAGTTTCTTGCATGACACTTGGAACTACAAAACAAGGCAGGGAAGGTATACAGATGGTCGTTTTATAACCACAATTGAGCCCAGAATTTATGTTGCTAAGTGAGAAATTTGTTAAGTGAGTTTTGCTCCATTTTACAACTTTTCTTGCCATATTGGCTAAGTGAATCACTGCAATTGTTAAATTAGTAATATGCTGTTAAGTGAATCTAGTTTCCCCATTAACTTTGTTTGTCAAAAGGTTGCAAAAGATAATGATATGATGCTTCTACTGTCATAATTATGAACCAGTTGTCAAACATCCAAATGTAAATCACTTAACCATGGGCATATTGCAATGGTCATAAGCGTGTAAAATGATCATAAGTCACTTTTTGCAGTGCCGTTGTAACTTCAAACATTCACTAAATACTGTAAGTCGAGGACTATCTGTAATAGAAAAAAGCTATCGGTATTAGGAAAGCGGACTCCAGCTGCAATAAAGCATAATAAGGTGAGTGTGGTTACTAAGACATCTGGCCTGAAACAACACATCCTGTGAGAAAGCAGGAGTGCTTTAAATATGATAAGTTTATTCAAAAAATTTCCAACTTAGTGCCCTCCAAATATGTTATACTTCACCTCTGGATTAAGCTGAAGATGCTTTGGAAAGTTCCTATGTATTTGGAACCTATAAGGAATTAGATGAGACAAAACCAAGTAAAATAGAATCTCAGCAGGATGGAGGTGCTTTCATGTGAAAACCATCTGACTCAATGGTGGGACACAAATTCACCCAGTTCTGTGGATGTGGCTTGGTGGGTATGGCAGGGGAAGGATACTGTAAAATTTCCAGTCAGAGGTGGTATTTGCCAGTTCTCTGAACTACTCAAAATTTCTGCTACCAGTTCTCCAGAACCTGTCAGAACCTGCTGAATACCACCTCTGGTCTGACTTCCTTGTAGCTCCAATGCTGGCTTCTTGAGAGATTGCACTCCATCTATAGCAGAAGCTCTACTACTCCAGATTCTCCTGGATTCAGGACTCCTGCTTGATTTGTTGAGATAGAGGAACACTATTCCCCACCTACAGATGGGGCAATAGTTATAGTCCTTTTCTGAGTGGAAAACAATAGTGATTCATGCCCTAATCATCTTGAGGTTAGATTGCTACAATTATGTATTCTCCTTCAAAGTCTCCTTTGTAGACTTATTACAAATAGCTGTTTGTCCAGAATGTATTTGTAAAACCATTAAGAGAACCAATTTGATATAATGGTTAAGATACAAGACCAGAAACCAGGAGACTTGGATATGAAGCCAGCTGGGTGATCTTGAACCAGTAACTCTCACCTTATAAAGCAGGCAATGGCAAACCATTTTTGAAATCTTGGCACAAAAACTTTAGGGCTTGTCCAGGCAAGGTGCCAAGGGTCAACATTACCTCAAAGGTACGCACATGCACATACAAGCCTTATAGCTGTGTAAAGTCCATTTTGTGAGTGTTACATTCCCGGCAATAGGTTTTCAAGTTTAATTAAAATTGATACAAAACCATGACAAGGCTTCATTTCCTAGTTCTTTGGGAGTCATTCTCTTCCAGAATAATTCATCCTGAAGATATTCAACTGTATATTCAACTCAGAAAAAGTTCTTTGGGTGTCTCTCTTATGAAATGATAGAGGTGAGGGCCTGGATAAATGAAGGACTCTGCAGTTCACACCTGGAAAGCATCAGAGCAAAAATGCCTTCTCCATTACTATATAAAATTTCAAAAACGGTCAATCTGTAGCCTTCCAAATGTTTAATTAGAATTGCAAGCAGGTTAAGACTCAGGACAGGAGTATCTTTGGGGCTGGAAGTATGCAATAGTGTTGTTTTGTTGGTATATTATAATTTTCCTATGCCAGGACAAATTGGAAGCACTGTATAGAATCAATATGTCTACGTTACCTTGAGCAGCTCCTTTCTTTCTCTCTTCCAGTGGTGGGATTCAATTTTTTTTTTACTACAGGTCCTGTGGGCGTGGCTTGGTGGGCGTGGCAGAGAAAGGAGACTGTAAAATCTCCAGTCAGAGGTGGTATTTGCCGGTTCTCCAAACTACTCAAAATTTCCGCTAACGGTTCTCCAGAACTGGTCAGAACCTGCTGAATACCACCACCGCTCTCTTCTATTTGTGCAGAGAGGATCATAGAAAAACAGTTGTTTATACCAAGATTGGTATTCTATTAACAATTTTATCTGTGGACAGAATGACAGATGAACAAAGCTGATTTGTCCTTTTTAGTAACAGAGACTATGTACCTGGAAGTGAAAAGCAGGAAGAAGGTCCAGCTCAAGATGCTGTTATTTAGAAGTGAAGAAATTAATAGCTTCTATGTACAGAAATTGATTTGACTAACTAAGAGTAACAACTGACAAAAGGAAATTTCCACAATATATGGAGATTACAGCCAATTTTTAGGAAAATACATACTCTATGATCGGGATCGATGGGATTCAAATTTTTTAACAACCTGTTCTGTGGGCATGGCTTAGTTGGTGGCCATGGCTTGGTTGTCATGTGACTGGATAGACATGGGTTGGTGGTCATGTGACTGAGTGGACATGGGTTGGTGGTCATGTGACTGGCTTGGCATGGCCAACTCAACATCACTCACATCGAGGCACGCATCTCCTCACCTGGCCTCTTGTGATTGTGGGGATGCTGCAACAGTCGTAAGTGTGAAAAACAGTCACAAGTCACTTTTTTCAGTGCCATTGTAACTTTGAATGGTCACTCCATACAAAGAAAGTACCAGCAAAGGAGGGGAAAAAACTCCAGAAAAGTTCCTGAGATAGGAAGTCTAGTCCTGCCAATAATGTAATCAGGGTTAATGGAGAGGCAGTTTCTATAAGCAACACCAGAATGTTTCCTTCCTGCCTTTCTGCAAGGATTAGACCAGTAATTTCTTCTAACAACCGGTTGTCCGAACTGCTTAGAATGTTAACAACCGATTCTAGCGAATAGATGAGAATCCTACCCCTGTCTATGATACAACTTTCTTAGATAATATTGCCTGAGAGGACAATCTAATTCCACTAAATAGAGGACTCAAAGGAAACTTTGTTCTTTTAATACAGGGTTTGGACTTCAGAACTTAGATAGGCAGCTGATTTGGACACATTTGTAATTTTGACAGCATCTTGCAGGTACTTTCTCAAAATGGCTGTTAGGCTTGTCATTGTATGTAGCAGCTGTTACAAAGGGCATGGCCAGCTGCAAAATTCTTACTTGCTAAAAGGCAAACTGATAACTCCCCACCACACCTTCAGCCCTAGAGCATGTTAACTACCATCTCAGTTTACCTTATTTGTTTTCTAGGCATGTGGGCATAATTCCAGATATCACAAGTTTTGTAGGCTTTGTCATATTAGCTAGAAGCACTGTTACAAATAAAGATAATGATGCAGATTACTTTACTTTGTAGCATGCCAGCTTTCCATTTATTTTTATTTAAGTTGAAATAACCTAAAGATTAATGGCATTAGATGGGAACACAGAGGCTGCCATGCACCAAGAAAAATATCTATAAGTTCCTTCAATTTTTCTTCACAGGACGGCCTCTAATTTCCTGACCATTTCGGTTTTAACTGTTGCAGTTTTTTCTTTGTGAAATGTGGTGTCCAGAATAAAACAAATGCTTAAATGGGGTCTGACCAAAGCAAAATAAAGCGGTACTAATAGTTCCTTTAATGTGGAAGTTTTATTTCTGTAGATATAGTCTGCAACTGCATTTGCTTATTTTTCATCAATATGGTCTCATATTCAGTTTATGATCACCTTTTATTAAAAATAGTTTTCAGAAGTACTGTTGACAAACCAAATATCCCAAAGCTGCTGCTTTGATTTTTGTTTTCTTTGTGAAGAATTTTATTTTTGTCTCTTGGGGTATTAGGTATGGAATTTAATTTTGTGTACATTGTAGATTCAATATCTGATATTAGCACAGTTGAGAAAGTCCAGAAATATTTCACAAGAAGAGTTTGCCATTCCTCTACTCATTGTAGAATACTTTATGCCACCAGACTTGAAATTCTAGACCTAGAAAACCTTGAATTACACCATCTTAGGTCTAATCTAAGTATGGTATATAAAATCATACATTGCAATGTCCTACCTGTCAATGAATACTTCAGCTTCAACCATAACAATACAAGAACACACAATAGATACAAACTCAAGGTTCACCGCACCAAACTTGATTCGGGAAATACGACTTCAGCAACAGAGTCATCAATGTCTGGAATACTGATTCTGTAGTTTCTTCCCCAAACCCCAAAAACTTTAACCTTAAGACTGTCTACTATTGACCTCACCCCTTTCCTAAGAGGTCTGTAGGGGGTGTGCATAAGCGCACCAACGTGTCTACTATCTACTGTCCCTGTTCTATTGTTTCTTTTATTTTTCTTATATGTACCCATTTCATGTATTCATAACTATGTATATACTTATACCTATTATCTTGTAAGCGATTGACAAATCAAATAAATAAATAAATATGTGTTTCCTCCACTTTTCTAAGCTTTTAATAAAAATATGAAAGAGTATAGGCCAAAAGAGAATTTGGTGGGACCCTACCAGATATTTCAGTCCAAGGTGAGGAGAAACCATTGATAAATACAGTTGCTAATTCATCCTATTCTAAATTAGATTGCTAATGAGAATGTTATATGGTATTCTGTTAAATGCTCTCCTGAAATCAAGGTATGTCTGCAGCACCATGCTGACTTCTTTTGATAATTGCATCCTTACTAATTTTTCACGATTTGCTTCAGAATTTTTCCAGAAATTGATTGACTGGTATCTATTATCTGGATTCCCCTTCTTTCTCATCAGTTGTTTGCTCTCATCAGTCCCTCAGGACATCTCATACAATATATAAAGGGTCAGGCAAATAATTACCTAATTCCTTCAGTACAGGTAGTCCTTGATTTACGATTTACTTAGCAATTTTTCTTGCGAAGAAAGACAGCTGTTGAGTGAATTTTGCCCCATTTAACAACTTTTCTTGCCATAGTTGTTACCAGTGCAGTTGTTAATTTAGTAACATGGTTGGCTGGCTTCCCCATTGACTTTGCTTGTCAGAAGATCACAAAAGGTGATCACATGACCCCAGGACATTGCAATCTTAAATACATTGCCAGCTGAATCTGAATTTTGATCACATGACCATTGGGACTACTGCAATGGATGTGTGAAAAATGGTCATATCACTTTTTCAGTGCCTTTGTAACTTTCAACAGTCATTAAATGATTTGCTGTTAGTCAAAGATTACCTGTACTAGGATGCAATCATCTGACCCTAGTGGTTTAAGCCATTGAAAGTGGCATTCTTTGACAATCTGTCAATCTCCTTCAAACCTATTCATTTATCTTCTTGATGGAACAATTTCTTGCTGGGAAACACTAACCCCAAAAAAAGACATTAAGTAGCTCTTCCTTTTCTTTTTATTCTGTTCAGTTGTATCAGATTCTCAGAGACTGCCTGTAGTTTTCCTGGCAAGTTTTTCAGAAGTGATGGGCCACTGCCTTCTTCCTAGGGCTGAGAGAGACTGACTGGCTCAAGGTCACCCTGACAGCTTTGTGCTTAAGATGGGACTAGAATTCACAATCTCCTGGTTTGTAGCCTGATGCTGTAATCACTGCATCAAACTGGCTCTCATTTTTTCGTCTTACCTCTTAGCATTTGTCCATATTCACAAAATAACTGATAGACTGATTCTTTATTTTTGAACATATATTAAGGTGTTTTTTTTATTCTTACCACCCTTCATCATTTTTTGTTCTGAGCTTTGAATTTCAGCTTACATTCAAATGTAATGCAATCCATTCAAAATTCTTTTAGAGTCAATTTTGGAACTCTCATTCAATTTGTGATGCCAGTTGATTAAGGAATATCTTTGCCATGTATGGCCAAGCTTAATCTAAATCTCAAAATATACATATCTTGCGTATTTGAGGTGGGGGGATGGGGGGAGAAAAACCTTAACAGTCTTTGCAGAACCAAAATTGGAACAATTTTCCAAGCATGTGTTTTATTCCAAGGCACTTTATCCTTCAGATATGTGGCCAAGAAGCAACTAACAGACTTTGCAGTGAGGGGATGAACCCAGAGAGGCTGTGGGAAAGAAGAGACCCTGTTGCAAGGACACCTCAGCAAGCCTGAATTCTCTGTGCTCTTTAGATTGCATTTTAGGATGAGGAGTGGGGGAAGGGAAAGAAAAGGAAGTCCTTTCGGTTCACTAATTAGGAAGGAATGGAATGTTATCTCCACTGCAGATGCGGACTTCAATATCCCCCAGCCTTTTGGCAAAAAGTAAAAAGAAAAAGAAAACCCAGCTGCAGTACTGTTCTTAAAATAATTAGAGGCACTGGGGAAAAGGGAGATGCCAAATTTTCCTTGTCCTTCAGCCCCCATGACAATTCTGAATAAGACTTCAGATTGTTTGTGGGATCTAATTATCCCTCCCACCCCCAAATTTTCTTCCAGCTTTGAATATGGTTCCAGAAAGGACTGAAGGGATTCATGCCTCTGGTTAGAAACCCGTCTACAACTTTACTTGGGCAAAACCACCAAACTAAACCTCAAATTTGTATTGGAACTGATGGTGAAGAGTCATCTCCTGGAATAGCCATGTTATCAATTCTACTTCTTGCTGTGAGATTTACCTGTAAGTGCAGACCAGTTACTTTGATGTAGTCTAGAACAGGAATCTCCAACCTTGGTAACTTTAAGACCTGTGGACTTCAACTCCCAGAATTCCTCAACCAGCTTTTCTGGGAATTGAAGTCCACAAGTCTTAAAGTTGCCAAGGTTGGAGACCCCTGCTCTAGAAGCAGCAAGATCTCCCTCCCTCCAGATTTTATCTTCTGTGGTTTACAGGACATGCTAAGCCAAAGCCAAGCAAACCATTCTATGCCTTAGCACACTGTGTGAACAAAGTATCATACACACAACATAATGTTCTTTGCTTGGTTTGGGCTCAGCGTTATGTGTAAACCCAGCCATGCTGTTGTAAGAAGAATTTAGGTTTTATTCAGCTCCAAAGAATATAGAATGACACTGACTCCATCTTGCATTTAACCTGCCCTTTTCTCAATGCAAGTCATATCAGCAAGTGGGTGTAAAAACTTTAGAACAGGTGTTTATTGGATTTAATATTTACCTCCCCTGTTGTGGTTCTGAGATGGACCTTATTTGTCTTCCTGACTAAAGGTCTTCATTTCCAGAACTTTCTTCTTATCTCTGAATTCAGCATGTTATTTTGACCCTCCCCCCAGATTAATTCAATCTGCATTAAAAAAAAACCCTGAAATAATACACTTATTTAGTTTGATTATAAGAAGGGTTAATTTTTAGGTAGATTGTTAGGTGGTACAGATCAATGGTACTATAGTAAAACGATTTAAAGGAGTTTTGTGGTTATCAAGCTATTTTGTAGATTGACTGATCTTGGCCAGCTCACTGGGGTCAGATCTTTTTGCTACTTGGATGAGCCACCATCAGCAAATATGTGGCATACAAGATACTTGGTGGAGTAAAATAAGCACCCTGGAAAACACATGAAAACCCACTTCTATATTATTGCCAGAAAATGAACTGTGTTCTCTATGCACTAGGAATGAAGTTAAATTAAAGAGATATTCTACTTACTGTAATTGTTGGGATTCAAGATAAGAAACCATAAGTTAAAGGTTACATATTATAGATTACCATGGGTCTGAACGGTCTTAAAATTTTGATTTCTTTCTCTATATGCATTCACATCTTATGCTTAACTTAGTCATAACTATCACTGAATCTGGCTAGCACACAATAGCATATCATTCAGCCCAAGACGGGTACTTTGAGGAATATATTCTTTCTACTTGATACTTTTGAGCATCTCACATTAAAAAAATACTAACAAGGTTTTTGGCAATAGCTCCTTTCCCTTTAATCAGACAAATGAGTCTCCTTTAAATGTTAATTCTAATTGGTGGTTGGGAAATGTGTGTCCTGCAGCTATCAGGCATTGACAATTAAATTTCTAAAAAAGCATCTTACAGTTTCAGCCACTCTTTTGTTTCCTTGATAAACTGATCAAGCAAAATTAGGCACTGCTATACCACATTGTTGATTGGCTTTTCATTTTCACACATTAAAGTATTACTAGCAAATGCTGCTGTGTACCTCTTGGGATTATTGAAGTCTGTTGTCTGAACGCAGTCTAGAGTTTATAAAGATTTGTTTCTTTCAAGGTTTGCTTTACAGTTGTGAGATCATAGAAGTAAGACTAATTCCAAGTAAAAGGTGAGTAGTATTTGTCACTCTCCCCTTTCCTGTCTAAACCAGATGAAAGACAGGTATGAACTCTGAACCTGATAGCCAGATTTCTAAGTGCCTGGAGCACAATAGCTGGCAAATGAGTAACACCGAAGCTACGTGGCCAGACTAAAACTTGAATATAAACTTTTTCAAATCACGGAACATCCAGAATGCATTTATTTATATAATAAAGTAGAACTATGTTTAAAAGTTTGAACTGCTACCTTTAATTCCTGCACCTCAGAAAGGATAAACTTGAGTTGTATGAATATTTAAACCATGCATTAATAGTCTAATCTGCTAGTTTCTACATACAACCCCCCTTTTAAAAACAGAAGTAGATTTAACTGGTAACAATAAATGTATGTCTCAATAAATTTGGGGATGGCAAGATAGATGTGTAATTTTCTCCCACATCTATGCAATATGCTATACTAACCACAAGAACTGGGTTTTCACAAGTTAAGCTAAACTGTGATTGGCTATTTTATGATTTAGCATATTGTGCTACGGTAGCATAGTATTAACTATTGTCATGTTTGATCAGAAAGACATTTTTGAACAAGTAGTATTTTTGTTTGCATTAAGTGACTTAGAAAACACTTTTATCTATAGCTTAAATTTTAAGAGCCATTTAATATTCTGCTTTATTTTTTATAAATAAGGTGATGAACATACCTAACACTCCTCCTTCCTAATATATTCCACACAACCCCCCTGTGAGGTGAGTTGGGCTGAGAGAGCGTGTGAATGGGTCAGTCACCCGGCTGGCTTTCCCACCTAAGCTCTTGGTTTGGTTTCTAGCCTGCTGCATTAACCACTCGACCAAACTGCTCAATTAATATTCTTCCGATACACTTCCAGCCCTTTTACAGCTTTTGCAAACAGTAAATCAGCTGCATTACTATCTAGCAGTCTTCTTTACATATTAATTAAATATATATTATTAAAACAAATACTATTGGTTGCTCAATCTCCACCTTTTACCCTTCATAATACAGCCTTCAATTGTTTTGAAGTAAAGAATATCTTTTGAGTATTTTTGCTAAATTCAGACTCTTAACTTCTTTCATTAAAAGCCAGGTTGTCTGGTGTGGCTAATTACAATTCAACACCAGTCTAAAGAGCCCCAGTTCTTCTGCAGTCTGAACACAATTTGAGGTGAAGCGGCCTTCAAAGTTCTTCAGAATGCAGGTGAACCACAGTTTAACCTCTGGATAATTGCTCATGTTGAAACCTGAAGAATATTAAATGCAATTCTCAATATTCATTGCTTTTTTTTCACTGCTCAAGGCAAAACCGTCTGGTAGAACAACTACATACTGGAGACTGTTTTCATTACTTCTGCGCCCAGAGTCCAATGGAAAAATGTGGTATGTTTAGTACAGCTAGGTAGTGAACTGACAGCTGAGAAAGACTTTTATATGAAAGCCAAAGAAGGCATTCTTAGGAGAAAGACCCAAATTTTGTTTGCTGATTCTGCTTGGCTCAAATACTCTTTTTCAGAGGATCTCATCTTACAAATATATCTTGAACACACAAGAGAAAGAAAATAAATATAAATTGTGGCTGCGCTCTTATGCCACTTCTCTGGAAAACATTTAAGATTAGGAATATTTGAATATTTGGATTAAATAAAAAGACGTTTTTAAAACGTGCATTATTTGAAAAGTGTCTCTTTTGCCACCGGAGAGATTAAGGACTTTCAGAGGAGTAAGAAAACATGAGAGTGGCATGTGAAATAACAGTTAAAATGAAGGGCGTCTCGCTCTCCTGCCTCTCCCGGAGCGTAAACGCAGCCAACTGCCTTCCCTCCGAGAATCATGACGGCAAGCAAGCAACCATTTTCTCTGATAACAACGGATTCTCCTGGCTAAGGGACGTCCTTCGGGCAGAGCTCCTTCCTCTCTGAGGGAGGGTTAGCAACGCAGGCCCCGCCCCTCCAGCCCAGCAGCCCGTGTTTTGTGGCGCGCGCAGCCCCAGTTCGCGAGGGGCTTTCCGAAGAGAAGCGGGTTCTGGGGGCCGGTCTGGCGAGAGCGTCTCTCCTGCCAGCTCTTCTTGCTGCTCCGCCTCCAACCGCGAGAGCTCTTCCAAGGTCCTCTGCCTGCCCATATAAGGCCGCGCGATTGTCGCGAAGCACCATAAATAGTGATGTTGTCATCACCTCCCTCTTTCTTGCTGAATTGGTTTCGGGCACCTTTCCCAGCAGCCTGACCCTTCCTTCCTGCTTCCCTGCTGCTGCTGCTGTAAATTCCACCCTCTTTCCCGGCTGTTCCAAAAGGGCACGTCTAGACAAATCCCTTCATTTTACTCCGATGAAGTTATGAAAGCCTAAAAAACAGGCATCCCCAACATGGTGCCTGCGAGATGAGGGGGTTAAGCCAATGTTTCTTCAAGTAGGCAATTGCATTTTCCAGAATTCCCAACTAACATTGTTCAATAGATTGCACAGACGATATTTGGAAAGAAAATGCACCTTAAAGTTACCAAATTTGAGTAACACTTCGTTTGATGGGTCTATGTTTACTGAGGTTTTATGCAAGTTTTAAAGCAGAGACTGGACTCAAAATCACACTTAGAAGCAGAAAAATGATATCCTGGGTTCTAGAAAAGAGGCCCCCATCCCTTGAAAGTTTGTATGCATCAAAATCCTTTAAAATAACAAGAAGCCAAAATTGCTTTCCCAAGACCTCCCATAGGTGACTTCCATAACTGCACAGGCTGCAATAATTGAAGCTATAAATGCAACAGATCCCAAAAGCTCCCAATTCATACTCAATGAAGGATGCCTTTAAGCCCCAGTACCAACACTATATTGATATAGAAATACTTAAGGAAAGATTTTGAAAATTCTTAATAACATTGCAAAGAAGTTCAAGGCATATTTTCAATTTTAAAAGTTCAACCCCATCCTCATGAGTTATTGGAGTGTAACTGTTTTGTGACTGAGAACAGACCAGTTTTGAAGCTTTAGGAAGCAAGGAGCAGGGAAGTTTGTACAAGAAGAAATGATGACACTCTTCTGATTCCCAGGAACCTTGGTTTATGGTTTCTACATTCCTTTGAAGCAATTACAGTTAGTATGACTGTTCCTGGCACTGACTTCAAGCAATGAAGTAATTGTTGAGTTAAGGGCCTGTCACATAGGCCGACGGATGCAAAAAGAATGTAAAAAGGACACAGCGGACGAGAAAATTTTCCATCCGTTGTTATCCGCTCTCAAAAGTGCCCCAAATTTGCATAAACAGAGCGGACAACAACGGAAAGGAATGGACGGGGAGAGGACGTAGCCAAGATGTAAAACGGATGCTCCACGGAAGCCTAGCGGATGGAAGTGGATGGAAGTAGATGGCACATCCGCAGAGCTTCCTTATGAAGTCCTGGAATGCACGAGGGTCTTCGTTCCTCAGCTCCACCATCAGCTTGTTATACAGTCTGTACTCGGCTCTTCTCGCGATCCATTTTCAGACCCACACACTTCTTGGATGCCTCCTTTTCCTTGTGTAGAACAGATGAAAGAGCCTGTAGAGGGCTTCACACTGTTGTAGAATGATGGCGGCTACCAAAAGGAGTGTGTGACGATCCATGGTGGAGATGACTGGATGCTGTGGAAGAGCAAGAGCAAGATGAAAGCTGTAGAGGTCTGCACCGCAGGGCTGCTGGACTGAAAGTGAGATCCAGGTGATTTCTCCCCCTTTTTATAGGAAATATAGGTTTTCTGCTAGGTGTCCTTTTGCATCCTCCAGACATCCTGCAGACATCCTAAATAACTGAGATACGTCCCCTATACGAACGTTTTTTCCGTTTTAATGCTTTCTATGCGAGCTGCATCCGCTTTCATCCTTTCTACGTCCGTGCTACTAACGCTGCATGTCCGTTCCGCGTCCGTTTCGCTTCCTCCCTGTGTCCGTTTTCCGCTGGAGCGGATGCGAGTTGCGCGGATGCACAGCAGATGCCTCGCGGATTTAGCGGACGCGTAACGGATGACGATGGACGTATAACGGATGTTCCCTGTATGCGTAGCGGATGTATAACGGACGCATTGGATACTTTATCCGCTCAAAAAGTTTTGTGCAGCTGAAAACTTTTTGAGCGGAGGAAATGTCAGTAGATGGATGCTGGATGGATAGAGAGTATGAAAAATGGACGCAGTGAGTATAGAACGGATGCATCGCGTTAACGGATGGCAAGTCTTTCTCTCCATTTTACATCCTCTTTCCATTCGTTGGTGCTGTGTGACATGGGCTTTATCAAGACTGATTGTTGACTTCTTTGCTAGGACAAAGCACAGACGCCACTTCCCTCTCTACACCTTTATAACTTTCTGTACCTGAAAGTGTGCTGAACATTCAGAGAAGTGAGAAAATAAATGGCATATGCTGGTCCTTATCCTACACATCAAACTCAAGCAGGAAGGGAAAGGAAGCAATAAAGCTTTGAATTAGTTTTTTCCTTTATTTTGCACACCATTTTCCACAGGGAGTATGCTAAGCATTTTCCAAACATTCAACTAGGATTCTTCCCTTTAGCAATCCAATGCTTTATCCAAAGTATATTTATTTTGGTGATATTTTTATTTTGTTTCTTCCAATAGATATGTTACTGTATTATTTTTACCAGTTTTATTTTTTAGAGCAGCTTGGGAAAAGAAACAGTCTCGTGGCATCTGCATGGGGGCCAAAATCTGAACCTTCAAGTAAGTGGGAGTGGCAACAAAAGCAAATCTCTATTCCTTTTTGTACATGATATCCCACAGATGCCCATACCTGCACCCATTGTTATGTTGGCAACAACCCAGTGAAGTATGACTGGTAAGCTCACACCAGATTTTTTCGGGAACAGCCAATCTGTTGTAGAAAAAAAAAGGAGGATTGAGGCAACGTCAAAACTACCACACTTTATACCATAAACCTTTGTGAATAGCAGTACACACTTCATAGTGCTTTACAGCACTAATTTAC
Source organism: Laticauda colubrina (assembly GCA_015471245.1). NCBI lineage: Eukaryota > Metazoa > Chordata > Lepidosauria > Squamata > Elapidae > Laticauda > Laticauda colubrina. The sequence continues at coordinate 47,990,935 of BLBF01000022.1, forward strand.
TATTTATTACATTACAGCAGGAGTTCTTAACTCCCTGAAATTTATCCTTTGGGTATAGATTTTAGGGGTTAACTTGGATGGGTGGAAAATTGCAACTATATTTTCACATATATTATTGCCTGTAATTTGTGATTTTAAAATATTTTAATATTTTGCTTATCAGTTATTGAGCATAACTGAAAATACATATGTATTTTAATTTAAACATATTTTTCAAAGAGGTTTGTAGATTTCACTAGACTAGACTCAAATGGGTCCAAGGCAAAAAAAAAAGATTAAGAACCACTGCTTTGGAGACATAAGGAAATTAGGGGAATTTAAATGCAAAAGTGCAGACAATGAAAATTATGTAGTGGCCATTCACAAAGCACAATATAGTACATATATAATTTATGAGTTAATTCATACATAATGATGTTCACACAATATTCTGAGCCAATAATTAATCAACCATATTTCATTCAAACCCAGCCCTTGTGTTAGTTTGTAGTTCTGTTACAGGTGAATACAGAACACTGAATTACTGTAACCTATGATTAAGTTAACCATGAGTCTGTCGTGTAAATGAAGCCACATTGTGATGAACTGTCTTATTTTTTTGTTGAATATATAAGAAATGTATATCTCCTAATGAAGGGTTTTACATACAGTCTCTTGATCTAAAACTGCCACTTGAATCATTCCTACCACAGGGCAAAGATCTATGTTAAAATGTAACATGTAGAGATTTTATATGGTTTTCAGAAAATATTTTTCTTTAACAAAAGATCTCTTGAAGTAGATTTAAATTTTTCCCCCCAAAGAGAAAGCTGTTATTTGTTCTGATCATGAAGACTTCCATGACAACCTGAAAAATGTCAAATAATCAAGGGAGTGAAAGATTCTCAAACTCAGAAGAAAGGGTTTCTGGCCACAGTACATAATTGGAATCCTTTAGGGTTTATTTATTCTGTTTACCACCAATTTAACTTCCCTGCCTAATTAGCACCCCAAAAGAACACTTTTGTTAAAGATTCTCTAGTATAAGCCCCAAGGGGAGGCTTGTTTGCATTCAGTATGCCAAAGTGGACTTTCCCTAATTACACTAAATAATGTTAATGCTGTTTCCCTATAATTTGCTTTCCTATGTGAGGTCTGGAAAGAGCTTTTGCCCTACGTGAGGCAAAGTCCACCAAACAGAAAAGCAGCCTATCAGAAATACTACCAAAGTTCTCTTTTTCTAGTTACTGTTTACTTCAAGCTGCAAGAACCCCAGCACATATTGCTTAGCTTCTGGCAGGATGCCATTACCTCCAGCCTATGAACGCTGTTTGGCTTCCCATGGACTGTATAAAAGAATAAAATAACAGTGAGAAATGGTACCAGAACATGAGGTAAAAGGATAATACAAGCATGTTAGGATGTTATTCAGAGTGACAGATCGAAAAGCCAGGCAGTTTAACTGCTAGGACCATAAAAGTTCCCCAGACTAGTAACACCCAACATGGCAATAGTGGTTCTCCTATTATTGTCATTACTGAAACAGCCACCTGTCCCTGAGAGCAATTTGTCTTTTTGCCTCACACGACCTGACAGTGTTGTCCCTTCTGACTAAAACAGTTTTTGGCAAGCTGTTCCCTTTGCTTAAGACCAGGGAACCTAGCAACCCGGCCCAGGAGCCTATTGCATTGGGAGGCCACATGAATATTTAATTAGGTGAGTAATCCTTTTTATCTCAAAAAAAATACCCATTACACTTTTCATACTGCATATATTCATAAAGCATTCCAAGATAACATACGACTAGCAGCTATTTCAATGTTGTAGGAGGCAGAAGCAGAGTTGAGGATTTTTCCAACCAGTGAAGACAAAAAAGTAACCAGGTTTTGGAGACTGCAGCTTCAGTTTTTTAATCGTATATAGTATTTGAGAAAATTTTATTTAGGATGCTAATGTGTTAATATGGGTAGTCTTTGATGGTTCATATAATGACCATTCGAAGTTACAATGGCACTGAGAAAGGGGACTTCTGACCATTTTTCACACTTTTAAGACCGTTGTAGCATCCCCATGGTCACGTGATTTACATTCAGATGCTTGACATCTGACTCATACTTATGACTGTTGCTGTGTCCCAAGGTCATGTGATCCTTTTTTGTGACCTTCTTACAAGCAAAATCAATGGGGAAATCAGATTCACTTAACAACCGGGTTTCTGATTTAATAACTGTAATCATTCATTTAACAAATGTGGCAAAAGAAGTCAGAAAATGGGGCAAAACTTACTTTACAAATTTTTCACTTAACAATAACAATTTTGGGCTCCATTGTGGTCATAAGTTGAGGACTACCTGTACCATTCATTTTTGTCAATTATGGGGATCAGATGAATTTAAAAAAAAAAGGATGGAAGCCACAACTGCACAAAGTCTCTTTTTAATGGTGTTGAAGAACTTAGAAAAAGAAGATCCTTGATGTTGTGCCTGACATCCTGCCTTTTTTGATCCCCTTCCCCCATAAGATACCTTGGTCATTTGCTTCCATTTTTACTCCAGCCAAACACTATGGAAATCACTTTATTTAGTACAAATATCTGTAAAATGAAAGTATCTTCAGTGTTTATTTTTTGTAAGTTGCAGTTTCATAATACAACAATATTATAATTTATCGGGAGGCCGAGTCTATTTGTATTTCTTTTTTGCTTTCATGAAGTAACTTACTTCTGGGTATGCTTTTAGTTCCCTCTAAAATGTATAGAGTACCTGAATAACAATCTCCTAAATGTAAAAAAAAATAGAATAGAAAGTGTAGAACATATTCATATGTACTTAAATTGAGAGTAAAAATTCAGTACATTTGATAAGATCCTACTGAATAAAATTTGTGATCTTGAAGACAAGCATATATTGCAATACTGGGAACAGAATGAAGCACATTGTGATTTGACTGTGCTGAAAAATTGATGATGTACAGAACACAAACAGTTAATACAATTCTTGACGTTCAATAACTACAATTCCTAGGAATTTGGAGGAGAAACCACTTTAATTGAAATGATGAAAACTTGGAATACAGTTTCTCAAACCTATTGTTAGAATTCTTGATTTTAATCAAAAGTGTTATTAGAATCTGTGAAACCATGAATTTTAGAACAGTTGTCTTCTGTATAGAGTGGTATACTCCAAATAACTTAATCTAATTGGCCAGAAAGGCCAGTGTTGAATTGGTTCACTAATAACCAATCCAAAAGAGCCGCTGAAAGGCGGCAAAGTCAAATAGCTGCCATTGGCTACAAGCTGGCAGGCAAGCCTGTATAAAAAGGCTGTTGTGGCTTTAGCCAGACTGTTCCTTTACTGTTGCTTGCTTTAATAAAAACTCTGTTTGTTGGAACCTGGTCTACCTCGCGTTTTTCCAGACGGAACACTGGCGACAAGGGTGGGATTGTCCTAAACGTGAGACTGAGCACGTGGCAGAAAAGAAATCCAGGCTAGAAGTGATGGCTGGGAGTAACGCGCTGCCCGCACCCTTCAATCCTAATGAAGAGGATTGGGAATCATACGTAGACCGTTTCCTGATGTTCTTAGAGAGCAACGAGATGGAGGATATCTCAGACCAGCGGAAGAGGGCTGTCCTCCTAACGCATTGTGGACCAACCATGTTCAAGATGGCCAAAGCATTGGCGAAGCCCAGAGACGTGAAACAAATGACCTGGTCTGAGCTCCACCAAATGCTAAAGGCCCACTACGCACTGGTAGTGTCAAATCTCATCAAACGGCACGAGTTCTACAAAAGGGATCAAAAGGAAGGCGAGACCATCGCTGACTTCGTGGCGGCTCTCCGACAACTGGGGGGAGCTTGCAAGTTCCTGAACTTGGATGAAGCCATGCGAGATTGAGTTGTCCTAGGTCTGAGAGACTCTAACTTACAAAGTAAATTACTAAATAAACCCAATAGAACAGTGGCTGAAGCGATCGCAGAAGCCACAGCAGCAGAAGCCGCGAAAAAGTCAGCTGCCACTATGAAGCAAATGAACTCCAATAATGACGCGATCACCCTATCCAGAGGAAAGAAGCAAGTTCCCACTACAACACATCATGAAGACTTTGACGGTTCATCAGAAACGGAAGATGATGACGATGAGGTCCACCACCTGTACACCAACAAAAAAAAGCGCGAAAAAAGAAATTGGCAGGAATGCACTGGCTGCGGGGGAAACCACCCTTGAGCCGATTGCAGATTCCTTGATGCCATCTGCTGAGCTTGCAAGAAGAGGGGACACATTGAGAAAGTCTGTAGGAATCGAAAAAATAACAGTCCAAACAGACGCAGTAACTCCCCACTACAAGCTGAATCGAAGCAAGCCGAGAAAAAATGGGAGCGCAACAAAGGAACCAGCAACCGAGAAAAGACCCATCAAACTGTCACTATCGGGAGCGCTCAGGCGGAAAGCGGGAGAAAGGTCAAAATCATTGTAAAAATTGAAGGAAGCCCCTGCGAGATGGAAGTTGACTCAGGATCCTTCCTGTCAATGGTGTCTTGGAACACAATCAGACGACTGGTTCCAAACATCAAATTAAAAGAACTCCAGAAACAAAAGTTAATTTTAAAAGACTACCAAGGAAACCGATTCCCTGTGGTAGGTCTAGGACATTTCTGAATCACATACAAGCAGCACGCTGAAGTCCTGCCTCTAACAATAGTCGACCGGAACTGCCCCAGCTTCCTGGGCATCGAATGGTTCGCACCATTGGGCATCGGAATGACTGGGATGAGCCGAGTAGCCGCAACCAACTGGGAGGAGAGCCTGATACACGAGTTCCAGGACGTCTTCGACGGCACCTTAGGCAGGTACCGGGAGACCCCAATTTCCTTTAGTTTAGACCCCCAAGGTAGCACCTAGAAGGTTAAAAGCCATACGAGTCCCCTTTGCATTAAAAGCCAAAATAGATGAACAATTAAACAAATTAATTGAGCAAGGGGTCATAGAACCAATTGACCATGCTAGATGGAAGACACCAATACTAACACCAGTTAAACCTGATGGGTTGGTACGCATCTGCGGAGACTACAAGGCTACCCTGAACCATGCGTTGCAGCAAAGCACATACCCTGTGCCAATCGTGCAACATTTACTGCACTCGCTTGGGGGAGGAAAATTTTTTGCCAAGCTTGATTTAGCCCAAGCATATCAACAGCTTTCAGTGGACCCAATAACGGCCGAGGCACAAACAATAGTAACTCACAGAGGGGTATTCAAATGTAACAGACTTCAATTTGGAGTAAGCATTGCCCCTGGCGTTTTCCAATGCCTCATGGAACGCCTATTAAATGGAATTAAAGGGGTCGTTCCATATTTTGATGACGTCCTAATTTCGGCTAAAAACACGACCCAATTAGAGACAAGACTGAGAGAGGTGCTAACAAAATTTAGAGAATCCGGCCTGAAAGTCAGAAAAGAAAAATGCTGCTTAATGACTGATCATGTCAAATTTTGAGTTATTTAATTGACGGAGAGGGTATACACCCTACAGAAAAAAAAGTCAAGGCTATTAGAGATGCACCACAGCCAAAAAAACAAAATGGAATTGCAAGCATTTTTGGGTCTAATAAACTTTTATAACGTATTCCTCCCCCACAAAGCAACGATAGCAGAACCATTACATCGCTTACTGGATAAGAAAAGTAGTTGGACTTGGGGGCACAGAGAGCAAAAAGCATTCCAAGGCATAAAAAATCTGTTAACCTCAGACACTGTTCTTATTCAGTTTAGTAACACACTTCCATTGACGGTCACCTGTGACGCCTCACCGTTTGGAGTCGGTGCTATCCTGAGCCACCAACTGCCTGACGGGAGAGAGGCACCCGTCACCTTTTACTTGAAAACACTTTCTAAAGCAGAATGCAACTATAGTCAACTAGACAGAGAAGCCCTGGCAATTGTCGCCGGAGTTAAATGCTTTCATGAGTACCTCTATGGGAGAACATTTTCCATTGTGACTGACCATAAACCGTTACTAGGAATTTTGGCGGGAAACAAACCCACACCGAACATTTTATCTCCCCGAATGACTAGATGGTCAGAATTCCTAGCTGCATACTCCTACACATTGATACATCGATCCGGGAAACAAATCTCCCATGCAGACGCATTAAGCCAAACACTGCTGCCAATGATGGAGGAAGACCGGGCACCAACAATTACCACCCTGCAAATAGAAGCCTGCCCCGAACTGCCAATATCTGCAAATAATGTCGCCAGAGCCACCGCCAAAGACCCAGTGACTGCCCGCATTTTAAATTGGGTAGGTAAAGGCTGGCCGGAAAAACAAAAAACTGAAAACTTTAAACCTTTCCAGACCAGACAGACTGAACGTGTCAATACAAAAGGGGTGTTTATTGTGGGGTGATCGGGTGGTAATTCCCTCCAGATTATAAACCAGAGTGTTGGGTATGCTTCATGAGGGCCACCCAGGCATCGTAAAAATGAAAAGCCTGGCTAGGAGCTATGTCTGGTGGCCTGGCTTAGACAGAGATATTGAATACTGGGTTGCTACATGCAATAAATGCCAGAAAGTCAGGCCATCACCACCACAAGCGCCTATAAGGGACTGGGAGACCCCACGAGGCCCCTGGTCTCGGATCCATATTGACTTTGCGGGTCCTACTAGGGGGCTTACGTTTTTGATTGTCTTAGATGCATACTCAAATTGGTTGGAAGTCATCATAATGTCATCTACAACAACCGACGCTGTTATCAAACAACTCAACAAGCTATTCGCAACCCATGGGTTGCCGGACGTCCTAGTGTCCGACAATGGGCCACAATTAACCGCTATACAATTTGAGCAGTACCTAGCCTCTTTAGGTATACACTATGCACTAACCGCGCCAGCCCATCCGGCGGCAAATGGCAGGGCCGAGAGAATGGTCAGATTTACCAAGGAGGGTTTAGAAAAAATGGACCAAGGGGATGTCCAGGATAAACTAAACCATTTACTCACCCTCCAACATATCACCCCCAGTACTGTAACTAACAAGAGCCGGGCAGAATTATTAATGGGGAGGAAACTTAGATCACATTTAGATAGGTTACATCCAAACTACATCTTTGAGAGACCCCCTGACTCCTCCAGCCATTTCCACACGTTTGAAATCGGCGACCTAGTCTATGCAAAAAAATTTACCGGGAACCCTCTATGGCTTCCAGCCACAATCACACAAATAACAGGCCCCCGGTCCTACCGTCTAACCGTAGACGATGGCAGGGAATGGAAGCGGCATATAGACCAGCTTTGTTCCTGAAATGTTGAGCAAAATACAACCGCGCAACCTCAAACAATAAAAATCAACGAAAACAAAACCAAAGAGGGGGGGGGGAATACAAGAAAATAATACTGAAGGGAAAAAAGAACTATTCAAAATAAACCCAGAACATCTAACCAATCAAAAAGAGCAAAAAGAACACTTACGGTTAGATGAAACTTGAAGAAATAAACCACATAAAGAGGAACCCGTCCTGGAAGGGGCCAGCAAAGCCAGCTCAACCTGCCCGGGAAAGCCAGGAGGGAGCCACCGGCCTGAGGAAAGCCACCGGCCTGAGCAACTCAAGCAGTAGCAACCATGCTGACTCACCCTGCCAGACGGTTCCATGGAGAAGAGCCGGAGAGACATCGATCCCATCCAAACCGCTTGAAGTCTCCAGCAAAAATGAAGCACGCAAGTCAAATAGAGTCAGAAGAAGCCCCACCTACCTGCGCGACTATGTCACCCACGTAAGATTAAACTAAGGGGGGAGGGGTGTTCTGTATAGAGTGGTATACTCCAAATAACTTAATCTAATTGGCCAGAAAGGCCAGTGTTGGATTGGTTCACTAAGAACCAATCCAAATGAGCTGCTGAAAGGCGGCAAAGTCAAATAGCTGCCATTGGCTACAAGCCGGCAGGCAAGCCTGTATAAAAAGGCTGCCACGGCTTTAGCCAGACTGTTCCGTTACTGTTGGTAGCTTTAATAAAAACTCTGTTTGTTGGAACCCGGTCTACCTCGCGTTTTTCCGGACGGAACAAGTTGATTTTAATAAACTAAGAGAAATAGTAAGGCAGATGCCATTTTGCTGCCTAATACTTTAATCACTTCATTGCATTGGCTGAACAGAAAAAAATGTTTCTCAGCAAACATACTTTAAATGGCATTGCGTCTTTTGATCTGTTGATTATAGAACTGATAGAATAATTGTAATATTAGCTAATAGTAAATAATCAACTTGTTTATTGCTTATTGACTAATCATTTCTAGACTTGCAAGACTTAAACAACTTCTTAAAGGCTAGGTCACACTGGCCAATGGATGCAAAACATATGTAAAAAGGACACAGCGGACGAGCAAATTTTCCATCCATTGTTATCCGCTCTCAAAAGTGCCACAAATTTGCATAAACAGAGTGGACAACAACGGAAAAGAACGGACTTGGGGAGGATGTAGCAGGGATGTAAAGCGGATGTTTGTAGGAAGCCTAGCAGATGGAAGCGGATGGAAGCGGATGACACATCCGCAGGGCTTCCGGGGGAGAATAGTGAAGTGGACGCGTAGCGGAAGGAGCGGATGCGTTGCGGATGCGTAGCGGATGACGCGGATGCATCACGGATGCGTATAGGATGCATAGCGGATGCATAGCAGATGCAAAGCGTTCACTGCGCATGCGGGGAGGATGAATTGCGTAAGCTCTGTGGATATAAAAGGAGGCAGCTCGCAAGCAGTCACCATTCAGAGGAAAGACCTGCTGCCAGAGACATCTTGAGAGAACACCATGGGGAAGAAGAGGAAGCCTGTACCTACTCCTGCCAGCCCTGGCAAGAAGGACAGAACCACGATCCCACCCCCTGGCGCTGACTCTGAAGCTGCTGGTGGTGCTGCTGGTCATGCTGCTGGTGCTTCTCCTGCTGTTGCTGGTGGTGGTGCTTTTCCTGCTGGTGCTGCTGGTGCTTCTCCTGCTGGTGCTGCTGGTGCTTCTCCTGCTGCTGCTGCTGCTTCTCCTGCTACTGCTGGTGCTTCTCCTGCTGCTGCTGCTGCTTCTCCTGCTGCTGCTGCTGTGATGGACCAGCCCCAAGGTCCTCAAAGCCCAGCTGCTGAAGGCCCTGAAGGCCCTGCCAGAGGGAGGAAGAGGCAAGGCAAGGAGAAGGGGGAGAGGAAACAGTACTCCATTTCCGAAGACCATGAGGAGGAGGTGCTGGAATGGCTGAGGGAGAATGAGTACCTGTGGAGGAAGGGCCATAGGCTCTATCGCGACACCAAGTGGAAGCAGGCAGAGTGGAGAGAGAAGGCGGAGAGCCTGGGCTACACTTCAGATGTACTCCTTGGGTGGTGGAAGCACATGCACACCTGGTATGGCAAGCTGCACCTGAAGAAATCCGGGCAGGCCGCTGTCAAGCTCACTGACTGGGAGACCCATGTCATGGCCAGGTGCAGCTTCCTGGAGGGTGAGATCCACCACTGAGGAGCAGCCCCTCTGTCAACCCTCTCCCTCAGACAGCCCTCAGAGAGCCACTCCTCTTCCAGCCAGGAGACAGCTACAGTGTCCAAGCAGGTGTCTTTGGAGGGCCCCATGACAGAGACCCCCCTGACAGCTGCACTCCCCATGCCAGAGGACGTAGAGGATCCCCTGTCTGACAGCTGCACTCCCCATGCCAGAGGACATAGAGGATCCCCTGTCTAAGATTGAGCAAGAAGAAGCAGCCACCAGAGACCAAGCCACACCCACCCCCAGCTCCACCTCCACAGAAAACAGGCAGAAAGGCAGACCGGAGGGACGGAGCCACACTGTTCCTCTTGGAGATCAGGGACACAATCAAAGCCAGCACAGATCTCCTCTCCCAGCTGGTCCACTTCGACATACCATCCTCCAACCGCAAGCCCTTCATCACGTACGTGAGCCAGACCCTCATGGACATGCCCGAGGCCCAATACCAGGTGATGAAGGAGAGGATCACAGCTCTTCTGCACCGCCCTCCAGGCCCAGCTGAACCTGCTCCTACCCACTCCAGGTCTGCTCCTCCATCCCAGGCGATGTCACAGCCCTTCCACAGATTTCAGCAGCCCCTCGCCTACCAAGCCTACCACTACCAGGACTTCCCACAGCAGAGGCAGCCCTTCCCAGTCCAAACCCAGGTTCCTCGGATGCAACAGATGTCACAGACGCCTCACCTGACCCAACTGCAGACCAGACAGCCCCATTACACTCCTCCTTCCTCCACCCCACAGCCAAGCTCTTCCTCAGAACATCTGTCATCAGTCTTGGGCCTCACATCCCAGGTACTTGAGGAAGGGCCTCTCAACCTCACGGGACTGAGTCAGCTCTCTGAGAGCTTCCTGCACACACCATCTCCTGTTGTACTCTCAGGGCCAGGCACCCCAATGGCACCTCAGACCAGCATTCCAGCAACAGCCACGTCCACAGTCCCTGGCCCCTTTACATCTGAGACCATGGGCATGCCTCAGAGTGACTGAGAAGAGTGCAAGAGACTGAGTTGTTACCTGTTCACTTTATCTTTGCTTAAGACACTTTACTTGGGTCATTTTGCTTTTTAATAAAGTCATACAGTTTGTTATTAATAAAGGTTATCTTTGCTTCACAAACTTGGTTCATTTTTTTTACTTAATAAAGTGTTGGGGAAAACTTTGAAAAAAGGGTTAAGCCTTTGTATGCTTGTGGGATTGGTAAGGATAGCTGTGGGATGGATAGCTGTGGGATGGGTAAGGATAGCTGTGGGATAGATAAACCTCCAGTGCAAGCATAGTGGGACTGTATGGTCCACCCTCCCAGCTGCCACACATATGGCCCTTTATTATCAATAACAATTTAATAATTGATCAACACATTTCAACATAAACAAAACTCTTTATTAATGAGGCCACATTGTAAGGCCACTCAACATACATGGCACAATCTCATCAGTGTGATGAGACAGGCTGAAGGAAGCATCCATTAAGCATCTACCATCCTGTCTTGCCACTCCACTGCTCCAGTTGGGGAGTTGCACCAGTGTCTCAGGAGCTTGCGCTGCTTCTTCCCTTCACATGAAGCTCTGTTGAGGCCTGGCACATCCACAGTGTCTATCAGGTTTAGTCCTTGCCTCCATTCACCAGGCTCCATGTCCCAATTGCCTTGTTGGCGGTTCACAAGCTTGTTCTGCAACACTAGGTAGCGGGTGCGCATGAGATTGTGCAGGATGCATCAAGCTTCCACGATGCTCCTCACAGTCTCTGGGTTATGCTGCATGGTGGTGAGAAGTATCTGGAACCTGTTGGCCAGGATGTCAAAGGCGTTCTCCACCACCCGTCTTGCCCTGGACAGCCTGTAGTTGAAGATCCTCTCTTCACGGGTGAGTCATCTGGAAGTGTAGGGCTTCATAATGTAGGTTCTGAGGGAGAAGGTGTCATCACCAATGATGAAGTAGGGCACATCTTGTGTGTCATTGGGTAGGGGGTCTGGATCTGGAAAACCCATGATGAGGTTGCATTCCAGCCCATCCTTGAGGTCACTAGCGTTGTACACCTGGCCATCTGAAGCTGACCCGTTGCCTGAAGCATCAATGTAGATGAACTTGTGGTCAGCATCAACCAATGCAAAGAGGATGATACTGAAGAAGCCCTTGTAGTTGAAATAAGTGGACCCTGAGTTGGCTGGAGCTTTGCAGGCCACGTGCTTCCCATCTATGTCTCCAACGGTGTGGGGAAAGTTCCACCTCTGATACCACTGCTCTGCAACTTTCCTCCAGCCTTCTTCAGTGGTGGGGCACTGGAGGAGCTCCTCCATGTATTCTTCGATGATGGCCTGCACCACTTCTCTGACCACAATCCTGATGGTGTTATGTGGCACCCTCCAGGCATACTGCATGTTTCTGTATGTGGTTCCAGAGGCCAGGTGGCACGGAGTCAGTGCCACCATCAGTCCAGGGTCCAGGCTGGGACAGAAGTTGGTGCTTGGGTTGGTCAACCTGGGTCTCAGCCGCTCCACAACTTCATCAAACATGGCTGGTGGCATCCTCATGAAGTGCTGGAATGCACGAGGGTCTTCATTCCTCAGCTCCACCATCAGCTTGTCATAGAATCCAAACTCCACTCTTCTCCCGATCCATCTTCGGACCCAGAGAGCTCTTGGATGTCTCCTTCTCCTTGCGTAGAAAAGGTGAAACAATCTGAAGAGGGCTTGGTTCTGGTGTTGAATGATGGCGGCTACCAAAAGGAGTGTGCGATGATCCATGGTGGAAATCAATGGATGATGTGGAAGAGCAAGAGCAAGGCTGAAGAGGTCTGCACACCAGGGCTGCTGGACTGAAAGTGAGATCCAGGTGATTTCTTCCCCCTTTTTATAGGAAATGTCGGTTTTCCGCTAGGTGTCCTTCCACATACTCTAGACATCCTCCAGACATCCTAAATATCTGAGATACGTCCCATATATGAACGTTTTGTCTGTTTTAATGCTTTATATCCGAGCTGCATCCGCTTTCATCCTTTCTATGTCCGTGCTACTAACGCTGTGTGGACGTTCCGCGTACCTTTCACTTCCTCCCTCTTTCTGTTTTCAGCTGCAGCGGATGTGAGTTGCGCGGATGCCCAGAGGATGCCGAGAGGATACAGTGGACGTTTAATGGATGACAACGGACGTAGAACGTTTGTTGCCCGTATGTGTCGCGGATGTAGATTGTATGCGGCGGAAAGTTCATCCGCTCAAAAAGTTTTGTGCAGCTCAAAACTTTTTGAGCGGATGAAATAGCAGTAGACGGATGTTTGATGGATAGAGCTTATGAAAGACATACGCAGTGAGTACACAATGGATGCATCGCGTTTTCCAACGGATGGCAAGCTTTTTTGTCCGTTTTACATCCTCTTTGCATCCGTTGGTGCAGTGTGACATGGGCTTAACTCTTACAATATATTGCATCTAGCTGGTTATTCTTGCGCAAATGGAAGGATGGGACTACAGTTTAGAAAAAACAAGGAAAAGGTAAGCTAATTTAAACAAATTCCAGTGTGTAGGGTCTGGAGGAACTGGTGGAAACACCACTCTCAGTAGTGCAGGTAGTTCTCAACTTACAATAATTCATTTATTGACCATTCAAAGTTACAACGGCACTGAAAAAAAATGACCTTTGACTATATTTAACATGAGCATTGCAACATCCCCATGGTTACGTGATCAAAATTCTGATACTTTGCAACTGACTCATATTTATGATGGATGCAGTGTCCCAAGGTCATGTGATCACCTTTTGCAACTTTCTAATCAGCAAAATCAATGGGGAAGACAGATTCACTTAACAACCATATTACTAAGTTAACAATTGCAGAGATTCAGTTAACGACTGTGGCAAGAAAAGTATTAAAGTGGGGCAAATCTCATTTAACAACTGTCTTGCTTAGTAACATAAATTTTGGACTCAGGTGTCATAGTCAGGTCATAAGTCAGAGACTACCACTATTTTAAAATACCTGAGAAACTTTCAAGGATTTGGAAAAGTAGAGAGAACAAATGCCCCCATTCTCAAAAATGAGAAAGGGAAGATCTAAAGAAAAAAAAAAACTACAGATCTGTCAAATTGAAATCTACACTAAGCAGGTTCTCAGACAGATTATGAAACAGCATTATTTGTGAGCACTTGAATAGGCATGCTTTCACAATTAATAAAAGTCAGCATGGGTTTGGCATAAACCAATTATGGCAGATTAATCCTATCTTCTCCTTTGCCAAAATTTCTGCTTTAGAAAATTGGGGAAAAGCCACAAATGGTGTATATACCTGGACCTCAGCAATGCTTTCAACAAAATTTCTCATATTTACCTTAAACATGTGGTAAAGTTATCACTATTCAATGGATTGTAATTTAGATAAATGACCACATCTAAGGAAAATTTGTACCATTCCAACTTAGAGGAATAGCAATAAAATTAGACCTATATACTGCCCTGAAGAGCTTTACAGTCCCCTTTGGGCAGTTTAAAATATCAACATATTGCTCCCAGCAATCTGGCTCCTCATTTTACCAACCTTGGAAGGATGGAAGGATGAGTCAACCTTAAGCCCCATCAGGATCAAACTCCAAGCTGTGGGCAGAATGCATCAATGGAGTACCACAGGGATATGTCCTGGGTGCATTTTTATTAATGACTTCGATAAGGGGATTAAGGAACAGTTGATAAGTCTGCAGATAATTTATCAAACTGTCAAATTGGGAGGACTCAATAGTAAGGGAATGACATGATTCAGAAAGATCGAGGGAGGCTTGGGCAATGGACTGAAATTAATACAGTAAAATCTAATGGAAAAATGTAAACTGCATCTGGATAGGAAAATTATAAAGGCACAAGTATGGGATGGAGGATAAAGATCTGGCTTGACAGCAGCAGATGTAAAAAGGGAAGTGAAGCAGCTACTAAAAAGCCAAATGTAATCTTGGGGTACAAAGAACATTTGTCCATCACATGGGAAATAATTGTTCTATTCTGCCCCACTTGAGCACATTAAAGTTCTGAGCATCATAGTTCAAACAGTGATGGACCAGAGCAAGTTAAGAGCAGGGATGTCAGAATGGTGGAGAAACAATGACCCAAAAGGAATGGTTAAAGAATGTCAATATGTTTAACCTCAGAAAAGATGACAAAGAGGAGATACAATAGTCTTCAAATATCTGAAGGGTTGTCACATGGAAGACAGAGTAATTCTATATTGACTCAGAAATTTGGACTGCAACCAGTAGGTTAACCTTACCAGGAATGAGGTTCAGGCTAAACACCATGAAGGACTTCCTGACTGTACAAACTGTCATCTAAGGGAATAGACTGCCACACAAAAGGTGAGATCTTCTCTGCTGGGGTCATCTATCAGAGATGCTGTAGTGAGTTCTGTCTTGGGGGGGGGGGATATTCACTTATATTAATAAGATACTCCATAATACAATACTAAATAAATGAAATTTAAACATGAATTATAAGACAATTTACAGGGTTAAATAGAAAAGGAAGTATAGATAATGAAATGACATCAGGAGGCAATTATAGTTATTTTTATTAAGGTAAGGTTGGTAAAGTAGACCCCACTTTATATAACACATTATCAATTATAATTTGTAGGTGTAAATGGCTTATCAATATATGATATCAGAAAGAAATTTAATTTTATATCATTTCCAATATCATCACATTAAACTAAAAAGCTGGTTAACAAGCATTTGTGTCTTGGCATTATACAATATGTAGTTTTTAAACTGGTATATCACTTAATCTAATCTCACACATAAACAATAATGTTTTTAAACATGCTAAAGTTTACCCACATTAATTTATATGACACATTGACCCATAAACTAAGTAAAGAGAATGGATTTACACAATATATCAAGCTAAAATGGGAAAATAGGCGGCAATATAAATCAAATAAATAAATAAAAAAGTGGTGTAATATGTCTTGGGTGTTGTGGTCCCATAATTGTTGGATTAATCAATTCAGAATCTACCATTTTTTATTTGCAGAAAATAGAATGTAAACATTGTAGCTTTGGCTGCAAATTTCAGCTTCAAGTAAAGTGATATTAATTCTGGATTTGTTTAACAGAGTAAACCAAACATTCTGGCTAAAGATTCTTGTTAATGTGCTTGGCAACTGGGCTTTGAGGCTTCGCATGTGGTATGAATAGACAGATTGTTTTTTAGTGGAGTTGGCTCAGTTATATAACTAATAATTACCATGGCTGGGCTGATATATCATATTGAATCATGCTTCACTTAACCATGCTATATTGACCAAACCTTAGTGGCTGAATGCACTGACACACTCCAAATGAGATAACTGTAAGTGAATCAGGCATACACAGATGATCCTCAACTTATGACCCAAATTGAATTGGACCCCAAATTTCCATTGCTGAACCACACAGTTGTTCAGTGGGTTTTGTCCCACTTTACAACCTTTCTTGCCACTATTCTTTAGGTAATCACTGCAGCTGTTAAATTACCGATAGTAGCACTGTTTATACGTGAATCTGGCTTCCCATTGACTTTGTGTGTCAGAAGGTTGCAAAAGATTAAGGTTACGGTTGGCATGACCCTGGGATATTGCAACTGTCATAAATACATGTCTCTTTCAAAGCATCCAAATTTTGATCATGTGATCATAGGGATGCTGCAACAGGTGTGTGAAAAATGGCCATAAGACATTTTTTTCAGTGCTTTTGTAACTTCGGTCACTAAACCAAGTCAGGAACTGCATGTCCTGCAATCAAAGACGGTATATGATCATGTGAATCAGAGTTTAGAGTTGAAAAAACAATCTAGTCAGTCCTTCAGCCCCACACTATTAGCATTCTGCTCACATTACTAATTTGCCAGGAGACTGTAAAAAGAGTAGGTGAATCAGAAAAGGGATTCACAGATTTTATTTTGATTGTGATTATCTAAAAATAGCTACCATCATTGAGACAACTTTAGTTAGTTAGTTGTAATTACATATTGGGTGGATAAAATCATTTATTAATATGAAAAGGTTCTCATTATAGGGAACACTTTTACGATTGCTAGATCTTTGGTGCTATCCAAAACTGGACTTCTAGCTGCTAAATTGGGCAAGTCTTGGGTAAACTGCACTGAGCAATCTCATTGGAGCTATTTAACAATGTAGAAAGCAGCCAGAAAAAAAAATGTCAGTGCAATAGGCAAGGTCTGAAGAAAAAGGAAGGACACATACAAGCTGAGGGAAACCACAAGCATTTCCACCCTCTTTCTCCACCACACTGACCTAGTTACTATGGCAACCAGCATGCTCCAAATCTACTGAGAAGACTACATAGTAAAAATGCTTTGAAATATTCCTGTGTTAAATTAGGAATGTGGTGTCTTGGAGCTGATAAATTAGCTATAATCTCCTCACAGGTTTCTGAACAAACTGAAATGTGTAATTCACCTGTCACACAGTTAAGATGGAGACAACACCAAAGTTTCCTGGAAAGAAAATCGCATTCCAGTTAAATTAAAAAACAGCGACTTACCAGTTGATACATACAGCGTAGTCTGTAGTCTAGGATTCAGTTTTCATAATTCTCAGCTAACCATCCAGAGGTCATTAAGTTGGAGAAGCCTGGTTTACAACATGACAATTTATGCTAGGATATTGTGTTCACATGACATCCCAAGTCATAATGTAGTTTGATTTTGGAATATCATGTTCAGTAAACCAGTGTGTTCAGTAAATTATGAATAATAAAGCATGGCTCAGTGTAATATGAATTCAGTCTTTATGGTACTGTTGCTTTTTAACTGTGAGGTGGAAAAAAACCTGACAAAACATTTTGGTAGTCCTTGAACCTAGTAATAAGAACACTGTGGCAACTGTGAGTATTGTGAAACAAGAGAAATGTTAGACATGGCTGGATTTAATTTACAGAATTTCCCCAAATGCACTAAAAGCAGACAGCTAAATATCAGGTGGATACCTTCTTCATTTACTATATTTCAGTTATAATTAGAGCAACTAACAGTCATTTTTAGTATCAGGGACTTGTATTTGCAACTTCCTGTCTCAGTTACGGTTCTTTAATGCATAAAGAAAATACTTTGGTGTTTACTTCATATTCCTATTTTGTCACAAATAAGAGACACAACTGAAATAAAAAGATTGAGATTTTTTTTATTCAGAAAAGTGAAGTATGTGGGCATTTAATTCTTTATTATGAACCTGACTTTTTTTGAAACATAAAACCATAAATAACTAAGTTCAATAAAAAGAGCAGAATCACTGTTTATACTCTGAAAGAGCATGAACAAGATTGGAAACAAACGTATCTTATTTTACTCATATACTTTTTACAAAAACAGACTAATATATGTGATTGTCAGAATACAATCTTGTAAATGTATGTTCCTAACTTAAGTATATGTTGTTTTATCTGGGGAAAAATAGAATCAACTTCCTAGAGGGCAATATATGCAAATCCTACAAGCATCTCTTATTCTGTAGTTCCATCAAGTAAAGCAGAGCTTTCACATTTAGAGCATAAGATGGGGTTACCTCCTCATGATTTGCTTGACAATGCTTATTCACCAAACCACAGTAATTGGGTTTCCTACACATTAAGCAAAACTCAAATTATAGTGTGAGCAATGTATGAATCTAGTTTTAAGTGCTCACTGCCAAAACATTATTTTTGCAATGCAAGATGCTGACACTTACATGATTGCTGGCTTCTCAAATAAATTGCATAGTTAGGTGAGCTTGTAGCTCAAAGACCAGAGTGTGGAAACTTCCTAAAGACAAAAGTTAGGCTATATGGAGAAAAGTCCTTGCAGAATATCTTATTCTCAATCATCCAGGTATTACGTGATATAACTAAGTGAAATGATATTGTGTCAGGTTTTGCAATACTTTGCTACCAATTTAGCAAATCTTACAGATTAGAAAGGGCAGTCCCAGGTAAATTTATTGTAGCATTCGTGTTAATTGGCAGCTATCACCATGAAAAATTATAGGATACCAATCATTTCTTTCTCAGATGCAAATACTGTAGATTATTCTTGCAAATTCTTTTCCATTTTATTCAGCCTCTGTGCTTTCTTGCATTTTTTACCCCCTACTTTGTCTCAGCAATGCAAATACAGTATATTACAGCAACAATACTGGGAAAGAAAAACTTAATTAACACTACTGATTTGTTGCATCCTGTTAAAGCCCTTACCAGCTAAAACCAATATTATATAGACAATCTATTTACCTGCAACATCTGTGAAAACAAATTTGTCATAAATATGACAGCAGAATGAGTTAAACAAACTGCTCTTTGGACTGAATTTGCTATACAATGGTTGCCCCTCATGACTCTTCATACCATGTGATGGAAACAAACTGTGAAAAGTATAAATTATCTCCTATGTAAAATAAATGTAAATCAATATTTGTCAATTCAAGGAAGCAGAATTATTTGCAGTAGTAGCATTTAATAATATTATTTTCCCTGGCTTGCTAAATAATATTCCAGAATTCCAGTTATTTCCTTCAGGTCATTAAGATTCTTCCCCTATGTCCAATTATACACTTTAAATTGCTTTCAAAATTCTTATTGTCTTTCCTCAATCTTTTTCTCCCCTGCTTGTTTTATAAAACTCCTCTGCACAACTCAACTGAATAATATGGTATTATACTTCAGCCTTCCTCAAAATGTGGTCTTGCACCATTGTCAGATTCCAAATTCCATTAATCCTGCTGTTATAATGGTAGCTGAAATAATTTGGAGAATACTGAGTTAGGAAAGCCTGCCATATAAAATAATGCCTATTGTTTTATTCTCTGATTCCTTTTCAGGTTTCACAATAGTAATCCCCCTCCCTCACAACTTGGTACCTCACTGAATATGGTGATAATAAATTCCATATTTATAGATAGTTCAGCTGTCTTGGGAAGGCTCCTGTGCATAATTTCAGGGGCATCTACAGGGATATGTGTCAAAAATGCAGCGAGAAGCAGTATCTTGCCTTTTTTTTAAATCCCTTGTTACAGTACCTGATACTCCTACAGTACCTGGGCCTTGGACTGGTACCAGCCTACAGCTTGTTGGAAACCAGGCTGCACAAGCAGCAGATGAGCAAGCAAAGCTTCACTTGTCCATGCATAGGATTTAGGTTCCCCCTAAATCATTCCCCCCATCCTCTGTGGAAGACAGATTTTCTTCTGAGCCAGAAGAGTTGGGGACTGCTGCTCTATAGCATTTAATTATTTGTTTTATTACATTTGGGTCATCAACATCTGGATATTTACAATGGACATAGATCATTCCTACCCTGTTTTTTTATTTTTTTACATTTGTTTCTCTCTAATTTTGAGAATTAGACTTTTAAAAATATCTCTAAACACTCCACTTAAATTTCATAACTTTGTCAATGATATCTGTGGTACCTCTTCACTCCACATGCCTAAGTCTTTGCAGCATAACTAAACTAAACTTTGCAACTTTTATAAACTAAAACATAGCATAGCTGGCTAGGGAATTCTGGGAGTTGAAGTCCACCCATGAATTCAATAACAGGACTCTAGGGGATTCAGAGGCATTGGCAATTTTTATCATCAAATTCTAGAGACCATAAAGACACCAATCTCTACCATGTTCTATTATGAATATCCCCAATGCTGGATTAATAATGTATAGTTCGCCTAAAAAATAGACCTTGACTGGATTGTTTAGTGTTAATAACTAAATAACATGTTCTGGAAAAAAGGAGGGAAATCATAGGGGAAAATAATGTGAAGAACATCCAATTATTTTCATGAAACATCCTTTGGTATAGTGTTAGGGTTTTTTGTAAAGCCTTTCCAGAAAAACATGGCTCTTCAGGAAGAAGCTGAAATAAGGGAAATGGAAACAGGTGTTTGGAAAACCAAAACTAGACACCAAGTGGCTGTAAAGGGACAAAAGAGAACTATAGACTGACACACAAAATGTTTTAGTATACACAATATAGGTATCTCTAGATTGCAGCAGGATAGAAATCTGAAAAATAATAAGATCACAAAAATGAGCAAACTACTGTAAGTTCTCTAAAAAGTTTGAAGAATGAGAAATGTATATGGAATCTTACAGAAAAAAGGAAGCTAGTTTTGTGACTTAAATTACTTTTTCCAAGCAAAGAGAGGTGAGTCCCGTTGCTGTCAAATACTATATGAAAGTGAGTAAGAAAAAACATAAAACCACCCAAACAAGAGAAAAGGCATTATGTGATATCCATCTTTTTTTTAAAAGTGAGAAAAGACTGTGTTTAATACACCTATCAAAGAGAAGACCAAGACTTCCAGACAGCACATGGGGTTAGTTAAGGAAGATTAAAATCCAATTTAGGAGTGTAAATATCAGGTGTAATTTAATGTATCTAAATGAATAAATGGCTTTTTATGTTGTTTAAAGCGGCAATCGTCCTTACACTTATTTGCCACGTTAAAACAATGGGGCTTTCTTCTGAGTAAGCATGGATGGAATTTGAGCAGCCAAGAAGGTGAATTGAGCTAAACATGGATGACAGGCGTTTGTTCCCTCTGCAGTCATTTCCCACCACTGTGCTACTTGGTGGCCACGCCTCAATCACCGAAGCACTAAAGATTGACCTTCGAAGAACCGCCCTTTCTCCAAAATGCATTGGTTCTTCAAGATGCCACTCTTTGCTCTTTCTCGAATGCGAGTCTATTGGCTGTGGCCCTTTCTGGCGGCGGCGGGGGTGGGGGAAGGCTAATTGAAGAGCGGGAGCGAGGGCTTCAGTTGAGAAGATTAAAAAAAAAGTCTTACGCCTCCTTTGAAACACCGCCCTCTACTTGAGCCTCCATTGGCGGAAACTGGCTCTCTGTCAGAGCAAACTCTTGTTCTTATTGGCTGAGGATGCCGCAAGTGGATGTTTCAGACCTTAGCGGTGGCCGCTCCCTCCCGGCTTGAAACCTAGCTGCTGGCGGTGAGTTAGAGGCGTTTGAAGCTGGAACAACGCAGTGGGTGGGGCGCTGGGGCTCTCCGAGAAGGTATTAGTTATCAACTCTTATCTTCCTGGCGTAAGAAAAAGGAGTCGCGTCGTCTCGTCTTAAGGCTTGTGGCCGGACTCAGGTGAAGTCCCAGCTTGGAATTGGTGCGGGAAAGGACGGGAAACGTACAATACGGCGCATGATTTTCAGTTTGGCGCCCGCGGGTGAAAGGTTCATTGAGAGGCGGGCGGTTGTGGCTTAACTTCTAAATTCCCTTTTTACGCCAAGTGCGCTGGAGTCCGGGAAGTGCCACCCATTGTGGACGTTGCCTTTTTGGGGGAAGGTGTCGCCTTTCACCTCTGCCTGGGGCTAAGGAAGCCTCTTCCACGCGCAGGGCCAAGGGAACGGTTGCTCCCACGTTTTCTTTCTCTGATGCTAGTCTTGCCTTGCTCCGACTTCACCTTTCCCACCGGACAGGAAGAATTTTTAACTGAAGGTGGGCTGGGAAAAAGTCAGGTGATTTCTCCACACATGCCCCCCCCCCCAAATTACCTTTCTCTTACTCTCTCTTTTCAAACGACTAGATTTTTTTTAAAAAAGGCTTCCTTGGGAACGGTTAAATCTGCTTTCCTCTCGCATCCGCGCTTGCAATTGGTCCCCGCACCTTCACGGATCGTAGGGGGGGGGGGGCTTTGCGACGCTCCCCCCTTAAGTTGCTTTTGGAAGGCCCCCCCCCTTTTTTTTTGAGGGGGGGGGAAAGAGCGGAGGGAAAGAGCGCTTAATGTAGTAGCAGCTGCTTGTCAGGTCGGCGATCTTGAGTCACGGGCTGGCAATCTTGTGGCAGGCATTGCAATGGGCTCGGCTTCCGCCCGTCCAACTTGACTTCCTCGTTAACTCTGCGTTAAACAAGGCAGGAAAGGAAGGAGGAAGGAGTGACGGGGGCAAGACGAAGCTTGTAAGCTGGAGCCCTGCAGCTTTGCTTACCCCATTATTAAGTCGGATGGAGATTCATTCTACCTCTTCTCTCAGCGAGCTTTTTTACTTTTGGGAGGGTTGATTAAAAAGGCGGCGAAATAGGCCTGCTCATCAGCTTTTCTTCACATCTGGTAGGGTTCTGCATGCATAATAGCTAAGTCGTGCCAAAGCCATCATAGAAACGAGAAAATGATTGATTATATATATATATATATATATATATATATATATATATATATATAGATAGAGAGAGAGAGAGAGAGAGAGAGAGAGAGAGAGAGAGAGAGAGAGAAAACCTGGAAGAACATTGCAGCTGGTTTTCTTGCTCATATGCTGCTAAAAGAAATGGTACATTTCGAATAAAAATCAAACCTTAGGTACATATGCTTTGAGATGCTGACTTATCCCTATCTGACATTACTCGCTCATGCTGCATTGTGTGACTGGAACAAGGTTCCCCCCCCCCCCCCATGCTGGAGGTTGTGTGCATTTGTCACTTTACCATTCTTGTTGCAGCTTTTAAAGTTATGGTCTGGATGCTTAAAAGTCTTGAGAGAAAACCATCCTTCAAATTGCACAGTAACTTGTCAAGCGCACTTTGGGTTATCTTTTCAGTGTAGAGTAACATTGTCATTTCAAACCTTGATTGCTACAGTAATCTCTTCCAGTAGAAAGGTTTATATGCTATTCAACAAAAATGGATTGGTTGAACTTTGCATTTTTGTATTTTCTTTCAGTATATAATTTAATGCTTGTATCCTGTCTTTTACACACTTTACATCACATACCTAAGTGACATAGATTAAAATGAATACTTTCATGTAGTGTTTAAAAAGTTGTGGAATGTAGTTTATTTCTGCAAGGATAACTGTATTTAGCAACATGCAGTCTAACTTGCTGGCACATTTGAGAAAAATAGCATCATAGTTGTGTTTATCTGGAATAGTGACTTCCATGTGTATAACTAATACCTGAACTGGCCACAAATAATCTTTGAGTACATGTAAATCTGCTTATACTGCAGTGTAATTCAGATTTATGGAATAGCTTTTGCAAATAGTAAACATTTTTGTGATATTTATTTCTGAGCATTTTTGCTAATACTACCCTTTAAGTTATGTAAATGAAAAATTGGGGTGATAAAATAAGCATGTTCCCTTTTTGAGAAAAACTAATGAATGAGCATAGATTCTGAGATTAACATAATCCTGCAAATATAGTTTCTCCTCTCAAGGATAGGTGTGTTACAATTGACTGCAAGTAACAACTGTATAATCAGTTACTGCTTGCATAGAGAGATTTCTAACTTAGTCACCAGGTGAAAAATAGGTTCAGGTATTTTGCCATTTCAGTGAAACCTTTGCACAGGCTCATACTGTCTGATTCATGCAGTTGCTGTGTGTGGAGACTAATATTGTCTAATATATAAAGTTGCTGCCTGGAAATTTGGTGCCATACATACTGAAATGAAATAATTTTAAAATCAATTAATTTGTTAGCTGAATGACTTCAAATTCCAATATATTATGTAATTATCCTTTTATGAGGTTACGTATAATTTTATATATTTGAAATTGATGTCAGCTTGCTTGTTATTAAAGTTTGGGAAATGTAACTAAACCTTTGTTTACGTAGTTTTGGCAGATAGGATTATTTTAACAGCAGCATAGCTACAATACATTTCATTCTTAGTGTATGTATGTTTTGTTATTGCATTCTTCTGAAAAGTTTATTCTTTTTTTTGAATCTAATATACCCTGCAATTTTCTTGTGTCCTAACCAGGTTCAATCTTGCTTTGCATTTTCAAAACAGGCAAGGTTGGCTAGGTGCTGCCACCTACTGTAATGAAGGCAACAAACAATTCTATAGGGCTACACTTTTATGTTTGATAGAGTACTATTATATTTCTGATTACTTTGATAATAGTTAACTCTCTAGCAAAGTTTGGATAATAGTTACAACACCCAAAAGAGACTAGGCAATATTTAATTGCCATATGTACAAAGAATTACTATATAATTTTTTGTCAATTTTTCTCAATATCTGAGTGATAAATTTGACCATAATATTTCAATACATAACCTTTGACTTTGACCTTCATAATATTTTAATACAAAACCTGTTACCCCACTCTCTTCTCTCCAAAACTTGTGTGCATTTCCCTTGATTTAAGCAATTGACAGTAAAGGAATAGTGATCGTTGGTATATTATGCCATGTGCACATCATTGCACTTCATAACTTAAAAGATGAAATTGTCATTCTGTTTGATGATTAATAATGTAAAAAATGTCTGTTTGGAAATTACTTACATAATTCCTAGTTACTTTTTAAAATATGATTATAAACCCAAAAAAATAATTTGATACTAAAATCTATGGTTGCCAGTAAATATATTACTACTAATTTGAGACCAAGAAAAAAATAATATAAAATCTGTCTTTTCCAAACATTTCTCAAGATAGCATGAAATCTACATTGTTCAAAAAGCCTAAGTGTTGATAGTTGTGGAATATTTGAACAGCATTTGACATAGTTTTTGATTTTTTGGCATTAATTACAAAACGGTAAATTAACTCACAGAATTATAGCATAAATATAGTTCTGTTATATATTTATGCAATTGTGATTGTTCCCCCATGTGTAAAACTTTGTCATGTTTTTTGTTTGTTTGTTTGTTTGGTAGGAGAAAGGAATTATTTTACTTTTGGATATGATTCGGTAGCAGGAGTGAAATTCCACCACCTCTGCTTGGTTTGGAGAGGTGGTAGGGACTATTTGAATCAGTAAAAAAATCACCCCTGTTGCTAATAATGGGCCACACCCACAGAGCTGGTAGGGAAAAAAATTGAATTTCACCCCTGGGAGTTAGTTTTTTTATTTAAAATATTCCAACTATTGGTCTTAAGATAGAATTGAAGAACACATAAATGTGCTTAAAGTACTTTTTGAAAATATGCTGATTTTTGCTTCTGTTAGATGTACTATTTCAGTGACTTAATCCAGTGGCTTTTTTTCTTAACTACAGAGAACATTTCAGCATTTTGTGTCACTCTCAGAACTTGCCAAAGTACTGGATGAGGATAGCTTGCAGATTTATGTGGTATTATCTTAAATTCTGGAAAGAAATGAGTCAGTGCTGCCCGAATGCAGGAAACAAAAATACACATGGGAATTCATTGCAGTAGTTTATGAGGTGCCATATTGGAGAAAAATTGCTTCCAGGATACATGAGAGAGTTTCTGCTCCCCTTTTTTCCATCATGGGTGGATGTTGGGCTGATTCTAGCTTTGTTTTAAGCCATTGTAAATCTACGCTTACTTTAGTGACATGGCAAATCTTTTTGATTTCAAAAGCATCTTTGACTGGAAAGTGCTACTGAATGGAGTGTTTTGGCCTCTTGTTGAAGTGAAGGAGCGCAAGAACTACTTGCCTTAAAGTGCATGTGTCGCAATTTGCTTTGTGTTCCCATAGGCAGCTAGTGTTCAATAGGAAAAAAGTAGGCAGGAATTCATTCTTCCTTTTTAGTCTAGGGTACATACTTAACTTTCTGTAACAACATTCAAGTTGTTTTCTTTTGGAAAGTGCACTCTTAATAAACTAGCCTAGGATTCAGAAGAACTTTATTTTCACCAGTCTCGAGAAATGTCAGAAGCCAATTGTATTTTCAATGTAGGATTTGCTTTCTAGTAGAACTTAGCTTTAATAGCTTTTCTTTCCTATTCTTACTTAAATGTGTGCCTGACATAGAATATACAGTATATGAGAAAAACTTTCTCACCTGTACACCTGGAGTGCTCAAAGTTTGAGTTGAAGGGAGTTACACATTTTTGAGTGTCCAGAAAGGCTGAAAAATGGAAGGGTTTCCCCAATACCTGGGGAAGGCTGGAGGGAAAGAAATTATGAGAGACATGGTAGATGGAGGATGAGGTGTGAGCCTGGGCAGGAACCTGTCAAAAAAAGAGTGTGGTACCAGACTTACCATTTTGGATAATCTCTGATAAAATTGGCACACTGATTTGACTGCCTCTATCACTATCAATAGTGTGCGGATGGTGATGTAATGGTTTGATTTTGATAACTGATTTATGATTGCATTTATTTCTTATCTGAGAAATCTAAAGTATGAGGCCACCTTCCAAGAAAATTATAAAGAGCTAGAACAAGAATGGTCAATGTATGCAGCTACAAAATAATCTTATGACTAGACCTCCCTGGAGTATCCTGGGTTCTCTGAGATGGAATTTACCAGCAATAAAGAAGCAGTGATGTAGTAATGTAGTGTCTGAGTTTATATGGCCTGTTAGGCCAAAATGTAGTTATCTAGCTTTGCTGTTGATTAGTTTTGCACAGCACATTGTACCACTAACTAAACAATTGGTTAGATCAGAATACCATGACTCATTACCGTATATACTCGCATATAAGCCGATCTCGCATATAAGCTGACCCTTAAAAAAACTGCTCCAAAATGAGGAATTTTGCAAAAACTCACATATAAGCCGACCGCCAAATACCATGGTGTGTTGTTTGGGCTAATAACAAAAGAGTATCAATATGAATGCACTGATGAAGGTTCATTATCAAAGCATTTGTGTAGGAAACAATATTAAGTTAATTACCCAGTATGTAAAGAATCTGATGTTTGCACGTGACGATCGCAAACACGAAAGCGGTCACGTGAATGATTAACCAATCACAGTGTGTTATGATCAGGCGATAGAAACAGCAAAATGGAGGCGCCCAGAGTAAAAAAAAAAGTGCTTAATTAGATGTAATTATGTTGCATTTTATTTGAGGTACAGTTAAAATTAATATTGAAATTGAGTTGTAGTTTGTCTATTTAGTGCAGTCTCAATTTTTATGGCTGTATGTATGACTGAATGGTAATATCGATGATATTGCGTGATCTGAGAAGTGGCGTCAGTTCGTTTGTGTGAGATCAGATTTATGCGTGTATAAGCCGACCCCCTAATTTGATAAAAAAAAATATTGAGTTTTAGAGTCGGCTTATATGCGAGTATATACAGTAACTATGTATTTAGAAATTATTTAAACATAGAAAATAATAAATATATAAAGATGTATTTTTCTTTTCTCTTTTAATTATATTTACCAAATGATTCTAGGATAGATCTGGGAGGACAATATGAATTGTTATAAAATAAACTAAGTAAAATATGATTATTTGATAAAATATGAATGAATAAAAGTATAATCAATGATTGATTAATAAATATATTAATGTACTTGACATTTGATTGAAAATATGAGAGGATATATAATGTAATTGTAATAGAAGACTACGAAATGGTTGCACAAAATAATATGTACCAACCGGGACACTGTATGTATATATATATGGAAGATTATGTTTTTATGTTATACTTGTTTATGTTTGTTTTAAAATCAATAAAAAAATTTTTTTAAAAAAAAATTATTTAAACATAGCCTTTGTAAAGCTATATTTGGTTTAAAAAAGTAGTACAAATTTTCTATGGACTGTAGACTGGATGCCTGTTTTCCAAATAAAAATTGAAACATTGTTTTTTGGGGAGAGATGTCATGAAATAATACAATTCATGTTATATTTACATTGTAACAGTTTTACTGATGAATTTAAAATTAACTTTTTAATCTTTTGTTTTAAGTACTTCTCCTACAAGATGAATATGGATTTTGTGTTGTTACAAAAGTGTCAAAGAAGCCTCTGTGTCTCATCTGAGCAATCTGCCTGCTCCAAGACTTGTTTATTTGACATGTTGACTGAGTTAATGGAACTGGGTCCAGTAACATCAGGAGAACTACAGATTGTCTTTTTGGCAAAAGTTAATAATCTAGCAACAGCTACAGACATTCCTAAAATTGTACAATAAATTGTGCATTGCTAATACCAATATTTATTAGTTATTTCTTTTATTCTGTCTTGTCCAACCTGATAAAGCAATAACCAGTTTCCGAAGTATTTTTTCACTGATTTCTGTGACAGAAATTGGAAAAAATCATTTACAACTATTTTGGCTTGATGGAAAACAGTTTTGTTTGTAAAGCACTAGTTGATCTTAGATTGTATTGAAAAAGTAGAATGGGGTTAATACTTGGATTAGACTAGGAAAAAACATCATGGAAGAAGACAATGACAAACCAAACCATTTCCTGATAATTGCCAATAAAAGGATATGGACACATCCACATAGTCACTAGGAATCAAGTTTGACTTAAGAGAGACCATTACCTTTTATCCCACAAGTGTGCAGAACAATCATTGCTTGCTTGTTTTTAATCTAAGCTTATCCAATATATCTGCTCTAGAAGAAGCAATATTAATTGTGTGTAGACTAGCCTATGAAGTGTGTGTTCTTAGCGAGGCTGGGCAAGAGGATTCAAATGGTTACAAATTCTCTTAATTAAAACTTTTGATTTTCCATATAAAAATAGCCTAAACATTTTATTAACTGATTGCTACAACTGTATGAAAATAAAATATTTCTTTTTAACAATACCATTGCGTTCAATATTGTATAAGGAGACTAAATGCAAAATTGCTTCAATTAAAAGAGCAGATGAAATGTTCTGTTTTAGAGAAAATTCAATTAATGCAGATTTTTTGTAACAAATATAGTACCAGTTCAAATGCAAACAGTGCTTATATTTGATATTGTATTTTTTTGATGCAAACAAAGTGACATTTAGTAGGAAACCCTGAGTTTAAACAAATGAGCTGTATTTGGCTTATTGGCCAAAATTTTCTTGTTTGTCTTCTGGGTTAAAGTCCAAATTACAAAAGATGGTAGCAGTTTTCCATGCTTAGCATGGAGCAACACAACTCAATGCTATTCTCAGAGCTCTAAGTGAATTTGGCAGATTAAAAAGTCAGGAAAAAGCAGGGGAAGGTCTGTGGGGTTCAAGCCTATGATTGAACCATCCTTTCTGTTTCTAAAATACCTCTCACCTTATGTTGCTAAATTGTTGGTTTGATTTGAGGTTAGCCTGGTTTGTGAACCCAGCCTGCAGTTGGTGGATAGTTTCCTCATTAATCTGTTGAACTCGAATGGATTATGACTAGTGTGGCCTCAAAACATGTTGGTTTGTGACTCATATTAATAGTAGACACAACCAAGTATAATTGCTAATGACTCTGAAAGTGTCTCTTGATTTTCCGTTTGCAAAAGCAATTATATTAAATAGCTTTCTGTGGCCAACACCCAGTTGCATTTTCAAGACCTTGAACTTTGCACATCATCTTCAGCCATTAAAGTTTTTGACATATGGGATTTGAGTTCTACATTGTTTGTATAATATATTAAAAAAATTATATGACATGCAAACCATGTTTCATACCATTTGTTCATATTTGAAGATATTTTGAAGAAGTAAAAAAATGTTAGATAATGCAGAACATTTTGCCTGGCCTTTTATAATAGAGGAATTGTGGCTGTTGAAAAGGGACGTATCTTGATTTCCTTTGTTCAGCTTCAGGAAAGATAAGTTCTTTTTCTTATGATGTAGTCTTGAAGCTTTGTATAATTTGATGTCATTATATCATTTGTCTCTATTGTGCAAATTATGTGGACGGTAAATATAATTACATGGGACCCAGTGTGATGGAGTAGATAAAGAATAAGGGGATGACGGTTTTAGTTCTCTGTCTGCCACTGATATTCCCTGAGATTTTGAGCTAGACCTTCTCTCTCAGTCCAGCCTATCCTCATCAGGTTGTTTTATGAGAGACTATTGTGTATATTGTTTTGAGTTCTGGTACAAAAGACAAGATAGAAATAAAATAATCTGGGCTCCGGGCCTTGAAGTACAGAAGCCTGCTGATCATCTGCTACATTCCTGCCCATTGAACTGCCTTCTTCCAATTAATTTTCTTTTATATATAATCTACCATAACCATATACTATAGCTGGTGGTGGGGCCCTGCTATGAAGAGAGGCATCACTCCTTATTTCTTTTCCATCTCCAAAAATCTCCTGCCCCATCTTGCTTATGCCCTTGAATGGAAATAAACTCTAAATAGAGATGGAGTTACTACCATTGTATATATTTCCACCTGAAATCTAGGAAGCCTGTTAAGAAATGCCTCATCATTGGGTACCAGTACTGGTGTAACTGATATGAATTATAATTTATAGTTGTAGGAGAGATTTAAGTTCTGAGATACGTATTTAGAGTAGCAAGTTTGATGTTGATACAGATTATGGAGACTGGGGATTAGCAGGAAAATGGCAGTCCAGTTTTCAGATCTAAATGAATGGGAATACAATTGCTGCCTAAGCAGAAGAATAAAATTAAGTTACTGGCTCTGATTGGAAATGTGCTGTGTAGTTATTGTTGGCAGTAGTTTAGATGTGCTTAAAGTCTGTGAGGAAAGAAAGAATTTTTGCTTTGTTTATTCCATCATAAACAACGCCTTGGGCCTATCTCGAAGCCTCTGTTGCTTGGGAGACATGAGCCAAACCCTTTAAGCAGCAGGGATGGGCTGTAGTTTATGAAAATGCTGTTCTAGTCTTGAAGTAAGAGAGTAGTCACAATGAATGTGTTCTCCTTCTGGAATGTTTTCCTTGTGGAACGCTGTCTCTTCTCTACCAAGAAGGCATCTACTTACTGCACGTATAGTAACAGGAAATAAATGTCACAGAAAGTATATTATGTTAGATTTAATTTGGAATAAAATATATTCCAGACTTTTAAAGTGTTGGGTTGTTAAAAGTTGAGCTTTAGTGTGCTAAAAATGAAGCCTGAACTATTTTTATAACCTGTCTCCAGAAGACAAAATGCCATTTCTTTTTAACAGTTTCTGTACTTTGCAAGCTCAGTCAATTCCTATCAGTTTCACTTTTGAGTACAGCATGGCCTAACATTTGTTTAGTTTGCCATTTGCTATCACATTAATTTCTCCTACTTTGTCCCTTCCAAGTGCTTTTTTTCACAGATTCTCTGTACTGTAAAACATTTCTTTGATTTATGTCATATTTTACTTTAGTGGTGATTTTGATGAAAAGTAGGTCATGTTACTTATTTGATTTGAATTTTAATAACTTTTTATTTCTGAGCTTAAGCCACAGTGGCACAGTGGTTAGAGTACAGTACTGCAGGCTACTTCTGCTGCCTGCTGCCTGCCTGCAATTTGGCAGTTGACATCTCACCAGGCTCAAGGTTGACTCGGCCTTCCATCCTTCCAAGGTGGATAAAATGAGGCCCCAAATTGTTGGGGGCAATATGCTGACTTGGTAAATTGCTAAAAGAGGGCTGTAAATCACTGTGAAGTGGTATATACAGTAAGTCTAACTGCTATTGCTATTAAGACAGCATCCATATTATTCCCTCTTTTGTTTCTCCCACAACCACGATCCCATGGGGTACCCTGAGTGAATGTGACTGGCCCAAAGTCACCTGGTAAGTTTAAATGGATGAGGATAGGCTAGAACTGGATCTCCTTGCTTCTAATCCAACACCTTAACCACTGCATCGCAAACATTGCTTTTAATAAAACTGGCTTAACCAGCTAAGCTTATTAGAATACTATAACTTGACAGTCATTATTTTTTCTTCCTCACTTTTCTTACTTACCCCTACATAGATTTTCCTAAACTATTTTAGAGCCATTTACTGCAAATCTGTTTCCTCCTAAAGAATGGCACTGGAAAACCACTGCTTTCAAGTGGTCTATTTGCCATCCCTTGAAAGCAAGGCCAGCAACATGCAACCTTTGCAAACCCTTGCATTCAAGGATTGGAACAGCAGTCCAGAAGGACAGCATGATTGATGGTATTGAAGGCTGCTGAGAAAACAAGAAGAAAAAGGATGGATGAGTACATCCCACTTTCATGGTCATCAGTGTCAACTCAATCCCATAACCTGGCTTGAATCTTGACTGAGAGGCATCTACTACGGATTGGATTAAAACACTAATACTAATATGTACTAATACTGAGAAAATACTTTTTTTTTCAAATATCTTTGAGCCAGCCTCAGTCATAGGTTGGCCTTGAGGTAGAATCTTTCAGGTCTTACTGCAATAGCTTTACTGAAAATATGAAGGCCATCTCAGTATTAGCACAGAATGACTGGATTACTCCCTAGTTAGTCAATGTTAGATCCTTTTGAGATTTCTGTCATTTGTTCCTGTGATATTTTCCCAGGTAGTGAATACATCTATTAATTAATATTTCTCAATCTACCTTTGTGTCTATCATGGATAGAAAACTATTCATCTATTTTAGGTAAGGTATAGGAGCAGAAAAACATTCTCTGCCTGCTGGATTGCAATGTATTGGGGGAAAATGGAGGTCTAGATAGTTAAATGCCAAAGCTTGAATAACAAACTGAAGTAAATAGTTAAAGAAAAATAGTTAAAGAAAATAGTTAAAGAAAAAAATTAACCAAAAAAGAAGCAAAGCCCAAACCATGGTATCATTGAGAAAAGCAATTTAGATTTTTATATTAATTTTTAGACAATATTTGTAAAATACTTAAATGCCAGAATTATTTCTGTTCTTTATAAATAATAGGAAGTGCTTTCATGCCAAGTAGATTTGAAAAGTTAGATTTTTCATCAAGTATGAATTGCTCATAATTAAATCAGTGATGGCAAATACATGGTCTTCCAGATGCTGTTGGCTTCCACTACTGTATCGGTCATGCTGGGAATTGTATTTCAGTAATATTTGCACTGCCTGAGACTGTTTTCTTCTAATAAACATTTATTTGTTTTACTGAGTTTTGCAATTCAGTCTTCCTTGCTGCAGATTTTGATTTTACAATAACAGTACAGATTAATTCATGTCAAATGTTTCAACACTTCACCCAACACATTATGCAATGGGAAGGTTTTAAATCCTACACAATTTTAAAGAGATTAGAAAAACAGGACACTTTTTCTTCAAACACCCTTGCTCAATTGAAAGAGGTTTTAAACCAGTGATTGCTCCAGGCTGAAATCTTCTACTCAGTTATCTAGGATTAAACTAATTGGATTTCCTATTGTAGGGTTTTTAAAAAGATTTTTTATCCCACTTTTATTATTTTTATCATCAACTCAAGGCAGCAGACATATAATATTCCTTCTTCCTCCTGTTTTTCTGCATAAAAATCCCATGAGGTTGAATAAGGCTGATGAGAAAGAGAGAAAGACTTTCTTTGCCAGAACGAAGGTTGAATTAAGAAGGGTTAATTACATGTCTGTATCTGAAGACAACATTTAAATATTAATATATTGTGGATTATAGTGCACAGTGTTCTGATGCCTGCTAGAAAATGGGTTTTCCCACTTGTTCAATTTTGCCTGCTATAATCTTGCCTTAGGGTCACTTTTGCTTTGCATCATTACTAACAGGATATTAGTAATCTAATTGATTCTTGTTTCATAGCTTGAAAAGTCAAGGAGTTTATTGCCGTACTGGTCATCTCAGTTAATGACTAATTTAGTACTAGGAACTTGTACATTTCACTTCTTTTATAGACTTTTTAAATACTCAAGTGCTGCTAGCCGATCAGTTATAATCTTGCATTTCTGGCAGTGACCAAATTCTGCTTCGCTGCCTTTAAGTTGAGAATCTAAATTCTTTTATGCTTTTTATTTTTAGGCAACTTTTAAACAACAGCAACAGAAATCCCATTTCCCCCCTTTCCTCCTGTATTTGGTCTATGACATTAAATTGAATACTTGAAAGTACCTTTAGAGTAGTTCTTTCATTAAGTATATCTGCTTGAAAAACTGTATATAGAAAATGTCAAATAAGCCTTTCTAATATTTGGGAACCAACTCACAATAATTATTTGTAAGTATTATGCAGAGATTCTACAGAAACAGACTTCCTGCTGTGAAGTATTGTAAGCTGCCCAGAATCACTGTAACAGTGAAAAAGATAAATGAATGAATGAATGACAACATGGTTTTAGATTTTGATGTCAAAAGTAAATGCAGCGTTGTGTTTTTGTCACTAATGACAAATACTATCGGAACAACTACCTAGACATAGTCCTTAGAAATGGGACGTTCAACATCCATGCAGATGCTATAGAATAGCCAATAAACCAGGCTGTATAATTCTATCAGTTTTCACAATCAGAGTCTATTTCGCCCTATAGATTTCACTTAATCTACATAATGGCCTTATTAATTTTACAGCATCGGTTATTTAGTTATAATTTATGACTTCTTTTTGTTGCTGTATGGTTATGTTTTTTTCTTACCTTTAGTACCTAGGGAAAGAAATATAGTTTCATTAGCAGAACTAACTAACTATAAGCATATAAAGAACTTTGACCCTATAGGTTGCAAAAAGGTCAGTATGACTTCATGTTTGTTTGAAAAAATAACAAACTAGTTTGTATTTTTAGGGTATGAAACCTTCCAACCTATCACATAATGTTTCCTTGAAAGTTTTTAAATGTAACAGAAAAAATATTGTATCTTTTTCCAGTAGGTTGCCTATGGTATTCTCCTTTGTGGTGGAGATAGCATCCAGGATTGGGTTGACCTCATGCTGCCAGCTGATTGGACTGAGTCTGTCAGATCTGTGAGGATGTTCCCCTGTTACCAACCAACAGTCCCCAGAATTAGACTCAGTCAAGCAGCTAGGACAATTTTTTGTTCCAAAAATTAGAACATTAAAACAACAAATATCAGTCGAACCCAAACCTGAACACTATCTAGATGACATCTGGCTCCCGGTCTACCATCTGGGTGGCTGTCAAAAAGACAGTCAGACAAGGCTTCAGCCCGGATTGACTGGGGTCAGATCAGCTGAGGGCAATCAAGTAAGGTGGCAATTACCACGGTTGGTGTGATTGAGCTAACCTCTACACTGTGGACCACTTAAGGTTTGGAGGGTTTTTGCGCACTTGTGAAGTGCCGCTTGACGGCTATTAGATTTACCATGGCATCTGGCTAAGGGGCATGAAGAGAGCTGTTAACAAAGATCAGAAGAAAACTTGACAACTCCTCTGATTAGTGATTTTTCTGGTGAATTGCCTGTTTGGGCACTTACACAGAGGTGCAGGAGTAAATTCCAGAGAACGCAGGCTGCCTGACAGCTCAGGCAAAATAAAAAATAACGGATTCAGCTGACAATGCTGGCCACGCGAACAGGAGAGCAGAGGAAACTGCTCATACGACGTTATACCTCTCAGCCCTGAGGCTCCAACCTCTTCAGCTTCCTCTGAAGTCTCCAAGCCAAAAGCCAAGGCTGCAGGGTCTCGAAAGAGCTCAAAGGCAGCAGAGTGCAATAAGCGCTATAGGGACAGGTCGCTGAACAGGTTGTGGGCTAAGGGACAGCAAAAAGCAGCTCAGAAAATCCCTGAAGCTATTCCAAATAGGACGGTGACAGATTCCCGCCAAAAAGAGGAACCCCCATTAGAAGAGTTAGGACTTGTCAGACTGACAGGAGTCAATTCTACTGGGGGAGCTGAAGAGCAATTCCTGTTACAAGAAACAGCTGCCTTCTGACAGCACCACAATGGAGCACAACATCAGCACCACAACATAGCAGTCTATCACTATTCCTTTGCTAAATTCTGGGGAACGTTCGTAACGGGATTGTCCTCATAGTTCTGACAGACTCAGTCCATTCAGCTAGCCGCACAAGGTCAACCCAATCTTGGATGCTATCTCCGCTCGAAGAGAAAAGGAATATCAGGTAAGACCAACACCTCTTTTGTATCGATTGCGGACAAAATGATTCTTAACCAGGAAAACTCTGAATTCACATTAGTTTAATACATATTAATCATTGTCGTATAGGTAGACTTTTGTGTTAGACATTTTGCTGCTTATGACAAGTTTAATATCTTATACTTATCAAACAATAGTAAAATCCCCAATATATAATTATTTTTAGTACTTTTATATTCATTCCATCTTTCATTCAGGAATGCAAGATAATATACACAGTGCTTTCCCTCTCCTCCCCCGTCCTCTCACAGCCATAATCTTGTGAGATAAACTAGGCTGAGAGAAGATGACTGGCCTAAAATAATTCAGTGAATTTTATAGTTGGGAGTGAATTAGAACAAGGGGTTCCATGTTCCTATGATAGTTTCATATTGCTTGGGTCCCCAACCTCTGGGCTGCAGACTGGTACTGGTCTGTGGCCTGTTAAAAACCACTGCACAACTGGAGGTGAGCGAGAGATAAGTGAAACTGAATGCACCAGATCTAGGTTGCATTCCCCTTCCCCCCCACCCCCGGTTCATGAAAAAATTTGTCTTCCATGAAACCGGTCTCTGGAGCCAAAAGGTTTGGGGACCATTGTCATACCATTTAACCACTATCAGGAGGCCAGTAGGGTAATATAAATACTTCTAACAGGATTGATATTGTTTCTCTAATATATAAATAAATATAAGTAAATGAGTTTTTAGGATTCCCTGACGAACCTATTTTACTTTCTCATAATATCTATGGCCCTGAGGTCATATTTTTTTTTTGGTTTGTCTGAAACACATCTTGTAAATGCCAAATTCAGACTTCTGGGGAATATATATTTTTAACCAGGCTTTCTTAAAATAGTCTGGAACACAGAAGTACAAGAGCTGCAGATATTCATGATAGAACAGTGTGGGTGTGTGACACAATGAAACCGATGAAGTAGGATTCTATGTTCAGGTCTCAGCTTTATGAACTTTGGTAATGCAATCTTAATTCAAATTATCATTGCCCCCCCCCCCCCAAAAAAAAAAAAAAAAAAAAAAAAAGACTTGGGTGCTGGTTTTTATGATGGATCCTTGTATCCATTCATGTAATCTGAAGCTCTTCTTGTGGGTACTACTTATATTATATTGCTATCACTCATGAGAAAGTTAGCTTGGGACAGATGATGATAGTGTGGAAAAATCTTGGTAAAAATAGTTTGTCCGTACATAATTGTTTTCAGTGAATTCTTAAATTCCTTGCTTTGTAGGACTTCATGAAGACTGGACTATTACTGTCACATAAGTATATATGCATTGGAAGATTAAAATCCCTTGCATGTTAGCAATAATATTACTTAACAAAGTTTCATTTTTAGAGTTTTCTGAGTTTGATTTCAATTGTTCTCTTGCCTGAGTTATTTATTTATTGTTAGTTTATTTGTATTTGTCTTGAATTGCTCCACATTTAGTTCCAGTTATCACATTTAACTTCATCAGTTTTGCTTATGGCACTTGATGTAAAATACTAACAATTTTTTTCACTAGTTGCCAGGATGAACACAGGACAGTGGATTTCCTGTAGAAGAACTGTTCATTGCTTAAAGGCCGAGTGAAAAAAAATATGAAAGATTTTTCAGAAATAGTATAATACATGAAGCAGATCAGGTAGACTTGAATTTTGTACAATTAATCACACATTGGTGGGAATATGAGTGTCTGAAAAAATGAAACTGCTGTGGAAAGCACTTCTGTACCAACAAATTATAAAACACAAATCAACAACATCCTGAATCTGAGATTATTTTAAAGCGCTCAGTCTTAAATTGGATTCTTTGGCCTGCATGTGCTTAGGTTTTAAGGAGTTTATGCTTCATTCATTAAATTTATATTTAACTCCCTATTCCACATTTAAAATAATTTATTTTCCCATGTAATTGTTTTTTTTTTTCCTACATAGGGTAGAGAGAAGGGCAAGCAGTCCTTCATCAAATATGTGTTTTATTCGATTGGTAAATATTTTTTAATCTGATGAATTAGCCCAAAATGAAATTGCCTTGCAGGAGGTGTCTTGGAATAGAAGGAAATAAGCTATGCTATAGATATTCAGAAGGAGAAGGAGTCCTTGAATGATCAGGAGATCCACCAGACATAACAACCCTACATTCTCTCCTGTAAACAGCTGCAGTCAATTAATAAATAGATGCTTTACTTAATTGTAAGCATACTGAAGGTCAAAGTAATTTGCTGTTGTACTGTGTTTCACCCTTAAATGGAGACTCTTCCTCTAAAGTAAAGCTTGGCTGTTTAGAAAGATGACAGATTTTTGCATAAGTAAATGTGTATTAAGAGTGTCCTACTGCCAAACGTGTAGGTAGAAAGTTGCTGCTGCTGGATGGGGAAGAGGGCAAAGAAATGTGAAGGGTGTACGAGGGTATGGCTTAGGTCAGGAAGGTTGCTCTGGAATTGACAGTGGCTGGTACAAGTATGACACAGAAGGGCTGCAGTGGGGTGCACAGGTGAGGAAAACATAACCCAATTATCTACACTCTTCTTTTCCAGCTTACCCATTACCTTTCTGGGGAAGCCATCATGGAAAGTTGCAAATGGCGATCATGTGGTTATAAAGCATTGCAATAATTCATAAGTGTGAACCACATTATGATAGCTTGTTTATGATGAATGGTTATGGGTTGTCAACATTCCCAGGAAGACAGCAAATATGTCCAGATTAATTGATTGAATTTTGTTGTAAAGCTACATTAACAGAATCTTGCAAAGCAGAAAGTGTAAATCTCCCACAATCTCCTTGAGTAGTGAGAATCTCTTCTGAGCTTCTTGCTCTACTCACATTCCTGTTGCAGGTTATGCCCT
This sequence comes from Laticauda colubrina, assembly GCA_015471245.1. Lineage (NCBI taxonomy): Eukaryota > Metazoa > Chordata > Lepidosauria > Squamata > Elapidae > Laticauda > Laticauda colubrina. The sequence continues at coordinate 48,029,874 of BLBF01000022.1, forward strand.
CTCTTATCTGACTGTTCTCTAGGCAGTATCTATAGCCTCCTCTCCCAAGGTCTTTCTCGCATACCATTAATAGGTTGAGGACTACTTGTAGTAAAATAAATAAAAGTATTACCCCAACTAATTACTATTTGAATATTTTATGATTACTTTGAATATATTTTTCTTCCTAGCATTTTCTTACAAGTACAAGATCTTTTGGTTGCAACAGGAATGGACCAACCAGCTTGTTGCTTGGCATGCCATATGGGCTGAGAGTGGGTAATTGGCACAAAGTCACCCAGCTAGCTTTCATGGCTAAAGCAGGACTAGAAGTTAGTCTCCTGGTTTCTGGTCTGGTGCCTAACCACTACTAGACCAAACTGGTTCTCTCTGTGATTGCTTTAGAATTGATTGTGTTTATCGATTTATGACAATTTGATCATCTGGACTGCATAATTTTATAAAATCCTTATTTAAGTGGCTTTTCATTTAAGGATTTTAGGATTCTGTAAATACTAAGTGCTGATTATGTGAAGCTATAGTCTATAGTCTGTCTTACAGTCTAGTCTGGTATTTTATTTATTTATTTGAATCCCACTTTTATTATTTTTACAAATAAGGCAACAAACATATCCAATACACCTTCTTCCTCATATTTGCCCAACAATAATAATCCTGTGAGGTTTATTTAGGTTGACAGTCATTCAGCTGGCTTTCTTGCCTAAGGTGAGACTAGAACTCATGGTCTGTATATTTCTAGGGTAGTACCTTAACCAAAAAACCCAAAATGACTATTTTTATTTAATACAATTCTGAGATTACCCAACTTCAAATAATCTGGACATCTTATATTTAGAAAAAGTAAGAGTTAAAAAGAAGAAACAGATCATAACCATCCAAAAATACGTCTGTGTTTCCTGGTACTTTTTGGGAAGAAAGATTATGGGCATTTTGCATGCGAATTATGCATTTGCTAATGAAGAATTAGAAACTCTACTACATACATTACAATTGCATACACGTTATAGAAATGAAACCTCAAAATTTATTTACCATTTAACTTTTTTTCTGGAAAGGTAATTGAAATACCATTTTCCTGTTTATGGCTATAATATTACATAACTGAAATATTTGCAGAGCTTTTATTTCAGGCTAATTTTATTTCAGTTGTTTTCGTAAACAACTTAGTTGCTTTTGCACTGTTAAATGGTATATGTTATTTTAATTTAGTTTCAATCTTTTTAAGTATATTAACCACAAAATGTATATTTTAAGAATATGTTAAAATTGAAAGTAACCAAATTCAGCTGGAACTGAAGCATTCATTTTCTGATGGTTTAGGCTCAATATGGCTAAAAAAGGAGAAACAGTTACATAGTTACTTCTGTAAACAAGTTGGAGTTTTAATGTGCTGCTGTTGTCTTGATATACTTAATATCACAATGAGAATAAATTTAATCGACTTCCTGTTCTTTTGTCGTCCAGTTGAAAAACATTTATATATTCAAAATAAATATTGCTCTATACACAAAAGAAATTAAAGGCATGAGATAAGCAGAAAAATGTATGTAGGTCTTCACTGTACTTCTTTATACCCTTTTGCCCCCTGCAAGTTCATCCATGCTTCCACTACATCCATCACTGTCTTCTGTTTCTTAAACTTTTAGAATCTCAATTCTATTCAACTAAAACTTTCCTTGTCTCCACTTTCCTTTCAACTCCTTTACTCTTTCTTCAAATATTTATTTGTGATTTTGTTCTGTCACTTCAATTTTCTCTCATACTGGTCTCTCACTGTTATATTCAGTCCACTCATTTACCATCCATCATCTATGCACTGTTGATCCTAGCTCTTCTTTCTTTATCACACACTCTTCTTAAACCATTCCCATTGCCTTATAATCAGCTTTTCTCTTATTCCTGAGATAACTAATCACTTATAAGAAAATAGGTGGAAGGAGTATTATATTTATTAATATATTTATACCTGGTAAACACGGATAAAAGGAGGGGAAGAGGGAAAGAAAGAGCCGGTTCTTTCCTACATAATTTTTCAATAAAATTATCAGTTCTTTCAGACTTATAATTTCTTCTTTGTTATGTTTTTTAAGTATGATTTCACTTATGCATAAATAATGTTTTTGAAATAGACTTTATTCTAAGCAAATATTAATCAGTTACCATTATCAGTTATTATTGCAACTCCACATGGTCCACTTACTTTGATGATTTCTTACCTCTTTCTCCATCCGTTCTTATCCTTTTATGTAATCTGCCAAGAGTTATTTTGATAACAGTAACATAGAAATATGTTTAATAAATAATATCAGGCTACCATAATTCAGAATTATTAGATCCCCTGTGCATTTCAGAGATAATGTTTTTTGAATTTTTAAATTTCATTTGATAATTTATATGCTCTACCATTTGCCCCTCTTACATTCTAAGTTTCAGTCTTTCACACACAAGATGGGTCCATAATTATTAACCTCTTTTGCCTCTCATGACCTGTCTCTAGGATTGTTATCTAGAATTCTTAAATAAGTCTTTTTGATAGGATATTCAAATTTACTTCAGCTTGCAATAAGTGTAACCCTTGATTTATTCTTATATAAATTGCATCTCTAATCTAATTTCCAATAGAAGACACAATCTCTCATTTCAAAGCTAATAAATGTTTCCATACCTAAGTTACTAGCTTAGTCGCTAAAATAAGTGGGTTTTTTGTTAGACTAAGCTGTATCTAAAGTTAAAAAGTATCATAAAAATATATTTTTCTTGTAGGATCAAACAAATCTTGCCTTAGTTTAATCACATTATTGAAAATAAGGTCGGTTATATTACTGGTATATTATTAAACATTAGGGCTGGTAACTTTCCCCAATTTTTGATTTCCATAAGCTGCTTGAAAATCATGTTGTTTTATACAGTATACTTCCCCCACTTTATAGCTCATAGGAGCTATGGAGAGACAGTATATGGTTGTTTCACCTTTTGACCAGTAGGTTTGGATTACATTACTGCATTAGAACCCTAAATATTTATGAATAGTTTCCTTATATTAAGTGATCTTGTCTCTATTATATAAACCAAAATGATTATGGATCCCATTTCCTTACATTAAATAATTTTGTCTCTGTTATGTAAGCTGAGATGTCCAAATACATAAATTTTAGCAATTCAACAGCTATAGAATGTGTGTATGAAAAGATTGTAGTATCATATGCATAATTATATTAATTATTTTAACAGGTCCCTTACGTTAAACAGTCATGGCTCAGAAAGATGCTGACAAATACCTATATGTGGATAGAAATGTCATCAACAATCCTCTTGCTCAAGCTGATTGGGCTGCCAAGAAACTGGTTTGGGTACCATCAGAGAAGAATGGATTTGAGCCTGCTAGCTTGAAGGAGGAAGTTGGAGATGAAGCTGTTGTGGAGCTTGCTGAGAATGGGAAGAAATTGAGAGTCAACAAAGATGATATCCAAAAGATGAACCCACCCAAGTTCTCTAAGGTGGAAGACATGGCTGAACTGACCTGCCTGAATGAGGCCTCAGTGTTACATAATCTAAAAGAACGATACTACTCAGGGCTAATCTATGTAAGTAATACTTTTGTCTGAGAAGTTATCTAATTTTTATCAGTGTTATAATGGGTTGGCACACTTATTTATGATTGATGTTTTGAAAAACATCTTGTGACTGAAGCATTTTGGAAAATATTTTAGAAATTATTACATTTGATCCTAAACTGAATTTTCTCCTGCAGACATTTCTTTATTTAAAACCTTGGTGGCAGTGATTGTTTATGGTAGAAAAATATTCTTTTTACATAATCAAATGCAACTGCACAGAAAGCTTTGTGGATATATGCCTTCTCCTATGAGCTGCTCAGAGCATCCAGTAGTGGGAGGTGCTTAGTCTCCGCGTTCACAGGCTGAGCTTGATTTGTGGAACGCCCCTCCTCCACCACGCGACTCCTCAGCATTCCCCAGTTTTTGCTCAGCCTTGTGGAAGACAGGCAATGCTTTGGATACTTCCTTGACTGAAACAGGAATATTAGCAGGTTTGACTACAATTCGGTTTTCCTTTGCCTTTTTCCTTTGTCTTTAGCCTTCAATCCTTATCAGTCGGAGAGCCCGGGTTAAGGGAAGCACTGTTCGCGCCCCCCCCCAAAAAAAGGTGGTGGGAGGCTTTTGGAGCTGCTCTGTTCCACCTCCCCACAGCCAAAATTTTCTTACCTCTGCCAGTTTGATCACCGTTGTGTCTTTATTCTGTTTGCTTGCGAGAGGCTTGATATTCATTTTAAAAGTCATCACCCTTACCCCCCCCCGAACGCCATTTCTTCAGTGGGGAAGTCAATTAGGATTAATTCCCCTTTCTTTTACGCCGTTCTGTTATTTGAGAGCTCAAGCTTCGTTTGAGCTCTGGCTTTGTTTGCAAAGCAGGAAGCTGCTGCTGAGAAGCGCGCGAAAAGACTTTAACTGTTGGACTGCCATCTTGAGTGCCACCTCGTGGCTGCGCGCCCTATTTATTCTTTGTGAGCTGTGTGAGGTATTTTCTGCTCAAAGCAACAGAATCCCTTCAAGATTCTGAGAGCTGTCTTACCCTCGTTTTGGCTACCTGCACTCGAGGATAATTAATTTGCCTTTTAAAAATTGTTGGCTAAACCCTCACAGCCTTATTCTCAGTGGCACAGCAGCATACTGATACTGGCAGACAATGCAGCAGCGGAGGAGGAGGAGGAGGAAGTAGATCAAATCTTTCAAATGGCCGAGTCTGAAGTGGGATCAATTCACGATAGCGAGCCCCTGTCAGAGGCAGACCCCTTAGAAGGGGAAATGTCTGAGGATGAAGGTCTTATTCCTGACCAGCCTGCTTTTACAGGCTTATTTCCGCCACAGCTTTTCAAATCTCTCTTGTTTAAAGCAAAGAACATTGCAGGCCTAAACAAGCCAAAACCTTCTGACACACCTGACACTTCAGGGGAGGGACCAGAGGACATGATCTTCATCCAACCGGTAGTTGAAGCAGAGGTAATTCCAGTCCCACCCATATTTTCAGACCCGGTGCAGAAGCAGTGGGCTGCTGCATCAGTATACACCTCCCCAACTGGACAGGATAGGAAATTCCTCAACTTGGACCCTGATTTTGCAAAGTTACTGGGGACTCCCGAGGTAAATGAGCCCATAGTGGCTCTAGCGTCCCCCTCTATTCCCAGTGAGGCACTGGAGGCCTTAAAGCCGGAGGAAAAACGGGCCGAGCTAGCCCTACGCAGAGCTCATCAGTCTGATGCGTGGGCGATCAGATCAGCCACAGCCGCCTCCTTCTTCACGCGGTCGTCTCTTAGATGGCTTCGTCTTTTGAAACAACATATTCCTTCTTCTAACATCAGGACGCACCAAGACATCGCTAAACTTACGGCAGCTGCTGAATTCTCTGCCGATGCTACCTATCATGCAGTTAAATTTTCAGCAAAGCTGGCATCATCCCCCATTGCGGGAGATAGATTGTTTGGTCCTTCCCTGGATCCACTACAAATTGAAACACGCAACAAGAAGAAAATTCTCCCTTCCTTTTTTCGGAAGTCAGATTTCAGAAGCCCCCAGTCCTTTCGGAGGCGATCCTCTCGATCTTTCTATCCGGGATCCTTCTCTTCCAGATACCAGAGACCCCCAGCAGTTAGACCAGGACAACAACCAGATAGGTCCGACTCAGTGGATAGAAGTAGAAGGGGTGGTCAATCCAAAAGATCCTTTCGGGGAACAGGGAACAGGTCCTTTCGGCGACCAAGATAACTCCCGCGACCCAATTCCCATTGGCGGACGCCTTAAGTTTTTAGCTGACCAATGGGACTCATCTACCTCTGACGCCTGGGTCAGAGATACGGTTAGATTTGGACTCGCATTGGAGTTTAGATCCACTCCCCCAAATTCCTTCATGTCATACCCTCCTTCCAGGGACCCGGTCAAGCGTAATCTCATGGATTCCGCTATCCAACACCTACTGGATATACGAGCCATCCAACCAGTAGCGACCAGCCAACAAGGGCAGGGTTTTATTCACAACTTTTCGTTGTGCCAAAAAATTCAGGGGGGTGGAGAGCGAAACTAGATTTGAAACGTCTCAACCGTTTCTTAGTATATCGCAAATTTAAAATGCATACCCTCCATTCAATATTACAGGGCATCAGGAAAGGGGACGTGCTCACATCCATAGACTTGACGGAGGCGTACCTGCACATTGCTATTCGGCCCTCCCATTATAGGTTTCTGAGATTTTGTTACAATAACCACCACTTTGAATATGTGGCCCTTCCATTTGGATTGGCCTCCGCCCCCAGGACCTTCACCAAGGTCCTCGCAGCGCTAGCTGCCCACCTCAGGAACATTCTGGTACGTCTCCAGTGTTATCTTGATGATATTTTGATTTTATCTCCTTCCGCCCATCAGGCAGTCATAGACAGTCAGAACACATTACTATCCCGACAAGAGCATGGCTTCTTAATAAATTGGAAGAAGAGTCAGTTAACACCATCGACTCGGATAATCCATTTAGGGGCGGTTATAGATACAGTAGAAGGCAAAGTTTATCTGTCACCAAATAGACTAAATAGCATTCAAAAATTGGTTAAGGAGATCAGGGCGCTTAAAAGGGTGTCCCTGATGGACATCCAAATTGTTGGGCAAAATGATCTCATGCATTTCTATTATTCCTTGGGCTCGCCTTCACACTAGATCCCTCCAGTGGTTCCTGCTACCGTACCAGCGATCCGGCTGAAGGAACTCCAAACACAAAGTCAGGGTCCCGCCCAAGGTTCTCAAGTCTCTCCTCTTGTGGTCCAAACCGGTTATCAACAGAGGCTGTCTCTTCAAGGAACCACAAAGGCTCATCATCACCACAGATGCCAGTCTGTTCGGAGGGGGAGCTCACATACAGTCACTCACAACCCAAGGCCGATGGTCCGACATAGAACAGTCATGCAGTATAAACTGGCTGGAACTTCGCGCAGTACATCTGGCCCTTCGGAATTTCTTCCCCCAGGTACGCGGTCAGCACATACTGATACTGGCAGACAATGTAACAGCCAAAGCTCACATGAACAAGCAGGGGGGCACACAATTGAAGCAGCTAATGTGGGAAACGGAGCACCTCTGTCGCTGGGCGGAGAACAACATACTTTCCATCAAAGCAGAACACATTTCAGGTCTGTCAAATACACAGGCAGACTGGCTAAGCAGGGCCACCATAGATCAGTCGGAGTGGTGCCTCCACCCATCCCTGTTCCAAGAAGCGACACGGTCATTTGGTCAGCCGGTGGTAGACCTATTTGCTTCCCCTCTCAACACTCAGCTCCCGAGATTCTTTTCCAGGTACCCATCCCAAGGGGCAGAGAATTACAACTCGCTCCGCTGCCATTGGCCCCCGGGGCCCCTGTATGCCTTCTCTCCACTTCCGCTGGTTCCCAAAGTCATCCAGAAGTTACTAGACGTGAGAGCGGAATTATTTCTAGTAGCGCCTTATTGTCCCAGATGGCCATGGTTCGCGGACCTCCGCAGTCACTCAGTAGCCCCCCCTGGAGAATTCCATCAGACAGAATCTCATTAACTCAGGGGCCTCTTCAACATCCGGATCCTCAATGGTTACAATTGGCCGTCTGGAGGTTGAGCGGAGTGGTTTGAAGAGCGAAAAGCTCTCTAACAGAGTTATTGACACTATTTTAGCCGCCAGACGCCCCTCAACAATTCGCATTTACAATGCCACATTGTCAACTTTCTGCAAATGGTGTAGTAAACTTCAAATTGATCCTGCCCCTCCCTCTGTTGCCCAGGTTCTAGAGTTTCTACAGGAGGGACTTGATAAGGGGTTGTCACCTAATACGTTAAAAAGGCAGGTGGCGGCCTTGGCATCAGTTCTCGATCTCAAGGGTCTCAGTTCTCTTTCACATTACCCACACATAAGATCCTTTCTTCAAGGAGCCACCAACTTACACCCTCCAGCAGTGCACCGTTATCCCTCCTGGGACCTTAACAAGGTCCTTGTTGCTCTCACTAAAGGTTCTTTCGAACCTTTGAAATCATCAAGTCTCAAATTTCTCACGTACAAAGTAGTTTTCCCGGTAGCAATCACTTCCGCTCGTCGAATCTTGGAAATTGCAGCCCTGTCTGTCAGACAAGATCTCTGCGTTTTTCATGCTGATCGTGTGGTCCTTTGTCCCGATCCCACATTTATGCCCAAGGTCAATTCGGTTTTTCATAGAGCTCAAGAGCTTATTCTTCCAAATTTTTGTCCCAGTCCATCACAGGGGATGGAAAGACAATGGCATAAGCTTGATGTGAGGCGTGCCCTGCGAATCTATATCAAGCGTACAGCAGCTTTCAGGAAATCAGAGGCATTATTCATGTCCTTTCAGCCAAATTCTCAGGGTTGCAAGGTTTCACCATCTACGATAGGCCGTTGGATACGGGCGGCAATAGCAAAAGCATACCAGACCCAATCTCTGCAGGTGCCTAATGGCATAACAGTTCATTCAACAAGGAGTGCAGCAACTTCGGCAGCATGGGCCACACAGGCATCAATAACTGAAATCTGTCGGGCCACGGCTTGGGCTTCCCCATCGCCCTTCATTAGACACTACAAAATTGATGTGTTTGCTTCTGCTGAGGCTTCCTTTGGCAGAAGAGTTCTGCAACGGGTTCACAGAGATCAGGAGGAGATTCCAGACCAGAAGGAGTCCCTCCTATAGGACAGGCCAAGCTTTGGTATGTCCCACTACTAGATGCTCTGAGCAGCTCATAGGAGAAAGGGCATTGGTACTTACCTGATACGCCCGTTCTCTTTGAGCTGTGAAGAGCATCCAGCCCCACCCTTTTTTTCCGTCTGGTGGGCTCCTGTTTCGGCCAATGAACTTTTTTTGTATGTGAGGATGAGAGCGCTTTTTTCCCTCGTCTTCGCCAAAACTGGGGAACGCTGAGGAGTCACGTGGTGGAGGAGGGACGTTCCACAAATCAAGCTCAACCTGTGAATGCGGAGACTAAGCACCTCCCACTACTGGATGCTCTTCACAGCTCAAAGAGAACGGGCGTATCGGGTAAGTACCAACGCCCTTTCTCTGAAATCTACTTTGATCTAATCAACTTGTTCAATGCAGAACCCAAAGAATTCCAGAACAATTCAGCTATACCAGTTTTTCTTAATTTCAGGTCTCCAACATGGGTTGCTTAGAACACATTTTGAGTAGGTGACTTGGCATTTGTTCAAAACTCAAATGGTAATTGTTCTCATGAGATTGCTGCTATGGAAACAAGAATATATAATTGTTTATATAAGAATTGGCATGAATATAATGCTAAAAATATGTTTCTTCCTGCATCATTTCACGGATTAGAATCATAAGGCTGGAAGAAACCTTGGAAGCCTTATAATCCACTCCTGTACCCTGGCCTAGACCCTTATACCATTCTGGGCAAATGTTTGTCCAGTCTTTTCTTGAAAACCTAGTGATGGAGCACCCACAACTCTGGAAAGCAAGCTGTTCTATTGATTAATCATTCTTATTGTCAGAAAATTCCTGTCATTTCCAGATTAATTCCTTCTCACTAGTGAGGGATGAACTTGAATAATAGTTTGGGTGGTGGTGGTTTGAAAAGGAATTTTCTAGGTATTATTCCCTAGACTGGAGAAAATGATAATGTCCTGCAGAAGGCAGCCTGAAGCAATGGCATGGGCAATTAATGGGTTGAAGATAGTGATTATGCCTGCAGTCAAAAAAAACTTGTTTGGTGACTGATTTATAATTTAGAGCAGGGCTGTCAACCTCCTAGCCTGGATGTGTGTCATGTTCTCCTATGAGCTGCTCTGAGCATCCAGTAATAGTGGGGAAGGTGGTTAGTCTCCGCATTCACAGGCTGAGCTTGATTTGTGGAATGCTCCTCCTCCACCACGTGACTCCTCAGCGTTCCCCAGTTTTTGCTCAGCCTTGTGCGAGGCAGGCAGTGCTTTGGATACTTCCTTGACTGAAACAGGAATATTAGCAGGTTTGATTGCAATTCGGTTTTCCTTTGGTTTTTTCCTTTGTCTTTAGCCTTCAATCCTTATCAGTCTGAGAGTCCGGTTTAAGGGAAGCGCTGTTCGTGCCCCCCCCCCAAAAAAAATGTGGTGGGAAGCTTGTGGAGCTGCTCTGCTCCACCTCCCCATAGATAAAATTTTCTTACCTCTGCCAGTTTTGATTGCTGCTGTGTCTTTATTCCATTGCTTGCTAGCGGCTTGATATTTCATTTTAAAAGTCGTATTGCCTTTACCCCCCCCCCCCCGAATGCCATTTTCTTCAGTGGGGAAGTTAATTAGGATTAATTCCCCTTTCTTTTATGCCATTCTGTTATTTGAGAGCTCAGGCTTTGTTTGAGCTCTGGCTTTGTTTGCAAAGCAGGAAGATGCTGCTGAGAAGCACGCGAAAAGAGTTTCACTGCTGGAGGCCATCTTGAGTGGCTGCCACTTTGTCTGTCTTCCCTGAGCTGCGTGAGGTATTTTCTGCTCGAAGCAACAGAATCCCTTCAGGATTCTGAGAGTTGTTTTACCCTTGTTTTGGCTACCTGCACTCGAGGATAATTAATTCGCTTTTAAAATTGTTGGCTTAACCTTCACAGCCTTATTCTCAGTGGCACAGCAGCAAGCACCTAGGCCAGTGTCCGCCTGTGCAGGGAAGCTGCTGAAGGCCCTTACAATCATCAATCCGGGCCTTAGGCGTTCGCTATTTGGCTAATTGGATTACTCATTAATATTGGTTGTTCTATTATTAATATTGGAATATACATATATCACTACTCATAGAAGCAATTACAAAGCAATTATAGCAATAATATAATAATTATCACAATCATAATCACTCATGGTAACAAGCTACTTAACAGTATAATATTTTAATTTTCAATAAAATATTATTATTATATATATATATATATATATATATATATATATATATATACACATACATACGCATACATACATATATATACATATATATACATATATACATATACACACATACACACACACACATACATACATGCATACACACACACATATACATACACACACCAGTAAAATAAAAAGAATAAATAAAATAAAAGGGGGCAATCAGTACTTTATTAGGACAACCGTTTTTGACTCAGATCAGACCCTGGACGTGCCAACCGCCTTGTACACAGATTATATTCAATTACGAGTCTGAAGTGGGATCAATTCACGATAGCGAGCCTCTGTCAGAGGCAGACCCCTTAGAAGGGGAAATGTCTGAGGATGAAGGTCTTATTCCTGACCAGCCTGCTTTTACAGGCTTATTTCGGCCACAGCTTTTCAAATCTCTCTTGTTTAAGACATTGAATATTGCAGGCCTAAGCAAGCCAAAACCTTCTGACACACCTGACCCTTCAGGGGAAGGACCAGAGGACATGACCTTCAACTAACTGGTAGTTGAAGCAGAGGTAATTCCAGTCCCACCCATATTTTGGACCTGGTGCAAAAGCAGTGGGCTTCTGCAGCGGTATACACCTCCCCAACTGGACATGATAGGAAATACTTCAACTTGGACCCTGAATTTGCAAAATTTCTGGGGACTCCCGAGGTAGACGAGCCTATAGTGGCTCTAGCTTCCCCCTCTATTGCCAGTGAGGCACTGGAGGCCTTAAAGCCGGAGGGAAAACGGGTTGAGCTAGCCCTACGCAGAGCTCATCAGTCTGATGCGTGGGCTATCAGATCCGCCTCCTTCTTCATGCGGTCATCTCTTATAACATCAGGGCGCACCAAGACATCGCCAAACTTACGGCAGCTGCTGAATTCTCTGCCGATGCTACCTATCAAGCAGTCAAGTTTTCAATAAGGGCCATTACCTTGCATGTCACAGCGCGTCGCTTGCTATGGTTAAGACACTGGCAAGCCGACTTCAAACACAAATCCAAGCTGGCATCATCCCTCATTGCGGTAGATAGATTGCTTGGCCCTTCCCTGGATCCACTACTAATTGAAACATGCAACAAGAAGAAAATTCTCCCTTCCCTTTTTTCGGAAGTCAGATTCTAGAAGCTGCCAGTCCTTTCAGAGGGGATCTTTTTCGATCTTTCTATCCGGGATCCTTCTCCTCCAGATACCAGAGACCCCCAGCAGTTAGACCAGGACAACAACCAGATAGGTCCGTCTCAGTGGACAGAGGTAGAAGGGATAGTCAATCCAAAGATCCTATCGGGGAGCAGGGAGCAGGCCCTTCTAGCGACCAAGATAACTCCCGGGACCCAATTATTAGCTGACCAATGGGACTCCTATACCTCTGACACCTGGGTCAGGGATACAGTTATGGACTCGCGCTGGAGGTTAGATCCAATTCTCCAGATCCCTTCATGTCATACCCTCCTTCCAGAGACCTGGTCAAGCGTAATCTCATGGATTCCGGGATCCAACATTTATTGGATATACGAGCCATCCAACCAGTAGCGACAAATCAACGAGGAGAAAGTTTTTATTCACATCTTTTCCTTGTGCAAAATATATATGTATATATATTCGGGGGGGGTAGAGAGCGATATTAGATTTGAAATGTCTGCACTGTTTCTTAGTATATCACAAATTTAAAATGCATACCCTCTAATTAATTTTACTGGGTATCAGGAAAGGGGACATGCTCACGCCCATAAATTGACGGAGGCGTACTTGCACATTTCTATTTGGTCCTTCCATTATAAATTTCTGAGATTCTGCTACAATAACCACCATTTTGAATTTGTGGCCCTTCCATTCGGGTTAGCCTCCTCCCCCATGACCTTCACCAAGGTCCTCGCGGTGATAGCGGCCCACCTCAGGAACATTCCGGTACGTCTCCAGCGTTGTCTTGACGATATTTTGATTTTATCTCCTTCCGCTCATCAGGCAGTCATAAACACTCAAAACACATTACTATCCCTACAAGAGCATGGCTTCTTAATAAATTAGAAGAAGAGTCAATTAACTCCATCGACTCGGATAATACATTTAGGGGCGATCATCATGAAAGGCAAGGTTTATCTCTCAGCAGATACACTAAATAGCATGCAAAAATTCGTTGAGATCAGGTTGCTTAAGAAGGTGTCCTTAACGGACCTATCAAAATTGTTGGGCAAAATGATCCTCATGTATTTCTATTTTCCTTGGGGCTGCCTTCACACTAGATCCCTACAGTGGTTCCTCTCACTGTACCAGCGATCCGGCCAAAGCAACTCCAAACACAAAGGGTTCCACCCAAGGTTCTCATATCTCTCCTCTGGTGGTCCAAACCGATTATCAACAGAGGCTGTCTCTTCAAGGAGCCACAAAGGCTCACCATCACCACAGATGCCAGTCTGTTTGGATGGGGAGCTCACGTTCAGTCGCTCTCAACCCAAGGCAGATGGTCTGACACAGAACAGTTGTGCAGCATAAACTGGCTGGAATTTCGCACAGTACACCTGGCCCTTCGCAACTTCTTCCCCCAGGTAACGCGGTCAGCACATACTGATACTGACAGACAATGTAACAGTCAAAGCTCACATAAACAAGCAGGGGAGCACACAGTCGAAGCAGCTAATGCGGAAAGCGGAGCGCCTGTGTCTCTGGGCAGAGAACAACATACTTTCCATCAAGGCAGAACACATTTCGGGTTTGTCAAATGCACAGGCAGATTGGCTAAGCAGGGCCACCATAAATCAATCGGAGTGGCGCTTCCACCCATCTTTGTTTCAAGAAGCGGCACGGACATTTGGTCAGCTGGTGGTGGACCTATTTGCTTCCCCTCCCAGCTCCCGAGATTTTTTCCAGGTACCCATCCCAAGGAGTGGAGAATTTCAACTCACTCCGGTGTAGTTGGCCCCGGGTCTCCTGTGTGTATTCCCTCCACTTCTGCTGGTTCCCAAGGTCATCCAGAAATTATTGGACAAGAGAGCAGAATTACTTCTAGCGGCAACTCACTGGCCAGATGGCCGTGGTTTGCAGACCTCTGCAGTCTCTTGGTAGCTCCCCCCTGGAGAATTCAGTCAGAATCTCATTAACTCAGGGGGCCCTTCAACATCCGGACTCTCAATGGTTACAATTGACCGTCTGTAGGTTGAGCGGAGTGGTTTGAAGGGCGGAAAGCTCTCCAATAGGGTTATCAACACTATCCTAGCTTCCAGACGGCCCTCAACAATTCGCATTTACAACGCCACATAGTCCACCTTCTGCAAAAAGGTGTAGTAAGTTTCAAATTGATCCTGCCTCTCCATCTGTTGCTCAGACTCTAGAGTTTTTACAGGAGGGACTTGAAAAGGGCTTGTCACTCAAAGCAGGTGGCGGCCTTGGCATCAGTTCTCACTTGCGAGGGCCTCAGTTCTCTTTCATATCATCCATACATAAAGTTTTCCCTCGAGGAGCCTCCAATTTTACGTCCTCTAGCAGTGCACCGTTATCCCATCTGGGACCTGGTTCTGACTAAGGGATCTTTTGAATGTTTGAAAACGTCAAGCCTCCATTTCTGACATACAAAGTAGTTTCCCTTGTAGCGATCACTTTCGCTCGTGTTTTGGAAATTGCAGCCTTGTCCATCAGAGAAGATCTCTGCATTTTCATGCTGATCGAGTGGTTCTTTGCCCCAATCTCACATTTATGCCCAAGGTCAATTCGGCCTTTCATAGATCACAAGAGCTTATTCTTCCAAATTTTTGTCCCAGTCCATCACGGGATGGAAAGACAATGGCATACGTTTGATGTGAGGCGTGCACTGTGAATCTATATCAAGCGTACAGTGGTTTTTAGGAAATTGGAGGCTTTATTTGTGTTCTTTCAGCCCAATACTCAAGGTTGCATAGGTCTCACCATCTACGATAGGCCGTTGGATAAGGACCGCAATAGCAAAAACATCAGACCCAATCTCTGCAGGTGCCTAAGGGCATAACAGCTCATTCAACAAGGAGTGCAGCAACTTCGGCAGCATGGGTCACACAAGCATCAATAACTGAAATCTGTCGGGCCACGGCTTGGGCTCCCCCATGGCCCTTCATTAGACACTACAAAATTGATGTGTTTGCTTCTGCTGAGATCAGGAGGAGATTCCAGACCAGACGGAGTCCCTCCCATAGGACAGTCCAAGCTTTGGTATGTCCCACTACTGGATGCTCTGAGCAGCTCATAGGAGAAAGGGCGTTGGTACTTACCTGATACGCCTGTTCTCTTTGAGCTGTGAAGAGCATCCAGCCCCACCCTTTTTTTCCATCTGGTGGGGTCCTGTTTCGGCCAATGAACTTTTTTGTATGTGAGGATGAGAGCGCTTTTTTCTCTCGTCTTCGCCAAAACTGGGGAACGCTGAGGAGTCACGTGGTGGAGGAGGAGTGTTCCACAAATCAAGCTCAGCCTGTGAATGCGGAGACTAAGCACCTTCCCCACCACTACTGGATGCTCTTCACAGCTCAAAGAGAACGGGCGTATCAGGTAAGTACCAACGCCCTTTCTGGCCATGCCTACGTCCCAATATGTCATGTGTCGCCATCGCAACTATGTGAGTTTGACACCCCCAGTTTGGAAGATTCCTTACTATTGAATGAGGATATATACTGATTCACATAACATGACTTTTTCATGTGCTGGTATTACCAATTACAAAATGTTCTTTCTTTGATAGCTATCCTAAAACCCTAAATGAGGAAGCCCTGGTTCGTAAATACAATTTTCACCCAAATAGTTCTATAGTGATCAGGTTTTTTTTTAAAAAAATGTTAAGTATTGAAGCATTTTAGGTACATGTAGATTTTTATATGTTATTTTATGTGATTTTTAGCGGTAACATAATGTTGTGACTAGTTTGGTACATTGCTCAGATAAGAGGTCCTTGGTGCTGTCTAAGCTTGGTTGTTTTCTTGTAGGCATTTCATTAGTTATATAGGTAGTCTTTGACTTATAACAGTTCACTTAGTGACTGAAGTTACCATGGCACTGAAAAAGGTAACTTAGGACTGTTTTTCACATTTAAGACCGTTGCAGCATCCCCATGACCACATGATTTACATTCAGATGCTTGACAACTGACTCATAATCATGACAGCTACAATGTCCTGGGGTCATGTGATGACATCTTACAACCTTCTGACAAGCAAAGTCAATGGGGAAGCCAGCTTCACTTTACAACTATGTGACTAATTTAACGACTGCCATGATTCACTTAGCAAACATGGCAAGAAAAGTCGGAAAAAGGGGCAATACTCACTTAACAAATTTCTCACTTAGCAACATCAATTTTGGGCTCAATTGTGGTCCTAAGTCGAGGAGTACCTGTATTGATAAATTATAATCTTTTTTTTCTGCATGGATCACAGAAGAATACCTGACTTGCTGGTCAGTTGTTTGGCAACTAGTGAAGCAAAAGAGCTGCTGGAGCTGGTGACAATTGTGGTGATGTCTGGAGGTGTTGAAGGAGTTGTCAATCATCTGAATTTCGATCATGTGACCATGGGGTTGCTGCTACAGTCATAAGTGTGAAAAATAGTAATACATCACTTTTTCAGTGCTGTTGTACTTTGAGCAGTCACTAAATGAACTGTTATATGTCAAGGACTATCTGTCGATGGCTGGGTTTTTTACTGACTTTAACATAGACCATCTGGCTATAGTTAAGCAAGATAGTGTCTACTTAAATCAATAAAGTTTGCCCTCAATCTTGCTGTTATATCTTTTTCTAACACAATACAGTGACAATCCTGATCACTGAATCTTCATGTAAAACAAGTTTTAAATATTTCACATTCTTATCAGTAGTATTCTAACAGCTTTAATTTAAATCTTAATACCCAATAAACACTGAGATTATTTGAAGTAAATGTGTGTCCATGAAGGGCACATTTGTAGAGACCATATGTTCTGGGTAGGTATTCTGAGTGCATGTGAAATTACATTCAACTTCTAATAACTTCTGGTTATCACCTGTAGAGCCCTTCATAATAAAGGTCTGGTTGTCTAATGCAGTGGTTGCCAACCAGTGGGCTGCACCCCACTGGTGGACCTTGAGAAAATTTTGGTGGGCCGCAGAGAAATCTCACCCCCAGAGCACCCCCCAAAACAATTAATCCAGGCTGTGCAGAAATAAAAGGCTGCACTGCCCACATGGCCTGCAGGAACGCTCCCTGCCCACTCCTTACCCGGCAGAATTGCCTGCTAAAATTGCTATTTTTCCTTTTTCCGACCATCATCTGTTCTGCTGTGCCTGGAGATTTAGATTAGCTAGGAAGCAGGAAATGGTTGGATTTCTAGCTAGTCTTTAGATCTTCAGCTCTGCCGAACCTCCCTTAGGACTGAAGGTTTGCTTGCAAGCAAATTCAGTGCAGACTAATGGCAAGCAAATTTGAGAGACTGAGATAGCCGATGGCAGAAAGATCACTGAATGATTCTGTGGGCAACTCAATCTGCCTACTTTGCCTGATTTTGGGTAAAAAAATGCTCTCTTTTAAATAAAAAATTAAATATTTACCTACATGGTGTGTTGTGAGTTAATTTTATGAGTTTGCTTGCAAGCAAATTTTATGTGACAGATTGAGCTAACCAATGGCAGATAGGTAGCTTCCTGAATGAATCTGTGATTCTGTGAGCAACTCAATCTGCCTGCCTGCTTTGCCTGATTTTGGGTAAAAGTTGCTCTTTTTTATAAAAAAAATCAATATTTATATAAATATTTATAACATTTACATACAAGCCATTTCCAGCCAGTCACATGACCACCAAGCAACACCCACAAATAAGGCCATTCTCACAGAACTGGTTAGTGGTCCCTGGGATCAAAAAATATGAGTTTGGTGGTCCCTGAGGTCCAAAAGTTTGGCGACCCCTGGTCTAATGCATTGGTTCTTAACATGCCATATTTTGAGGGGGCATCCTAGCTGAACCTCCAGGTGAATGATCAGTTGTCTAACAACCCTCATTTTCAGATGAATAAATATTTTATCCTTATGCATCTATAACTCTATTATATAAAAAGTGCAATTATAAATTATCTTATTTTCTAGATAACAGCAACTGAGGAAGGAAAGGGGTGTCACAGAAGTAAATAGGCTCAGATGGGAGCCATGAGCAAAAAAAGGTTGAACATCCTTGATCCAAAGCAGAGGTAGGGAACAATGGCCCCCTTATGACTTGTGGACTTCACCTCCCAGAATTCCTGAGCCAGCCATGCTTGCTGAGGAATTTTGGGAGTTGAAGTCCACAAGTCATAAAAGGACCATCCTTCCCCACTCTTGATCTAAAGATCATCTCTCTTCTGTGACTTTTGTCCAGCTTGTACAATGAGGCAGAGTCAGCATACTCCAGGCCACATCCTTCAAGCAGCGCCACCTGAGGGAACTAAGAAGTGTGCATTCTCCAGAACACTCTCCACTAAAATAACATGGTCCCATGTTTTTTAAAAAAGCATTGAAAAACTGGTTCTTTTTGCAAAACTTAGGTTATGGGGTGGGGTGGGGTGGCAGGTCCTGTGTGTTTGTTTTCCAGTGTTTTTTTTTCTTCCAGGTTTTGTATTTTATAATTTTATGGTTGTATTTATTGTATAATGCCCAGAGTTGTAGAATTGAGCAGCCTTATAAGTGTGCAAATAAATTATTAAATAAATCTTCATGCAATTCATTTTGTAGACCTACTCAGGCCTGTTCTGTGTTGTCATAAATCCCTACAAGAATTTGCCAATCTACTCAGAAGAGATTGTGGAAATGTACAAAGGCAAAAAAAGGCATGAGATGCCCCCACATATCTATGCTATCACAGATACAGCCTACAGGAGTATGATGCAAGGTAATGTACCTTAAAAATATTTGTGGACATGAATCATTTTTATGCTCAGTTAACTAAATAATTTCCTCAGAGACTTAGGCTTGTAAAATGTCAAAAATGTGTGTAAACAGCATGTTGTAGCTTATAGTCTTTTATTTTGTTCAAACTTCTGGTCCCTGGAAAGCAAAATTCTTCTTTTCCTTTGAATTTATTTAAACCATGGGGAAATTTCACGCAGTGGCCACTGGTATGGGAGGAATCTGTTGAAATGCCAGCAACTCTGCAAGAACTCAGGGCATTGAGGATTAGCTTTTGTGCTTTAGATTCCATTCAGAGTCTGACAAGCAGGAAATCTTTCATGGTTTTCAGCATGCTTTTTTATTTTAATTTTAAAAGGACAAGCAAATAACTGACACATTGTCAGCAAGAGATGCTCTTATTTCCATCAGTTAATGGAGCAGAATAAATTGACTGTTAAATGGTCAGCACTTTTGGAGTAAAATGTTCTATCAGAATAAAGTTTTGCATGTTAATACATAGATTAAATTCAGCATTTGGTTTATTGCTTCTTAATTGGCAGGCAGTGTACTAGAATCTGAGACCCTTTGGTTTATTTGTATGTTTGGTTTACTTGGCACATATCTCACCTCAGTTGAAATCAAAGTTACAGCCTTTTCTAAAGTCAGCATCTCTTCATAATCTGGGTGATTCTGCAAAGAAGAAACTTCCTGCCTCAGAGCCAGACTCTAACTAGCAGGGGTGGGGCATAAAAATTTGTGCAAGCAAGATTGCATTTTTCAATGGCTGTGTCTCAATTCTGGCTTTGCTGAACTGTTGGTTGGTATTACCACAAGTTGCAGCAATAGCCTTTGCCTAAGGAATTTTTTAAAATGATTTTTCATTTTATAGCTGTCAAAATCTATCTTTTGTGTTTCTTCACTGATCTTTTTTATAAAATAGTGTCAATTTTTATATAGTTAAACTAAGTGTATTATAACAATATCACTATTTTTTTTTTAAAGTAAAAATAATCACAACAGCTCTTTTGCTTTAGGTTTATATAGAAT
Organism: Laticauda colubrina; assembly: GCA_015471245.1. Taxonomy (NCBI): domain Eukaryota; kingdom Metazoa; phylum Chordata; class Lepidosauria; order Squamata; family Elapidae; genus Laticauda; species Laticauda colubrina. The sequence continues at coordinate 48,049,706 of BLBF01000022.1, forward strand.
AGTGCATCTGTTTTCTGAAAGTACTACACTGAAGGTGCTTCAGCTCTTACTTGGTGTATCTTGGGCATCTAAAATAAGATTTTCAAATGGTGCTGTGTGAAATCCTAACATCCTGTGAGAAATTGGTGGGGTTTTGTGAGAGATTTAAGAGCTAACAGGATAAAAAGTTCATTCACATGTAGCCAATTTTCTACCATTAGCACATGGCCTCTTGTTCAGGAATTCTAACTTTTTTTAACTAACAGGTTCTGTAGTCTGAATTTTTTTTTTTTTTTTAAAAGACCGGATCTAAATTTATGTCTGCTGACTGACAATGACTGCCCTATTCCCCACCCCCAAACCAGTAGATGTGGATGGATTTATTTGTCTCCAGTTTTTCTAGGATTTTGCAAGGGAGAATATAGGAAAATTACATAGATCCAGGTAGTATCTGATATTTATTATTCAGTCTTGGGAACTTACAGTGGGATTCTGTCCATCTTGATATTTTTGCTTTACATCTAGAATAGAACTTGTTTTTTAAAGAAAAAAATCTCAAAGAGTCTTAGCACATTGCATGTGCCCAGACAGTGAGACATAAGGAAAAAAAAACCCATTAGTTTTAATTTTATTTTGTCTTGGTGCTGATCAAGACTAAACTATAGATGCCCTTTCAACAGGCATGAAATGCATTTTAGTTGTCATAGGTCTTCATGATTAACAGCTGTGTTCTTTGTCTAATGAAACCACAAAATATAACAGAGCTGTGACACATTCATAGAGGAATGATAGTGGCTTTTAAATAATTTATTTCGTGTGAGTACAGCTTTAGAACAATTTTAATGGGAAACTGAATGAGCTCCTCTGTTAAAAATGATTTAATTTGGCCTTTTTCCAAATTATATGTTCATAGTTAGCATAGTATGCTTCAGCTTAGTGACATCCAGAAATAGTGAGATTATACTCTGTAAAATTTCCATCTGGTTGGTATAACAAGATCTAAAAAGTTTCAAGTATAATTAACGGAGAGTCCTGACAAGAACAAGCACTGACCTTTTTGTCTATTACTCTGTGCTTGCCAGAGTTATGCTTAGAGCGTAATACTAATTTTGAAATGGTATGCATTAGTTGAATAAACCTTTGCCAGCCTTACTATAAATTATACAACTTGTTAGCCATAGTAATATTCTCAAGTGTAGACAAATCAGTTATAGTCCTTGAAGCATTATCCTTCACATCTCCTTGATCTCTGCTTATTTTACCAGCCCCATTAAAGTTACCCCATATAAGAAATATCAGAGAAATAACAATTGCCTTGCTATTTCATTTCTCTTTTTCAAAATTGTTAAGAAAGGAAATACTCCAGAAATTATTTTCCTCTATTTAATCCTATGATGTCCCACTCTTTTGGTGCCGACAGGAATTCCACATGATAAACATGGATAATTTTGGAGATGTTTGTGTCTTTGTCTGAGTATGCCTACAGGAGGGTTCAGTATTGAGAATATCAGCACTGATGAATTGGCCATAAGTAAAGCATAAAAACTTTTGCACTGTTTGTTGTTCCACTTCCTCTTGACTGGAGAGATGATGTCACCATTCTCTGAATGCTATATTCTCCTTTTATGGAGCTAAACAGACTCAACTCATGAATGCTCATGCAGAGGAAGTGGGTGATAAGGATGTTTGTTAATTGGCTTGTGAAGCATCTAACTACATATTGCTTTCATTCCCCACCTCCATTTTTTTTATAGTTTAAATAAGCTCTTTTAACTGCAACCGTTTATGTGAGAGTGACTCAATCACATCCATTTAAAATGACAGTAATGAAACTCTTGGATTTTTATGATGCGTGACTTTTACAGCACTTATATATTCAACTGTTGGGACTCCACCGGTAAAACTGTAATTAAGGTTGCATGATGAAGTAATTTGTACAGTTGTTCCTTAATTATCTATTTAATAAGATGGGCTTTGTCAAGTGAGTCTACAAGTCTCTCTGTAGCCTAGAATAAGATGACTTGTGTACTTTAAAAACCTGTATTACTCCTTGAATTTCTCTAAGCTGGAAAGTCATGTTACTTAATATTGCAAAGGGAATTAATAGCCTTACAGATATTAGGTAGCTTTGTGTGCTGAAATATGACATTTCTTTTACAACCAGAGTAATGTGCCCTTTATTTCAAAACAGTAACAAGATGCCATTCCTTCCCAGTAAAGCTGATGTACTTTCAATTCAGTTACATTCTGTACATATTCTTACTGTGATGATTTGGATGTATGTTTTTCTCTTCCTTCAAAATACAGCAATCTCCCCCACCCACCCACCCACCCACCCACCCCAAAACCCTCTCATAATCCACACTCAATTTTTTTTGCAATGTCCTGGTCTTATTCCAAATGCAGAGAAGGAGCAGAGTCTGTTGAATCATCAGTTAGCCAAATTATTTGCCTGTCTCTGATGCTGGTGTGAACAGAACAGTGCCAGGAATTAGAAAGGAATGTATGTTCTGGAATCTTGTGTGAGAATGCACTTCTATTGTGAAGGTGGGGGAGGAAAAAGCATCTCTTAATACTGAACAGCAGGAAATAAGAGTCCACACCACATTTGTCAATTGTCAGTATGCAAAAGAATCCCAGCTATCCTAATGATATATGTTCTACAAGGACTGAGTAAATTCTTTTTCCTGGATTCCAAAAAGGAAGTTTCCTTTTATGGTAGTGTCTGCATTCAGCCATGTGATCTGCCCATACATGCAGGTACATTCCTTCGAGTGTATGAAGCAAGCAAATAATAAAACCTGAAGAAGATAAGAGGGGAGGGTATGAGGTGAAGAATGAATTGCTGGAAGAAACTGCCCATACTTGGAAGTCATGTGGATTTTTCTGACTGGCCTCTAAGTAGCCTGTGGTATGAAAAAATGAAAATTGTAACACCCCCGCCCCAATCAACAGCTAATAAATCAGCTGGTTAGCAATTGTTTCTTGTTTGTGCTGAAATAAACAGTTTTGTCCATGTAGTATATCCCCTACAATTGTATATATGGGGGCTGTTACAATATGTTTTCAGGAGACATTGCTGAACATAAATGGAACTATAAATGTAAAATTATTCTGCAGCTTAATTTTACCTCTACTATAGAAGCAGGATTTAACTATAATGTTGAAAGAATATATTTGAACTCCTGCAGCTTGAAAAAATAACTAAGAACTAGTAATTTTTCTGGAACTGCTTGTATAATACAGATTAATATAGGTTTCTGTGTTTCTAAATACAGATGAATTACCAGTATTTGTAGGTGGTCTGATTCTCCATTTAAATGTCCAGTTATAGAAAATCCTTATGTTTAATCTATGGAAGAATAAATACAATCTATATAGAAGAACTCTGTACAGAATGAATAAGATCTATATATGATATGTAGATAAATTCTACATAAAGAGTTCTATAGATAAGATCTATAGAATCTATATCTTATTGTGTATGTGATGTAGATCATAGAGATCCTGCTTCAACTTTTTATCACCCTTGAGATCTCTTAGGTTTGATATTCAAAATATCAAATAAGCTGAGTATATACTTTAGGTTAATTTGCAAATGCAAATTTGTTGAGATGCCAAATTACAAATTATGAAACTTTATCTTTAGCAATAAAATATTTTGCTGGATTTTAGCAATTGAGTACATATGTTTGAACTTGGAAACTGATCAGGAATGAGCCTGTTTAATATTTTTTCTTTATTATTTTATTGTTTTTTAAGGAGTCTAGTTAATATTTTGATGAGAGAACATCAGGATAAAAAAAAAGTAGAACTGTAGGCTCCAAAGTGTGTAGTCAAAGAACATCTTGAAGAAAGCAATGGCACATCACAATCTATAGTTATCCAGAACTGAACTCAATTTAAGTTGTGCTTATCCCAGCTAGGTGAAAGCACCTGGCTGACTTTGGCTGATCTCAGAAAAACTAAGCAAAACTAAGGCTGATTAATGTTTGATTGAAAGGTGATCAGGAAACAATATGCTAAAGTTAGAGGTAAACACACACCTGCACACACATAAAGAAGGCAACTCGATGTTGCTGTGAAGTAAGACTGCATGGATGTTTCGAGAGTCAAGCTTGATTTATAGCATTTATTTTGCTATAAAAAGTTCAGCCAGAGTATCTAAGAGCCCTGGATTGAAACTTGGCTTTGGTACAGATAGTCCTTGACCTACGACTGGTCGCTTAGCGACCATTTGAAGTTATAGTGGGCAACCCAGAAAGTTACTTATGGCTCAGTTCTAAAGTTTTGATGGCTACCCCTTTCCTCTTGGTAAGATGACAGTATTTTGGGCACTTGACAAAAAGGCACTTATGGCTCTTTTCAGCATCCTGTGTCTTATAACTGCAATTTACGTTTTTTCTGTAAACCAGTGTTTACCTCTGGTTTTCTACAGAAGTGTCCCATAGCGAACAATGAGTTCACTTAGCATGGTGTTTGTGTCATGACCACTGCAAAAAAGGTTATAAAGTCGGGTCTGGTCACATGATGATTACAACCATCACAATTTATGATTGTAATGGGCAGTCTCCATTACAGTCATAATTCAAGGACTACCTGTATTGCATGATCCATGAAGTTTAGTTGTGAGAGACTTGCAAAAACCAAAAAAGTGACAGAGCGTGCCCATTCTCCATACACCCTCTCCCGCCAAATGCAAGGTGGCAAAATTTATACTTTTAAATGGAGAGATAACAGCAAAAGGGGAGATTTCATTTCAGTCACCTCTTTCTTTTCTTTAATTTCAGATCGAGAGGACCAGTCCATTCTCTGCACGTAAGTATTTAAGTAATTGATTGTTTAAAATGGAGAAAAATGATTAAAGCATAGTTGACCAGCAGAAGCATTTACTAAAAAAAATAACATCTTTGCTTTAACTAATAGTTAAAAAGTATGTATGCATGGAGTCATATATCTGTTTATGTTCAATGGAAATAAAGACAGTTAAAATTCAGGAGAGAGTGTTTAAGGCTTTTCTTTGGTAAAAGCCCTAATTTCTTTAAAAATGGTTTGGGAAGTTAGAAACCAAAATTTTGCTACTAATGTTCATATCAGCAAAATATTTAAGCAGCTTTCTCCAAAAGCCTTAGCTGAAAGTTGTTATCCATCATATTAGATATGAGGTTGGGAAAAATTAAGAGTCCTATTTTTAAAAACTATACCTGTTGGGTTTTCAGGATGAGCTTTAATATATGCAATACGTCTTAACTAGAGTTTTCTCTCTCTTTTCCAGTGGTGAATCAGGAGCTGGTAAGACCGAAAATACTAAAAAGGTCATTCAGTATCTGGCTCATGTTGCTTCATCACACAAGAGCAAAAAAGATCAAGTAAGTTCTGTTATCCAGTTAAGATATTGCTCATCTCCTTGAACTGAAAACATAATTTGACTTCTTTATGTGAGATACTTTTACAGTTTGATCCTTTATTACCAATTTGAGCGTTCACTGATTCTTTGTGATGTTCCTTATCTGAATTTGCAACATATGTAAATTATTCCAAGCCTGAAAGAATTAGAAAGGATAATTATGTATAGATTGAGCAATAGAAGTTTTGTCTTCATTTTGCTATCAGTGTATAATTAGTGAACTACTTCATATAGAATTCACCAGTTACAATTATGGGTTTTTATTTGTCATGCAGTAAAAATATTTCATTACTAGACTTTTCACTGTTATGAATAATCATATAAACTCTCTACAATATGTATCTTTTGTGTGAATAAGAGTCTGTGAAATATTGTCTCACTTACTGTTTCCCCTTTTCTTGGTGGATTATGTCAGAATTCATCCCTTGGTACTTCGTAGGTGAGCTGCACGTTTGACTGCACGATCTGCACCAAGAATGTGTGTGTGTGTTGCTCCATTGTGTGATTTATAGCAGCTTTTCACTCCCACCTGTATCACTTTTTGCTTCTAGAACTATTTTATTCACAATTCACACTGGCTTTTTTTTAGGTGAGCTGAATGAAAGGCTGTAGTTTTTTTAAAAAAATACACGATTGCTTATCTAAATTTAGTAATCACATTTGGTCTACCTTATAGAATTTCTTATGTGCACTAAGTAAGCATTCTGAGCAGCAATATAAATGTCCTTTTAAAATAGTACAGAGTATCTGGTATCAGTGGTGATTTGGCCAACAGTGTAGACCCAATTTTTTCTGGGACTTCCAGTCCCACCCAGTATACTAGTTGTGGGTGCAAGATGCTGAAAAATATCGAAAAGAAACTTCCCCTGCATAGACTGGATGTTCCAACTCCAAGCCTCTTTCCCAAAACTAATCTTGCAAACCATTTTAATGTAGAGTATTTTATAAAATCTTGATTTTGATATTAAATACACTGGCATGATGCGTGTCTATAAGTTAGTTCTATGAATATCTCTGCATGGAGTGTGTGTGCGTATGCACATTCTAATGAGGGCTTTTGGAATAAAAAAACACAGCTTTCTTGTGACTGTTTTTTCTCCCCATCTGCCAGCAGATGTACTTAAAATATTTTCTGAACATTCTATTTTTCTAAGTTTCAAAGATCACAATTTTTGTTAAAGATTGTTAGCTAAGATAACTGCCTTAGTGAAAAAAAAAAAATCAATATTCTCATCCAAAAATTGCCTCATGGCACCTGAACTTCTTTTCAATATCTTTCAATTGGTTTGAATTATAAGTAGGCTGGTGAAGCTTTTGAAAGCTTTTTCCAGGTCAGAGGTTAACAAAGACGACTCCCAAGAGTGATACTGTTCCTGGATTGTTTCCTAGAGGAAATATTTGAAATTGCTTTGTGGAAAATTATTAAGATTTCTGTTTGTAAGATCTTCTGAAATTATTGAAATTTTGTTTTGTCTTGCTGCACAGTTCTAATATTTAATATGTATAGAACGATATGGACTGTCTTTAGATTCCCATTTGTTGATTTCTCAAAGAAGTAGTAATGTCTTTAAAAAGATCCTTCTTTCCTGTTTTCTTTTATGCTTTTCCTGAATTAATTTACATCTCTTGGCCATTATTTTCTTAAAGTGGAAAAAGAATTACAAAATAATAGCTTCATGAGCTTCAATACTCAAGGCATCCAATGGAAACAGTTGGTTTTTTTTTGAGCCAAATACTGCATTCCTGTAATGAACCTGCTCTTTGCTATAAACATAGATTTTAAGATGTTAAGAAGAATGATAGTGGTAATGTTTCATTTTGTGAGATCGCTCATCACCATAGCAACAGATTGCAATCAGAAGCAGGAGTTGAGATTCAATTGCTGGATCAAAGAAGACAATGAATTGGGGGAAGGACAATCTTTGGGTGTGTGAGTGGGAAAGGCAAAACAGGAAAATCAACATTGCTGACAAAATAAACAATATGGAGTCCATCTGAGACTTTATGGCTTTGCTTTCTTCAGCCCACTTGATATTGTGCTCTTTGATGGATCGCAGCAATATGTCCCTTAATATTATCAATTTCCATGCCCGAATAATATTCTATATTCACTGCTATCTCCCAGTAAATTTTTAGGGCTGTATTACTTGAATTATTAGAGTAGAATGATTTTACTGAAGCAATGCAATCACAAATATTAATGCAAGAACATTAATTTCTTGTTGCACTTCAAGAATGAATGTTAGAATGTTAGAGCAATAACATTAGTCAGACATCAGTTTGATGTTATAAGTTGCTTTGGGTTTTGAAAGAAAGGAAGGTTCTGAATAAGGACCACACTACAATATTTTTTAAAAAATCTTAAATAATTGGAATTTAGGATTGAATCAAAATGAAACATGTTGGCATTGTATAAAAAGGGATTCCTTCATTTCTGTGGACTTCTGGAATAGATAAAAATAAAGAAGAAAATAATTATGTACTTAAAAGGTAAATGTTTGTTTTGTAAAATAAATAATCCCCTACTTTTTGCTCAAATGGCCTTAACTTTGAAAATACTTCATTCACCCCTGAATATGGCTTTTTGTCTCTCATTGATTTCTACACTTAGAGCTATATCTGATTTTGAAAAATCCAGATGTCCATAAGATAGCAAAAAAGAGTTGAAGTTACTCCTATTTCATTGCTGCTATTTAAATCTGCTTGGATATGATATTCCTGTTTTACCACATAGGAAAAAAGGATTTTGTGGATATTCTGGATAGCAGTACTGAAGCTTTGGCGCTCCTGTTTTTTGACATAGTTTGGAAACAAGAGACAGCAATTTGGTTTTTATATTTTTGTTCAGACAAAACTGTGTTGAGGTTTTTCAGTTACCTGATATTGAATTGTGGTAAAGTTTTTAAAACCAGAGTAGACACATAGATAAAAAACCAGACCCATTTTAAAGCCTGATTCTAAAACACGAGTCTTCAGTTTGCTAGACTGGTAGATAAAGTAGGAATTTTTAGTCTAGATGCTACTACAAAATGGCTATCATTTGGTTGTCACCAAACTGGGGGCTGCCATAGGGAATCAAATAGCAAAATCTCCAGTTTATAAAAAAGCTAACTGATAAAGATAAAGAGTTACCACAAAAACACATGATCCAGAAATATCTCACTTATTCCAACCAATACTTCTTCCTTATGCAGGATTCCTCAAAAGCATTTCATTACATAGTGATACACAAGACCCCTAATTCCAGTCACTTAATTTCTTTTTCTCAATATATAGTCTTTCCTTGATATACCCATATAATCATTCAAGTTGTCTGGTAGCAGCTTTTACACCTGTTTTGTCTGGTTAAAAAAAGAAACAGCGGTTGGACAATAATAGAATTCAGCTCACCAGACACTCTAGTCTATGGGAGGACTTAGAGGCACACTATGGAAACAAAAGAATATTATTTAGGCATCTTGAAGGCACAACAAGGAAAACTTCAATAACTTTTTAAACTTATAATAAACCTGTGTATAACCAATAAACCAGCCCCCTCTCCCCTCGGGATTTAATAATATTGTTTAGTTTGTCTTAACTGTGTCTTAATCTTTATAACATTTAATTGTTTAATCTTATCAGTGATTATAAAGTATTAATCACTTTATAGTTTCTGAAGATCAATATAGGTTGAAGACAAGAGACAATGACATACTTGGCTAGTGGCTTCTGGAGAGTAACCAGTTGAGAGTTTTCTATTTGATTTTCTTATTTCAGGGGGAGCTAGAGAGGCAGCTGCTTCAGGCCAACCCTATATTGGAAGCTTTTGGAAATGCCAAAACTGTTAAAAATGACAACTCTTCAAGATTTGTAAGTATTTTTTGCTTCATTGCATCGTTAAATAATGCCTAAAAGGAAAAGTTCGATTGCCTCAAATATATAATATATATTGGAAAGGAAATGTCTCCACACGTTGGTGAGGATTAAACTTCCTTTTAAAACAAGATAGGCTTCACTTTAGAAATATTTTGAAGATGGAAATATATGCACTGGGATGACATTGTTATATTAAGTACACCTAGAAAGTAACAATAAAAACAGTTATTATTGTACATTCCTTCCTATTATCACAACAAGTATTTTAGGCTGTTAATGACAACTGATTAAAATGGTATAAAGCAGATAACATCTTTGTCTTTGCTATTCTGTATTTAACTCTAGAAACTACTGACTGTCATTAAGGGATACTCTTTGATCAAGGTTCCTTTGAGGCTATCCTGTGGAATGAGCTGTTGAATTGTGGGAATTTAGAAGAATTGTATGATACAGTCTTGCATTGTTTCAGTTCCTTAACTCCTATGCCCTTTTTCATTTAAGGGAAAGTTCATTAGAATCAACTTTGATGTAAATGGATACATTGTTGGAGCCAACATTGAGACTTGTATCCTTTTCACCAGTAACACTGATCCAGGCAATTCATAATGAAACTGTATAATGACTTACAAAAAAATGTAGCTGGAAAGCATTGTGAGATTTTACTTGGAAGAGGCAGATAGTCTTAATGAGTGGGAATTTCTGCTTTGTGGAAAATCATAATCACTTAAGATGGAAGAATTGGAAAATTTCTAATTTTAGCTTTGTAAATGAAAACATTTTTCTTTTGAATTTTAGATCTGTCTCTAAACCCACCCACCCTAAAATCATGATTGTCTATTTGTGAAAATTATATTTAATTTAAGACTATTGCGGGTGAGATTACAAATATGACAGAGCTATGGTTGCTACTTCTTTTAAATTGAAACTTTGGGGCATATCTTAAAAAAAAAACACCTACCAAAGCTATACAAACATTGAAAAATCTTTTGAGTGTCTTTAAAAAAATAATATGGTGAATGAAAATGAAGATATTTCTAGCTCTAGTGTTTATGCCAAAGTGCTATGATAACCACGAGGCTGGCCCATCTATCTTAGGGACTTTGGCTTACAGCCGTTCCTCAAAGCTTTTACCTCATATTTTTTCTCTCTCCAGACTGTGGTATGCTGCTTTCCTGCTGGTTTATCCATTGTGTCCTTCCCTAGTAGGTCATCCCAGTTTAGAAGCTCCCAGTTTTTGAACATTGGGAGATTTTTAAAGCAGCATGTCCATTGATATTTGACTTGAAAAGTGCTTCAGTTATGCAATTATCTATGTGAAACATTTAGGATTTCCTCCATTCCTTAACATTCTTAAAGATCTGTTGGAGAAATCAAGAGCTATACGACAGGCTAAAGAAGAAAGGACATTCCATATTTTCTACTACTTGCTGACTGGGGCAGGAGAACATCTGAAGAGTGAGTACTTGACTATAATCACTTTGCTGTTTGACCCAGGCCTTTTGATTGATTGGATGTGTCCTCACCCCTTTCATCTTGCTGACTTTCTGTTCCATAGTTTCCCTATTTACAGTACTTGCACCGTTTTATGAACATTGGACATAGTTGTTATTAGGCCCAATTATTGTCTTTTATTTAATTGAGCAATAGAAAAAGAAAAAAGTAATATTATACAGTCATGGCAATAGTTGAAAATTCTCTTCTTACTAAAAATATAATTAATATTGAAATCTCTTACCATGAAACAGCTTGCTATAGAAAATGTAATACAAGCAGTCTTACTTGTGAGTAGTGATATATAATGCCATTCTTATCATGGGGGATTTAAGTCTAAAGTCTTGCCTTTGAATGTCTATCCAAACAAGACATAACCCAATAATGATGATTTCATTACTTTTTTACTATTTTAGATGACTTGCTTTTAGAACCCTACAATAAGTACCGTTTCCTTTCCAATGGACATGTTACAATTCCGGGCCAGCAAGACAAGGACATGTTTCAAGAGACAATGGAGGCAATGAGGATAATGGGTATTCCAGATGATGAGCAGATGGGTAAGATATTCTAGAAATGGCTCAAGAAAAATAAGTGTTATGACAATTATATACAGGTAGTCCTCAACTTATGACCAGATTTGAGCCCAAAATTTATGTTGCTAAATGAGACAGTTAAGTGAGTTTTGCCCCATTTTACAACCTTTCTTCCCCCAGTTGTTAAGTGACTCACTGCAATTGTTTAATTAGTAACACGGTTGTTAAGCGAATCTGGCTTTTCCATTGACTTTGCTTGTCATAAAGTTGCATAAAGTGATCACATGACATTGCAGCCATCATAAATATGAGCCAGTTGCCAAGCATCCAAATTTTGATCATGTGTCCATGGGGATGCTACAATGGTCATGTGAAAAAGAGTCGTGTCTCTTTTCTCCATACCACTGCAATTTCAAATAGTCACTAAGCAAACTGTTGTAAGTCCTTTATGTATATCATGCAAAGAACGCTAGCCTTACTACAATTGGAAAAAACAAAATAGGAACAAGTACAAATAATCAAGTATCAATAGGCAAATAATGGAAAACAATAAATGCAGCTTTATCTGAAGTCAACTAAAACATGTTATCTGTTTTTCATTTAAACATGGAGTGGGAGGATTATGTTTAATGTAGAAAAATAATTTACAATAACAAAATAAGCAAGATGCCCACTTTAAGAAATAAGACACAGTTCTCTACAATTGGTTTACCATTGATTGGCAACAACACTTCTTGTTTTAGTGTGGTTCCTCTCATTTCCAAACTTTTCACCGGATCTAATACTTTCAGTACTTCCTGTGACTCACCTGTGGAGATAAAAACCACAGTTTTTTAAAGTACTGCTTGTTGTTATGTGGTCCTTTCATCAAGCATCCATGATTTTCTTTAAGTCAGGAGTGTCAAACTCGCGTCATCTTGGCAGCATCATATGATGTATCAGGACTTTTTCCCCAATTGCTAAACTGGGCATGGCCAATACATGGCGCATCTGGCCCATGGACTGGGAGGCATGAGAATTAACTATGAAGCTTAACACAAGATTAATAATAAAAAGTGGCACACTATACATTTAGGCACCTTATAATTATTATTTTCATGAGGGAGAAAATTGAAAACTGAATATGGGCTGGCTGGTTACCACAAACTTTTTATTATGTTTGCTTGAAATCATAACTAAAACTCCAGGTTTGTTGTCATTCTAACAGCTGTTCAATGTTTGCTGAACACTAATAAAAGTTTGAGATATTCACATGGATAATTGGGAAGACAGGATGTATGCTTCTGTTTATACTATATTTCAACCCTTAAACTGCCTTAAACAAACAGGCAAACTTGCAACATATGGAAGCCATTTAGGCTAAAAGTTCTACCCATCAAAATAGTATTTGTTTAAAAATGGAAATGGAACTAATTTGTTGACTAATCATTGGGACATTTCATGCACAAAATGTCCCAATAAGGTATTGTTATTTCTATCTTAGAATATGTTTTGTAGAGAAATTATTAGAAACTGCTCACTACTACCTCTTGTGGAGAGCCATATAACTACAATTCTATATTGGAAATATACATTTTGTATAATAAATGAGGCACAGGAAAATTCATTTCCTGTTCTCTGTGGTAGCTCAGGTGCTTTTATTGAGTCCTATGTTTCTTTATTCGGAAATTATATTATTTTTAGTGAAAGGAAAAATGCTTTCATTTATTGCTAAACTTCCACAGAATAGAGATGGCAATGGGTCTGGAAAAATTTCAGTGATTGTAAAAGAACAAGATTTTGTAAAGGGTAGATCTAAGAGGTGGGTGGCTTGCAAAAACAAACTGCTGAGAATTGAAGCTGCTCAGTTGCCACAAAATGCCAGCTGGTGTGATAAGATAAAACTGGATGGGAAGAGGTATGGAATTACCATGAACAGGTCACATGGGTATAGCTATATCAAGAGAATGAAACATTTTTAGATTAAAAAAATCTAACTGAACACTTAAGAAATTTGTATTGCTACTTTGTTTTCCCATCCAGGACTGCTAAGGGTTATTTCTGGTGTTCTTCAGCTTGGGAATATTATTTTCAAGAAAGAACGTAACACAGATCAGGCGTCCATGCCAGACAATACAGGTAGATACATTTTTCTAGATATGGATTTCTTTTCTTTGTATAGCTCATATTGTAAATTTAAAACAGGTGTATCATTAGATGATTTTTATGATTGTCTCATCATTAAATGAGATCAGCTGGTATTTTTCTCCAAACTTTGATATCAGTGAAGAGGTTAAGGTTGAATTATCCATGTCAGACTGCATGAATACTTCTAATGAATAGAAGCTAGTATTCTGTAAACATTTTACAGAAATAAAATTAGAGATGATTCTCCATTGGAGATGTTCTCAGCAAAAATCTTCAAAAATCAGTTCTCTATTGAGGCAACACATTCATTAAAAATTATTTGGAAGAAATGCATTGGACCTTTCACGAGTACAGTATACAATCCTCTTTCTGGGAAGGGAGGATGTATAGGGATCACTTGTGCCCTTTTATAGATGGATCCTTTCCGTTCAATTCTAGTCTCCCAGATGTGCTGCTTGTCATTAGGGACCAGGAGAATTTGCTGCAAGTATTCATCTTTTCTGAATAGAATCTAAGAAGATAAAATACTAAGCATCTTATTTTGCCTTTCTCTCTTGTAGCTGCTCAGAAAGTTTCTCACCTTCTAGGAATCAATGTTACAGACTTCACCAGAGGCATTCTCACCCCTCGCATCAAAGTGGGCCGAGATTATGTTCAAAAGGCTCAGACTAAAGAGCAAGTATGTATTATACAATATATGATGTCAGCTTTCTCAGGTGACATTAATCAGATAGCAGTGAGCTTTCAAACTGAATGTCCATGGTCTACTTTTCTGGTACCCATTTTACCCGCATTTTCGGAAGCAGATTGAGTTGCTTTGTAATATTATTCTCAGCAGCTCATAGGCAACTGGACAAAAACTGACTGGCTCTTGCATTTGAATTTGGCAAGCTGATATCTGATTGGTCCAAATTTTAGGTATTATGCAGCTGCAACATATGTAAATCCAGTTTTATTGTAGAATAAGCCACTTAGATGTAGAAAAGTAAATAGAAAGAAAGAACCTGGCTGGCCATCTTAATTAATTAGTCTATGACTGCAACACTAAAGATAATGCTTTCAGTTTTCTTTCATCCTAACCTAGAGACCTAGAACTCGCAGTCTCCTCGTTTTTAAGCTAGTAGCAGCCCACTACATGGATGTAGAGAAAGACTGGAAGGAATTGAAATAACTCAGAAATTCAGATCTGTAAACATAGATTCAATATTGGAGGGTAAGGTTTTTTGATTTGCTATCTGGAATGTACAATAGATTTGTTACCTTTTTCCAGGCTGATTTTGCTATTGAAGCTCTGGCCAAAGCTACATATGAACGCATGTTCCGTTGGCTGGTGATGCGCATCAACAAGGCATTGGATAAGACAAAGAGGCAGGGAGCTTCTTTTATAGGAATCCTTGACATTGCTGGATTTGAAATCTTTGAAGTAAGTGAAAGGGAACAGCTGTTTAATTAATCCTTTTGACATAATCTAAACATCGCCATGAAGGAAGCATATTTGATACATTTTGCTTCTTTAAGCAACAAAGAATTTAATAGAAATGTGTTTTTATAGAAATTAAGAGTCAATTTATATTTAGTTCCTAATTTAAAAATGTATCAAATATGCTTGAATTAAGTTGATATATGCCTAAATAAGCAAGGACTTGGAGTTAATGCTCTAGGCTAAAACATTAAAAAATATATTAAATTACATACTGTTACCTGAAGAACTCATTTGAATTATCTTTGCATTTTAATGGTCTCAGACAGTAAGAGGATTTTTCATTACCTATGTACCTCCAACCTTTCCTGAAATGCTAAAGGGTCCACCATTATTAACTTTAAGCACTGTGATGTGATGCCTCTATGATACATAATTTTCTTTAATCTTGGAGAGAAGGGACAAAATATTTAGGGTACAGACGGAAAGTCAGAAGGAATGATTCTTTTGAAGAAACTGGATGAATTTGCTTTAAAATGTAAAAATAAAGTGCAAGTTGCTTTTCTGTTTGAGATTTAGTCTAGTAAAGAGAAATGTGTTAAGTATTTGCTTAAAAAATTCATTTTGTAGCAGAAACTTTGGAGCATTTGGGGATAGATTTGTTGCTATGAAATAAATTATCAATAAAATGACAGTCTTGATTATGGGAAATGAAAAGGCATATATATTATTCCTGATTGAATGGTGGTAGATGCTGGCCTGTCTTAATGCATGGGCCTGATGGGCACTTGCCCATGGGCCCCATGAGTATAGTGGCCCCATACTAATCTCTGTATGTTAACCATTCAATGCACCTTGTATCATATAAATACAGCAACATATTTATTACATATTTGTTTGTTGGAAGTGCCAATAAAATAAATATATGTTTGATTTTATCGACCATTTACTTTTTTATTCCTATGAGTAGCTGTCATAGGGGCCTCAGTATACTGCTTTACCCAGGGCCCATAATGCTGTTAAGATGGCCCTGGGTAGATGGAATTTAAACATGCTTTTTCTTTTCTATCTGCAATAGCTGAACTCATTTGAACAGATGTGCATTAATTACACCAATGAAAAGTTGCAGCAGCTCTTCAACCATACCATGTTCATTTTGGAACAAGAAGAATACCAGCGGGAGGGCATAGAGTGGAACTTCATTGACTTTGGCCTGGACTTGCAGCCTTGCATTGATCTTATAGAAAAACCAGTGAGTGAGGCATCTTGTCATGATTATTAGCAGATGGTAGCCAGTTCACTAAGGAGAGCTAGTATGTATGTATGTATGTATGTATGTATGTATGTATGTATGTATGTATACATATATATATGTATGTGTATGTTAAATAGTGTAATCGTTTTTTAGGAATGGAGAAAAAAATGTAAAGTTGTAGAGTTCCATTTTTCTAATTCTAAAACACTTTAGGTTGGAAAACATGAAAAATTAAGGCAAGATTTGGTGAAATAGGTGCTGAAAAACAGCTCTGACCTAAACAGGAAGCCACTCTTGAGTACAAATGAAAATAGTATTTGTGCCTTTTATCCTGAAGTGTTAAATCTTGGCAAGAATGTTTATTAACTTTTTTTTTTAAATTAGGCTGGTCCTCCTGGGATTTTGGCACTGTTGGATGAAGAGTGCTGGTTTCCAAAGGCTACAGACAAAAGCTTTGTGGAGAAGGTGGTGCAAGAGCAAGGCTCTCATCCGAAATTCCAAAAACCAAAACAGCTGAAAGATAAAGCTGACTTCTGCATTATACACTATGCTGGCAGAGTAAGTACTCTTAGTGTAAAGAGAGACTAAAATGCTTCTAAATCTGCAGCTGCAGTATTCTAAACTGATTGATTTTTTTTTTTGGGGGGGGGAGACTTCTTCAATAGTGCAATAGTGCATAATCACTTATCTCACAAGATAATAGGAAGCATGTTGACCACAATTTTTTGTGGTCTAATATAAAATCCTGCCATGAAACAATTTTTATTTTCTCAGGGTAATGGCTAAAACATGTTGTGAGCCTGTGTTTTGGAAGAGCAGAATTATGACGTTTATGGATTCTGTGCCATTGACTATTAATTATTGTTAACTTGATGTTTTCAGCATTTTTAAGGGGTCTTAGGTCATTCACATAGAGTTCATTGTTTGTGCAATGGATGTAGACCAGTGTTTAATCTCAAAATAGAGAGATTCATAACCTAATATCTTTAGATATTACTGAGGCAATTTGATAATGTGTAGTTAATATTGGCAACAAATGTCTTGTCTAGGTTGATTATAAAGCTGATGAGTGGCTGATGAAGAACATGGACCCTCTTAATGATAATGTTGCTACTCTGCTACACCAGTCCTCTGATAAGTTTGTATCTGACCTATGGAAGGATGGTATGTAATCATATTGCTTTTCTTGTTTTTCTTTAAGAGTGTTGTCCTTTGTTTGGAAGCATGAGTTTGAGCAGCCTCTTAAAATTGACAATTGCCATTTTCATTTCTCTTAAAATGCTTGACAATATGGTATTTCTCCTGTTACTGAAATACATTGGACCCTTTTCCAGTTCATCAGGCAGCAGAATAACATTCAAGCATATGTTCCTCAGAACACCCCATCCAAATTTGGGATCAAAAGTCTATTTTTGCTTAGTCCAGTGTTCTTAGATATCATGCTCTACAGAATATTTCTTTCTTTAAATTTTATTATTACTGTCTCTTTTCTTGGGTTTTTCTTTGACATCTCTGTTGCAGAGATACAGAACACTCAGAGAGCCTATTTCTATCAACATTTTCCTATTCTTCATCTAGAACCAGGTGACTGAGCAATGCAGCTATTGTGTTGTGTGTGATTCCTTCTAGAACCATGCAAGGAATGTTTCCATTAAATCTTCCTATTTTTTCCTATTTCTGCTTGTCTGTCTCATTCAGTTCCTCTGCTTTTTGCTAATAGCTTCCTCTTGAACATTGAAAAAACTGATTTTTAAGCAAGTTGTGATCTTGCAGATACAACAAAGACATATATAGATAATATCTTAAATCTCTCACCAATGGAAGCTGTTTCTGGTTTGAAATCATGTACTGATTATGAGGCCAGTGACACCATTAAAATTGGCAACCAACCAAGATTGGCTCCATTCTAATCATTATGTTTATAAAGAACCCATGAAATACATTAATGGCTACTAAGAACTACTGTAACTAGTTAAAATAATATAGCTGATCATCTCTGGTAATTTTCTTTTTTGAAAAATTAAATATTTTCTGTCTCCAAATAGTTACTTGGACATCAATTCTTCCAAAGAGCATTTTGGCCCGGTCTCAATGATAGTACAAGTATCATTATTTTACATCAATTTTGAAAACTTTCTTCCTCTTGAGTCAATTGAATAGTTATTTTTAAGAGAAAAAAGCAATATCTTGATTTTATAACCAAGCCATATGAATCATGCTTCTTGTAATTTCTTCATTTCACTATTAGCAACTTAAAGGCTTCCTTTTGATACTATAATTGATTTTAATAAGTTTTCTCATATGATTGAGAATAGAAGAGTTGCCTTGGCTGCTATCAACCATCAATGACTTGATTAGTTCCATTTTTTAATCTGTCCAATTCCAAAAGATTCAGTCTGCTACAATGCCTATCATCCTGAGTAATTCTATAAAAACTGCTTTTTTCCTACTAAAGCAGTCAGTGCATGATATATTCTTTAATCATCTTAGCATTCTGGTACATTGACAGCAAGAAAATAAAATGAATGAACGGGTTTGGTTGCTTAGTGCAATGGCATTATACATAGTATTGAAATACTCTCTTTTTGTGCATTACATCAGCTAAAATATATTCTCTATATCACCTGGAATGTTTGGCTACAGTTTCATAAATTCTCCATATTAAATAAATAATTGTAACTTATATAATTGATATAAGTTGCTGTGTACTACAGAAGAAATTTAAACATAATGTTTTCAATATTTTTTCAACCTGTTTAAGTAAATGGATCTATTCCCTAGTGATAAACTTATGTTTGACTATTTGTCATAATTTTGAATTACTTGATACAATTACTTCAAGTAGCTTGCATGAAAAAACCCTTTATCCATGAGATGGATCCAACCTGTACTTGTTGACTGTTTGCTTTCTGTTTTTGTTGTTATTTCAATATAAATTATGAGAGTTCTATGTCTATAAAGAGATGAAACAATTTCTTTTTGCATCCTTATTAAGTTATGCATTCAATCATAAAAATTAGGGAGAACAATCTAATAGTTCTGTATATTTCCACCAGTTGACCGCATCGTTGGACTGGATCAGGTTGCTGGCATCTCAGATTCAGCATTACCTGGAGCCTTTAAAACCAGGAAAGGCATGTTCCGAACAGTAGGACAATTGTATAAAGAACAACTAGCCAAACTGATGGCTACTCTGAGGAACACCAATCCTAATTTTGTCCGTTGTATCATCCCTAATCATGAGAAGAAGGTAAAGTTCAACATTTTGGATACTAAAAGTAACATTAGATCATATATGGACCATATATGAACCTTAGAAGTGATTTAATGAGGACTATAAATATTGGTGTTCTTTTTGATGTATTTATAATTGTGTTTCTGCTTTGAACATATTTGCCATTCCTAAAATTTCTAGAAGGAATACTAAATGTCAGAAGTATTTCTATGTGAAACAGTGAATATCAAGCAAGATTTCTTTACTTGAATGTCCCAAAGGTGCTTTTTCAGGAGGCAACTGGACTTTCTTGCCTCCTGAAAAAGCACCTTTGGGACAACCATGACCTGGATGACTGGGAATCTCTGCAGTCTTTACTTGAGTATAGCCTTATTGTATGACAATAGAAAATGGGATATATATGCGCACGTAAAATTTATGAAGGTGAGAAACAAGATTATAAATCAAGAGAGCAAGAGACAACATTGTGGCATGAGCAAGAAGTAACATTTTCCATACCTTTTAGTTGCTGAAATACATGTGCTTTTTAAAAAAAAATGTCCAAAAGAGACATGTTTTCTTCATCCAGCAGAAGGCAGTTGATATTAGAACCCAGAGAGGGAATTTGGTAATAAAAAGTCACAACTGAAGAAACTCAGCTTTTTGCTCATGCCTGCTGAACCCCAGATGGGTGCAGATGCGGAGATGGGGGATTCAAGGATGGGTGGGGAGGAATGCTTTGTCAGTATGGGATGAAACAGTTAATAGAAGAAAAGATCATAACTGAAAAAAAACACATTAATTTGGGCCTGAAAGTAAATTGATTGAGACCATCTTGAAGTCATATGTTCCATCTCATCCTTCAAGGAGGCCCATTTGAATATATATTACAATAATCTGCTTTTTATGTTTTAGTGTGACTTTAGCCAGAGATGTTCTCTAAAGGAAAGTGTAAAACGGAACACACAGTATAGATCCTTGGCTGCAGTGTCTTGGTAACCACGTGATATATAGAGATTCTGTTAATATGTCTATTTTCTTCACAGGCTGGAAAACTGGATCCACACTTGGTTTTGGATCAGCTTCGTTGCAATGGAGTCCTGGAAGGGATCCGTATCTGCCGGCAAGGTTTCCCTAACAGAGTTGTCTTCCAGGAGTTCAGACAAAGGTAAAGTTGAGCTATGGTTTCAGATTGTGAGGTGGATTATTAACTCAAGATTGTTGGCTTCTGTGTTCATTTTTTAAGTATGCTTTGACTACTGCATTAAATAATGTTTTGTTCATTCGATAGTAATATATAATCTGTTCAGCATTTAATAGTATCAGAGAGATGTGAATACTGAGTGCCCCGGGGGGGGAGGTATAAACAGGATCATACCTGCAGGCTCATCCTATTAACATGTCTTTTTGTGCTAGTAAATATGATACTAAAAGCTGTAATATCAGTTATAACATGTTTTTGATACAACTTCAAACAAGGTTGCTTCATTTTTTTAAAATTAAAAACAGTCATCCTCCAGAATTCCATTGGAAAACAATCTTGTTATTCCTAGTTTATGTTTCATGCACTTAAATACAATTTAATGACTATACTATTTCTCCTAGATATGAGATCTTGACTCCGAATGCAATTCCTAAAGGTTTCATGGATGGAAAACAAGCTTGTGTGCTCATGGTAAGTCTCCTGTTTGAAATAAAGTTGTAAGAAATATACAGAGAAGCTAAATTCACTCCTTCGTTATCTGGCATGCTCTGAAATTTGAATGTTTAAAACTTCTAAATCAGTCCTCCCAGCTGATGTGTTCTAGAGAAAATAAAACTTCCAAAGTACATGACCATTTAAAGTAATCTGGAGGGCCCCAGTTTATGAAAAATGCATTTAATATTTTATATTGAATTAATCTCAGTTCATGATTTCATTCATTCATTCATTCAATTTGTGTAGCCATCCACCTCAAACCAGTGACTCTGGAGAGCAAACAGTAATTAAAACAGAACAGTTAAAACATAATACCAACAAGGAATTAAATAAAAATTGTAGTCAGGAAATATAGTCAGTCTGTGTCAATATAACCAGGAAATGAGGCCCTTCACACACTAGGGACCCCAGGCCATTACAAAATAGCAAGATTTTCAAGATATTTTGAATGGTCAGCAGGGTTAGAACCATTCTAATCTCTAAGAAGGAGAATATTCCAGAAGGCAGGGACTATGGCATCATCTAGCCTCCACCAGCTGTCATTCCTTGACTGATAGGACCTGAAGCTGTCCATCCTGCCAGACCAGATTAGATGTCTAGAATCAGTTAGAATAAGAGAGTCCCTCGTGTCCCTCCATCCCAAACTATGATGGGTTTTAAAAGTGACCAGCAGCATCCAGAAAAACACTGGCAACAATGTGGCTCCCAGAGCTGTGATGTTATGTGTGCTGAATAGCCCACACCATTTATAGCTTGTGTAGCTGAAGCTTTTTTAAGTTCTAGTTGTTGATAGTTTCAGAACAGAAGATTATATATCCTGAAACTCCTTTTTTAAAGGAGTTTGCCTCATTTAGCAAAGTTCTGAAGATTGCTGAGTATTGGACTGTATAACTGAATATTTGAGAGGCTCGTGCCAAGTTCCTTTAGCTTGTTTAAAGACTGAGTGTGATAAGAAATGATAAGTGAATACATTTTTCAATATTGACAACTTAACTTTCTTCTCTTTCATTTTAGATCAAAGCCTTAGAGCTAGACCCAAATCTTTATCGAATTGGACAGAGCAAAGTGTTTTTCCGAGCAGGAGTCCTTGCTCACCTTGAAGAAGAAAGAGACTTGAAGATCACCGATGTCATCATTGGGTTCCAGGCATGCTGTAGAGGCTACTTAGCTAGAAAGTAGGTATACGGTAACGCACAATCCTTTCTCATTAATGTCATTAGCTGACAGCAAATTGCTGGGAATTCTGAATTTAGTCAACTTTGAAAATTGGCAAACAAGATCTTTTAAAGTAGGTAAATGGTGTGTCTGTGTCTGTGTAAATTTTATCATGGAGAAGAAAGAATTGAGAATTAAAGACAAGGATGGGAAAGGAAAAGTGCAACTGTGTGACAGCTCTACTAATGAGTAAGAATGAAAGAATCTGAGGATACTTCTTTTTTCCACTTCAGGGCTTTTGCCAAACGCCAGCAACAATTAACAGCAATGAAGGTGCTGCAAAGGAACTGTGCTGCCTATTTAAAGCTTCGCAACTGGCAGTGGTGGCGACTGTTTACAAAGGTATGACTTGGAAGAAATTTCAGGAATAGGAAGATCAGCCATAGTGCTAGGCATCCATTCTTTCACTAGTTGCCCTGTCCAGTTAAGCCAAATACTCCTCCAGTGATAAATCTGTAACTGAAATAACTTACTCCTGAAATGGTCTCTCGGCAGGTAAAGCCACTGTTGCAAGTGAGTAGACAAGAAGAAGAAATGCTGGCCAAGGAAGAAGAGTTGCTGAAAGTGAAGGAAAAGCAGGTGGCTGCCGAAGGCAGATTGACCGAAATGGAAACTCTCCATACACAGGTGAATAAGTGGTTAGCCTTCTGATGTGTCCCTTTGTTACTTGTTCATATTCTTAAAGTATTGTAACTGACTTTGGGGGTAGCCTTTTATAGACTTATGTTTCACATTAATGGTTGAATAGTTACAAAATGGATGGCTGCTTTTGTGTTTTTTTTAAGTTTGATAGAGCACAGAATACTTTTCATCATAGATGCAGCATCATGTAAAATACATATTTCTGTGTATTCTTTTATCTACATTTAAATGATCTGTGAAGTAAGGAGGTAAATTTCTTTATAGGATGGACTATTATTTGGAATGGAGTGGTACAATTTTCCCACATTAAAAAAAAAAACACCCCTTATCCTCCCTTCCCTGATACATAGCTAATAGTATATAAAGTTGTACGCATACATTTCCTTGATACAGACTTGTATATACAATAATAGGCGTTCAGGGGTTTCTTGGAACTGTTTACACCTGATCCATGCAGGGCAGATAGTCTATTAATTTGCCATTGCATAAATCACTTCTCCTGTGGAGTGCTTTTAAATGTCAGCTAGTGTTCCATTTAATCTATTCTATACCTCTTCTAACAGGGAGAAATGTATGACTGACAGGCTAAAAAGTTAGCATTAAGAAACAGCGCATATAGGAATTCAAATGCAGATAGTATTGTGTGGCTACAGAGCATTTGAAGTTTGATTTCAAGGATCATATTAAAATGAAGGACAAAATTGTTTCTAGGAAGTAATGGAAGCTTAGAATAGCTACTGATATGGATCAATGTAAGAACAATATACAACACATAAAACTATGAAAAAAATTGAGGAGGTAAACCAGTGAAGTAAAGCATGGAATAAGATCTGCTTTTTCTGCTGTTATTTTAAAACTTTTTGCTTCCGATTTTTAAAATCCATTAACATAGGAATGGAAATCCTTGAATTTACACTACTATGCTAATGCATGGACAATAAACAGACTGAATCACCCGTCATGGTGTGAATAAAACCTATCATTGGTTTGCTTGCAGAAACTTCAGCAAAATTATAAATTATTTGGCTTGTGATTTTCTTGTTCAGCTCATGACAGAGAAAATGCAGTTACAAGAGCAGTTACAAGCAGAGATAGAGCTCTGTGCTGAGGCAGAGGAGATTAGAGCCCGCCTGACAGCTAAAAAACAAGAGCTGGAGGAGATATGCCATGACTTGGAATCTAGAGTGGAGGAAGAAGAGGAACGGTGCCAGCATCTACAAACTGAGAAAAAGAAGATGCAGCAAAACATTCAGGTAACACACAGAATAGGAGTGTTGACATATTGCAATACCTAATGATTGATGTAGTTGTGGAGGTGAAAGAAGACAGTATAACAAAAGAGCAGAATGTGGGTGATAGACAAAAGTGGGTTCTGTAAAGTCATGTCTCCATCATTGGTTTTGTTATTTCCATTCAGATATTCTAGCTGTTGAAAAAAAGATGGGCTTATAATTCTTAAAAAGAGATGGCAGAATCTAAGGCTGGCCTGGATACTTTATGCCATGTTTTTCCTTGTCTCTGCAGGAGCTGGAAGAGCAGCTGGAAGAAGAAGAAAGTGCTAGACAAAAACTGCAACTTGAGAAAGTTACCACTGAAGCAAAATTAAAGAAACTGGAGGAAGACTTGATAGTCTTTGAAGATCAGAACTGCAAATTGGCCAAGGTAAACAAAATTTTGCTATATGGTGAAGTGGGAAAAGAGATGAAACATACCATATCATTTTCATCATGAATGTGATAATTTATATTACTTCTAGTTTCCTTTGCCAAACTCTGGTAGTGTATAAATAACTGGAAATTGTTAATAAGATAACTTTGTTCTGTACGTACCAAATAGATATTTCTAATCCATTTGGTATTTGGGAAAGGTCTTAAATGCCTGTAATTTCTGCAATTAACATTTTGAACTTGATTCCCTACATCCCCCAATGCAATTATTGTTCCATCTAATCAAACTATTCAATTAGGAGTACACTTAATATAGAATGAAAAGGAATATTTTTTTCAATATTTATTTTTGTGGAGTGCTTCATTAAAGGAGTGGTGAGATTCAACTTTTTTTACTACCGGTTCAGTGGGTGTGGCTTGGTGGGCATGGCAGGAGAAGGATACTGTAAAATCTCCAGTCAGAGGTGGTATTTGCTGGTTCTCTTGAACTACTCAAAATTTTCACTAGAGGTTCTCCAGAACTGGTCAGAACCTGCTGAATACCACCTCTGATTGGAAGGTATCAAATTATGATTTTAATCCAACTGTTTAGTTGGGAGGTAGGATCGGTGTTGACACAAACTCTCCATAGTCCTGAAGTTGGAAAAAGCTACTTCAGTTGATTGGATATTTATCATTGATAGCTGTTACTTCTGTTAGTTCTTTAGAAAGTATCACTATTGAGACCAGAGCTAGTAACATCATTAAAAATGAAATGGTACAAGGAGTAACTGCAGCACAGCTATAGCTGATCACTTGTATCACTAAACCACTTGTCTCAAGATGATGATTGATGATTAGCAAATGTTGATCTTCCTTTCCGGGAAAAGTAAATTCACGATACATTTTATATTTTTTTGGCACTTTTCAAAAGTATAAGCAATTATTCAAAAACATTATCATGGTAAATAAATTACTTCAAAAGATTTCTTGAATTTTGTTTTTGTGCAACCTCTATTTGTTTAAATAATTTTACATTTAATTTTAAATATTTTTAATGTGTATTTAATGCTTTTGTGAGGTGTCTTGGTCAAACAATTGCAGGAAGTTCTTTCTTGTGGAAATATAGAGCTTTAGCAAAAGTTGCAGAGATTTCTGCCTTGGGCTAAATATGTTGTGTTATGTATAGTTGTTTCTAAACATTGAAAGTAAGTAATAGCAAAAAGAGGTTTCAGTGGTCAAATGTTGGCTTTCTTAAAAAAAAGAAGTCAATGATTATTTGAATACAGGCCTCCTAGCACCAAAGAATCATTAAGGACCCAGGTATACCATATGCTGCCCTAGTTCCATTTTTGTGAGCTCCAGTCTGCCCTCCCTAGATTACAGTTGAGATTTGGCAATGTGGTTTTTCCCCATATTATTTTTTGTTAAAAGAAAGGGTAAAATAAATTCCTTGGCTATTTATTTTGTCTTTTAATCCCTATCAACTCTTAACCTTCCCCAATATTCTGAAATTTTTGATCCCATTGATTTTAGTAGAATGTCACCAGCTAAGCTCTTGAAGAAGTGTTAAAAATAAGATACATGACCCCTAAAGTAGTCCATACTTGACCTAGGAAATTATGGTGACTATATAATATTTCTAATTTTCAATTATTGAGGCATTTCAGTATATTTCTAGGAAATAGCTCGGATATGATTAATTTCCTTTAAAAGATTCATTTAGTAAATAACTTACCACCATGGTATCCTGAAGGATTTATGACAGCAAATGTTTTTATCATACATATTTTATTTTTTAGGAAAAGAAATTATTGGAAGAGAGGATTGCAGAGTTCACTACTAACTTGACAGAGGAAGAAGAAAAATCAAAGAGTTTAGCTAAACTCAAGAACAAACACGAGGCGATGATAACAGAATTGGAAGGTAGGAGAAAGACCTTCATAGAGGTGGATTTATTCAGCCTCTCCTCATTAGAATTTCTTACCATACAAAAGTGGTTACATCTTTATTGGAGTCTGAATCTCAAAGAGTTAATGCCACAATCATAGAGTATTTGTATGTGGCATATTGATCAGTCAGATAGAACTGAAGGTTACACATTCAGGCAAGCTGTGCTCTGAATAAAAACAATGTCTAAAATAGACAAGTAAGGAACAAGGGCTAGTTTAATTTCTCCTCCTGAGGGAATATCTTCTTGTGTATACAGTGGTGTCTGAATCTTTAGGTTTCTGTTGCAGCTAGTAATTAAAAGATAGATGTCTGTAGTTATTAATTAAACATTTTTAAAATTGACTATCATTCCAACATCCAGAATGTTAGTGATAGTTTTTCACCATCACCATAAACATGATGATGTCTGCTTTAGCCTCAATGTTTTATGGAGAGGAATGAATTAACCCAAAGAGGTCCAAAGGCAATATTTCTCACTCTTGGGTTTCATTTTAATGTGGAAGCCTGAACTGGAACTAAGCTGTAGGTCATCATCTCTGCCACATACGAGTGTAAGTTGTTGCACATTGGCTATTTGTGTATTTGAATAGTATTTTGAAACCGGAGATGCATCTAAATCTATTATTTCTTTCAGAACGATTACGCCGGGAAGAAAAGCACCGTCAAGAATTGGAAAAGACTCGCAGAAAACTAGAGGGAGACTCCACAGATTTGCATGATCAAATCGCTGAACTGCAAGCTCAAATAGCAGAACTAAAAATGCAGCTGGCAAAAAAAGAAGAGGAGCTTCAAGCAGCTTTGGCTAGGTGAGCTTAGTTGTATTTCTAATAGGAGATGGGATAGGGATAGCAGACCTGTAACTTAAAAAAAAATAGAGTCATGACTATCAGTTGGCATTAGTTTAAAGCACTCTAGTAGTTAGCCTCCTCAAACTAACCAGTATTGATACTTTCTCTGGTTTGGAAAAATGAAACCAAGCATTTCAAATAGAATCCAATTATAGATGTAACAAGTTCACATATTAATAACTTGTTAGAATAGCATTTAGAATAGCATTTATCATACAGTTCTATACAATTTATTCAGAAGTAAATTCTAGTGAGTTCAGAATGATTTTTTTTTCAGGTAAATGTGTACAAGAAGATAACTTTTCTGTACAAAAACATGAAATAATGTGGCATGTTCTTTGTGTCTTTGAACTGTGCAGAGTGGAAGAGGAGGCTGCTCAGAAGAACATGGCTCTGAAGAAGATCCGTGAACTTGAATCCCAAATAACAGAATTGCAGGAAGATTTGGAATCTGAACGCGCTTTTCGCAACAAAGCAGAGAAGCAGAAGAGGGATCTGGGTGAAGAGCTTGAGGCTCTTAAGACCGAGCTAGAGGATACATTAGACTCAACTGCAGCACAGCAGGAACTTAGGTGATTGTAACAATCTGTTTCTTCAATACATAAAAAAATACAGGTCCCCCACTTGGCTCTTAAGATTTGCAGTTTTCCTCCTCCCATCCATCCATCTATGTATCCATCCAATTTATATATCAAGCAACTCTGAGCAATTCTTTATGTGCAGAGTTTCAATCTCTATATTAACTTTGGGATACAAATAAGGTAACTCTATTAATGGTTGTTTAACAAAGGTGTTTGTGACTTCCTGATAGGTCAAAACGTGAGCAAGAAGTGACTATTCTAAAGAAAACCCTGGATGAAGAGGCAAAAACTCATGAGGCTCAGATACAGGAGATGAGGCAGAAGCATGGCCAGGCAGTAGAAGAGCTGGCTGAACAGCTAGAGCAAACTAAACGAGTATGTAATTTTTTTAACAAAACCAAACATTTTCATTAGTTAGATATCCTGATAATGGCCAAGATTGTGTTTTAGTACCTGTATCTGAGCACAACACTGATGCAGTTTTTTTGCAGTTTTTAGAACAGATTACCAATTGCATGAATTATATTAACAAATGATTCAGTAGAGATTAAAGGTGAAGCTGTCGCCTAATGTTTTTGAAAATGGGCCACTCATTTCAATATCTGAAAAGCAACAGAGACAGATACTTGATTTAAGGATGGATGGTAATTAGACAAGTTAATAGTTAATTCAGATTGTCTTTTACCTTTGGCGAATGGGTATTTTAGATATTATATAAATATATATTTTTTATTATAACTGGTAAATCTGCAGAATCTTTTCAGTTTGCTTTATTGGCTTAGGCATTGTGAGCGTTGCAGGAAGTTTCAGTTCATGATAACACAAATCTTATTAACACAGAATTGAAAACCTACAGGTTCACTGTTCAGTAGTGTCCAAATCCATATCAGCATTCTGACTCCTACATCAAAATTTTATTTTGAATGAGTGAAATTAAAACTTCTAGAGCAGTCTGCCTCACTATAAAATTGTTCTTGTCTTCTAAAGGTGAAAGTGAATCTTGAAAAGGCAAAACAGTCCCTGGAGAGTGAATGTGCTGAACTCTCAAATGAGGTGAAAGTACTTCTGCAGAGCAAAGGAGACTCTGAGCACAAAAGGAAGAGGGTTGACACTCAACTCCAAGAGCTGCAAGTAAAATTCACAGAAGGGGAGAGAGTCCGGACCGAACTCACTGAGAAAGTTAACAAGTTGCAGGTAAACATTCAATATAAGTTCCCTTTTGGTTCTTGATATCTAGCTACCTTGCAAATGCAGGGGGGGGGGGGGGAAATGTGTTGAAACTCCTAGAATTATTGCTTCACCCCAGTCCAAATTATGTCAAATATACTAAATAGCTTTACAAGAGTCCATGTAAAGTTATCACCTTTAAAGCCCTACATGGCACAGAATCGAGTTACCTGCAGGACTGCCTCTCTCTGAGAGTATCTGTCTTTCCTATTAGGCTTGTTAAGGGTATGTTCCAGGCTTTTCCCTTAAAAATGCTGTTACCTGATTGGATTTTGGAGGCACACCTGCTCTCAGTCATCTCTCCAGCCCTTTGGAATAGCCTCGTACTTGACATCTGAGGGATCGTCATTCTTTTAGCCTTCAAAGGGCAGTGATGAGATACCTCTTCTCTCAAGTATTGGGGTAGAATGGGTGTAGAGATGTGAGAATGATTGAGGGAAAGAGCACTTTTGTTTTTAACTATTTTTTTAATGAATTCTTATGAGCAGCCTAGAATCATCATAGGCGAATTGGTGGCCACATAAGTCTTGTAAATAAATAAAATAGTGTGTTTGTAATTTAGATGGATAATAAGCATCTAATATAAATATTCTGCTTGGTATATGTATCTTGCCTGCCATATAAAAATGATACCCGGTAATAAATGACTTTTGATAATGGATGGTTTAAATGTTTTTTAGGTTGAGTTAGACAACATCACTGGCCTTTTGAATCAGTCTGATAGCAAAACTATTAAATTAGCAAAAGATTTCTCTACACTGGAATCACAACTGCAGGATACACAGGTAAGTTGCCTAATATGTATTTTTTTAATGATTGACCAGAGTGACATTTTAAAATACCGTTACATTTTCTATTTACCAGTAACAGATCTTTTAGCTTGACTGAGAAATGCAGATTGCATTTCATAGCCAAATTCAAGTGTAATCAATATTCACCCTTTTTTTTTTTGCAATAGGATTGTATGATTCATACTGAACTGTAGATGTCTTTAAAACAGAAAAAATGTACTTTTTCTGTATCAAATTCTATTCTATACTTTGGAAGCAAAATGCAGTATTCTTGTTTCTTAGTTTCTTTAGTTGATAGTTGGTTTGCATTTTAAATTCTGTATTATTGCTTTTTTAATTTTGACTTGCAAAATAATTGTGTTTATTCATATTCCTCTGATTGGTGCAAAATATAGATATCAGGACATAAATTGATATTTGATCTTACTTTCTTTCAATTTAGATCTTTAAAATCCCAAGGCAGCTATCAGTTAAAATAATGAAGCATGTCACATAAAGTACTTTGAATTTTTTAAAAAGCAGTATATATTCTTAAACAATAAATTTCTTATGGGATAAATATGATAGATTTAATTGAGTTTATCAGGGTTCTCCCTCCCCCCCCCAATAGAAATGCCTTATGCTTTGTTGGAAGACTTGGCAAGTTACCCTACATAACATGAGTGCTTTCTTCATGCACTCTTTGTCGTTTATTTTACTCTTCTGGAAGTAAAAATTGAGTTGGCAAGTTCATTTTGTCTTGTAGAATTTACTGAGTGCCATTAAACTATTTGTATTCAAACTCCTTAGTTTGCAGGTAACCTAAACCACACAATTTGCCCAGTGTTATGTAATTTTTTCTACAGGAGCAAATTCTCGCTCACTGTGGTATCAGAATGTAGCTATTGCCCAAGTTTTCTTTTATTTTAGATCTAATGTCTTTGGGAACTTTGATTGACTCTTTAGTTTATTGATTATTATAGGAACTGCTTCAGGAGGAAACCCGTCAAAAACTGAGCCTTAGCACCAAGCTAAAACAGATGGAAGATGAGAAGAATAGCTTCAAAGACCAACTAGAGGAAGAAGAAGAAGCAAAGAGGAACCTGGGAAAACAGATTTCTGCCCTTCAGTTCCAGGTACTATAGAACAAATTTATAGACTGGATCTGTATGGATATAATATTAAATATTAGCTTGAGGACAGACAGATCCAAACATGTAGAACAGGTCTATGAGTTCAAAAGCTATTGTTTGTTTTTCATTAATGATCACTTGCTAAGTTGTCTGAATGTAATAGACTCTTCAATCAAAATTATGATTTTTAGTGAGCTAGTTCTTTACTGTAGTTTAAAAGTTCGGATTATCATTTATCTAATCTATGTTTAAACTATAAACTTGAGAAAAAGAACTGTGTTAATATTTTGTAAAACACTGTGAGAATGAGCTTTTCAGGATAAAGAATATAATTTAATACTGTTAATCTGATATGGAAGTAGAATCTTTCCATTTCTTTTTAATATTGCAAGGGTTGGAGTGTGAGGAAGAATGTCTGACCCTGAGGATTGCTGGATTGAGCAGATTATATCCAAATCAAACTTTCAGAGTTCTGTGTGAAATGTTGGATTAATATCTTGGGTTCTGTGTGAAATGTTGCATTAATATCTTGGGTGGGAATGGAAAGGTGATTTAAATAGTTTTTCTGTTCTATATAGATCTACTCTGGATCTCTACCTTTGCAAGCTGTATGGTATTTTGTGCCACTACTGCTGCATCTTATATGAGAATGCCATCATGCCTCTTCACTATTTTTAAAAATTGCCCACTTCTTCAATTTTCTTACAATTTATTTTAGAGGCCTACCTTACATCCCTTTTTCTTTTTGAAAAATTGTGTTAAAATCCAATCTCTTGTTTTCTAGTTAGTTAAATAATATTTTTTCCTTACCTAGATTGCAGAAATGAGGAAGAAGATGGATGAAAATGTAGTTTGCCTGGAATCAGTAGAAGAAATCAAGAAGAAGCTTCAGAAAGATTTGGAGGCTATGAGCCAACGTTATGAAGAAAAAGCAGCTGCTTATGACAAGCTGGAAAAGACTAAGACCAGGCTCCAGCAAGAGCTGGATGATATTGCTGTGGATTTGGATCATCAGCGGCAAATAGTTTCTAACCTGGAGAAAAAACAAAAGAAATTTGATCAGGTACATATCGTTGTATTTTGGGTAAACACCTTTGCCCAGATACTTGCTCAGTGAAGGAGTGGAGGCATCTATAGGATATCAGAGATTTCTTGTCTTATGACTAAACAACATTGTATTTGTCTCTTGCAAACAAAAGTTACTACATTTTATCACATTTTCTTGGTTTGATTTTGGTTGGAAAAGAACTATGACCTACACTTTTTCTCGCTTAGTTCTAAAAGGGTACCAGGGGCAACAGGTACTCAGTTATAACTCTTCATCCTAACCCACATCTGGAATTGATGACTAACCTGTATGAGGTGCTCATATTATTTCACTGGTGATACCTGAGGGGACCACCATTCCAGAGAGCCAGACATTTCATTTGGAAATCTTATAGTACCATCATTGTTTCTTTTCCAGCTGTTAGCAGAGGAGAAAACAATATCTGCCAAATATGCCGAAGAACGGGACCGTGCTGAAGCAGAAGCACGAGAAAAGGAAACGAAAGCCCTTTCCTTGGCTAGAGCCCTGGAAGAAGCCATAGAGCAGAAAGCAGAGCTAGAGCGACTGAATAAGCAGTTCCGGACAGAAATGGAGGATTTGATGAGTTCAAAAGATGATGTTGGCAAAAGTGTAAGTTGATCGTATTTGAATGAAAGTGATTACATTACCATAATACAGGTTTGTGATAAATTATAACAAATTATGATATGTTTATTTTTTTGGTTGTGAGCTGCCCAAAGTTTGGTACAAGATGGACGGCTATATAAATGTTTTAACTAAATAAATAATTTGTACCTTAGTCTTTAAAATACTGGACAATAAAACCAATGGCTGTGTCAATATAGGGAAGCTAATTTTGTATCTGTATGCTATAGGTACACGAGTTGGAAAAGTCAAAAAGGGCTCTGGAGCAACAAGTGGAAGAGATGAAGACTCAATTGGAAGAGCTAGAGGATGAACTGCAGGCCACAGAAGATGCCAAATTGCGCTTAGAAGTAAACCAGCAAGCCATGAAGGCACAGTTTGAACGAGATCTCCAGGCCCGAGATGAACAAAATGAAGAAAAGAGAAAGCAGCTGATGAGACAGGTAGCCTTTCAGAGATCTTGAAAATTCCTGAATTGTTGTTCACAATCTTTAGTGTAAAACTTTAGCCAGGCAATAAGATTAGTTACCAACTCTCTGGTGAATTAGTAAACATTACTTTTTTTTTTTTTAGTCCCCTTGCATTAGGATGTGGGACCTGGATTGTGTTAATGCATGTTTTGATTCTTTACAGGTGCGAGAAATGGAAGTGGAGCTGGAAGATGAAAGGAAACAGCGCTCTATTGCTGTAGCTGCCAGAAAGAAGCTGGAAATGGACCTCAAGGGTTTGGAGGCCCATATAGATTCTGCTAATAAGAATCGTGAGGAAGCGATTAAACAGCTCCGGAAGCTACAGGTGAGGTTTGCTGTGTGTATAATGCTGATTTTTTTTGTTGCTATGTCACAAGCAGATGAAGTGAAGTAAGCAATCCAAACAATGATCAAGGATTGGCAGTTGTTATTTTGATTTAGGAAAGAAGTCTAGTTGTATGAATCTTCAGATGGTTTTTATGAAAAGTCTGTTTCCTTTTAGACAGTGGTGTTGCCTGCATTAGCCAACAACCAGTTCCATCCTGGTCTCTTTTCATTTTGGTTGGCCCACTGGTCTCTAATTCTAGGTGTTATCTCATGGGAAATGGACTAATGACATTCCTGAGCCATAGTAATATGCATGTCAGTGGGGGACTGTAATTGTAGAGGAAGTATCTGGTGAGGTGAACAACATGAAGGTTTAGAGGTGAGCAGTCGGCCTCCTTTTGAAGTTTGAGGCCTCCACCCACTCTGTCCTTAGTTGGGCTTTTGTCTTTCCTTCAGAGATAGAAGAGTTTAACCAGTCCTTGAAAACTAGGCTGAACTGATCTGATAACATCCCTTTTAAAGTATTTCACAGAGGGAATGCTTTATATACATTGAATCTTTGGCTGCATGTTAAAAATTGTTGGGTTACAGAGTTGAAAAATATTAGATGCCTGAAGTCTTGGAGACCTGTTGACAATAAATTAGACTTGTAATTTGGGCAAAGTACACACTGAATCTGATTTGTTATCAAGCAGTTTCGTATACTCATGAATTTATAACTTTTTAGGCCCAGATGAAGGATTGCATGCGGGAACTGGATGACACACGTGCCTCAAGAGAAGAAATTTTGGCACTGGCTAAAGAAAATGAAAAGAAGTTGAAGAACATGGAAGCAGAAATGATACAAATGCAGGAGGTAATTTAATTTTTGGGAGGGGGGGGGAACCTAATAAACGCTAGGATAATCTATTTGCCTATATGTTTTAGGTGGAGTGCAAGAAAGCTACAAAAATTAAAGGCATGAAAAAAATGAAAATGGAACTGTTAAAAATAATTTATTCCAACACCATTGATTATAATTCTTATATTTCTGTCTCTACAAGACCCTTTGTTACCACCTCTTACATAAACCTATTTCATTACATTGCTTTTTGTTCTTTAAATATTTCAGTTCATTCTTTTTGAAGACGTCATCATATCTGTCGCAGTTTTCTGTCACTTGTCAGTCTGTTCCCTTCTTATGTTTCTTTTGCAATTCAATCTTTATTCATTCTCTCTGAATGACCTAAATACTACAAGTACTTTGTACTGGTCACTTCAATTTACATCCATTCAATACATAATATTTCAGTGACAGTATTTTGTTGCTTTATCATGCATATTTCTTAAGTACCTCATTTCCACTACATTCAGCTTATTCATTTGCTTCTGTCCCATTCCAGATAATTTCTTTATTTTAAAATCAATTCACTGTGCTGGAGACTCCTTATTAAGCCTTCTTCATGCACTTCCAAAACAATGTTTCCATCAAAATTGCTTTACATTTTCTTTTCCTTTTTCAACCTTTACTATCACTTCCTCTTTTTCAGCTATTGTTTTTGCTGTGTAACATTATATAATGTCCTCTCATTCTGTCATTATAGTGATACCGTGAAACATAATTTTATGCTCTCCATTCTAAACAGTGTCCACATCCAGTTTCCTTACGGCCATTTTCCATTCATTGAACACTTATTAAATAGAGTACATGTCCATTTTCCCCCTATTTCTGCCACTACCAAATAATCATCTGTCTCACATTCACAATATGTCATTATTATTGTATTCTTCACTAATTTTCTTTCAACATAATCAAATCAATTATTCATTTAAAGTTTTATTTATTCCTTTGCCATATGTGTAGGTATGAATAGATTTAGTTTTTGAAGTAGTTAATTTTGATTTATTCTAGAGTCCAAATCATTTTTTGTACTTCTCCCATTTCCAGGAGATATCATTCACGTTGTCAACCAAAATGACTTTTTCCTTGATCACATTCATTCATTTTCTCTGATTCTTCCATTATCTCCAGTCATTGCAGTATAGCATGCAGCTATCATTAATGTAGGGATTACTACATTATACACAAACTAAAGAAACCTAGATAACATATTTTCTAACATATATTTTATCCTTTAATTCATAATCTTATACCATCATTTCTGTGTGCATATCAACACTAGTCTGCAAAATCAGACCACTTTCATTGACATTTATCAAATCCTTCCTCTTTATTATTTTTATTTTATTTCATCTATTAATCCATACTTTTTACCATTTATTCCTCTTATATTGAAAATTATAATCTTACACGTGGCATGGATCATCAACAAATTAACCAATAGTTTATTGGCTTTGCCTGCTATCATGACTTGTGGTCATAAGGCTTTTGTGTTGCCTATTTTAGAAAACTAGGGAAGGTATAGACTTAAGTCATATCTGTGCTTCATTTAGTCAAGGACAGAACCGTTCAGTTTTGGCATATTTTAGCCAGCATGCCACAAGTACAAACATACCAATTTTTAATCTTATATGTTCACATTATTCTTTGCAAGCTGGGATGAGCTTATCTTCCAGGCCAGCCTATTATTGTCTGCATTCTGTCAGTTAGGAAGTAAATTCAGTGACCTACTTTAACATCAATAGATTGATGTTAAAGTAGGAATACATGAGAATTTTGAGCTGTTAAAAATAGTTGTTTCTCCAAATTTTTCTTGATTCTTTCTAGAGATAGATGGACGGATAGATAGATCAGATTAGATTAGATTAGATTAGATAGATAGATAGATAGATAGATAGATAGATAGATAGATAGATAGATAGAAAGATAGATAGATAAATAGAAAGAGAGAAAGAAAAAAAACATGGATGTTTTGATTAGTTTGTGATTACATGCCTGGTAGCTTTAGATGCTGTTTTGGCAAGTGATTGCTAGTTGAGATAGAAATCCCAAATTACATTGGCAGCAGTTAAATTTTTAACTGTAGCTATAAACACTAGGTTTTTATTAATAAATTATTTTCGATTCTAAAAAGTATGCCAATTTATTTTATCCACCAAACCACCGTACCTTATTCTAAAACCTTTCTGATTATATCTATATGATACTACTTGGATCTTTCAATAAATGTATATAATAAATATTATACATAAGTGACTATTAGTAAGTGTTATACCTTACAATTCTTAACTCATGACAAATGTATCTTTTCTTTTATGTACACTGAGACCATATGCACCAAGAAAAATTCCTTGTGTGTCCAATCACACATGGCCAATAAAGCTTGCTTTCTTTCTTTCTTTCTTTCTTTCTTTCTTTCTTTCTTTCTTTCTT
>BLBF01000022.1:48086516-48131997 GCA_015471245.1 Laticauda colubrina
TATCTATCTATCTATCTATCTATCTATCTATCTATCTATCTATCTATCTATCTATCTGTTATTGTGACATAAAAAGCATATGATTGTCCTAGTTACAACTAAATTACAATATTTGCTTTTTAAAGCTTGATTTTCACAAAGAGTTTGTGTACATCTTTCTCTGATTTCAGGAGCTTGCAGCTGCTGAACGTGCTAAGCGTCAGGCTCAACAAGAGAGGGATGAGCTGGCTGATGAGATTGCTAACAGTAGTGGCAAAGGGTGAGAAATAGCACTTTTTTTCTTTCTTTCTTTCATGACACAATAAGGTGGTTCTGCAAAAGATGTTCCATAGTGCCTATACCTTAAATGCTGATAATTAGATGTAAAATGTTCTATTTCTGGAGACAGATTAGCTCATAACTTTCTGTGAATTGCTTTATAGTTGATAAATAATCAGGTATGTTTTTCTTCAAAACATTGTATATGAATATATTTCTTTTGTACCTCAGAGCTCTGGCCTTGGAAGAAAAACGTCGCTTGGAGGCTCGGATAGCTCAGCTTGAAGAAGAATTGGAGGAAGAGCAAAGTAATACAGAGTTGGTGAACGATCGTCTCAAGAAGGCAAATCTTCAGGTATTTGCTTGAGAGGTTTCAATTGGTTTGAATTTAGAATGCTGTGTGAAACCTGAAATAGTGGCTTTTAAACCTTGGTTAATGGCTTAATATACTGTGAAACATCAGCTGATTAGGAGATATTCAACAAACTATCAAGCAGTGATAACTTGTGCAGTTACCGATAATGAGCCTAAGTTACAACCATAAATATTTACTTTATAAAAGTTTTTTAAAAATCTCATATGTGACATATATAACTATATGTATATCATTTTCTTTATTGGCACTGAACAGGGATTGCTTTTCTATACTCTCCTGCCCTGCATCATTTCAGTCTAAAAGATAGATTTTACTAAAAGTGCCACAAATGGGGAAAGGAGAGACTAACGGACGTGGAGGAAGAAATATTCAAAATGTATAAAGTTTTAACATATCTCTTATTCTCTTTTCTAGATTGATCAGATAAATACAGATCTGAATGCAGAACGCAGTAATGCCCAGAAAAATGAAAATGCTCGCCAACAAGCAGAGCGTCAGAATAAGGAACTAAAGGCAAAGCTTCAGGAAATGGAGAGTGCTGTGAAATCTAAATACAAGTCTTCTATCACTGCTCTTGAGGCAAAAATAGTACAGCTGGAGGAACAGCTCGACACTGAGACAAAGTAAGTATTGATAATCTACCAGGCGTTCAACTGTCCATTTTTGTTGCAGTTTAATGGCCCTGTACATGATTTGTCTTTGCTTATAGCAGAGGTAAGTAATCAAACTGGATTTCTTCAAGGGCTGGGTCAGCACTGTAGTTCTCTGTGGGGGAGGGGAGAAACAGGACGGACGCCTCCTGCAGCACCCTTCTGGTCAAAACGGGGCGCAGGGTGGCTGCTCACAGGTTTCCTTGTGCCCTGTGATGGCCTCCTGCAGCACTTTGCCAGCCAAAACCAGGCCGCATGGAGGCCTCAGGGGGCCTCTGCATGGCCTGATTTCAGCTGACAAAGTGCTGCTGGAAGCTGGGGAGGCTGAAAACGGGCTGCGTGGAGGCCTCTAAAGCAGTCCATTTTGGCCGGCAGAGGCACCATAGCCGGTCTTTTCATATTTCCAGGCTGCCCCACGGGCCAGATTTATGTACCCCACAGTCTGGATTTAAGTACCCTGCAGATCGGCCCTTGGGCCTTGAGTTTGACACCTCTGACCTAGAGGAACAATGAAAGGAAATAGAGGAGTTATTGAGAATGATTTAAATGGTCAAAATTCAGCAGCCTTTTGTATTGTACATACCACCTAAATTTTAGGTGCTAATCATTCTAATCTTCATTAAAGCCTGGAAATGAAGTCCTTAGAAAAACATTGAGTGAAAGGCTGATCAGTCAGTGTGAATGCTGAGGTCTTCCAGGTTATCTAGATTACAAAATTGATATTTGAAGTAGATAGATAGAATTCTTTATTGGCCAAGTGAACACACAAGGAATTTGTCTTTGGTGCATATGCTTTCAGTGTACATAAAGAAAAAATAAAATACATTCATCAAGAAGTGTATGATATATTAGTGATAGTCATAGGTTACCAATATGCAATCAGATCATATTAGGAAACAAATAAAACTATATAAATTGTAAAGATACAGGCAACACGTTTATAGTCATAAGTGGGAAGAGATGGGTACTAGGAAGGATGAGAATAATAATAGTAACACAGTCTTAGTAAATAATTTGACAGTGTAGTGGGAATTAGCTGTTTAGCAGAGTGATGGCATTCGGGGAAAAATGTCCTCGTGTCTAGATGTATATGGCAATTGTATATTGGTCCTCAGTGACTCCAGTTTCTAGCTCCTTCAATTGTTCCATTGTACACTCAACTGTTATGTTTCTCTTATTTAGCAGTTTTTGGGTGAGGAAAAAGTTGTTTCAATGGAAGAGAATATTTATAGCTCAGGGTGGAATTGTAAAATTTTTGTACTATCTGAGCTTGGTTGTTTTCTTGTAGATGGTTAATTACCAAACTAGGTAACACTTTCAATGCTAAGATAGGATTTGCTCTCAATTTATATGCTAGTGGCTTGCCCTGTCAGTGTTGGTAGTAGTGGTCTTATTGGTTTCTGGATTAGGCTATTGTTTACTGTTAACTTGTTTGCCATGTAGGACAAACATAACTGTTCAATGTAGTGCAACAGAGTGCTTGATGGTGGCAAGCACACAGCTCAGACTATAGACAGCCTTCATAGACTAACCAAGTAGTGTCCCATTT
The DNA here is from genome assembly GCA_015471245.1 of Laticauda colubrina. NCBI lineage: Eukaryota > Metazoa > Chordata > Lepidosauria > Squamata > Elapidae > Laticauda > Laticauda colubrina. The sequence continues at coordinate 48,089,350 of BLBF01000022.1, forward strand.
TTTATTTGCTTTGGTCTTAACTGGAACTTCACTTAGATATTGCAGTTTTTTGCAGTGCCAACATCAAAAATGTTTGTTGCAGTTTGTTGCAAGCCTATCAGCCTTGTAACCTTTAGGATACTTGTACAGTTTTAAGCAAACATGCATGACCTATCTATTTTCTTTAAAGGGAACGCCAGGCTGCCAGCAAGCAGGTCCGACGTACTGAGAAGAAGCTGAAAGATGTTATTCTACAAGTGGAAGATGAAAGACGCAATGCTGAACAATATAAAGATCAGGTATATGTAGTTTCAAAACTGATGCTTGATAATCCAAGCTGCATGACAGAAACCATTGTCTACAACTCTACAAAGTTCAACTGTTTAACAAGTTAAGATGTTAGCAATTAGTTTATTGATTTCTACGGCCTTTTTGCTATGACCAAATATTCCTGCTTTAATACATTTTTGTCAGTCTTGTATGTGATTGGGTAATCAGATGTCTAGTAATGGAAATTCTCAATTTTAGGATTGAGGTATCCTGTTTGTATTGCTTAAGTTATAAACTCTGGGATCATAGCTCAATCTCCAAGATAAGAATTGAATGTATTACATTAGGATCAAGAAACTTTGTTCAAGTTCTCATTGTGTGACTTTGGGCCAGGTACTATCTTGGCCTAATATACCCACAGACCACCTAATTGATACAGATTGCCCTTGGGTAGTTCAGTCGACTCTCTGGTCATGAACACTTCTGATCACGACCAAATTGGTTCCGGCCAAAAAATTCACAACATTTTTGAATTGGTTCACGATTCAAAAATCGGGTGGCAATCAAATACAGCCGCCATCGATTCCCTTTCCGTGCCGATTCCCTTTCCGCATCTTTCCATGCCAATATTTTTTGTAGGCATATGCTTAGTCAGTCTTATTTCCGGTCATGACCAAATCGGGTTGCAATCAAAGTTACGGAGCCAATTAGGGTTGTGACCAGAAGTTCTACTGTACTGTGAGCTATTAGGGGAAAAATAGGATTTCAAAATAATAATAAATGAAATTGACTTTGCATCGTCATGTTCAGGAATATTCTATATGAGAAGTGTGCTAGTACTTCAAAAGACATACTTATGCCATTTTAGATTGTGAGGCAACTTTGTCAGAATGGAAAAAGACATGACTTAATGATTTGAAGTGTTTTGCTAGGCACCTCTTTTGAAGAATTTGCACTTAGTTTATAGGCTGCATTTTAAACATTCCAAGTCAGGTATTTTAAACATACCTGCATATGAATAAACTAGAACTCTGATGATTCCTCTTTATTTCACTGTAGGCAGATAAAATAAATGCACGCTTGAAGCAACTTAAGCGTCAGCTGGAAGAGACAGAAGAAGAAGCGCAACGAGCCAATGCAGCTCGCAGAAAGTTGCAACGAGAGCTGGAGGATATCACTGAGACCGCTGATGCTATGAACCGGGAGATTGCTTCCCTGAGAAGCAAACTTAGGTAAAATTGCTGTTCATGTAAACTTGCCTTAACGTTTTTACCTTGAGCATGTTAATGTCCAAATGAGTAGATTGCCTAAATATGGAATACTAGCATTCCCATATAACTTGTGCTACTTTCTCTAATAGACGAGGAGATATGCCCTTTGTGATGACACGCCGGATTCCCAGGAAGGGACCAGGTGAAGTGTCTGATGAAGAACTGGATGGCAAGGCAGATGGTGGTGATGCCAAAACTACTGAATAGAATTGCTTCCAGGTTACCCATTATCAAATGACCTACCCTCCCTTTGTCACAAAATTCTTCTAAAGTATGCTGGCGAAAGTGGATCATAGTGTTGCAGTGTTTCTTGGACTATTTGGAGCCATCAGACATTAGTGTCTTCTCTCCCAGCATCACACTCTTTTGTATTGAATGCCAAAGAGTCTGTAGTCTGATATGAGACAGGGCACTACAAATGCCTATAACATTGATTGTTCTTCCCACAGCTGCCAGTAAATGTTTGTAATTTGGTGGGAAAGAGAGTACTTTTTGTTGCTATAAATCAACTATTTTCTTCTAATAACAAGTTTGTGATAGAGGCAAGGAACCACCCTTTATTCCTCCTCTTTTGTTTGCTTTTGGCAATCATGTTCGGTGACCTCATAGTTTCTACTTCTTCAGTCTGTCCACTTAGCAGTCTAAGGGTGATGTTGAATAGGAAAAGCAAGGATTCCTAGCATGCCTTCCAAATGTCTTTGAAATCATGTAGATCACAAAGTCTCGGGTATGGATGAAGGGGAAGGAAGCTTCTCTTACAAGAGACTTTATTAATTTGATCCCTCCTTGTAACCAATACCTGGACAGTTTTGAAGTGCAATGGTGTCTCAGGCTTTATGTCTAAGATGGAATGAATTAATAATTAATGACAAGTCAAGAAAGCATCAAGTTTTCCTATGTTCTTATTGGAGAACCTGTTTGGGACCAAATATATTTAATGGTAAAAAACAGAACTTTAATGAGTTTGAATGGAGTATGGGCAAGGAAGTGCTTCTTTTCTATAATGTCCAAGCCTCTAGCTCTATAATCAGGGGATAGGTTTAGTTATTCTGCACAGTGACTAAGAGTATATTGAAGAAGAAAAACTTTTAATCTGCACAGATGATATGTTGAAGACCTTGGTATCTCTTGTGTATAAGTAATTAAGAAAATACAGTAAAGGTCTTTATCACTGCCTTTCTATGGGGACTGCAATTATATAGATAGTCTTTACTTTTCTACACCATACACTGGTTGCTGGATTTATCTGTATACTTAACCATATTGTATATGCTGCATTTAAACTTCTAAGTAAATGACAAAATTAAAGTAAGAATACCCTATACTGTATGGTTATTGCTCTCACTGCAGGAACCTCCTATTCCTGTTGCTGTCACCAAACCAAATTTGCAAACCTTTTTTTTATATAATAAGTGCCTTAGCATGTGCCTCCACTACAATCAGTAATGGATTGCCGGTGCTCCTCTAACAATAAAGATTATCCATGTACTACCATCTGCTGTGTGTACTTCTCTACCATGGGTTGGAATACAATGAAAGTGAGAGGAGCTGCCATAATGGAGCAAATTACGTGCCTCTGTTTTGCACTAAACAGGATACAGACAGGTAGATATTGATAGAGATTGATAAGAACCTTGTTGCTGTGAAGAGTTTTTGATGAAAGACTAGAGTTTCTTACAAAACGCATGAGATACGGATAGTGGGGAATATGTGTTTGGATGTAAAATAATCCAGCATGATTGTGGTAACTCTGTCCTTTTACATTAAAATGCCCCCCACCCCCCAAAATAACCCCCTAAAGTTCTTATAGAATCCCAGCTATAAACTAAAGGAGGCCAGTACTGGCAATATAATCTGTTACCTGTGACTAAGGATTACACATAAATCAAATGTTCAACTATGCGCTTAAATGTTTTGTTAAAATGGTATCATCTGAGGCAAACAGTGACTTCTTTGCATGGAACACTGGGAATTTTCTAACATGGCTTATTGAACAACCGACTTTATTCTGCTTTCTGTAAGTCATAATGGATGTGTTATATATCACTTCAATTCAAAACTCAACAAACTTCATTAAACTTTAGCATCATGTGTTACTCAATAATAAGATCTGAACATGGAGCTCTGTGCTATATAATAGAGTTTTCAATAAAGTAGATGTCCTTATGCTTCCCTAGCAAATAATTGAAAACAAAAAAACCAAAAAACATAGGCTATTCTTATAGTGCATATTGCTGCTGTTATGCAAAATCCATCAGCCAAGAACTGTAAGTAAGTGGCATACAGGCAGTCTTGATTTACTATCACAGTTGGGACTGGAATTTCCAGTGCAGTAAAGTGAGATTTCACATGATTGGACCCAATTTAATGACCATTTTACCACTGCTGTTAAGCGAATTGCATGGCCATTAAGTGAATCACATGACTGTTCATGGAATAAGAGTTATGTGTATCCAACTTCCTGTTGACTTTGCTTGTCAGAAGCCAGCTAGGAAGATTGGAAATCACTCTGCAACTGTTGCAGATGTGAGCTAGTTGACAAATACCTGAATTGTGATCACATGACCGTGTGTGTGTGTGTGTGTAAAATTTTGAGGCCGGATCATAATTCACTTTTTCAGAGGTTGTCATAACTTTGAACCATTGTTAAACAAAAGGACTACTAGTAGTCCATTTCAGTGTATCTATCGGAAACTGTCATTTTATTCTTTTAGAAAGGTGGCAGTTTGATTCTAATTTCTAACTGCCAAACTGGTATTCATTAATAGCGGAAATGAAATAATCCACCTTAACTGAAAACCTTTGGTGATTTTGATATACGATACAAAACAGGAGGAAGATCAATAATATTTCAGGGCTTGATTTGTTTTTATGTGTCTTATTTGATAACAAATATTAGTAATGTAATGAAAATCAACACAGCCATATACTCAAATACAGAAATTTCTTTTAAAGAATAAACAGTCTCTGGTAGTCTGTAGTATTGCTAACTATAATTTTCAGAAAGTCTAGGTAACACAATGGGAAGCATATAATTGCAATACGAATTTAATTTATTGGTCAACTCCTTATAATTCCATTCGAGTGACAGTTATGATTAAGGATACCTTTTAAAATAATGAAAAGGATGCATTTGAAAATAAAGTGCAGCACTTCAAGTTAGTTCATACCTTAGTTTAGATGTTTATATTCCTTTTTTAGATGAGTGTAGAACAATTCACAAAGTAATCTTAAATAAAATCACAATAAAAACAGCTCTTAAACCATGTTCTGCAATCAAGTTAAATTCCAACATTATTTTTTAAAAAGCAACATGCTAAGTAGATCACATGTATTAAGTAATGATTCTCTTCCAGAGGGTATGTTGATAATTTTATGAGCTGAAGAAACATAACATGGTGATGATATTCAGGGGCAGGGGATGATAGGAAGACCCAAGACCAAAACTGAAAGGATTTATTGATGTTAGACGCAAGGGCAAAAATACAATTCTGCTCAGGCCCTCCAAAGGGAAATTTAGTCACTCTGAGATCCCTTCTAGAGCTCAATTGGCTGAACAGTATTTCAAGACTGCTTTTTTTCAAGTCTATGAAGACACAACTGAGATTATGCACTGCATCTTGTGTTGAAACTAATGTCAAGATAGGACATGGAGTTTGATTAGGAGTTGCATGACATACTGCAACATAAACTTATAGTGGTTGATACATACAACATGTCAGGCTAAAACATTGATATAGCTTGAAACAAGGGGAATGGGGAGGAAAAGAATTTAAAAAGCGCTGAAAAAGGATGTCTTACTCAGTTTTTGTGAACCCCTGCCTATATAAACTTGTAGATTGTCAAGTTATTTGTTGTTATTGTTAGTTGCGAAGTTATGTCTGACCCATCGCAACCCCATGGAAAGCGGTCTCCAGGCCTTCCTGTCTTCTACCATCCCCAAAGTCCATTTAAGCTCATGCCAACTGCTTCAGAGAATCCATCCAGCCATCTCATTCTTTGTCATCCCCTTCTTCTTTTACCATCAATCGTTCCCAGCATTAGGCTCTTCTCCAGTGAGTCCTTCCTTCTCATTAGATGGCTAAAGTATTTTGAGTTTCATTTTCAGGATCTGGCCTTCTAAAGAGTAGTCAGGGTTGATCTCTAGGAGTGATCAGTTTGATTGCCTTGTAGCCAAGATTATACCTGTGTTTTATAGAGATCAAATACAAGAAAACCTCCACACCCCAAGTCTTGGGAAGACAAGATTGAGAAAACTTTAAATATATGAAGGGATATTTTTATATGATCATTGAATATATGCAGTGGAGAGATTCAAACCATTGTTGGAAAGTTGGGAAACAAGCTGCAAGGAAATGACTTTGCTGCACTTATTTATTGTTAGTCATTTTATAGTAATAGCTGTTGGGCAATATACATTAAAAACAAAAAGTTACTACTTTTAAAAAATACAAATACTATAAATGTAAAAAGCCTTTAAATACCATGCATTAACAAACAAAGAAATTCAAAGGCACAAGAAAATCACTATTTTAGTTTGGTGCTGCAAGGAGAGACATCATACAGTCTTCTCAGAAGGGGATACAATGGACAACTGAAAAGATCTGCCTCCAAATCATCTTGAACTTAACATAACTATGTTCTGCTACTGAACATCCATCTTTCTCTCCAGAATCCAGGAAGTTTTGTCCATGCTGTAATGGAGATATTGAGGTAGATGTGGGAAGTCTTATTGCTAGAGAACATTTATTCTGTAAATTATGTTACTTCAATATTGGAAATACTCATCCAGGTATAAGGTGTGGAACAACACATGCTCAACAAATGGATTTGTTAATGGGCAAATAATTCCAAGCTGTGTAGGAAGAGAGAAATTTGAAATATTTTAAATAAGAATGAGGTAAAATTAAGTGTCAGAAACACTGAAGCTATTTATACAGTAATTCTATGATGAAAAGGAACAAATTTAATACCATGTCCCTTGCATGCAATTACATTCTCAGATTTAATCCTTGGCACCTCAATGCAGAGCTTGTACAGATCTCAGTCTGAAACTCTGGAAAACTGCTGAACACATTCATTGGAATCTGCAATATCAAAGCAATTATAGGACTGACATGACTAATATTTGGATATGGTCTTTTTATGCTACATTTTAGTTTGCAGCATAGAAAATGCAAAGTGCATGTGTTCAGCAGTAGTCACATATCAGGACAAACACATTTTTGTGTGAAAAGGTTTTCATAACATATTATACTATCAAAACACAATAAAGTACTATATTAGGTTTTGTAATCGAATGAAAAAGTCAGGGAAAAGAATTTTCAAATTTTAGAAGGCAAATTTTTTAAGTAATTCTTTTTGGTATGGACTCTTATATTGTATAGGCACATGAAAAAGTAATCATTTTCTTTCTACCAGTTTTTACAATTTAGACTTGCCCTCGGTACTATACTAAAACGTATTTGAATTAGAATTCAGAACCAAAAATTGGATAATTTTATCCATCAACCATTGTTCTAGGCTGAACTAGGAAAAATGTGAAATGTCTGAAAAATGAAGCTAAGAAACAGCTAAGCAGTCTCATGATTTTTATAAAACAGCTCAGTTTCCTTTCAAAATCTAAAATAAAAATAAACGTACAACAATTTCCATCTTCTTCAACCATCACACATTAGTTGAGTCTTTAAATTTTATATTAAGAGGTCTACTGAGAATTAAGATGATGAAAACAGGTAGTTTTGTCACAACTATTATATGTCATTTTGACCACACAGAAACAAAATCCCCATTAGGACCAGTGAACAGTTTACCAACAAAAATTAATATGACTGCCAAAGATACAAATTTGAAGCAAAATTATATATTGGGTTGTCTTATTTATTCATGCATCAAATAAGGTTCAAAACTGACTTCAACTACACAGGAATGATTGCTTATCCCCTTGTCTATATATATGTATGTATATTTGTTTTTTTAAGTTTTTGCGGGTAGTTAACATGCGTGCTGTTCAGCTTCCTTCGGGTATTATCCCACTTTAAAAGCACAATGACATGGGATAATACCCGAAGGAAGCTGAACAGCACGCATGTATGTATATGTATACACATACACACATTTACACAGTATATATTCACACAGTGTATATATGTAAAGTAACTTTGTTTTCTCTTAAAAAATGCTGCCCTTGAGAAAATGATAGAAAAGTCACAAGAATTTTTCTTCAAGTGTTTTACGAACTCTAAATTACTGTTTCTCAATATTGGCCACTTGAAGATATGTGGCCTTTAACTCCCAGCATTCTCCAGTCATCATGGCTAACTGGGGAGTTGTAGGAGTTGAAATCCCTATATCTTAAAACAGTGAGAAATACTGTTCTAATATACAAGCTGGGATTGGATTTCACTTTTTTTTTTTCCCCCCAGTTACGTGTTTCTTCATCATTCTGCAACCTTTCTATTTACCAGACCTTGAGATCTGAAAAAACAAACAAACAAACAAACAAACTCCAGGGATTGAGTTCTGTCATGAAATCTCCCTTAAGAATAAGAACTTCTCTTCTACTGTCTGATTTGTGACATAGGAAGGCAACGTTACACGTACCTACTTCCCGGTCAGTCCAACTCACTAGGCAGTATTTCTCAAGCTTGGCAGCTTAAGACAGGGACTTTTAAAGTTTTAGAATCCCCCAGCCATCATGCCAGATATGGAATTCTGGGAATTGAAGTCCCTATCTTAAAAGTGGCCCAAGTTGAGAAACGCTGCACAACAGCGATCTTTTACTGCCTTGTCATAGACAATCTTTTCAAACCGGTTTTAACAACGGTTGAACATGCAGAATTTTCAGCACCCCAACAGCATCTACCGTATTGTTCCCACACCTAATCTCCGCTATGTTCAAATGGTCAAGCACAAGTCATGATCTTCTCAAACTCAGCAAGGTTTTGGCACCCGCTGATCACCGGACTTTCCTTCTGTATCTCACGCAAAGACTTCAGGAAGGCTTGAGCAGAGAGAGAAAGACAAAGAGCGTGTGGAAGTGCGTACACAGAAATAAATAATTAAAAGTGCCTTCCGATACGCGGAAAATACAGTCCCAAATCATGCTTGCGTCTCCAAATTATACATGCCACAAACTTCGCGGCAAGCTTGTTTGAAGTATTTATGGTCGCAAAATGGATCCCCGGGAAATCGGGGAAAGCGACTATCAACGCAACTGGACAAGGAAGGTGAGTCCAGCGCGGTTCCTTCGAGCGGAGAGAGACAAGAGACAGAGGACGCTGATGGTTTTGCCGTAAAATAAGAGACCCAGAGATCTTCACTCATCTCGCACCGCCCGAGCTGGGGGGGGGGGAGGGGAGGGGAGGGGAGGGGAAAGAGCCCTGCAGCCCCGAGCGCCCGGCTTCCTCTGCCGTCGCCCGACAAAATCAGCCACCTCCGGCCTTCCGTCCCCTCAACGTGCCCGCCGGGCCGCCCTTCCCGGCGAAGTATCAGGTCCCGCCAGGAGCTCCGCCCTTCCCCTCCCTTCCCCCGCCCCCCTCCTCGGCATTTACGAAGATTGCCGAACGGGGAGGAAGGCGGGGATCGTGGGGAGCCGTAACTCCTCTGGCCTTTCCGAAGACAATCGAAGGGCTTCGGCGGCGATTCCTCCTGCTGGGGCCGCCGCGACTTCCTCCGGGGCTTTCACGGGCCCGTGTCCGAGGTGTCTTGCGGCGGGGACTTCCGCTGGGGCCCGTCTGCTCGCGGGGCTCCCCTCGGCGGGGGCAGAGACCTTCCTAGCCGTGCTCCCGGGGGGGTCCTGGCTGGACCCGGCGGGCTGGGCCTGAGAACCGCGGCGGGGAGCGCGCGATCGGTGGTCGGCTTGTGGGGACTGTGAAGCCGAGGCGGCGGCGGCGGCGGCGGCTGCAGCGGCTCCCCCTAGGGGAAGCGGAGCGGCCGGGGTCCGGCTCGGATGGCGGAGGGCATCCAGCACCAGCAGCTCGTGCCTGGCGTCGGCGTCCCAGCCCCTCGAGGGGTCAAGCGGGAGTCCGAACTGGAGCAGCCCATGCCCGGCGGGGACGGAGCCGAGAGCGGCCAAAGCAAGAGGCTGCGGACGGAGGCTGAGGTGGACGGAGGCGGCATGCAGGTTAGCGTCGGCGGACGATTCCCCGGGGGCCGTAAAAGGCGCGCTTCCCTCGCGCACGTTCACGCGCAGGGCGGGTGGGCTCAGCGGGGCTCGGGCAGGATGCGTGTCCCGGGGAGCCCGCCTCGGTGCCCGCTTATTGGTGTCGAGGGTGGGTGCCGCCAAGCGAGCAGGCGGGCAATCGGAAATAGGAGAGGCCCCGGAGCCCCCACTGGGCTTGGGCTTGGAGAGGAGGAGAGTTTAAATACCCCACGGCCTCCCTTGGGGCCAAGAATAATCCCGAACCGAGGGCTCCGGGTGCAGGCTGGGACACGGGTGGGGTAGTGGACGTGGAAGGTTGTCACAACAATTGCACGTAGACCTGTGTTTTGTTTCACGGCCACGTGCTGGGAAGCCTCGTCCATTGTGGAAATTTCGAAGGACTAATCAGAATGAGGAAATCTGGAGTGGAAAGAGCACCAGATGCGGTTGCTAGAATAGGTCACCCAGGTCACCTTTTCATCTGGATTAGATTTCCTCAGGGTGGTCACCTGAAGGTGGGTTGATTTGCAGCTTCCACCACCCCCAGGAAAGGTTAATTGTAGTCCAGTAAATAGTGAGGATTCTTCTTTGAAGGTATCTCATCGAGAGTCATATTTCGATCTTTAAGAAAAATTTCTTAGGTCTCCCATGCCTTGGTTTTTTAGTTTTGGAAGAACTGTAACCCGTGTTTTAGCAGACCCCTTTGATCTTGTTTGTTTCTGTCTAAAACTGCAGCTAGATAATACTCATCTTGGGTGCAAGGATGTAATCTTATCCATACCTTTCTGGAAGAAAGCCTCACACTGAAGAACCTATTTTTGTGACAGATATGTGTAGCAGTGAACTGTTAGCCCTGTTGAACCTTGAATAACTTACTTTTGAATGGACATTCCTAGGATTGTATTTCAAATGGAATTTGGTTGAACTTACTGTGAGTCATAACCCATAGGTGAATCTGTGGGTTCTTTGAAAAAATAAATGTTTCTTCATAATAAAGCTAGCAAACAAAGTTCATTCACATTATATGTTGGCCAACTCATCTGACCAAAGAGCAACTGACATTTCCTACATAAAGTAAGTACAGATGTGCACCAATTAAAACAAAACCAAAAATAAAGAGCAACCAAAACCCTTTTGGGGCCATGAATTGTACAGCGTTTGCCACCTCCCTTTTTTGAAAGGTTTATTTAATCATCACGTTATATGAAAAGTTCCAGAAGTTTCAAAAGGGTACATGCTATTTTGTAATCTAGAGTTGACATGATGGGGTTGTTGCCTCAGTATGGATTTTGGATTCAGTATCTCTGTCCAGAGATAACACAACTTGCCATAAGAATGGCAAACTCAAGCAGAGCAAAGATTTTATGTGAAAAAGAATCTTGATATATTTTAATATACAGTACAATTATATTTTGAATTATGTGTGGCCTTTGTTGCATTTTGACATACAGGCCTGGATTCATATTTATTTGTTAAACTTTTATGCCACAGATCTCATTGATACAGCAACTCTGGGCCACTTACAACATGATTAAAAACTAAAAAAGCGCTACAAACAAAATTAGAAGAATTAAATAATGCTTTGAATAAATATTCATGTTACCTTTAGAAATTCTTCCAGTTTTATGTCTGTTTTACCACAGTTGCTAACTTGAAACACGTGGATTGGGTGAAAATGATAGGCACAGCTACTTAGTTGTGATGACCATAATAGAGGGATTTGTAGAATAGGATATGAGGTCTTATAAGGAAACCGATTCTAAGATAAGTGTTCTTTGACAAGCCTTATTCAAGATTCTACACTAGTTTACAAAAAAAAAAAAAAAAGAACAGAATTGAAATAAATGAATAGTCAACTGTATATAGCTGTATGCTTCAAATGGATTTTCCCATTTCTTCTTATGGAAACAGTGTTAAAGGTTGATAGCGTTCTTTGGCTCTACTATCCACAGATGTTACAATTTCACGCAGAAGATCCTGGTTTAGTGAATCAGTGTGATGTAGTGGTTATGTTGTTGGAATGGCATTGAGAAGACTTAGATTGTAATCTGTCCTCATGAATGATTCATTCTCTCTTAGCCCAACCAGCCTCACAGGGTTATTGTGGTGGAAAATAGAAAGAAGGAATGCTATCTATTGTGCCCTGAACTCCTGAATAAAATACTGCATGTAAATTACAAATTAATTTTGTTTTCCAATAGTTTTTCATTTGAAAAATTCTGATTTAATTAGGAAACAAAGGATCTTGAGGTGATGAAAGAAGTACCTTGAAATGGTTTAGTCATATAGAAAGAATACATTCAAGTTGTAGAATATATGAAGGAAGAGTGAATAAGTTGAAAAGAAAAGGAAGAGCAAGAATATTTTTGTTAAATGTAATTGATGAGATCTTTTAAAAAGTGAGAAGTTTAAATAATAGATAATGTATGAATTGGTGTATGTGCATGATGGAAGCAAGGATGGTTAGCCAGGTTAGAACAATATGGCGAAATACACTTACATGAAAAACTTTAGATCAAATTGTATGCTTCACTGAATTCCAAAATGAACAGGTTCTGTTTTGTAGTTCTGGCCAGTTTGGGAGACTATTTTAGCAAGGTTTTTCTTGGTCTTCAAGCTAAAGCTGAAAAGATTTTGGATGTTTTGGTAGACAGCAATAGATGGGGCTTTGCTTGTTTGCGAGGCCCAGTGCCGGTCCATGAACCAGAGGTTGGGGACCCCTGAACTACAGGAAAGAGGAAAAATGTTTTGAAATGGCCTATTCAGGTCCTGGTGGAATATTATTGAAAATCTCTGGGGAGATCTCAAACTTGCAGTGCCTGCAAGAATCCTGATTATTTCTGCGGTAGAAATTTTTTGTAGTAGTGAAGAAGAATTCTCAAAGCAGGAACAAAAAGATTTATCAGTTTAAAGGAAAAAAGCTACTACTTCTGCCAAGGGAAAATTTTTCAAATATCTACTGTACTATATTCACTCTTCTAATTTTGAATCTCCATATGATTTCACACAGTAGGCATTTCATGCTGGAAATTGTATCATTCACTCTAGAGATTTATTGAAATATACAATTTGACTTGGGGGAAGATGAATTTTGCCCTTCGACTCCATCTAGTTAAATTTTCTTTCCTTTTGTTTTACCTTCTATCTATTTTCTTTTGTTTATTACTGTTTACTTTTTTGTGCACTTTGCATAACATATCCAGAAGGAATTAGTATGATGGCTGTTACATATGTCAGAATTCTGAAAATGTCAGAATTTTTATGTGTTTAGTAACACCTGAACTTATGAAACAGGAGGCTGCACCATCTTTGATAGTTTTAACTATTTGAAGAGCAGATGAGTTGTTGTAGATACTTCATTCCGAAGCTAGTATGCTCTGTAGTCAGAAAAATTGCCTAAAACAAAATGATATTTAATAAAAATATAATATGTTGCTAGCTTTCCTAAGACAAGAAAGTAGGTGGCATGGGTACTCATCCTGTTGTTACACGACAATACTCATCCTGTTGTTGACATGACAATACAGTAGTAATACTTTTTGAATATTTGCATATTTCTGCATACTTTTAAAAAATGTTTTAGATATTAAGGCTTGCTCACCTTTTAAATTTTTTAAAAGCTTGTTTTGATGATATAGTTCCTGATTTAAGAACATTCAATGAATTTGGAAGAAAAATTGAGTCAGAATCTAGATTCCTTGTTGTTTTTTTATACATACCGATACTTAGTTGACAGATGTCCCTTGAAGAGGATTTGCTGGAATATGAATTATGATGGGATCTTCTGACACACCATTTATGTACTGTATATGCTGTTGGAACTCTCATGTCTGTTTGCTCATAATTGGTGAAATGATACATCATAGGGCAACAATTTTTGAATCAATGTATCTCAAATGGGATAACTTACAAAATGCGTCCAAAATCCAGGATCCATTACTCCTATTTGAACGAAATTTTGAAAAGTTGGTGCTACTGTGCTACCACAATCAGCCACAGTCACATGATGGTCATTTCCAAATATAATGGAATATTACTCCTGATAACTTCCCACATGTTCTTTCTGATGCCCACGGCAACTCTTACATACCCCCTGTGAACCTTTCCTGGCCTGCAGCCCCTACGTGCCTTTCCCAGCTTCCACTGGACCTCTCATGCATACCTACACACCCATCCTAAACCCCCACCATATTGCCATGTACCATGCTTAATTCCCGTGACACCCATTATTATTTATTAAGTCCACCAATTATTATCTATTAAACTTAAGCCATTAAGTTTCCTTGTGGGAAAGTCAGCAGGAAGTCTAAACTCAACATTGCTGGAAGGAAGTCAGAGAAAGGAAAGGAAGAAAAGGAGGAAGGAAGTGAGGGGAGGAAGAAAAGAAGGAAGGAAGAAAACATGAAGTAATGAAGGACGGGAGGAAGTAATGGAAGAAAGGGAGAATGGCTGAGGAACAATTTTCATTTTTCAATTTTCATTTTTAATGTTTTTTTTAATGGGGGCAGTGAGAGTAGGTGATTTTTGCAGGATACACTTGTCCTAACCCCAATTCCTTTCCCCAGCTGCAGAAAATAGCCTGAAATTGTGCTTCTGAAATTCAGCCATTTTGATAGTAACTTTAAAATGGCACTGTGGGTTCTGTGAGCTGCACAACAACCTTTGATTTTCAAATTGCTCACCCCTACTGTTTCCCAACAATTTAAAAGCAATCTTCTTTCTTCCATCTACCATATGTAGAGTATATCTTTTATTTTCCTGTAATGCAAAAAGGCAAATATTCCCTATGCAAGGGTTTCCTTGGCTGAATTTATGATTGGTTTGTCATGAGGGGTCATGAAATTGTGATTTTAGCCAGGACTGAAGTGTGAGTACTGTAAGTGAGAAGTTATAAGAGCCATGTTAGTTTGGCTTTTGTGTTAAATTATAACATGGTTAACTTGTTTTTATTATTTGCCTTAAGGGAAAACTTTTTTTGGCTGAATTTCCTCTTTCTCCCATGTATGGGCACTCTAAATTTGGTTGGTGGTGCTCTATTCACCATTGGAGTGAACAGTCTTAAAATGTTTGGGCCCTATATGTTTTTGGGATCTTAGATTACACTTAAGGAAAACAATTTAATGTTCACAGACGCTTATATCCATTTTGTCTCTTAAAACACAGCAAAAGAGGATAATTTTTGACTATTTGTTCAACATTGATTCAGAAAATTTATTCAAGTTTTATCTCTCCTTCCTATGATATACCTTTGGACTGCTCTCTGGAGGTCTGGGCTATGGAGTGGGATGGAGAATGGGCCACACCGCAGTCTCTGCTTGCTCCCTATTTGCTCTGTTGACTCTATTTGTACACCTGGCTTTGACTGATACCTGCATTCAACTACATGGATGTGTTATTTTCTCACCATTTCATTGCTGCTGCTGCTAGACACCTTTGTTATTTACTGGCCTCTTCCTACACTATTTTTCTTTTTTGAAGGGGGGGGGAGCTTTGGAGGTTTAGACAGTAGCAGAGTGCTGTGGAGGGTGTTACAGTAGAGTGGCAGGCTGCTGTGTACCCCCTTTCCCCAATGGGGACTACTTTTGCCTTCCCTGTGGATAGCCCTGAATAGGAAGGAAAGGGAGAAGAAAGAAAATGATGTGGCTCCATCTTTTGACTGTGAATCAATGCTTTGTTCCTTTTTTCTGGGTGAGAACCAGAAAACAAATAGGTATATATGTGTGTGGGGGAGAGGGGGGCTGAATGTAGCAGAGGAGGGTTCTGTGAATTTTGATGTGTATGAATGTGATGTAATGTGAGTGTATTGTACCAAGGGGGGGGAAGTGATGGCTGGATTATCCTGATGGCACTGAGACCTTATAAAACTAAAGTGCCTCAGAGTGCCTGGCTTCTCACAGGGATGGTTGGAGAGGATAATGGCAGGTTCTAAGACTTGGATGTGGAGATGGAGCTGACATTTGTGTGGAGGCAGGCCATAATAATAATGATGGTGATGGGCAGGAGAAATATGGTGTGAGACAGGAAGTGGGCCATTTTCAGGGAACACGGGACTGTTGTCTTATTCTGATTTTATGTTCCAGCTCCCTATCAGCAAACCATTCAATAGCCCTGTTTTTCACTGCAGTTTCTAAATGCCAGTTTGGTCTGTAATATGGCCTCCCTCATTAAGAGATCAAATAATTGATGATCTCATATGTATCACGGGAACTGGATTTAGGTCTGGAAGAGGGTTGGCTCTTTTGGAGATATGTCCAGCTGGCTTTCAGTGTGGCAGCAGCTAAGACTGTGGGGCAGGGACAGAAGTGTGATAATGATGACTAGATATCTCCCATCTGATCAGTTAAGTATTGCCAGGAACATTTTGTCCCATGCCTGGAGCTCGATGGTCTGGATTGGAATTAAAGGCTTCATCTGACTGTTGGCAAAAATGAATTGGCTTTAGCTTTGGGGGCCTGCTGGTTCTAGAACTATGCCATCTTTTTTGCTGGGTGGGGTTACACTGCCCCTGGTAAACCTCTTAGACCCATAATTCCTGCTTGAGGAGCAATTACCGTTATGGTTAGGAGGGCCTTTGCACAGATTTGTATTTCAGTTGCGTCTGTTCCTGGATCACAATCATTTCACAATCATTTACTCCCTAATCACCTCCAGATTGAACTACTGCAATGTTCTCTTCATAGGACTGTCCTTGAGTATTCATAAGCTTCAACTGCTGCAGAAGGTAATAGGACAGACCATGATATTGTTTCCAGAATAGCAATTGTCACACTTCTGCTGCATGAGCTGCGTTATTGCCAGCTTGTTTCTGGTTTCAATAGAAGGTGCTCGTGAGAGACCCTCTCTTCTCAAATACTTTTGCGCATTCTGTTAGATTGGGCAGAGAGGGCAAGCTTTGGGTCCTGTCTATCAGGAACTTACACTTGGTGGGCTGTAGAATGCCGGATTCTTGGCTTTGATGCTCACCTTATGAGACATCCCTCCCGCCTTCTGAAGTAAGGTTAGCTCCATTCCTGTTAATGTTCCATAAGTCCTTCAAGACTTGTCTAAGTCATCATATTGGGGGGCTCAGGGTACCAGTGATATTCTAAGATGGCTCCATCTTTGTGCATAATTTGCTCTCTCCAGTGGTTTGTATTTAAATAAAGACTGTTTTATATGCTTATTTGTTGTATGCCACCCAAAGTCACTTCTTGTGGGAAGGTTGCCCATAAGAATTTGATAGATAGATAATAGATGGATTGAAATTTTTATTTTCATCCCATCTGGGAACTACAGATAGGGTACTGGAAGCCACCTGTGGCTGTGTAAACAACCTGTGTAAAGTTTTTGGTTTGTCCAAGAAACCAAGTTGGGGGGAAAAATCCATGCTGCTCTAACAATCTTCTACTTTATGGTTTGGATCCATTTACTTTTTGGTGTATATAGTGGCGTGTGACAGATCTTGACTTTTTCAGCAACCTGTTTTTTCCCCAAAAGATCCATTGGGCATTGGAGAACCTTACTGAATCCCAAGAATAGTGGCATAGAAACTTCAAAAGGGAAGAATTGGATGAAGGCCAGAAATGATTTTTCCCCTTCCATATCATTTAGCAAGGTCATCCAGTTCTCATAATCAGTTTTCACGAGGGAAATTTCAGATGCGTTGATCTAATCCAATAGGTTTGAAAGTGTCCCTGGACATTGCATTGTCCCTTTTATTATTATCTTGTCCTTTTTGTTTATTGGAAGTATTTTAATGTATTAGTTTTACAAGCTTATTTCTTTATTCTTAATAGTAAACATTTCAATTTAGTTATACTACAGATATAGAGTTTCTTTACTACTGTTCAGTCCAAATGGAGACGATCCCTACTGTCAACTTAGGGTTGTTGTTTTTTTGCAGGGTTTTCAGTACAGTAAGAAAAATAATAAACTGATCACATACCACAATACAATGAATCTTGATGATAGAGCCCCTCTACCTGTTTAATGAGATTTCTTATATGAATTAATGCTATCATTAAAAAGATCTCCCTTATTGCATGCAGCTGATCACCTTTTAACCAGGGAATTTTATTACAAATAATAGATATCATGACAAGTATAATCTTCAAATATAAAATTAATTACCATGATTGTATATCACCTATTAGACATGTTGAAAATACTGCATTTTTTTCTTTTTACGCTATACTTCATTCCTCAGCCTTGTGTTGTACAGATGGATTAGAGTAGACTAAGGTTCTCAAAGTTGCTAGCTGGAATTATCAAAATTAGACATATCTACTTCAGTGGATTTTGTTGCTGATATTTTTTAAGTTTCACAATTAAATTGCCATAATATTTCTTCTATGTTCCCATTTTACCTAACTTGGCATTAGAAAGTCAATGGTTTGCATATGCTGCATAAGAATGAATTGAGTTCACCAGTCACACCCATAAATGGTGGGTTACAAGTACAGCTGGACTCACACAATCAGTTACATAAAAAAACCAAAAACCTTAATATGGCTTAGCAAGATGGGTGAATCTAACCTAGGTTAATACGGGCTATTTGTACTATACAATTGCCAGTTATGAAGTGCAAAAAACCATAGATCCATAAAATTGGTATGAGTAGATACATATAGATTTTTGCATCCCAGATTTGGCAGTTTTATCCTTATGTTTTCTATTGCTTCAAACAGATTTATATTGCAGAGGAGCAAGTAATGGTACGTAATTCAGTACCTAAGCAGACTTAAACGTCTAGATATAAACATGCTTCATGTATGACATTTTAAATTCCAGGCCAAAGAGCAGAGCTGGAAACAATATCTTGATACAATATATGGTATCAAGAGGTACGGACATTGTGCCATGCATTTCTTTGTGGCATTCATGATCCCCTTCAGGAGCAGATAGCTTTATGTAGTTGGGTTTCATTATCTAATCCATCTCTGATCAGCCTGGATAAATCCTGTTTAACATGCCTTGATCTTGTTAGCAGAGTGGCATAAAGCTGCCTGAGCTGGGATTGGGATAAATCGGATCATGATTGCTGTATGAATCCAGATTTATTTCCTGTACAGATGAAATAGCTGCTGCAAAATGTTTGACCTAAGTGGTTTCCTTAAATGGCAGATGTGCTATGTTTATACTAAAAGATTTGGGCGCTTTTATAGAATCTCAGTAATCCTCCTGCGGTATCTCTGTCTCTGATACTAGCAGTACTTATGTAGTTTCTTAATACATCATCTAGTTTTCTGCTGATGTACTGCACTTTCACTGTGCATACTGTACATACAAATATACTTGAACTATATAATAGATAACATTTAGGGCATTACAAATTGCAAACCAGTTTTGGTGTACAAGTACATATGAATGAATTTGCAGTGCAGCTTTTAGAATACCTACATGACAGCAGGACATAAATGCATAGGTGTTAAAATGTTCTACATGATTAGTTACTGTTATCCTATGGCTGCTGGAGAACTTAAAATCCTTGCAGTAGCGTAAGAAATTGCTTTATGGTATTGCTATTAAGGAAAGGAAGCATTTTCTCCAAGATACTTAACATTTTGTGTTGAAGGGCTCCTAGCATTCAAAATCTTTTTTTTTAAAGTTAAATTACTTTTTAGTATAGCAGGTCTCTTAATTCAAATAGAAGGGAGAGAAAAAATGAATTTGAATTTTTCCTTGAATTTTATGGAAGTCATCGACTTATGAGACCAATTGAGCTCAAAATGTCTGTTGCTAAGCAAGACAGTTAAGTGAGCTTTGCCCCATTTTACAACCTTTCTTGCCACATTTATTAACCAAATCACTATCATTGTTAAGTTAGTAACATGGTTATTAAGTAAATCTGGGTTCTCCATTGATTTTCTGATCAAAAGGTGGCAAAAGATGATCATATAACCCTGGAACACTGCAAGCATCATAAATACAAGCCAGTTATCAAACATCCAAATTTTGATCACATGACTGTTGGGATGCGCCTCCAGAGTTTAGCCCTCACTAAAATGGAAAGTACACAGGCCCAATCTGACCAACTGGGCTTTGAAAAGGCCCATTGCTGTGAGGTTTCCCAGAGGCCATCAAAGAGAAGGAGGCAACGAGGCCATTCAGCCAAAAGAGAGGCAGTGGCAAAAATTAAAGCCAAGGCCTTCGCAACTAAGAAGGCCTCGAGATGCAAGCTCAGGGCTGAGAAGAGAAGTTATGCAGCCTCTTTGCAAAGAGCCTGGAGCAGACAAGTGGGCAGAGCCAACCGTCTCCTCAGTCTGGTGATCTGCAGGCTGACCCTCAGGCTGTATCCAGGGCCGGAGAGGCAGAATTAGGCTCCACCAGTCCGTCTTCAGGCATGGTCCCCAGAGAGAGCAGCTAAGGTTTTTTTCCCCTCAAGATTTGAGTAGAACTGGGCCTAGTTTCAAAGAGGCTATCTGGGTTCCAGAAGCATCCAGTCCTCAGGGTAATTTATCTCAAGGTGGCCATTGGCAGAGGGCTGAGGCCACCTTTACACCTACAGCTGGTGGCCTTCACCCAGTGGATCCACCAATAAGTAGCAGGCCTGAGGATATTAAGGATATGGTTTCTGTGGCCACAAGGCAGGGGATTGCTGAGGGATTTCAGCAACTTCTTCACCCCAGGGTTTTTCCCTGCCTTCCCTCAGATAGTTCCTCCTGAACGGAGGAGGTTTTCCAGGTCCCCTGAACAAATGTTTCCTTCCGCTCAATCTGATTGGGGAGAATATGAGAAGAGGGGCTCTCTGGATCCTTCAGACCACAGCCACTCCTCCATGTATGAGGAGAAGGAAGGGGAGGTTAGAGATTCCAATTTATCAAAAAATGAGGGATTAAAGCCTTAGCAAGCCAATTTCTCAAGTTTTTTCAGGCCATCCTTGTTCAAGTCTCTCTTACACAAGGCCCTAGTTACTGCCCAGCTGGAACTTCTCCAGGGTCCGGACCACGCCCCATATCTCATGACAGGCACTTTTATAACATGGGCCCTTCCTTGGCCAATGTCCTTCTAGTGCCGCCAGTAGATGCTCCTGTGGTTGCCTCTGTCTCCACATCTGGAACTCTGACAGAACCGGAAGATGTCCTTAAAACTGATGACAAGAGGTCAGAACAGACCCTTAAACAAACACATCAGGCCGCATCAGGTCTGGGTGGTCTGAGCCTCTACCGCAGCATCATTTTTTACAAGGTCGTCAGCTGGCTGCGTCAGCTACAGGATTGTTTGCCTCCTGGTGATACCAGGTCACACCAAGACATAAATAAGATCATCGCTGCAGCAGAGTTTACAGCTGACACCACCCTAAACACTGCTAAATTTACATCTAAAGTGATGGCATCTTTGGTGGCATCGAGACACCTTCTGTGGCTGCAGAATTGGCAGACAGATTTGCATCGGAAATGGAAGCTTGCTTCCACCCCATGTTCGGGCGACAATCTGTTTGGGGATGCCCTGGAACCATATCTGGTTGAAACCAAGGACAAAAGGAAAATTTTATCATTATCAGTAAAGAAGTTGGATTTTCATCAGGCACTGTACTTCTGGCCATCTTCCTTCCGGCCAGAATCCAGCACCCGTTTTCCTTGGAGGTAGAGGGCATTCACTCCTCACCAGGAGCAACAACCTGATCGATTAGGCAGGCAGCAACATTTTTCTAGTAAGCGGCTCTTTGAAGACAAAGGAGGCCATTTGTTCCGACGGTCCAAATGACTGTCTTCCTTCTCCTCCCATCGGGGGTCCCCTGGCCTGCGCTTCATGGTGGGAAGAATCAACTACAGATGCTGGGTGCTCAGGATTGTGAGGTTGGGTCTTCAACTTGAGTTCATCTCCCATTCTCTGAGGATTTTTGTTTGCTGTCCAGTTTCTTGCGACAGTTCCAGATGGGCCCTCATGGAATTCACCATTAAACATCTGGTAGACATAAAAGCCATCCAAGTGGTTCTGGTGAATCAATGAGGGCTGGGGTTCTATTCCCGGCTCTTCGTGATCCCGAAGGCCTTGGGGGGAGGCAGAGGGCAATCCTCGACCTCAATTCCTTGAACAAGTTCATTCCCTACAGGTGCTTCAAGATGCACTCCCTCCAGACTATTCTGGAGAGTATCCGGAAATGTGACCTCATCTATAGACCTCATGGAGGCATATCTCTATATCCCGATCTGGCCTCTCCATCTCCAGTTCCTTTGGTTTTGCTAAAATAACAAGCACTACCAATACCAGGCCCTTCCATTTGGCCTCTCATCGGCCCCCAGGGTATGTACCAAGGTTCTGGTGGCATTGGCAACGTCTCTATGCACCCTCCATCTAAGGGTCAATGCTATTTGGATGATATACTGATGCAGTCATCTTCAACCTACTCCACCAATAGCGACCTTCAGACCACGATGCAGATCCTGCAAGATCACAGCTTTTCTATAAATTTCAGCAAAAATCATCTTCTACTGACCACCCGCCTCCTGCCTCCAGGGGCGGTCATAGACAAAATCTCCAGCGAGGTTTTCCTTTCCCTGGATCGTCAGGAGAGTTTGAAAGATTTAGTCAACCGGATATGACAACAGCACACAGTTTCACTGTCTCTGCTATCCCAGCTCCTTGGAAAGATGATTTCCTGTATAGACATCATTCCGTGGGGCCGTCTCCATGCCCGGAATTTACAATGATTCCTGCTGCCATTTCAATGGGTGGGAACCAGTCACTCATCTATCAGAGCTCAAGTTCCTCCACCGGTCTTACGTTCCTTCTGGTGGTGGCAGTCCCAGGCCATCAGAAAGGGCCATTTTTTTCAAAGAGCCAGAAAGACTAAAAATCATGACAGATACAAGTTTTTATGGCTGGGGGATCGCATCTGCAAAACAAGATAGCTCTGGGTTGTTGGTGCCAGGCAGACAGGTCTCGTTCCATCAATTGGCTCGAATTGGCACCTTCTGTCCCTCAGAACAGACCACATCTTGGGGATCAACAACACCCAGGCCGACTGGCTGAGTCGAGCCCAAGTCGACCACTTGGAATGGTGTCGCCATCCATCCTGCTCCAGGAGCTGTCCAAGAAGTTCAGTCCCCCAGTAGTCAACCTGTTCGCCACTCCCCAGAATGCCCAGTTAGAGAGATTCTTCACCAGGTTCTCTACCCAGGCAGTGGAGGGGACCAATGCACTTCGGAGCAGATGGCCCTTAGGTCTCCTCTACACCTTTCCAGTCTTCCTCTAATTCTGGCTTTTCTTCGGAAGATGTTGGAGGAGAAGGTGGAGCTGGTGCTCCTGGCATCTGATTGGCCCAGGTGGCCCTGGTTCACTGACCTGGTGAACTTGTTAGTTGCCCAACTGTGGAGAATCCCGCCCAGCAGGATTTCCCTCAGCTAAGGGGCCTTACTCCATCTGGAACCTTAGTGGTTCCAGTTGGCCATATGGCGCTTGAGTAGAAATCACTGAGACAAACTTACCCAATAAGGTGATAATAACCATCCAGGCATCATGTAAACCATCCACCAATCACATCTATGATACCACCTGGAGAGCCTTTTGCAGTTGATGCTCTAAGTCTGCCCGGGACCCTTCATCAGCCATTGGCTCTGATGTGCTGGTGTTCCTACAGGAAGGTTTAGATAAGGGGCTCTAACCAAACACACTATGCAGACAGGTTGCAGTCTTATCCTCAGTGTTGTTGTGGGATAATTATGACTCTCTGTCCCACCACCCATCAATATGTAAGTTTTTGAGAGGAGCCTCAAACCTGCATTCCCTGATAGTACATAGATATCCCACTTGGGATCTCCCAAAAGTACTCCAAGCCCTGACATGACCCACATTTGAACCTCTAAGTTCGGTGGATGTCTGCTTCTTGACTCTCAAAGTATCTGTCATGCCCCAGTTGGAGTCTGACTCTGAGGGAGAGATGGAACAGCTAACAAGGAGTGGGAGCATGGCTCCGGTGGTTGTGGAGGAAACTGGGGAAAGACACAGGCCAGATGGGCATTCAGAGAAAGACCCAGCCCATCCCCTCTTCATTCTAGGGCACACAGGGAGGAGCGGATAAGAGAGAAATGTGAGTGGCGTGGTCTATGGGGGAGGAAGGGGCCCTGATCCCCTTCATGGGCTGCAGCTGGGAGGTCTGTTTAAAAAAACAAACTGTGCATGGCAAAGTTGCTGGAAGCAAAGCATGCATTATTCTTGTCGGAGCTTATTTGTTTTGGGTTACTCCCAACTGTGGTTGCTGTGTTATCTGGTTGAAGTATGCAATTAATCATCCTTGCCTGCCATAGTAATTCCTTCAGTATGGTTTGTGTTGGGTTTTTTATTTTGAATTAATTTTACTTTGGGTGCGGACTGCATTTACTCCCTCTGTAAACTGTTTTATTTAAGAGTTTGATATCCAGCTGAGGATAATTAGACATTGGAGCCAAGTTGGAGACATTAAAGGGACTTTATTCTATTTTTGTGACTTAGTTATTTTTGTGGCACATCCCGGGTCATCACAGTATCCTTCCTGGTGGCTATCACGTCAGGCAAGAGGATGTTGAGTTGGCAGCAATTTCTGTGAGACAGGATTTGTGCCTCTTCCATGTGAACAGAGTGGTGCTACAACTTAGACCTCACCTTTATCCCAAAGATCAACTCTTGGTTCCACAGGGTACAAGAACTAGTCCTACTGGATTTCTGCCCTAAGCCTCAACATGAGTTGGAACACAAGCGGCATATGCTGAATGTGCGGAGAGCTCTCCATATATATGTTAAATAAGCTGCAACTTTTTGCAAGATGGAAGCGATGTTTGTGTCCTTCCAACCAGCTTTCTTCGGGAGCAAAGTTTCCGCGTCCATGATGGATCAGGGCCTGTATTTCCACAGCCTACGAGACTTTATCTTTCCCGCCCCACCCCCCTAAATTACAGCCCGTTTTACTAGTGCAGCCATGTCAGCAGCACGGGCTACTCAGGTCTCCATTGAGGAGATCTGCAGGGTGGCAACCTGGGCGTTGCCCTCTCCATTTACCCGGCACTATTGACTGGACTCCTTCACCTCTGCAGAAGCAGCATTGGCAGGAGAGAGCTTCAGAAGGTTCTTCCAGTGTCGGACAGTGGATACCTGACATAGACCCTCTCTTGGACATGCAGGCTTTGGTATGTTCCTATTCTGGACTCTCACAGCAGCGTGGAGGAAAATGGGCATTGGTCTTACCTGAGACGCCCTTATAGCTGCATTCAATATTGTTGATACAAAGCTATTTTAATCCTACTACTCTAGAATTAGAATACCTTTGATGTCTCAAAGCTTTGTTATAGTTAGCCCTTGACTTACAACCATTTGTTTAATCACTGTTCGAAGTTATAATAGCAAAAAATGAACTTACAACTAGGTGTTGAACTTATAACTCTCCCTCATCAGTTCAAAATTGTAGGCTTGGTATCTGGCTTGTATTTTTGATGGCATGTCCTGGGACCATGTGATTGACATTTGTAACTTTCCCAGCTGGCTTCCAGGAAACAAAGTCAATGGGGCTAACCATACTGGCTTAACAACTGTGATTCCCTTAATAACCGTGGTGTTTTGCTTAACTAACACGGTAAAACAAGTCATAACATTGTGTGACTTACTTAACAGCTGCTTTCCTTAGAGATGGAAGTCCCAATTGTGCTCATAATGCAAGGGTGACTTTTCTTTACAGCCTATATTTTCTTTATAGCCTATACTTGGGCTCTTCCAAACAATGGACAAACTGATGGACAAAAATGTTATACATTTTCTTGTGATATAATGATACAAGTGCTTCTAATATTTATGTAATATGATCCATGGAGAATACCCCCTTCCTTGCCATCTTTGTAAACTCCTGGTTTAAGATTTAAGATGTCTTACATTGTTTTTACAATAACAATTACAATGAGTATATTTTTTTCTCAACTTTTGTTCATCCAGCTTTTTAACCTAGTCCTCTTATTTCTACAGTGAATGAGATTAAAAATAAAGTGCTATTGTTATTTGTAAATATTTAATTATTTTTACATTTTATGTGTTAATAGATCATTAATTGTGATAAAGTATATATCATATAAACATTTGTAGATGTTTCTCCTAAGATGCAACATTTACAACATTGCTTAATAAATGCATATTTTTGTAAGCAATTTTCCCTGAGGCAAATGTTGTTTTTAATAAAGTGCGTGTAGTTTTTGTGTGTAGATGACCATAAACCCCATATACAAGTAGTCCTTGACTTACTGCGGTTCATTTAATGATCATTCAAAATTACAACATCACTGAAAAAAAGTGATTGATGACTTTTTTTTATACTTACATCTCTTGCAGCAGCCCCATTGTCATCTGATCAAAATTTGGATGCTTGGCAACTGGCTCATATTTATGACTGTTGCAGTTTCCCAAAGGTCAAGTGATCATTTTTGGGACCCTTCTGACAAGTAGAGTCAATGGGGAAGCCAGATACACTTAACAACTGTGTTACTAGCTGAACAACTTGTTCTGACCTAGGCTTCGTCAAACTTAATGAAACATTAACTTATTTTAAAAGCAAAATCTATTTTAATGCAACACTGGGAATTACTTGCATTCTCAGCCAGAACTAATAACAGTTTCCCCAGATAAGAGCACACCTTTCAGTGCTGTAGAATGCTGCCAAAAAACCAAAGTCCAATTAATTATCACATAAACCAACCAAAGTCCCAAAAAACCCCGATCAGAAATATGCAGAGCTTCAAAGAGGGCTCAGAATCTATTGAACTACTTTGCTTCCTACAAATTGTTCGTCATTGAGGTCTGACTTTTATCCCTTATGGGGGGGCAATCACCTCCCATCCTTACTCCCGAGTTGCTCCTTCTGCTTCAGCTGCTCTCGCCTTCTAGTAGCTCTGCACACACACACACTGGGAACAGGCTCCTCTGGGTCCTCTGCTTCGCTGCTGCCAGACTCCGAAGGCAGCATCCCACTCCCAGATGGTCCTGGCCCCATCTTTGTTTTGAATGCAGGACCCTTGTCCAAGTCCTCTCCAGACTCCCTGCCTGGTCCCCTTTCTTCCTCATTGTCCAACTCCGCTGCCATCTGCACTGGCTACTGGCAAACCACAACACGACTGCAGTGATTCACTTAACAACTGTGGAAAGAAAAGTCGCGAAATGGGGCAAAAGTCACTGAACAAATGTCTCACTTAGCAACAGAAATTTTGGGTTTAAATGTCATAAGTCAAGGACTACCTGTATATCTCCACTCTCAGCAATAGAAACTCACTGACGCTGATCAGATTACCATCTCTCAGCCCAGCCTACCTCACTGGATTCAATCTGTGGGGACCAATAGAGGAGGAAAGACTTTTTCCTATAGGAAAGGATGATGGAACTCTAATGAAAAACAAATAGTGTAGACATCTCTCTTATATTTTAATTGGATACAGTAATTGTACTTCTAAATTTGGACAAGAGCAGATTAAAAAAATACAAATTTTTTATTTTGAAAATGCAAAATTAGATAAATTAACAGTGATGTGTGAACCAGATGCTATGTTACCTTCCATCTGGAAGAAGGATAATTCTAGCAGTGTAGCACATTTGCAATTTTGATGTGATAATTACGCCAGAAATCTTTTAGATTTTTACATGACGGAAACTGATTTTCTATCCATTCTGACTGGGATGTACACATGTTTTTAGTTGGACTTATATGTAGATTTATATGGCTTTCACTGGAAGAAATTCCTGGTAGGTTTCTCACACATTAAAAGTAAAGAGAAATTTTCTGGAAAAAAAAGTTCCTTGTTATACTAATACCAGTTTCTTCCAGGCATGCTTGGCTACAGCAAAGCAAAACATGCTATGTGATTATCTGCTATAAAAAGCATCCAAATAGCTGGACTCCATTTCTGTGTCTCAGTAGATGCTCAGATTTCTTTCCACTGCTAACAGCATGAACTAAAATAAGTAGTCTTACATAATGTTTGGCTGTAGCATCAACACATTCCCTGTCCCAGCGGGTCTTGAGGTCCTGAGATTTGGGCCCAGCTCAAGCTCCTCCTTCAAGGCAAAGATGTACAGTAGCCTTCTGGGATGTTTTTGTGGGGTGTGTGTGTTTATGTGTGCCTGCTTTTTTATGTAGACTTTTGCAACTAAAATAGTGCCTTTAGAAGACACTAACTATGGTGGAAGGCATATCATTAAATATCAGGGATTGCAGTTTTCTTTTAGTAGAGTATGGGGTGGAGTTGTGTTATTGTTGGTTGCAAATATAGAAACAGAATCGTAGCGTGCATTAGATCGTTTAAGTTCTTATTCCCTGACTTCAATTAGATCAAATGGCTAAGTGTAGAATATATAGTTTATTATTTAGGTCTGTGAGAGAGTGACTGGCCCAACGTCATCCAGCTGATTTTTATGTCTAAGGTGGGACTTGAACTCACAATCTCCTGTTTTCTTCCCTGGTGCCTTAATTATTATTTGTTTTTTCTAAGAATGTATGTTACTTTTAAAAAAAATCATACAAAGAAGGAAAAACATTGACAAATACTGTAGTTTCCTTACGTAGAACCGTATATAGAGTCATGAAATTCCTTTAGCTTGTTTTAATTTGCAAAACATTTGCTTTTCTATGAAAGTAAAGAAGCTGTGACTTGGCACAAAATTATGGTTTTTGAGACTTCCAAAGTAGGAAGTGGGTTTGTGTAACAACTTGTATGTCTGAAGGGATTGTGAAAAGCATATTAATGTAGTATTTCCTGTGGTTTTCTCTTCCCTTATGAAAATGATTATTATGTCAAGTTGTTTCAGGAAATGAATATCTGTAAATGAAACATTGTTCCAGGTTGAGTGATGCAATGTAATCCTGGGAATAAAGTCCTAATGGATTTTGGTATTGGACTGATATTTCTCTCTCTCCCTCTCCCTCCTTCCCTCTCTTCCTCTTCTCTTTCTCCCCGCCCCTCCTCCTCCTCCTTCCAGCCTTTATTATTTTATAAATAACTTAAGGCAATAAACATACCTAATACTCTTTCCTTCTATTTTCCCCACAACAACCTCCCTGTGAGGTGAATTGGGTTGAGAGAGAGAGAGTGACTGGCCCCAAATCACCCAGACTGCTTCCATGGCTAAGGTGGCACTAGAACTGATGGCCTTGTTTTTAGCTGAGCACATTATCCATATAAATTATCCAATTGTAGACATACTGTGCAGGTCTTTGTAGTTTGGATCTAAGAGTACAGGTGCTTTTGGTATGTCTCCTGTGCATTATCAGTTGTATCTTTAAGACAGTCTGAAGTTATAGGGCTGTGTGAGAGAGAAACAAAAGTGCTTTCATTACCTTGTTCCCACTTTGTGCAGTATGACAATGTTCTTTGTGTGCAGGCAGCAGTTATCTCAAGGTTTGTTTGTATTCAGAGCCCTGTGTCCTTTGCCCTGGATTCTGCTCAGCTTCTTTTGAGACTCAGGTATCCTGGAGAACATGGATTATTTGAATTCTTTGTAACTAAAAGAGAAGAACCACAGACTTGTAAAATGCTTATTTATACTTCTGAATATGAAAAAAAAAATACTTGGTGATGAGAATCTAAGATTACATTGGCAGCATCCAAATTTTTAACTATGGTGTAAAAACAAGTTTTTTAGTAATATATCAGTAAGCTGGGATTTTTAATCTATTGCGTAATATTTATTAAATATTTTATAATGTTTTATATTTAACTGTTTTATCCAATGCCAAGTTAGATTATGTTTGCAACTTGCTGTTGGGCCTTTTGGCCATAAATAAAATTGACAGATTGATTATTCTTACACAAGCTTTTCTCTGGTTTGTAATACCCTTATCAAGATGAGAGATGGTTTTTGTTGAAACAGGGGTTCAACAGGCAATTTGTCTCAATGTTTTGATTTGAATTCCTGCACTGAATAAGAGCTGGATCTGATGGTAGAAATGGCTCCTTCCAGTTCTATGATTCTATTCTATTTTTTAAGGATATGCACGGAACAGGAAATATGTTTTATTTTGAGCTTGGGACAAAATAAACCCATTTGAAATGTTCTGTTAGACTGAATATCCGATGAAAGAAAGCTTGGAATGCTTCAGAACAAAATCTGAAGTATTTTGAGTATTCCAGCTATGAAAATGAAAACTTGGAATTTATGCTGTCTTGATTTGCTCCTCAAAGGAACAAAAATCCATAATATAGAAGTTCATGTTGATTGCTATTAATTTGAAATCAACAAAGAAACTAGATAAAGGGATTTTTTTAAAAAAATAAAAAAAATAAAAATCTCCATGGCAAACAATAAGAGTAGTGTATTCATTTGGTTGGAAATATTGAGTGGGGCAGAAGGGAGGACAACCAAAACTTCTAAAACAAGGTACTCATCAAAACGTC
This sequence comes from Laticauda colubrina, assembly GCA_015471245.1. Classification (NCBI taxonomy): domain Eukaryota; kingdom Metazoa; phylum Chordata; class Lepidosauria; order Squamata; family Elapidae; genus Laticauda; species Laticauda colubrina. The sequence goes on from BLBF01000022.1 coordinate 48,119,331, forward strand.
AACTGGGCTTTGTTGTTTGTTTGTCTCCACCTTGGAACAAAACCTACAGTACATAAATATTTTGTGATTGGAATATTAAAAACACCCCTGCTAGTTGCTATTCTAACTTGCTATTAGTATGTTGCCAAGTATTTTATAAGCCCATTTTTAATAAATTGAATTATTCCATTGCCTAGTTTCTGTTTATTTCATAATTAATGAACAGAATTGCATACATTTGTTGCTTTTGTTTGCTCATTTCACTTTATTTCCTTCTCTGTTAAAACCATTGGGCTTTAAATCATAAAAAAAAACCAATTCTAACGAATACTATTCTTACAGTATAAATAGTAATCCACTTTCTGCAATAAGTTGTGGCATTATAGTAATCCACCTTCTGTAATAAATTATCTTTAGCATTATCTTCCCTGCATGTTACTAACATATATTTAGTGTTAGTATTAATGGCACATTTTCAAGAGTTATACAGGTAGTCCTTGACTTATGACTGTAGTTGGAATTGGAATTTCCAATGTATGTTGGTGGGGTTGTAAAGTGAATCATCATGGGACTGGACCCAATTTTATAAACACTTTTACCATAGTTTTTAAGGAAATCTTATGGTCGTTAAGTGAATCCAGCTTTTCTAATGGACTTTCTTGTCAGAAATTGGTTGGGAAGATTGCAAATTATAATCATATAACTGCATTCTAAATGCAAGCTGGTTGACAAGGACCCAAATTGCATCATATAACCGTTGGGATGGTACGATGATTGTAATTTCAGGAATGGGTTGTTAGCTACTTTTTCCAAGACCATCATAGTTTTGCTGTATTTAATTTTAGCAGCAAGATAGGTGGCATAGAAATGTAATGAATAAATTTCAAACTATTGTTAAATGAATGGTTGTAAGTCAAGGACCACCTTTATATTACTTTGTTTTTAGGGTAGAAGGATATCCAACTCTTTAGTTTTAAATTGTTTCTTATTATTATTGATTAAATTTGGTGAGATAGGCGGTTTATGAGGTTAAAAAGAACAAAATACAAAAACATGTATATAATAAAAATTAAAACACTGTAAAATACAAATTATCAACATTAACTAAAAGATGGGGAGGGAGTGAGTAGGAGCCATGGTGATACAGTGGATAGAGTGCAATATTGCAGGCTACTTCTGCTGCCTGCTGGCTGCCTGCAATTTGTCAGTTCAAATCTGATCAAGCTCAAGGTTGACTTAGCCTTCCATACTTCTAAGGTGGGTAAAATGAGGATCCAAATTATTGGGAGCAATGTGCTCACTCTCTAACCCGCTTAGAGAGGGCTGTAAAGCATTGCAAAGTGGTATATAAGTCTAAGCGCTGTTGCTGTTGCTATGAGGTGGGATCTGTTATTAATCTATCATTCACCTCCATAGTCTTCTATTGGAGTTCCAGACCAACAGGCACAACTAGGTCTTCAAGCCCTTGTGGAAGGTCAGGAAGGTAGGAGCCAACTTGGAGTAAGGGGAAGGGGGAAGATGTTCCAAATGATGCTCAGTCGTGAGACAGAGAAGGTTCTTCTCTTGGAAAAGTTTAGGGTTACTTCATGGTATAAGAGTAGAAGTCAGTCTTCAGATGTTTTCAGTGAAATGAAGTTCACTTAATATCTTAATCTTCTGTCAGATGTCTCATGTCCAATAAAACATACACTCTATATACCAAATCAGTTTGGCAAGGGTAGAACTTGTAGATTCCTGTCAAGATGACCTTTTAAATATATTCTAAGCATGTTGTTATCTGGCATCATTAGAATTTACCACTTGTTTCTAGAATTAATTGAACTGCAAATATATTTCTGTTCCAAATTGTCTTTTTGCTATTTAATGTTTATTTTTAAATTTATTTTATAAATTAAAAAAAATAATGTTTATTTTATCAATCCAACTTTACGATACAGGTAGTCCTCGACTTACTACCACAATTGAGCCCAAAATTTATGATGCTAAATGAAACATTCGGTTAATTTGCCCCATTTTATGACTTTTCTTGCCACAGTTGTTAAGTGAATCATTGCTTTTGTTAAATTAGTAACATGGTTGTTAAGCGAATCTGGGTTCCCCATTGACTTTGCTGATCAGAAGGCCACAAAAGGGGCTCACGTGATCTTCGGACACAGCAACAGTCATAAATATGAACCAGTTGCCAACATTTGAATTTTGATAATACAACTATGAAGATGCTGCAGCGGTTGTAAATGTGAAAAATAAGTCTCTTTTCAGTGCCAGTCACTAAATGAATTATTGTAAGTTGAGGACTACCTGTATTCTGAGTGCTTAGTATTCTGATAATAAGAATCCATTAAGTTTTTAATGTTACATTATGGAGATAATAGGAAATATCCAGTCTTGTTTGATCTTTATATCCAGTGTGATCTTTAACATATTTCTTTGAGGGGGAGAAGAAATGCCAATTCATTCTAATAAATTTTGAGGTAGAACAGGAACTCCCTCCTTCCCTCCCTGATTCTCCCTACTATATACGTAGTATATATGTATAGGGAAATCATCCAGAAGCTGACTATCCGTCAGCTCAGGTGTCTGTCTTGAATGTTTTAGGACTATACTAGACAACATAGGAAACTGAAAAAGAAGCTAATAACCTTTAAAAGAAAGTAAAGATTCTTGCATTCTTTGTGACTCTTATTTTAAAAAATATTCTGTTCCCATTTTGAATGGCCAGATAGTTTTTTTAGGTATTTGTAAAGTAACTTATTGAAATAATTTTTCAATTTTTCTCCACATTAATGTAGAATTTCTTTCTGAATTAATATAAAAGATTCTTTACATGTGACTTTAAGAGTGCATAAAAGTTTAATCTCTTAATTTGGAATAGCAAAGTTATTTTGGTTTTTTTTTTGTGTGTGTGTGTGTCTTGATTCTCCTATGAGCTGTTCAGATCATCCAGTAGTAGTGGGGAAGGTGCTTAGTCTCCGCATTCACACGCTGAGCTTGATTTGTGGAACGCTCCTCCTCCACCATGTGACTCCTCAGCGTTCCCCAGTTTTTGCTCAGCCTCGTGCGAAACAGGCAGTGCTTTGGATACTTCCTTGACTGAAACAGGAATATTAGCAGGTTTGATTGCAATTCGGTTTTCCTTTGGTTTTTTTCTTTGTCTTTAGCCTTCAATCATTATCAGTCTGTGAGTCCGGTTTAAGGAAAGCGCTGTTCACGCCCCCTCCCCCCCAAAAAAAGGTGGTGGGAGGCTTTTGGAGCTGTCTGCTCCACCTCCCCACAGATAAAATTTTCTTACCTCTGCCAGTTTTGATTGCCGCTGTGTCTTTATTCCATTTGCTTGCTAGCGGCTTGATATTTCATTTTAAAAGTTGTATCGCCTTTACCCCTCCTCCGAACGCCATTTTCTTCAGTGGGGAAGTTAATTAGGATTGATTCCCCCTTTCTTCTCTACCGTTCTGTTGTTTGAGAGCTCAGGCTTCGTTTGAGCTCTGGCTTGGTTTGCAAGGCAGAAAGCTGCTGCTGAGAAGCGCGCGAAAAGACTTGAACTGCTGGAGGCCATCTTGAGTGCCACCTTGTGGCCGTGCGCCTTATCTGTCTTCCCTGAGCTGTGTGAGGTATTTTCTGCTCGAAGCAACAGAATCCCTTCAGGATTCTGAGACTTGTTTTACCCTCATTTTGGCTACCTGCACTCGAGGATAATTAATTCGCTTTTAAAATTGTTGGCTTAATCCTCACAGCCTTATTCTCAGTGGCACAGCAGCAAGCACCTAGGCCAGTGTCCGCCTGTGCAGGGAAGCTGCTGAAGGCCCTTACAATCATCAATCTGGGCCTTAGGCGTTCGCTATATGGCTAATTGGATTACTCATTAATATTGGTTGTTTTATTATTAATATTGGAATATACATATATCACCACTCATAGGAGCAATTACAAAGCAATTATAGCAATAATATAATAATTATTACAATCATAATAATCACTCATGGTAACAAACTACTTAACAGTATAATATTTTAATTTTCAAAAAAACATTATCATTGAGATACGACTTTATATATATATCGACACCAGTAAAATAAAAAGAATAAATAAAATAAAAGGGGCAAAAAGTACTTTATCGGGGCAAACATTTTTGACTCAGATCGGACCCTGGGTGTGCCAACCGCCTTGTACACAGATTATATTCAATTACTGTTATTCTAATTTTAATCAAAATGGCAGATGGTAGCATCTCTCAGGCACCTTGCTTGAAGATAAAAGCCAAATCAAAACACAGTGGAAATTCTACAGTCTCAGAAAGGGACGCCTTAAGGTGCCATGAGGCCTTACAAAAGCAAATAGACAGGCATTCTCGAGCGGTCCACGCTGTATATCAGGGTGCCCCCTCAATCAGTCTGTCAGTTTTTTCACACCCTCCTCCTCCTCTAGATCTCTCCCTTTCATCCAGGTGCAGCTTAACTCCACAAGGATAATAGGCTCAAGTATCTGGAATAGCAACCAGATGGGCCCTGAAGCCACATTCACTCCGACAGCCGCTGGTCTTCGCCAGGGTGACAGCTTCATTGACGAGGTTCCAGAAAGGATGAAAGCCTGGATGGAGATGGCTATTAGCCAAGGGATTGCAGCAGGGTTTCAACACGCGGTAATGTCCAGACCTTACCCTATAGATACTGACCAAGAGCCTCAACCTCTGAGGTCACTGACCAGGTCGGAACAACACCAGTCCCAGGTACATTTACAGGGGGAGACCCCTCTCCAAGGGCCGGAGGAGGAGGAGGAGGAGGAGGAGGAGGAGGAAGTAGATCAAATCTTTCAAATGGCCGAGTCTGAAGTGGGATCAATGCACGATAGCGAGCCCCTGTCAGAGGCAGACCCCTTAGAAGGGGAGATGTCTGAGGATGAAGGTCTTATTCCTGACCAGCCTGCTTTTACAGGCTTATTTCGGCCGCAGCTTTTCAAATCTCTTTTGTTTAAGACATTGAATATTGCAGGCCTAAACAAGCCAAAACCTTCTGACACACCTGACCCTTCAGGGGAAGGACCAGAGGACATGACCTTCAACCAACCGGTAGTTGAAGCGGAGGTAATTCCAATCCCACCCATATTTTCGACCTGGGGCAGAAGCAGTGGGCTTCTACAGCGGTATACACCTCCCCAACTGGACAGGATAGGAAATACTTCAACTTGGACCCTGTATTTGCAAAGTGTCTGGGGACTGCCAAGGTAGACGAGCCTTTCGTGGATTTAGTGTCCCCCTCTATTCCCAGTGAGGCACTGGAGGCCTTAAAGCCGGAGGAAAAACGGGTCGAGCAAGCCCTATGCAGAGCTCATCAGTCTGATGTGTGGGCTATCAGATCCGCCTCCTTCATGCGGTCATCTCTTAGATGGCTTCATCTTTTGAAACAACATGTTCTTTCTTCTAACATCAGGGCGCACCAAGACATCGCCAAACTTATGGCAGTTGCTGAATTCTCTGCCGATGCTACCTATGACGCAGTCAAGTTTTCAGCAAGGGCCATTATCTCGCATGTCACAGTGCATCGCTTGCTATGGTTAAGACACTGGCAAGCCGACTTCAAACACAAATCCAAGCTGGCATCATCCCTCATTGCGGTAGATAGATTGCTTGGCCCTTCCCTGGATCCACTACAAATTGAACCATGCAACAAGAAGAAAATTCTCCCTTCCCTTTTTTCGGAAGTCAGATTCTAGAAGCCCCCAGTCCTTTCAGAGGGGATCTTTTTCGATCTTTCTATCCGGGATCCTTCTCTTCCAGATACCAGAGACCCCCAGCAGTTAGACCAGGACAACAACCAGATAGGTCCGTCTCAGTGGACAGAGGTAGAAGGGATGGTCAATCCAAAAGATCCTATCAGGGAGCAGGGAGCAGGCCCTTCCAGCGACCAAGATAACTCCTGGGACCCAATTCCCATTGGCGGACACCTTAAGTTATTCGCTGACCAATGGGACTCCTCTACCTCTGACACCTGGGTCAGGGATACAGTTAGATTTGGCCTCGGGCTGGAGGTTAGATCCAATTCTCCAGATCCCTTCATGTCATACCCTCCTTCCAGAGACCCGGTCAAGCGTAATCTCATGGATTCCGCTATCCAACATATACTGGATATATGACCCATCCAACCAGTAGCGACCAATCAATGAGGACAAAGTTTTTATTCACATCTTTTCGTTGTGCAAAAAAAAAAAAAAATATTCGGGGGTGGTGGAGAGCGATATTAGATTTGAAACGTCTCCACTGTTCCTTAGTATATCGCAAATTTAAAATGCATACCCTCACGCCCATAAATTGACGGAGGCGTACTTGCACATTGCTATTCGGCCCTTCCATTATAAATTTCTGAGGTTCTGCTACAATAACCAACATTTTGAATTTGTGACCCTTCCATTCGGGTTAGCCTCCTTCCCCAGGACCTTCACCAAGGTCCTCGCGGTGATAGCAGCCCATTTCAGGAACATCCCGGTACGCCTCCAGCGTTATCTTGACGATACTTTGATTTTATCTCCTTCCGCTCATCAGGCAGTCATAGACACTCAGAACACATTACTATCCCTACTAGAGCATGGCTTCTTAATAAATTGGAAGAAGAGTCAATTAACTCCATCGACACAGATAATCCATTTAGGGGCGATCATCGTGAAAGGCAAGGTTTATCTGTCACCAGATAGACTAAATAGCATTCAAAAATTGGTTAAGGAGATCAGGCTGCTTAAGAAGGTGTCCTTAATGGACCTATCAAAATTGTTGGGCAAAATGATCCTCATGTATTTCTATTTTCCTTGGGCCCATCTTCACACAAGATCCCTCCAGTGGGTCCTGCCACCGTGCCAGCAATCCAGCCAAAGTCAGGGTTCCACCCAAGGTTCTCATATCTCTCCTCTGGTGGTCCAAACCGATTATCAACAGAGGCTGTCTCTTCAAGGAGCCACAAAGGCTCATCATCACCACAGATGCCAGTCTGTTTGGATGGGGACCTCACGTTCAGTCACTCACAACCCAAGGCAGATGGTCTGACACAGTACAGACGTACAGCATAAACTGGCTGGAATTTCGCACAGTACACCTGGCCCTTCACAACATCTTCCCCCAGGTAATGCGGTCAACACATACTGATACTGACAGACAATGTAACAGTCAAAGCTCACATAAACAAGCAGGGGAGCACACAATCGAAGCAGCTAATGAGGGAAACGGAGCACCTGTGTCGCTGGGCAGAGAACAACATACTTTCCATCAAGGCAGAACACATTTAGGGTCTGTCAAATGCACAGGCAGATTGGCTAAGCAGGGCCACCATAAATCAATCGGAGTGGCGCTTCCACCCATTGTTGTTTCAAGAAGCGGCATGGACATTTGGTCAGCTGGTGGTGGACCTATTTGCTTCCCCTCTCAGCTCCTGAGATTTTTTCCAGGTACCCATCCCAAGGGGTGGAGAATTTCAACTCGCTCTGCTGTAGTTGTCCCCGGGTCTCCTGTATGTATTCCCTCCACTTCTGTTGGTTCCCAAGGTCATCCAGAAGTTACTAGACAAGAGAGCGGAATGACTTCTAGTGTCAACTTACTGGCCAGATGGCCATGGTTCGCAGACCTCCGCAGTCTCTTGGTAGCTTCCCCCTGGAGAATTCCATCAGAATCTCATTAACTCAGGGGCCCCTTCAGCATCCGGACTCTCAATGGTAATAATTCACCGTCTGGAGGTTGAGCGGAGTGGTTTGAAGGGCGGAAAGCTCTCCAATAGGGTTATTGACACTATCCTAGCTGCCAGACGCCCCTCAACAATTCGCATTTACAATGCTACATGGTCCACCTTCTGCAAAAGGGTGTTGTAAGTTTCAAATTGATCCTGCCTCTCCCTCTGTCGCTCAGACTCTAGAGTTTTTACAGGAGGGACTTGAAAAGGGGTTGTCACTCAATACGTTAAAAAAAGCAGGTGGCGGCCTTGGCATCAGTTCTCACTTGCGAGGGCCTCAGTTCTCTTTCATGTCATCCATACATAAGGTTTTCCCTTGAGGAGCCTCCAATTTACGTCCTCTAGCAGTGCACCGTTATCCCATCTGGGACCTTATGAAGGTCCTTGCGGCTCTGACTAAGGGACCTTTTGAACCTTTGAAAATGTCAAGTCTCCACTTCTGACGTACAAAGTAGTTTCCCTTGTAGTGATCACTTTCACTTGTCGTGTTTCGAAAATTGCAGCCTTGTCCATCAGAGAAGATCTCTGCATTTTCATGCTGATTGAGTGGTTCTTCGCCCCAATCTCACATTTATGCCCAAAGTCAATTCGGCCTTTCATAGAGCACAAGATCTTATTCTTCCAAATTTTTGCCCCAGTCCGTCACGGGATGGAAAGACAATGGCATAAGTTTGATGTGAGGCGTGCACTGTGAATCTATATCAAGCATACAGTGGTTTTTAGGAAATTGGAGCCTTTATTTGTGTTCTTTCAGCCCAATACTCAAGGTTGCATAGGTCTCACCATCTACGATAGGCCATTGGATAAGGGCTGCAATAGCAAAAACATATCAGACCCAATCTCTGCAGGTGCCTAAGGGCATAACAACTCATTCAACAAGGAGTGCAGCAACTTCGGCAGCATGGGTCACACATGCATCAATAACTGAAATCTGTCGGGCCATGGCTTGGGCTTCCCCATTGTCCTTCATTAGACATTACAAAATTGATGTGTTTGCTTCTGCTGAGGCTTCCTTCAGCAGAAGAGTTCTGCAACGGGTCCACAGAGACCAGGAGGAGATTCCAGACCAGACAGAGTCCCTCCCGTAGGACAGGACAGGCTTTGGTATGTCCCAGTACTGGATGCTCTGAACAGCTCATAGGAGAAAGGGTGTTGGTACTTACCTGATACGCCCGTTTCTCTTTGAGCTATGAAGAACATCCAGCCCCACCCTTTTTTCCATCTAGTGGGGTCCTGTTTCGGCCAATGAACTTTTTTGTAGGTGAGGATGAGAGCGCTTTTTTCTCTTGTCTTCGCCAAAACTGGGGAACGCTGAGGAGTCACGTGGTGGAGGAGGAGCGTTCCACAAATCAAGCTCAGCCTTGATTTGATTTCCACAAATCAAGCTCAGCATTCCACAAATTCATTCAGCCGTGAATGCGGAGACTAAGCACCTTCCCCACTACTGGATGCTCTTCACAGCTCAAAGAGAACGGGTGTATCAGGTAAGTACCAATGCCCTTTTACTGTGGCTTGATAGAATCAAATGTTTGTTGTTCTGTTGTCTTTTAAATCATTTTTCACTCACTTCTTGTGGAAATATTTTCAGACCTACATTTTCAGTTTGAGCTGAAAATGTGTGACTGGCTGAAAGTTATTCAGCTGGTTTCTGTGCCTAAGGGAGGATTGAAATTGTGTCTCCCTGCCTCTGAGCCTGCCTCTTAAACCATCAGTCAGGTGGAAGGTTTATGAAGTGCTATTTGTGGCCCTAATATTGGCTTCATAGCATTCCAGTTCTCCTTCAGAAGTTCTATGCTTTTTTGTGATTCAGACTTTTTGCTTGCTTTAAAGTTTTATCTTGTGACTTCAATGGCACCAAAACTCTAGCCACTATAGAAAACCCCAGCTACAGAATTATCAGAGTATCCATAGAGATTGAAAAAAGACCTGAAAGCATGAATAGAAGAGACGACTCCACCAAATTGTCAATTATTTGGAAGCCTGCACTCACAAACAAAAAAATATCCACACCACAAGCCAGGCAAACACCTGGGCACAGATAGACCCCCCCTGATACCTCCAGCTCAAACACACCCCAACCAGGCACCCAGATGAAACCTAGCTTCCTAATAAATGATAGCCGTCCGTTTACTCAGAGCCAAGCCGTGCTAAAAGCTTCCAATACAGGAACACAATGTTGCCAGCCAATCAAGACAAAAAAAAAAAAGCTGCAAAACAGACAGAAGATATTAGAAACACCAATCAATCAGAACACAGCAAACTCCAAGACCAATAAACATAGACCAAGACTCCCAACCAATCAGGATGAAGAAAAAAACCATTCTGGCATAGCAGTAGGCTAGCCCCAAATTTAAAACAGAAATGGCTGTGAGAGTCTGACTCACAAACACAATACAGAACCCTGATAATGGCAGATGAGATTCTGCCGAAATGTTGCTACAATTTTAAAAGCACAACTATAATGGCGTGGGAAAATAGCTGAATAAAGGTGAATACCATACACACACACAAACACACACACACACACACACACACATACACACACACATAATTTTTTAAAAAAATATCAAATTGGATTAATAGAAACTAAATATTTCTAATTTGAGCTTTCTCCCTCCAGGATAGAAAATGCTTGTTTTTTTCATGCCCGCCTTGTTGGCCTTTGAATAATAAAACTCTGACCTTGGAAGTTGACGATAGTTTCCCTTCCCCCTCATGCTATCTAGAATGTTGTCACTGCCAGCATCCATGTGCTGTCCTTGAAAAAGCACTGGATTTATTAAAATCATTGCTAGTTGCTATGGCAGCTGTTTTCACAGTGTACTAATGGGAAAAGGCAATTACTGCCACACATCCAAAAAGCTTTCTGAAAATGGAGAGATGGAGTACCCTGTGGTGATTACTGTATGAGTGACAGACTGCCTGTCTCAGAAAATGCATGTGCCAGAAGTTGAATATGCCATCTGCTAATAGGCTTTGATTCATAGTATTGTATGTTAAGATTCTTAGATAAGTCCAAATTATAATGTTCCTCTCTTTCAAGATACTTGCTATTAATTCTAGGTTAGGTTTTCATTATATCCTTGACTTGCTCACTTGACGTCCTCTAGATAGATTTGATATCCTGTCTCAAAAGATTCATAATCCAAGGCCAGTATTTTAAAAACTAATGCCTGATGGAATAGTTGGGCAGCATCAGTTTGTAGTTTGTGACATACACACACATATTGCCAGAAGAATATGCCATAAACATTCAAGAGCAAAAGGTTAGTTTTCGATTTTCCTTATAATAAGCTTGTCAATTGGAATAGGAAATCACAATGTAACAGAATAATAGAGTTGCAAGGGACCTTGGAGGTCTTCTAGTCCAGGGGTCTCCAACCTTAGCAACTTTAAGCCTGGCGGACTTTAACTCCGAGAATTCCCCAGCCAGCAAAGCTGGCTGGAGAATTCTCAAAGTTGAAGTCCTCCAGGCTTTAAGTTGCCAAGGTTGGAGCCAGTTGTTCTAGTCCAAACCTCTGCTTAAGCAGGAGACCCTATACCAGTGGTTCCAAACTTTTTAAGTCCACCGCCCCCTTGGTGCTATAAACTCATCCTCGATGCCCCCCACCTAGGGGTGGGATTCAAATTTCAGTGGGCATGGCCTAATTTGAGGGTGTGGCTTGCTGGTACTGTGACTGGGTGGACTGGCAAACCTAATACAAGTGGTCCTTACTTAATGGCCGGTTGTTTAGCAAGTGTTCTAATTTATGACTGGCCTCCCCAGAGCTACTTGACCTGTTTTTGGAGTTTTGACAGCTTTAGATCAGGGGTCTAAATCCCACCCCTGCCTATGTGTGTGAGAGAGAGGGAGAGAAAGAGGTTTGGATCAGATCTCTCTCCCCCCCTCCCTCCCTCCCCCCCCCTCTCTCACCAAGTCCAGAAGGCCACCGTCAGTCAAAATTCATATTAGTGGTCTCCGGGATTTAAAATTATGAGTTTGGTGGTCCCTGAGGTCCAAAAGTTTGGTGATCTCTGATCTAAAGTGGTGAGCCTGAGAGAGGAAAAGAGAAAGAGAAAAGAAAGAGAGAGAGAGAAAGAGAGGAAGAAAGAGAAAAGGTAAAGAAAAAAAAAGTGACAAAGAAGGGGAGGATGGAAGGAAGGGACAGAAAGAAAAAGAAAGAAGGAGGAAGGGAGGAGAAAGATAATGAGATATCTATTCTAGTCCAGTCATCTGCTCCAGCAGGGTTAGAAAGGAGTGTGTGTGTGTGTTTTCTCCTTGTAATTTACCAGTACATTCTGGTTTTGCCTTCTTCAGAATTGGCACTAATATATTGGGGAAAAGTAATTTTTAGGGTGGAGATCTGGTCCAATGGATCCTGTTTAAAGCCTCAACAAAATGTGAGAGCTTCCGGATAGTCTTGACCATGTTTTGTCCACAAAACCTTTAATAGAAGCCAAAGATGTTTCAATGTGCTAGCAAAGACGTTTCAATGTGGAAAAGGGCCTCAGTTGAAACTAGGCCTCATTCAATCTGATGCATCAGATCTCTCTCTCTTTCTCTCTCTCTCTCCCTCCCTCCTTCTCTCCCTCCTGGACTGGCTTGGCCTACTTTCTCGATGTGCCTGCGGGGCCGGCGCTTCGAACATGGATGGATCAATGGAGAGAGAGAGAGAGAGAGGCAGGCAGGCAGGCAGGCAGGCAGGCAGACAGACAGATAGATAGGTAGATAGGTAGGTGGTAGGCAGGCAGGCAGGCAGGCAGACCTTTTGGATGAATGTATGGATAGGTAGGCAGGCAGGCAAGCAGGCAGGAAGACAGACAGACTTTTTGGATGGATGTATGGATAGGTAGATAAGTAGGTAGGTAGGCAAATAAATATATATTGGTGGATAGATAGGTTGGTAGGTAGACAGATAGGTAGGCAGGAAGGCAGGAAAGCAAACAGACAGATCTTTTGGATGGATGGATGGATGGATGGATGGATGGATGGATGGATGGATGGA
>BLBF01000022.1:48132007-48179992 GCA_015471245.1 Laticauda colubrina
GGATGGATGGATGGATGGATGGATGGATGGATGGATGGATGGATGGACGGATGGACAGACAGACAGACAGAATACGACAGTGGTGGCACTTTGGGAAAGCGGTGGCGGCAGCTTTTCCCAATGTGTTGCTGCATTCGGGGCACCGCTTCTGGTGCAGTACAATAGTTAATGGGGTGAGCCTGCAGGGCCAACACCTCGAATGCTCCCCTGCCACCTCTTAACGTCCCCAAGGGGGCTGGCAAAGGGGCACTAAGAGGCTGCAGGGGGGCATTCGAAGCGCCAGATGGCCCTGCAGGTTCACCCATTGACTAGCACCGCTCCGGAGCCAGCGCCTCCAATGCGGAAGTGTTGGCACCTTACGTGCTGCCGCGGCCATGTTCGATTCGCTGCTCAACAGCCTATAACAAACGTTTTCAAACCAGGTACCCCCACATGGACTAATTTACTGAATGCCTGCACCCTTCGTATTATTAGGTTGAAATTTTGGAAGGTTCTTGCCATTTCAGCATCATTACATGCTGCTGTGGTTGCATGATCCTTATTTATAACATTCCTGAGACTTTTCTGAGAAGAAAGTCAATGAGGATCACATGACTGCAGCTGACAACAGAACCATGCCAGCCTGTTTGGGCTCCTTCCTTTCTTCCTTCCTCCCTCCCTGGGAGGTTTGCAGGGAGAAAATCAGTGGGGAATCTTGTAAGGAAGATTGCAAGTTGCTTGGGTAAGTCATACACACACACAGACACACAAAATCCACCTATGATCATTCTATTTCTCTCTTTAGGTGAGGAAATATATCTGAAACTGATGACCCAATGAGTCATAGGATGTTTAGTGTTTTTCTAAATTGCCACTCATAAAAATTATTTCAGAAGTTCTGGATATTTGTGCACTTGCCTTCTTGGTTCATGTCCTACCTACAGATGGTCCTCAAGTTATGACCACAAATTGAGCCCAAAATGTCTATTGTGAAGCAAGAAGTTGTTAAGTGAATCACTGCAATTGTTAAGTTAATGATAGGATTGTTAAGTAAATCAGGTTCTCTATTGACTTTGTTTGTCAGAAGGTTGCAAAAGGTGATCATATAAGACCAGGATACTGTAACCATCATACATTCAGTTGCCAAGCATCTGAATTTGATCATGTGGCTACAGGGATGCTGCAGTGATCCCAAAGTGTGAAAAATTATCATAAGTCACTTTTTTCAGTGCTGTTGTAACTTTGAAATATCACTAAATTGTTGTAAAATGAGGATTACCTGTACATATATATGGTCTAAAATCTGGATGGATGACTCTTTGTGTGTATTTTGGAATTTATTGTCATGACTAGGAGTGGGCTTCTCAGAATCAGGCTTGTGTGGAGCTTTTTTCAGTTTCTATTCTTTATGTTCTTTTTCTTCTTCATATGATGACCCATTTGTAATATTTAGACATTTATTTTTGAAAATAGAACATTTCTGTGTCAAATTAATTATTTTGATGTTCTTCCAACTTTTGTGTCTTCTAGCTCTTCAGTTTCTTTTCTGTTTGGCTCCTGTAATGTTCTTAATGAACATTTTTCTTCACTTGTAATGGAATAATTAGGTTATGGGAATTAAAACAGAAAAAATATGTTATAGGCTGATGAGCATATTCCTAATTCTAATTTTCCTCCTCTGGTATGCACAGTTACTTTTAACATGAGTCTTGTTATTCAGCAGATAAAGGATACCCTCTCCAATTGTATTTATTTGTATAATAAAGGGAAGTTTATAATTTCCTACCTCTCCAGAAAGACACATATTTTCAGTTCGGTGTGGACAGTAGATAAGCTCTGCTGTTACAGATCCATGGATGAAAGGGAATATGCTAAACATTTTCTGGGGAAAGTTATCTAGATGTGCTTCATGTTGGTTCTGTGATCCTTATTCAGTCTAAAGACATATTAAAACATGATTTACTGATTCTTTCAATTGTAGATTTATATTTTGGTGGCAACTTCAGATTTGGTAGCACCTGTTAGGAGAAGCAGGCCAGACCAAGTTGGAGCTATATAGAAAGGGCCAATTACTAATGCTAGTGTTGATATATTTAGGCCACATTTGATTCAGAACCTATTATATAACTGGACAGATTCATGAGACTGAGAAGTATCATCAGGAGTTGGTTGGTTTTTTTAGATTTTTTAGTTTAGTTTTTTTTCTTCCTCAGAAAAATTTGGATAAGGGATTGTTCAAAAAGAGGAGTTGTTCAGAGCTGAACAATATAAAAGAGAGTATAGTCATGAACAAAGCAACTTAGATCTAAGGAAAAATTTCCTGACAGTTTTCAATTAATCAGTGGGACAAATTGCCTCCAGAGGTTGTGTATTCTCCAACACTGGGGGTTTTTAAGAAGAGATTGGATAACCATTTTTCTGAAGTGGCACAGGGTTTCCTGCCAAAGCAGGAGGTTGTACTAAAAGACCTTCAAGGTTCCTTCCAACTCTGTTGTTCTGTTCTGTTCTGTTCTGTTCTGTTCTATTCTATTCTATTCTATTCTATTCTATTCTATTCTATTCTATTCTATTCTATTCTATTTTAAAGAAGTAAGTATTGTGATGACCTTGCACCAGTGCAAAACATACATTCTGTGTACTAGCTTCAGGACTCCAACTGCATGGGTACCAAGTGCAGACTTATTGTGCAGCTGAAAAATGGCTGGAATGTCTAGCCACATTGAGATTCATCAGGAAATGTCTGTGGTTGCCACAATGCAAGAATAATTTTGTACAACAAGTGCAAAGAGTCATAAAGATAGGAGAAGTTTGGAAGCTAAATCCAGCTTCCTGGAATAATGAATGCTCTTATCACTGGAGTTTTCAATGAGAGGTTGGATAATCATTTGTCTGGAATGGTCTGAGGATTCTTGCCCTGGGCAAGGGATTGAAAATCTCCAAGGTTCCTTCCAAATCTATGATTTGATCGATAATGCATTGTTTTTTTGCTTTACACATTTGTTGACTCTAATAATTTTACTCATGCTTCTTAAAAACTAACTATCCTGCAATAGCTGAAATTTCTACCTGCTTTGATTTTATTTATAGTTACTCTTATGTTAGTTTTCTGTTTCAACTATGACTTGTTCGTTTTTGTCTTAGAGTTACCTATTCTCCATTAGACTGCTGTGAGCGTCCAGATTAGGGAAAACTTTGCCGCCTTCATGTTGTGACTGAGTCTGCCAAGCTGTTTAGCCCTGCCTCCATTGCCACGGTTGCCCAGCTTTCAGCTCAGTCCCTGTCAGAGCTGGTTGTGTCTCATCTCTCTCTAGAGCATAGTAACCAAATCAACTTTAATTCGAAGTTTGATTGTTTTAATCAGCGCTGCACTATAAATCCTGCTCCCAGGGACCCGGTAGAGTGAGCGCAATGCCGCAAGGAGTTGGGAAGAGCTCTTCTCCCCCCAGGAGTGATTCCAGGGCCGGAGCTTCATCTCTTGGCGCTGATGGCACTTGAACGGCCATCGGAGTCTGTAAGTGATACTGGCAAGCCAGGTGGGCTGCGATTAAGGCTAATTCCCAAATTTAACGGTGCAAGCTACCCACACCACCAGAAAGCCTGTGCAGCCTAGTGCCAAACAGCTGACTGTTTAGGCAGCGAATGGTGCATACTGGTCTCCTGCCCTTTGTAAAGGGCTGCATTTAAGGCCTCACAGCAGTATCGTTCTGCTCATGTGACCATGTTTGAGGGAGGTGAAGATAAGGCAGCAGCAGCTACCTTTGATCTGTTCCCTTGGGCTAAAGGTTTAAAATGGAGGGCAAAAGAAACCTGTCAATAGAAGCAGGTTGTGAAAAGGCCCTTTCCCCTACTGTAGCGCAGGTTTCATCAGGGACCAAAAAAAGGGCCAAGGCTCAATCATCTGCTCAGGAGACGGCAGCCAAAATTAAAGCCAAAGTCGTTGCTAAGAAGAAAAAAACCAAGGCTGAAGAAAAAGTGGAAAAAAGACGACATGAGGCCCTGGAAAGGCAGTTTGCCAATGGCCTGGAGCAAAGAGAAGGGTGTGGCCACTGTCTCCCTATCCAACTGTTGCCAGGGCAGATTCAAATATAGCTATTTTCCAACTGCCACAGGCTTGGTCTGCAGATGGGGCTGTGAGCTTAATTCCTCCCTGCCACAGGATATGAGTAGAATTAGCCCTAGCAACAGGCCTGTTGCTTGGGCAGAAACTTCTGCTTCTAGCTAGAATCAGCCAAATATCCGGCAGAAGCCTCCAGTTGAGGCCACTGTTATCCCAGTGGCTGCTGTCCTTCACCCTGGGGTTTACCCAGGAGCAGATGTTCTCATATGAGAAATGTGGTCTCTGTAGCTATTAGGCAAGGGATTGTTGGTGGCATTCAACAGAACTTGGGCCCTGCTGGTTTAGCACTTGGACTATTAAGTGCCCCTAAACAAGCCTTCCCATGGAAAGGAATTCCACTGGGGAGGACTGAATTTGATAGAAACTCCATGCAGGCGTCACAGCGAATGGCTGGGATACCAGGAAGTTCTGTTCTATAGACCAATCAGAACACTCTCATTCCTCTGATTCGAAAGAGGAAGAAGGGGAAGTCAGGGATTCTAATTTGTCAGATGATGAAGGCGTTAAACTTGAACAACCAGTGTTTACAGGCTTATTTAAGCCTGCCTTGTTTAAATTCCTTTTATACAAGGCCAAGACCCCTGCCCATCTTGCCCCAGATGAGGCTACGGTAGACCCTTCCACCGAAGTGCAATCCCAAGGAGACTCCTTTTTTCTGCAGCCTACTGTCCATACAGAGGTATTACCATCGCCTAACTGTTTTTTGATGTGATGCTTAAACAATGCACCTCTCCAGGCACTGGTCCTAGCCCTACTATCAATGACAAAAGATTTTGTAATGTGGGCCCGGACTTGGCCAAGGCCTTGCAACTTCCCACAGTGGATTCCCCTGTGGCTAACTCAGCATCAACTTCAGGGACTCCTACAGAGCCAGAGGATGTGCTGAAAGGGAATGACAAGCGGTCTAAGCAGACCATGCAAAGGACTCATCAGGCAGCTGCCTGGGTGGTCCTGGCCTTGACCACAGCCTCGTTCTTCACATGAGCTTCGCTTTGCTGGCTAAGACAATTGCAAGAGCGCATACCGGCAGGAGACATTAGAGCACATCAAGATTTGAATAAAACCATTGCTCCCACTGACTGTACAGCAGTCATAACACTTAATTTAGCTAAGTATTGCCAAAGCTATGACGTCCTCAGTAATAGCACAGAGATTGTTATGACTCTGAAACTGACAGGTGGCCTCTAGGAGCAAATGGAAGGTAGCTTCAGCACCACTCAAGGGGGACAAGCTATTCGGAGATTCACTGGAACTCTTTCTGGTGGAGACCAGGGACAAGAGGAAGATACTCCCTTCCATCTTCAAAAGCTCTGAGATGACATTGTCTCCATATTTCCATCCCTCTTCCTTTCATCAAGATTCTATTTCTAGATTTTTGTGTTTTCAAAGGGCCTTTCCAGCCCGGCAAGAGCAACAGCTGGAGCATTCAACTACCACAATCCCAGGGATCATCCTTTATGATGTTCCAAGTGACTGCATGTCTAACCCCCCATCGGAGGCCGACTATCCATCTTTGCTTCTTGATGGGACAATATAACATCTGATGCCTGGGTTTTGAAGACTATGTAGTCAGGACTTTGTCTCGAATTTCTGTCTTCCTCCAAGGTTCTTTATTTGCTGTCTAGTTTCTCAAGACAATGCTAGGAGGGTCCTCATGGAAACTGCCATTCAACACTTAGTGGATATCCAAGCTGTCCAGGTGGTATCAAAGAATCAGCAAGAGCAGGGATTCTATTCCCAGTTATTTGTCATCCCAAAGGCCTCGGGAGTTTGGAGAGCAATCCTGGACCTCAATGTCTGAATAATTATATCCTTTACCGGCGTTTCAAAATCCATTCACTCCAGACCATCCTAGAGAACATTTGTGAGGGCGACTTCTTCATGTCAATAGATTTGACAGAGGCTTACCTCCATGTGCCAATTTGGCCTTACCATCGCAAATTTCTCCATTACCATTACAATGCATTACCAATATCAGGCCCTGTCATTCGGGCTTTCTTCAGGCCCCAGGGTATTTACAAAAATACTGGCTGCCCTTGTGGCTTATTTGCGAGCCCTGCCAGTGAGAGTTCAATGGACAATGTATTAATACAATCATCCTCAGACCTCACTGACCTTCAAACTACTTTACAGATGCTGCAGTTGCATGGATTTTCAGTAAATATCAAGAAGAGCCAACTGCTTCGACCACCCGTCTTCTCCATTTGGGGGCGGTCATAGACATGGTTTCCTGTGAAGTCTTCCTGTCTCCAGATCGACAAGAGAGTTTACAGTCCTTACCAAAGCAGATTTGGCAGCAATACATAGTGCCCCTGTCTCAGTTCCTGGGCAAGATGGTATCTTGTATATCCATCATCCCATGGGCTCGACTACATGCCCGGTCATTACAGTGGTTCTTCCTGCCCTATCAGGGAGGAGCCATTCATCAATCAAGGTTCCTCTGTCAATTATCTGATCTTTCTAGTGGTGGCAGTCACCAGCCATCAGCAGGTGTCAAATATTCAAGGAGCCCAGCCACAGGTTTATAACCACAGATGCCAGCCTTTATGGTTGGGGAGCGTATCTTCAATCGGAAATGGCTCAAGGTCAGTGGTCTCAAATGGACAGTACTTGACCAATCAATTGGATGGAGTTCAGGGCCATTCACCTGGCCCTCAGGCAGTTTCGGGACAAAGTAGCAGGGACTCATGTCCTTATACTGGTAGACAATATGGCCACCAAGGCACACAACCATCAAGGGGGAACCATATCCTAGAATATTATGCAGGAAGCAGAGAAGTTAGGTCTTTGGGCAGAGAGGTATCTGCTGTCCCTCAGGGAAGAACACATTTTGGGGGTCGACAATATACAAGCTGATTGGCTCAGCAGAGACAAAACAGACCACTCAGAATGGCATCCCCATCTGGATTTATTCAGAGAGATGACAGAGATTTTCAGAACACCAGGCGTGGACTTGTTTGCCTCTCCAATCAACATCCAACTGCCCAGATACTTCACCAGGTTCACCACACTGGGGGTGGAGGGGATCAATGCCCTTTGGAGCCAATGGCCATGGGGTCTCATGTACGCCTTCCTGCCTCTTCCTCTCATTCCAGCTGTAATCAGGAAGATGTTGCCGGAAAGGGCAGAGTTTTTACTTCTGGCTCCCCATTGGCCCAGACATTCCTGGTTCGTTGATCTGGTGAAAACTAATCATATGGCCACTTCGGCTTCTACAAGTGACGTACTGGACAGAAGGCTCTCACCAAACACACTTCGCAGACAGGTGGCAGCTTTATCTTCAGTCTTATCTGCAGGAACATTGGAGTCTCTCCCCCTCCATCCCTTGCAGGTTCTTCAAAGGAGCAATGAACCTGCGACACTGTACCCTAAATGGGATCTGACAAAAGTCCTGCAGACTCTTACGGGGGTTCCCTTTGAGCCATTGAAACCTATTGGCCTGAGGTTCCTCACAATTAAAGTGGCCTTCTTGATAGCTATCATGTCAGCTAGAAGGGGTTTGGAGCTGGCAGCACTCTCTGTTAGGGCAGATCTATGCATTTTCCACCATAACAGGGTGGTTCTGAGGTTAGACCCCACTTTTGTTCTGAAAGTTAACTCTTTGTTCCACAGAGCGCAAGAGCTGGTATTGCCGGATTTTGTCTGAACCCTATCCATGTGTTTGAAAAGAAGTGGCACATTCTCAATGTTCACAGAATGTTACGGATAAGACATCTTCTTTCCAGAAAATGGAATCGCTTTTTGTATCTTTCCAACTGACCACACTAGGAAACAGGGCCTCTCCATCTATGATGGGCAGGTGGATTCGGCCTCCAAGACTCGGGGTCTCCCTGTGCCCAGTAGACTTACTGCTCACTCCATGAGGAGTGCATCCACAACTGCAGCTTGGGCTATACAGGCTTCTATAGAGAAGATATGCGGGGCTGCCACTTGGTCATTGCCTTCCCTGTTTATCTGTCATTACCATCTGTATACTTTCACTTCTGCAGATGCAGCCTTTGGCAGATGGTTGTCCAGAGGGTCGTCTTGGAGCAGATGGACTTGGACCAGACCTAACCCTCCCAGGGACATGCTGGCTTTGGTAAAGTCCCTAACCTGGGCTCTTGCAGCAGTCTAATGGAGAAAGGGTGTTGGCTTACCTGAGACATCCATCCTCATTGGACTGCAAAAGAGTCCAGCCCCACTCTAAGGAGGTCTGGTAGCTCGGGGAAGAGGCTTTCTTTCTTTCTTTCTTTTTTTTTTCAAAAGACACAACACGTCTGTCAAGATCCCTTCACCAAAAGCTGGGTAACCATGGCAGTGGAGGCAGGGCTAAACAGCTTGGCAGACTCAGTCACAAGGCAAAGAAGGCAGAAGTTTTCCCTAACCTGGACTCTCTCGCAACCCAAGGAGAATTGGCATTTAAGTAGCCAATGCCCTTTTTACATACATGGTCCTTAAAATGCATATTGATGGTAGAAATGATATATTAAATTAATATTTATATAATTTTTAAATTGCATTTTTCCTTTGTCTGTACAATCTATTATACATTTAAGGCACGAGGTACAAAAGAACAGAACTACCTGAAATAGGTAGGGAAGTTTTCATTTAATTTTATAAAGATTTATTTGTGGCTGGAGGATAAATTTTTTGACTTCTGTTCCAGTGACCTTTAAATTGGATCAGTTTCAGCCTGTAAATGAATCTTTTTACTTGGTATTATTGTAAAGACTGAAAAAAGATGAGATTTAGTTTTTTTGTTTCTTCTTTCTTTCTGTCTCCTTTTTATGTTTCATTTCATCAGTGAATCTCTCACCTTAAATTATTTTTTAATGGACCAGCATATTAGACCCAAATAGAAAAATAAATAAGATAGCATATTCCACCGTTTTAGGTTATATGCATTCATCATTGGGTAGTTAATTTGAATAATCCACAGTATATGTAATGTCTATGAAGAATTTCCAGCCCAGATATTATGGGGGCTTTCTTATTGGCATTGTGTGAGCATAAGAGGTATTATATTTTATATTTTCTTACACATTTATCTGTACATATTTTTGTCTTGGCTTGAAAAGCCGTGATTTTGACAAGTTGAAGTGGTGTGCTAGGCATAGTAAATAAGATTGCTAGACTGAGAAAATTTATTTTTGAATACTTTAGCTATTTTTATCATTACTGAGTGAAGACAAAAATTGGGAAAGAATGGTGTCCTAATATAGTGTTTGCATCAGCATATTTCAGTTTGGCGTCATGGATTTTAAAAAATAGTCTTTAAAGAGCCACTGAAGATTTGGGTGAGTCATTAAAGCAACCAGAGGACAAGTCTCACATAAAACTGACATTTGGTACAAAATTAGCTGAATAAGAAATTTGAAGGTAAAACTTAAATGTGTGAATTCAAGTCAGGACAGTTTATGCAAAAGGTTCATTTGTGAAGGAGCCAATTTTAAAGATAATACATGTTATCTCTATTTTTGAAATGCAACTAAGTGATTTTCATGTTGAGTAGCATGCCTAATATGTATTGATCAAATACCAGAATTTTTTTTATAATAAAAGTTTTTTATTTTTTACACATCTCTTCACGTGAGCAACGAAGTTCCAGTTTACAACATTTATGCATAGTCATAACTACATTTTCAACTTTCTTGTTTAACATCACCTCAAGTCATTTATCCATTCCATTAATCTTTAAATAAGATTCCATTTCATATTTCAATTCATTAGTTCAATATCAAGATCATTTCATCCTCATAAATATTTTCAATTCTTTATCCCCTATTATTTTCATATTCAGCTTACCTATTTTATTTTACATTAAACATTACTATCATCATTAACTTTCTCAAGACCGATATATAGTGAACAATCAAAAAGAGTAAAAATAAAATAAACCTAATATATTTAGGATCCACATGGTATATCCCCCAATCTTACAATATATCTTATATTTATTCCAAAGATATTCATATAACCATTTCATATTTTTTCTTTATTTCCACTTCGCCAAGATTTACCGATATAATTTTAATACATTTTCATTACATTTCCCTTTTATACTATCTCTATCCCTTATCTCTAAATCTCTCGGCCTTGTTATTTCTTTTAGTTTTAGCCAGCTTTCCTTTTTCTAGGTTTTCTTGGTCTTTCCTCTTTTATGCCTCTTTCCCCCTCTAATATTATTTTTATTTTCATCTGTCAATCTGCCATCTTTCCCCCCGCTCTTTCCTGATCATTTTTTTGAAGTTTCTTCTTATACAGTTTCTTTTTCTGCTTAATCTTGGGAACATTTTCTCTTTTATTTGTTACCTCTATAATAAGTATCTTAGTTTTAGTTCCTTTTATGTCTTTTGGCAGTGGCCCTTGTTCTCATCTGAGCTGCTTTCCTCTTCCTTTGACTCCTCCTCTCTAAGTTTCCTTTGTTCTTCTGCAAAGTGCATCACTATTACTTTGCCTGCCAATATATCCAATAGTCCCATTCTTTCTTTTAACATTCCTGTCATTGTTTGCAGTTCTGACTTAAATTCTTTGCTTGTTTCTTCCATTTTTTAAAATCTGTTAAGTTATTCTTTATTTTATTAAAAGTCAGAGTTTTTTGTTGTGGTCCTTGCCAAAATCTCCATTTATCTCTTCCTTTCTCTCCTTGTCACAGTCAATGCCAGACAGTCCCAAGATTTTACATTCGTTTATCCTTTGTTGCAGTCCTCCCTTTTTTTGTAATGCTTCCGAGGTTCTTGTTATGATATAGTTTTTTATTTCATTTCATTTCTCATTCACACATTTATAAGACCAGTAATTTTCCATGAAATCATGGGAGAGAAAGTGCCTTTAACTATTAGATGGCGCTCTACATCGCTTCCACTTTTCAAAATTCTTTTTTCTCTTTTCCATCATATTAGTGCTAATTTTCAACCATTAGCTCTTTTAAATATTGTCAATTCCGGGCAAGTCCAGCATTCTATCCAATGCCTAATTAATGCCAGATTCTGTTTATTATTCCAAATTTAATCTCTACCTTTGTTGTAGTTCTTTTATTTCCATTTTTAAATTTACCTTGTGTTTTTCTCTTATTTTCCATTCGCCGTTGTCATACTCTTAAATGAGGGTGCTTTCTTTCTGCTTTTTGGGATTGTCGAAAAAGTTCAAGTTCTTTTATCTGGTTCCATGCCATTCACCAATTCATTGCTCCAGCACACACTTAGGTCCTGGCAGCTTCCCATCTTCAGGGCAGCCATTAAAACTACTGTTTCTCCCAGGCTTCCAGGGGAGTATACCTAGCCAGGGAGGGGAGATGTGGTTCCCCTCAACTCAGCTGGTGGTCTCTCCCTCTTCCCCCATCCCTCCGAGGTGGGTCAGATGGATCCAGTCCCATTGGGACAGATCAAAGCCATGCACAATTGCAGTCTCTGGTCTGTCTTCGATGGAAGCGCCACCAGAAATAAATACCAGAATCTTTGATTCATAGAAACATAAGATTAGAGTCAGTTTATAGCTAAAGATGGACATATCACTTTATTGAATGTTACCCTTTGTAATACATGAACATGTAGCTTATACATTTATACAAACATCGTAAATATGTAATCATGTAGTTTTAATTTCTCCTAGTCTCAGATGCTCAAGTCTGAAGTATTCAGGTTATTGGAACTGATCATTCTTCCAATGTGGAAGTCAATGACTCTTTGAAAAACTTTGTTTTAAGCTACTTTCTATTATATTTTATCATGCTATGAAAGTCTGATACATCAAGTATTAGAACTAAAAAAATAATGATAATAATTGCAGGAGCAAAAACTTAAACATTCAAGTTTACAGATCTGAATCACTAAGCACATTTTAAAGGTTGAAAAATATACATATAATTACAGATAAGCTCTACCTCTTTAAATGGCAAAGAACTCACAATAATCAATTCAATTTTGTTGGCTTACATTTCTCCTCTGAGTTGTTCAGAGCATCCAGTAGTAGTGGGAGGTGCTTCAGTCTCTGCATTCATAAGCTGAGCTTGATTTGTGGAATGCTCCTCCTCCTCCACGTGACTCCTCCTCAGCATTCCCCAGTTTTTGCTCAGCCTCGTGTGAGACAGGCAGTGCTTTCGATGTTCCATTGACCAAAACAGGAATCTTAGTTCGTGTCACAGCAGGTTTGATTGCAATTTGGTTTGTTTGTCTTGAGCCTTCTTCCTGACTAGTCTGAAAGTCCAATTTAAGGGAAGCGGCGCTGCGCCCTCCCCTCAAAAAAAAAAAAAAAGGGCAGCAGGAGGCTTTTGAGCTACTCTGCACCACCTCCCCACAGCCAAATTTCTTTCACCTCTGCCAGTTTGATTGTCACTGTGCCTTTAATTCCATTTCTTTGCAAGCGGATTGAATTTCGTTTAAAAATAAAAAATAAAAAAAAGAAGAGGCTAAACCGAGTTGTATCACCTTTAACCCCCCTCCGAACGCTAGTCCTTCAGTGGGGAAATTAATTAGAGTTAATTCCCCCTTCTTCTCCGCCATTCTGTTAATTTGCGAGCTCCGGCTTCGCTTGCAAGGCGGGAAGCTGCCGTTAGAAGCGCACGAAAAAAACTAACTGCTGGATGCCATTTTGAGTGCCACCTTGAGGCTGCGTGCCTTGTCTGCTATTCCTGAGCTGTGAGAGGTATTTTTTGCTCGAAGCCTTGTCTACATTTTATATTTAATTACTGTTATTCTAATTTAATCAAAATGGCAGATAGTAGCACCTCTCAGGCCCCTTGCTTGAAGGCAAAAGCCAAATCTAAACACAGTGGAAATTCTAAAGCCTCAGAAAGGGACGCCTTAAGGTGCCATGAGGCCTTACAAAAGCAAATAGACAGGCATTCTCGAGCGGTCCACACTGTATATCAGGGTGCCCCCTCAACCAGTCTGTCAGTTTTTTCACACCCTCCTCCTCCTCTAGATCTCTCCCTTTCATCCAGGTGCAGCTTAACTCCACAAGGACAATAGGCTCAAGTATCTGGAACACCAACCAGATGGGCCCCTGAAGCCACATTCACTCCGACAGCCGCTGGTCTTCGCCAGGGTGACAGCTTCATTGACGAGGTTCCAGAAAGGATGAAAGCCTGGATGGAGATGGCTATTAGCCAAGGGATTGCAGCAGGGTTTCAACACACGGTAATGTCCAGACCTTACCCTATAGATACTGACCAAGAGCCTCAACCTCTGAGGTCACTGACCAGGTCGGAACAACACCAGTCCCAGGTACATTTACATAAGGCCTTACAAAAGCAAATAGACAGGCATACTTGAGAGGCCCACACTGTATCACAAGGTGTCTCCTCTCCCAGGCCATCAGACCCAGGTACATTTACAGGGGGAGACCCCTCTCCAAGGGCCGGAGGAGGAGGAGGAAGTAGATCAATGCACGATAGCGAGCCCCTGTCAGAGGCATACCCCTTAGAAGGGAAAATGTCTGAGGATGAAGGTCTTATTCCTGACCAGCCTGCTTTTACAGGCTTATTTTGGCCACAGTTTTTCAAATCTCTCTTGTTTAAGGCAAAGAACCTTGCAGGCCTAATCAACCCAAAACCTTCTGACACACCTGACCCTTCAGGGGAGGGACCAGAGGACATGATCTTCAGCCAACCGGTAGTTGAAGCAGAGGTAATTCCAATCCCACCCATATTTTGGACCTGGGGCAGAAGCAGTGGGCTTCTACAGCGGTGTACACCTCCCCAACTGGACAGGATAGGAAATATTTCATCTTGGACCCTGATTTTGCAAAGTTACTGGGTACTCCTGAAGTAGACGAGCCTATAGTGGCTTTAGCGTCCCCCTCTCTTCCCAGTGAGGCGCTGGAGGCCTTAAAGCCAGAGGAAAAAATGGGTCGAGCTAGACCTACGCAGAGCTCATCTGCCTGACGCATGGGCTATCAGATAAGCCACGGCCGCCTCCTTCTCCTCGACGCAGTCGTCTCTTAGATAGCTTCATCTTTTGAAACAACACGTTCCTTCTTTTAACATTAGGGCGCACCAAGATTTTGCCAAACTTATGGCAGCTGCTATATTTTCTGCCGATGCTACCTATCACGCAGTCAAGTTTTCAGCAAGGGACATTACCTCACATGTCACAGCGCATTGCTTGCTATGGCTAAGACACTGGAAAGCTGACTTCAAACACAAATCCAAGCTTGCCTCATCCCCTATTGCGGGAGATAGATTGTTTGGTCCTTCCCTGGATCCACTACAAATTGAAACATGCAACAAGAAGAAAATTCTCCCTCCCCTTTTTCAGAAGTCAGATTTCAGAAGCCCCCAGTCCTTTCAGAGGGGATCTTTTTCAATCTTTCTATCCGGGATCCTTCTCTTCCAGATACCAGAGACCCCCAGCAGTTAGACCAGGACAACTACCAGATAGGTCCGACCCAGTGGACAGAGGTAGAAGGGATGGTCAATCCAAAAGATCCTTTCGGGGAACAGGGAACAGGTCCTTTCGGTGACCAAGATAACTCCCGGGACCCAATTCCCATTGGCGGACGCCTTAAATTATTCGCTGACCAATTGGACTCCTCTACCTCTGACACCTGAGTCAGGGATACAGTTAGATTTGGCCTCGCGCTGGAGGTTAGATCCAATTCTCCAGATCCCTTCATGTCATACCCTCCTTCCAGAGACCCGGTCAAACGTAATCTCATGGATTCCGCTATCCAACATATACTGGATATACGACCCATCCAACCAGTAGCGACCAATCAACAAGGACAAGGTTTTTATTCACATCTTTTTGTTGTGCCAAAAAAATTCGGTGGTGGTGGAGAGCGATATTAGATTTGAAACGTCTCAACCGTTTCTTCGTATATCACATATTTAAAATGCATACCAATATTACTAGGTATCAGGAAAGGGGATGTGCTCACGTCCATAGATTTGACGGAGGCATACCTGCACATTGCTATTTGGCCCTTCCATTATAAGTTTCTGAGATTCTGCTACTATAACCACCATTTTGAATTTGTGGCCCTTCCATTCAGATTAGCCTCTGCCCCCAGGACCTTTACCAAGGTCCTCGCAGTGCTAGCTTTCCCACCTCAGGTACATCCCGGTACGCCTCCAGTGTTATCTTGATGATTTTTTTATTTTATCTCCTTCTGCTCATCAGGCAGTCATAGAAGAACACATTACTCAGAACACATTACTATCCCTACAAAAGCATGGCTTCTTAATAAATTGGAAGAAGAGTCAATTAACACCATCGACTAGGACTATCCATTTAGGGGCGATCATAATAATGGTCGAAGACAAGGTTTATCTGTCACCAGAAAGACTAAATAGCATTCAAAAATTGGTTAAGGAGATCAGGTTGCTTCAGAAGTAGTCCTTAACGGTCCATCAAAATATCAAAATTATTGGGCATGATCTCATGTATTTCTATTATTCCTTGGGCCCGCCTTCACACTAGATCCCTCCAGGAGTTCCTGCTACTGTGCCAGCGATCCAGCCGTAACAACTCCAAACACAAAGTCAGGGTTCCACCCAAGGTTCTCATATCTCTCCTCTGGTGGTCCAAACTGATTATCAACAGAGGCTGTCTCTTCAAGGAGCCACAAGGGCTCACCATCACCACAGATGCCAGTCTGTTTGGATGGGGACTGTCCCTCAGGTTCAGTCACTCACAACCCAAGGCAGATGGTCCGACAGAACAGTCGTACAGCATAAGCTGGCTGGAACTTCACGCAGTACACCTGGCCCTTTGCAACTTCTTCCCCCAGGTACGCGGTCAGCACATACTGATACTGACAGACAGTATAACAGCCAAAGCTCATATAAATAAACAGGGGGGTACTCAATTGAAACAGCTAATGCAGGAAGCGGAGTGCCTGTGTCCCTGGGCAGAGAACAACATACTTTCCATCAAGGCAGAACACATTTCAGGTCTGTCAAATGCAGAGGCACACTGGCAAAGCAGGGCCACCATAGATCAATCGGAGTGGCACCACCACCCATCTCTGTTTCAAGAAGCAGTATGGACATTTGGCCAGCCAGTGGTGGAGCTATTTACTTCCCTTCCCAACATTCAGCTCCCGAGATTTTTTGTTTTTTCCAGGTACCCATCCCAAGGGGCGGAGAATTTCAACTCGCTCCGCTGTGGTTGGCCCCGGGTCTCCTGTATGCATTCCATCCACTTCCGCTGGTTCCCAAGGTCATCCAGAAGTTACTAGACGAGAGAGCGGAATTACTTCTAGTAGCAGCTTACTGGCCAGTCAGCCATGGTTCTCAGACCTCCACAGTCTCTCGGTAGCCCCTCCCGGAGAATTCCGTCAGACAGAATCTTATTAACTCAGGGGCCCCTTGAACATCCGGACCCTCAATGGTTACAATTGACCATCTGGAGGTTGAGTGGAGTGGTTTGAAGGGCGAAAAGCTCTCCCAACAGGGTTATCGACACTATCCTAGCTTCCAGACGCCCCTCAACAATTCGCATTTACAATGCCTCATGGTCCACCTTCTGCAAATGGTGTAGTAAACTTCAAATTGATCCTGCCTCTCCATCTGTCACTCAGACTCTATAGAGTTTTTATAAGAGGGACTTGATAAGGGTTGTCACTTAATACGTTAAAAAAGCAGGTGGCAGCCCTGGCATCAGTTCTCACTTGTGAGGGCCTCAGTTCTCTTTCACATCATCCACACCAAAGCTCTTTCCTTCGAGGAGCCTCCAATTTACGCCCTCTAGCAATGCACCATTATCCCACCTGGGACCCTAACAAGGTCCTTGTGGCTCTCACTAAGGGACCCTTTGGACCTTTGAAAATGTTAAGTCTCCACTTCTGACGTTTTGCCTCAGACCATCGCAGGGGATGGAAAGAGAATGGCATAAGCTTGATGTGAGGCGTGCACTGCAAATCTATATCAAGCGTATAGCGGTTCTCAGGAAATTGGAGGTTTTATTTGTGTCCTTTCAGCCCAATACTCAAGGTTACATAGGTCTCATCATCTACGATAGGCCATTGGATAGGGGCTGCAATAGCAAAAATATGTCAGACTCAATCTCTGCACGTGCCTAGGAGCATAACGGCTCATTCAACAAGGAGCGCAGCAACTTCGGCAGCATGGGCCACACAGGCACCAATAACTGAAATCTGTCGGGCTGCTACTTGGGCTTCTCCATCGCCCTTCATTAGACATTATAGAATCGATGTGTTTGCCTCGACTGAGGCTTCCTTTGGCAGAAGAGTTCTGCAATGGGTCCACAGGGACCAGGAGGATATTCCAGACCAGACGGAGTCCCTCCCGTAGGACAGGCCAAGCTTTGGTATATGCCACTACTGGATGCTCTGAACAGCTCATAGGAGAAAGGGCATTGGTACTTACCTGATACGCCCGTTCTCTTTGAGCTGTGAAGAGCATCCAGCCCCACCCCTTTTTTCCGTCTGGTGGGGTCCTTTTTAGGCCAATGAACTTTTTAGAACATGAGGATGAGAGTGTTTATTTCTCTCGTCTTCGCCAAAACTGGGGAACGCTGAGGAGGAGTCACGTGGAGGAGGAAGAGCGTTCCACAAATCAAGCTCAGCCCATGAATGCGGAAACTGAAGCAGC
This sequence comes from Laticauda colubrina, assembly GCA_015471245.1. Lineage (NCBI taxonomy): Eukaryota > Metazoa > Chordata > Lepidosauria > Squamata > Elapidae > Laticauda > Laticauda colubrina. The sequence continues at coordinate 48,149,641 of BLBF01000022.1, forward strand.
TCCCACTGCTCCTGAATGCTCTTCACAGCTCAAAGAGAATGGGCATGTCAGGTAAATACCAACACCCTTTTTCCCATTCTTCCAATCTATTAATAATCAATTACAGATTTCACATTGCATTGAAAAGAAGAAATATAGGGATTTTCTTGGAGAAGTGGCATCTTATAGGCTCTAAAGACTTCTTCCTGTTATTTCATGTAGACCTTTGATGGCTTCCACATGAACAATGCTATTTTCTCAGTTCTCTGTCCACCCCATTTTATTACTTCTAGCCCATTGAAATGCTGGAAAGAAATTATATAAAGTGGGTCTGTATTTTGTCTATCATCAGGATAAATTCCAGAAACAGAACAGAGTGGACCAGGCTTTGCGTGCAGGAGAAATGGACAAAATAAAGATTGCATTTGAAAATGGACCACATCTGGCTGGGGTTTGTAGAGGGGAAAAAAGTCATTAAAATTGTCTTGGAATGTAAACAATTTTTCAATTTTTAAGCCCCAACCACTACTTCGAATTACATAACTCAGTGGAGCTGCTATTAAAAACTCCCTTTTTATGACTGTATAATCCTTTAATTTGGGGTTGAGTTGGGATGACTGAGCATTTACTGACTGATTGCCCTTCCTGGGTGCACATCGAGTTCTCAGCAGATATTTTTTCTCTGAGCCCTAGGAGAGAAACATCTGCCATTACCTAGGATTGAACTCCCAACCTTCTGAGTGGGAGGCAAGTGTCTTCACCACTAGGCCACCGCGCTGCTCAGAGTAGAGCTGTTATTAAGGGATTGGAAAAAATTTCAAAAGACGCAATCTGCATGCTTTCTACTTTGCTTTACTTTTCAGTATCCAGATAAGCATTATGTGTCATCTGCTTCCTGTCATATTACTGTGTTATCTCTCTACAATGGCAAATAAAGAAAGAATCTTGGGCTACTTTCCCAAAGGATCTTGGGATGTTTGCTCAAAGGATAAGACAAGTTTTTGTCTCACATTGAAACCCATATACTAGTTATACACATCAGGTTTTCCAAGCAGATATCATTGAGTTGTTCGAGGAAAAAGATTTAGCTGATACGCTCATATGGTAAGCACTCCAGTTTTTGAATGCCTGAATGGAGCTTTTCTCTCTCTGATATTCATTCTCTCCCCTCCGCCACTCCCTGCTAAATCCTTGTGAAAGAGGAAGATTATTTAGATCAAATATATTTTTCCTATTCAGAAAAATTAGGAATGTTTGTGACTAAAGCATATTTCCCCCAAACATAGTTTCATTATGACTGCAGTAATTATACATGAAACAAAATATTTTCATGGGACCCTTTCTGCTTTTTAAAACAAAAAACAGGTATTTGGGGGCTGCAATGGGAGAGCTATAGGTGATTGGAAGATTAATAACAGATCCCACCTCCCCCTGCTACTGCCTCCCTTCCCCATCTTTTAGTTATATCTGATAATTTGTATTTTTGTAGTGTTTTATTCTTGCTATATGCCTGTTTTTATATTGTTTTATTCTTTTTACTATTATAAGCTACCCACAGTAACCTTATGGTAAGATGGGGGCAAGCACATTTTACACATAAACGAACAAATACTCATGGTGTTGGAAATGGTGTTTCACTATTCATGGTGTTCAGTCTTTGGCCATTTATTCACATGGAGTAAATAAATTCTTGATTTTTATTTGACTTAACAATAGCCATATGTGAATTGGAACATCTGAATTATTCAGTTTACTGTTAATATCCAGTTTCAGTTGTGTTGAAGGCATTTTGCCAGGCTTTGGCATTATCGATTTCATTTGTTCTTTGCTGAACTCTGAGAAGGTAAAAAGCAAGCTGATCAATTTAACTGCTTCTTTTCTGTCCATTAGTTGTTTTGAGCTTTGATATTTTACAAGAGAACATAAAGCAAGCTCTTCAGTGCTTCATGTCTACAGTCTACAATCCAAAACATTTCTAACTATAGGACAGAATGAGAAAACCCACATGCAAGTACATAGTACGTACATACGATGCTTATTTCCCTCCAAGAAAAGTAATGCTTTGTAAAACACAGGAGTAAGAAGATAGTAAGAATTAGTCAGCCAAAGAAATTATAAAAGCAGGAGACAAAAAAAGAAAGAAAAAAGAATTAACTAGATCTAGTGTACACTGATGTTATCACTTGAAATATTTTTTGCACACTTTTCTATCCTCACAAACAGTCCTTGTTTCTAGCGTCTCTATGCTCTGATTTCTACCAGTATGCCTTTTGTTCTATCGACATTTTACCTGTGCACTTTTTAGGATCTATCAACTGCAGTCAGCCACAACTTTCTAGCTTTTCCTAGAAAACCAAAAGAAAAGCAAGACAGTTGTAGCTGGCTGAAGTTGATAGATCACCTTCTGTCATATATTTCTTCCTTCAAATATTTGTCTCTGTGATTTGCCCCTCAGTCATTCTCTTTCTATGATCACTTAATGCATTTCATTTATATTGGTTGTCACCACTGTAGTCTATCCACATTCATTCAGCCTATGTTCTTTGTTGAATCTATTTTTTCTTTCTTTTGTCATGTTCCCCCTGATATTTACCTCAATGCTCAACATTCAATTTTACCTACATGTAACTGGGTAAAATTCACTGTTTTAGTGGACATAATAGTAGTATTAATAAGAAACAGGAAGAAATTGTAAATCCATTTTCCTGTCTTGACTGAAGGTTTTATCAAGTGCATGTGTTCTTCAATCTGCACTATTATTATCCATTATTCATAATTGCATAATTGCAGCTGTTCACTGCCTGTTCTCCTAATAAAACAAAGCTAATCTGATTTTTGATATTAATTATGGTTGATGGATTGATTCCTCACATTACTATAATGCTCAGCTCTCAAGACTTTGGGTGGTTTGCAGCCTTCTATATAGCTCACTGAATAATCTATCCATGAGATAATGAGTTATTGTGGCCAGGATCTTTTCATTTGGGGAGTCTGCAAGTTTAAGTTGGGCAAGAAATCTCCTGGCCCCCACCTTTTTCTGCTCTCTGAAAGCAACCACGATTAGCTCAGACAAACCCCTAGAATATGCATTTCCCTTTTGATTATAGAAGCAGCCATGATCTCTACATGACCCCATAGGAAACAGAAAGGTATAAAAACCACCCTACTCTCAATTCTATTTTGTTAGCTGTTCCAGAACTGCATGCTGTGTGTGTGTTGGTTCTGTTCACCAATAAACAGAATCTTTCTTTACAATCAGCCTCCATTTTATGCCTGGCTTGCAACTGGAACTGGATATTTCTTCAAATACTATCAACTGTATTTTTGAGTGATTATCCGGCCAAGATTTGTTGTTGCCAAGGCATCTTGCTGCAGGGGGGATTCTACATAGCCAGCCAAACAGTCATAAATATGAGTTAAGCCCCTGTCACACTGAACCAACGGATGCAAAGAGGATGTAAAACGGAGAAAAAAGCTTGCCATCCGTTGGTTAACGCAATGTACTCACTGCCTCCGTTTTGCTTCCTCTCTATCCGTCCAGCATCCGTTTATGGACGTTTCATCCGCTCAGAAAGTTTTGAGCTGCTCAAAACTTTTGCGCAGAAAATGTATCCAATTCGTCCATTCGGCATCCGCTAGGCATCCGCTAGGCATCCGTTCTACATCCATTACGCATCTGCTCTATCAGCTAGGCATCTGCTACGCATCCGCGCAACTCACATCCGCTCGGACGCAGGGAGGAAGCGGAACGGACGCAGAACGGATGCAGAACGGATGCCTAGCGGATGCAGCATGGAAACAAAGCATGTAAAACGAAAAAAACGTTCACAGAGGGGACCTATCTCAGATATTAAAGATGTCTAAAGGATGCCTAGAGGATGCAAAAGGATACCTATACTGCCTATAAAAAGGGGGAGAAACACATCTGGATCTCACTTTCAGAACAGCAGCCCTGCGGTGCAGACCTCTGCAGCCTTCATCTGACTCTTCCTCTTCCACAGCTTCCAGTCATGTCCACCGTGGATCGTAACAAAGTCCTTTTGGCAGCCACCATCATTCTGCAACAGTGCGAAGCCATCTACAGGCTCTGTGAACTCTACTATGGGAAGAAAAAGAGACGGCCAAGAAGCATCTGGGTATGAAGATGGTTCGCCAGAAGAGCAGAGGATGGATTGTACAACAAGCTGATGGTGGAGCTCAGGAACGAAGACACTCGGGCATTCCAGAACTTCATGAGGATGCCTCCAGCCATGTTTGACGAAGTTGTGCAGCGGCTGACACCCAGGTTGACCAAGGCAAACACCAACTTCCGGCCCAGCCTGGACCCTGGGCTCAAGGTGGCACTCACTCTGTGCCACCTGGCCTCAGGGACCACGTACAGGAGTATGCAGTACGTCTGGAGGGTGCCATACAACACCATCAGCATTGTGGTCAGAGAAGTGGTGCAGGCCATCATCGAAGAATACAAGGAGGAGCTCCTCCAGTGCCCCTCCACTGAAGAAGGATGGAAGAAAGTTGCAGAGCAGTGGTATCAGAGGTGGAACTTTCCCCACACCGTTGGAGCCATCGATGGCAAGCACGTGGCCTGCAAAGCGCCAGCCAACTCAGGGTCCACTTATTTCAACTACAAGGGCTTCTTTAGCATCATCCTCTTTGCCATGGTCGATGCTGACTACAAGTTCATGTACATCGATGCTTCAGGCAACGGGTCAGCTTCAGATGCCCAGGTATACAACGCAAGTGACCTCAAGGATAGGCTGGAACGCAACCTCATTGTGGGCTTCCCAGATCCAGATCCCTGCCCAACGACATGCAAGATGTGCCCCACTTCATTGTGGGGGATGACGCCTTCTCCCTCAGAACCTACCTCATGAAGCCCTACACCTCCAAATACCTCACCCGTGAAGAGAGGATCTTCAACTACAGGCTGTCCAGGGCAAGGCGGGTGGTGGAGAACGCCTTTGGCATCCTGGCCAACAGGTTCCAGGTACTTTTCACCACCATACAGCATTGCCCAGAGACCGTGAGGAGGATCATGGAAGCTTGCTGCATCCTGCACAATCTCATGCGCACCCGTTACCCAGTGTTGCAGAACAGGCTCGTGGACCTCCAGCAAGGCAATGGGGACATGGAGCCTGGGGAATGGAGGCAAGGCGAAACCTGATAGACACTGAGGATGTGCAAGGCCCCAACAGAGCCTCACGTGAAGGGAAGAAGCAGCGCAACTTCCTGAAACACTGGTGCAACTCCCCAGCTGGAGCAGTGGAGTGGCAAGACAGGATGGTAGATGATTAATGGGTGCTTCCTTCAGCCTGTCTCATCACACAGATGAGATTGGGCCATGTATGTTGGGTGGGCCTACAATGAACAGGGCATTTAATAAAAAGTTGTGTTTATGTTGATATGTGTGGATGATTGATTACATTATTACTGATAAAAAAGGTCCATAGGTGTGCCACCTGGGAGGGTGGACCATACAGTCCCACTATGCTTGCACTGGAGGTTTATCTATCCCACAGCTATTACCCATCCCAAAGATATCCCTGCCCATTCCACAGGTATCCCTGCCCATCCCAAAGATATCCCTGCCCATTCCACAGGTATCCCTGCCCATCCCAAACGTATCCCTGCCCATCCCACAGGTATCCCTGCCCATCCCAAAGATATCCCTGCCCATCCCACAGGTATCCCTGCCCATCCCAAAGATATCCCTGCCCATCCCTTGTAGTTGTGATAAGTGGACCCTGACTTGGCTAGAGCTTTGCAAAGTCACATGCTTGCCATCTATGGCTCCAACGGTGTGGGGGAAGTTCCACCTCTGATACCACTGTTCTGCAACTTTCTTCCAGCCTTCTTCAGTGGAGGGGCACTGGAGGAGCTCCTCCAGGTATTCTTCGATGATGGCCTGCACCACTTCTCTGACCACAATGCTGATGGTGTTTTGTGGCACCCTTCAGCCGCACTGCATGCTCCTGTACGTGGTCCCTGAGGCCAGGTGGCGCAGAGTCAGTGCCACCTTGTGTCCAGGCTGGGCCGGAAGTTGGTGCTCTGCTTGGTCAACTTGGGTCTCAGCCGCTGCACAACTTCGTCAAACATGGCTGGAGGCATCCTCATGAAGTTCTGGAATGCACGAGGGTCTTCATTCCTCAGTTCCACCATAAGCTTGTTATACAGTCCGTACTCTGCTCTTCTGGTGACCCATTTTCGCACCCAGACACTTCTTGGACGCCTCCTTTTCTTCACGTAGAACAGGTGAAAGAGCCTGTAGATGGCTTCGCACTGTTGTAGAACGATGGTGGCTACCAAAAGGAGTGAGTGACGATCCATGGTGGAGATGACTGGATGCTGTGGAAGAGCAAGAACCAGATGAAGGCTGAAGAGGTCTGCACAGCAGGGCTGCTGGACTGAAAGTGAGATCCAGGTGAGTTCCTCCCCCTTTTTATAGGAAATATAGTTTTTCCGCTCGGTGTCCTTTTGCATCCTCTAGGCATCCTGCAGACATCCTAAATATCTGAGATACGTCCCCTCTGCAAACGTTTTTTCCATTTTAATGCTTTGTATGCGAGCTGCATCAGCTTTCATCCTTTCTACGTCCATGCTACTGACGCTGCGTGTCCGTTCCGCATCCGTTTCGCTTCCTCCCTGTGTCTGTTTTCCGCTGGAGCAGAAGCGAGTTGCGCGGATGCGCAGTGGATGCCTAGTGGATATAGCGGATGCGTAACGGATGATGACAGATGTAGAACAGATGTTCCCCGTATGCATAGCGGATGTCTAACGGACGCGTTGGATACATTTTCCGCTCAAAAAGTTTTGTGCAGCTCAAAACTTTTTGAGCGGATGAAATGTCAGTAGACGGATGCTGGACGGATAGAGAGGATGAAAATCGGACGCAGTGAGTACAGAATGGAAGCATCGCATTAACCAATGGATGGCAAGTGTTTCTCTCCATTTTACATCCTCTTTCCATCCGTTGGTGCTGTGTGACAGGGCCTTAAGGAACTTCCCTAAACCTCCCTAGGATTCAGTTGAGGCCATCTGTTCTGATTCCTGTAGCATTCAAGAGCTGCAACTGGGAAGGTAGAAATGAAAGAAAGTAACAATTTTGTCACTGCAAACCCATGCAGAATTGGCAAGATCAATAAATTCTGAATAGTGGTGACTTGGCAACAAACTCCTAAGTGTCAATGTCTCTAATTGATGAAAATAGTTTTTTTTTCTGGTGCACCTGGTTCCGTCACTAATTATCTATGTGAAATTAATGGAGAGTGAGTTTGACATGATTTAGCTGAGAACCTGGCTATTGTTGATATGTCTGGTTTCCTATTTCCTATGTTGTTCATTTTATTTCTTTTGCTTACACATGATCACACATATTTCCCACATGAAGAAAACTATGAGCAGCATTGTAAACAGACATGGTGTTATAATTCCTTCTTGAAAGGTTGAGGTGAAACAAGGGACTATGGGTATGTAGTTTAAAATGTTCTGTGAACGCAAATGACTTAAAACATTTTATAATACACAGTATTGGAACAAGAAGTATTTCAGCAACCAGTGTGACAAAAATGAAGATATTTGAATGCTAATACTATACATGAAAGTCTGAAATTCTAATACATTGTCACAAAAGCAAACAATACTTAGTTATTTCCTAGTATTTTATTTATTTATTATCAAATTTATATGGCCATCACCACTTTAGATTTATACATCTGGCCACTTTTTATTGCATTTAAAATGCAAGATATTACTTTTCTGGGTCCTTTTTTAAATATTTTAATTGTTTTAATATTTCTCTCTGAAATCTCTCTGATGCTAAGTGTAAAACCACAAATGTTTTCCCCGGCCTCTTTTCCAAGACTTCATTAAAGAGGATTTGTGAATCTTTGTCATTCTAAAATGCATAGAGGGAATTTACTAAGTATATGTAATTGTGTTTAATAAATTAACCCTATCTCCATTAAATATAATATACAGTTACAATGATAAAATACAACTGTAATCTCCCTGGAGTCAAGCAGAACTCCTGATGATTATATGGACATTTCCATACAATTTCCTTGTAGAAATGTAGGAAACTTGCAATTGTTTTGTAGGATTTGTTTTTACTTCCCATTTTAGCCTACAATCTTAGGGATTGTTGGTAATCTACCATTTGAAGCACGACATTGTTAACAAACGTATTGATAGATCTGCTTCCTGGCAATTACACAAGATACTTAGTGAATCCATAAAAAACGTGCCTTCTGGATTCTTAGTAACAATCACTTTTGCTATAAATATATGTTAAGTTTAAGCAATATTCTGAATTATACACTGAAAAAGTATGCTGACTATGAACAGTGGAAGAAACAAACAGTCAAATAAAGTTTGGTGCTTTACAGTTTTGAATCAAGCTCTGGGATATTCCTAAAATACAGAAGAAATGATTTAAAAGTTAATAATGCTGAATATTTGTTCATCATCATATTTGCTCACTGCCTTAATTGAGTGTAGTCTGCTATAACATTCACCAAGGCTGAACACTATATGTTCAGTTATCAACACATGGCAACTACCTTTCCCTGAAATCCTCAGTATTGTTGATTATTTGTGTGACTTTATATTTTCCTCAGTTGCACAAAATTCATTGGTTTCATGTAATCTGACTTGTGTTTCCGCCATTGTACTCTGATCTCCTTTAGAACTGGCCAGTGTTCTCTAAGGAAAAAAAAAACAATTGCTACTCCTCACCCACACCTGATATTCTTTCATTTGTTTTTGTATAAAGGCAAAATATTTTCATTCCCAAATTGTTTACTTGTGCGAGCTTATGGTAACTTGAAGCAACTGGGATGATAAGGGAATGGTGGCAAGGGTATGATGGTTCTTTGGTTGCAGGAAAGAGTAGAGAAATGATAGCAAGGACATGTGAGGAAGCAGGAAATTCCACAGTGAGAAATTCTCTCTTTTGCACTTCAGAAGAAAAACTGCAGTCATTTTTGGTAGCACCTCCTGGACTAGGAGCTAATCATCACAAGTTCCATGGCATTATAGAGAAATAAGGTTGTGGTGCTTTTTGTGCTGGGGAATAGGCCTGATCTAATTTATGGGAAAGAGGTGTTTACATTGCTGTAACAAATTCCTAAGTATTTATATATAAAATACAACAAGTTTCCCTTTTCATTGTACTTGAACAATTCCATAGTAACAATTCCATAGTAACACATGTTATTTTGAGCTTGGGCAGCATGTAAATACCATGCAGGAAACAATATTCTGAGCTATAAATACATATTTAGTCGTGCGTCACTATTTTTGTAAAATAAGAAAAGAGAAAATGCAAATGGAGTGATAATAGTTTACCTATTCTACTGAGCGCTTCTGTGATGAGAGGAAAGGAAAGCTCTCATGACAATTCTTGGGAACCGAAGACCATTGAACTACTCAAAAGTAGCACAGGGTGTGGTTCTCTTAAAAAACTCTTTCTTTGAGCTGCACGGAAAAGCTGCTTTCCAGGAGGGATGGAAAGGGTCAGACACTCTGCTCTTAAAAGAATTATTGGTTTGGGGGAAGAGACCAAAAGGCCGTTTGGTTTTTAACTGACTCCAGATGTTGTTGCTAGAACACAAAGATTGCCAGTGTGTGTCGGGTGGTGCTGACTGAGTGGGCCTCTGGAGTGTTTCCTGTGCAGCCCACAATCAGAGACATTTAATCAAAGCCAGCCGTTGCTGCTTCAGCTCTCATGGAGCTTTCCTTCTTCCTGTTTGGAGGAATATAGTACTAATTTCAGTGTTTTAGCTTTTCACCCTGCATGTGTGTGTATATGTATTTTAACTCTTAAAATATAAAAGCCATTTATTAAAAATGTTTACTTTAGAAGGACTATTATATCTGAAGTAAAGCTGAATGCACATAGACTATTTGGTCAATGAGATGAGTCATTAAAATAAATCTAAAATCCCATATACCATCGAGCTGCTTATCTGTAACCAGCTGCCACGTAGTTTAGAGGATTTTAAAGTAAAAATCATATATAGGCAGGCCAGCCCAATCATATAGATCTTTTCTCATGAAATTTGCACTCTACCTTGAAGGAGACATTTCTTGCAAGTGATTTGGGCACTTTTGTGTGATTTGCTTAGGTAAGCATTCTATAATGTATGGTACAGAGGTGGTATTCAGCAGGTTCTGACCAGTACTGGATAACCTGTAGCAGAAATTTTGAGTAGTTCAGAGAACCGGTAGTGGAAATTTTGAGTAGTTTAGAATACCACCTCTGACTGCCCCCCCACCTATTCTCTGCCTCACGACTCCCAGCTGATTGGCTGGGTCTTCTTTTGTTGCCTTGCACAGGAGAACGGAACTAGAAAGTAGGTTAGTGAGATGGGGAGGGAATGGGGATTTTACAGTACCCTTCCCCTGCCATGCCTACCAAGCCATGCCACGCCCACAGAACGGGTAATAAAAAAGATTGAATCCCACCACTGATATGGTAGGTAGCTGGTCATAAAAAAATGGCTCCTACAAGATCGGAAAAAAAATCCATAAATGTATGTTTTAAGTAAACCTAAGTCAGAAAGTCTGTTGATAAGTGGAAAATATTCCTAATGAATTGTGAATGTGATAAGAATCAGACAGAACTTTGATAATACAGTGTGCTTTCATGAAAGTTATCTCCCGATGTTCTCTCCATCTGGTTGTCAGAGATCTTTTGCATTTTCGGGCAGCGCTGTTTCGCGCCCCGAAGCAGCTGGCGGCTTTGGCATTGCTCCGAGCCCCCCCCCATCTGCTTGTTCTACCCCCTGCCATTGTGATTCCGCATTGCCTTCCTCTACATCGGCAATAGCGGTGTGGGCGTTTTTGCTCTCATCCAAGTCATACCGTTTGAATTTTCCCCTTAGAACGCCGTCTTGTTGTGGAAAGCAGTAAGTTTAATTCTTTCCACCCCTTTCCCAGCCATTTCTTTCAACCACAAGGAGAAGCCATTGGAAGCATTTCCCCACACAGCAGGAGTTTGTTGCTGGGAAACGTGCATGTGCCAAAGTAACGGCCATTGTTTTGCCTTTGTTTTAAAAACTGCGTGGCTGCGCTATTCGTAACTCGAGCTGTGTGAGGTAGATTTCCTTCCTGATCAGAGGTTTTTCTTCTGATAACCTAAGGAATTATTACACCTCATTTTCTTATTAGATTTGAGGCCATCCGTGCATTATTGTTGGCTTAACTCTCACAGCCTTACCCACCCAGCGGCACAAAAGCAAGTACCTAGGCCCGTGTCCGCCTGAACAGGGAAGTTGTTGAAGGCCTCTCTTTATTATATTGGCCTTTTCAGGCATCCCTAATTTGGCCGTTTGGATATCTATATCACTATATCAAGACACATACATACATACATACATACATATATATGTTTTTTTAAGTTTTTGCGGGTACTTACATGTGTGCTGTTCAGCTTCCTTTTTATATGTGTGTGTGTGTGTGTGTGTGTGTGTGTGTGTATTGGTGACTATCACTCCAACAACAACAGCAACAACAACAATAATAATAAATATTCAGTATTAATATCTTAATAAGAAAAGATATTATTATTGTGATACGACTCATATATACATATGTCTTTAAAAAAAAACAAAAAAAAAACAAGGGGATAAGATATTATCAGGGCAACTGGTCCCTTCTTGGATCAGGCCCCTGGGTGTGCCAACCGCCTCCACAGTATCGCTTTGAATAATGAGCATACTGCATCTCTTTCAATCAAAATGACAGGCAATAGTAGCTCTCAGACCTCAACATCAAGGGTCAAAGCTAAATCTCAGCACAAATCTAAGCAGACAAAAGGTCATTCTAAAGCTTCAGAAAAGGATGCCAACATGTGCCATAAAGCATTAGAAAAGCAAATGGATAGGCGTGCAAGGGAGGCACACAGGGCCTCACAGGACCTTCTGCCCCCCCAGTCCAGTACTGTCTACCTCTTCCCACTCTCCCCCTCCGTAGATCTCTCCCTTTCATCCAGACACAGCTTGGTTTCCCAGAGTCAACAGGCCCAGATACCTGGAACACAGACCACGTGAAGGGCTCCCGAAGCTACATTCTCTCCGACGGCTGCCAGACTTCGACAGGACTACATTCTTCCAGATGAAGTTCCAGAGAGAATGAAGGCATGGATGGAGCAGGCAATCTGCCAGTGAATTGCAGCAGATCTTTAACACGCAGTTCTGACCAGGGAACATCCTGTAACCACTGATTATGATTCTCAATCGCAAAGGTTGTTGACAGATCGGAGCAACACAATACCCAGGTACAGTTTCAGGGGGACATGACCCTCCAAGGGCCACAGGAAGAAGAGGAGGAAGCGGAAGAAGTGAATCAAATTGATCAAATGGAACAGATTGAACCAGGATCAATACATGACAGTGACACGAACCTGTCAGAAGCAGACCCCCTAGAAAAGGGGGTGTCTGAGGATGAGGATCTTGTTCGCGATCAACCTGTATTTACAGGCTTATTCCGCCCGCAACTATTCAGATCACTTTTGTTTAAAGCAGAAAACATTGCACACCTGAACAAGTCAGCCCCTTCTACCACTCCAACTCCTTCAGAAGAGGAAGCAGAAGATGTAATTTTCAACCAACTGGTAGTTGAAGCAGATGTGATTCCAGTTCCTCATATGTTTTCAGACCTCGGCACAGAAACAGTGGGCATCTGCAGCGGTGTACCCTGCCCCCATGGGATATGACAGGAAATATTTTAATTTGGCCCCGATTTCTCAAAATTGTTGAATACTCCCGAGGTCGATGAACCTATAGTGGGATTAGCATCCTCGTCCTCCATTCCCAGTGAAGCGCTGGAGACATTAAAGCCGGAGGAAAAAAGGGCCAAGCTTACCCTATACAGGGCCCATCAGTCTGATGCATGGGCCATCAGAGCGGCCACGGCCACTTCCTTCTTTATCCGTGCTTCTCTCAGGTGGCTCCATCTTTTACAGGAGCATGTCCCTAATTCCAACATTAGAGTGTACCAAGATATTGCATAATTTACAACAGCTGCTGAATTCTCAGCTGATACAACTTATCATGTGGTCAAGTTTTCAGCCAGGGCCATTACTTTACATGTCACAGAGCCACACTTACTATGGTTAAAACATTGTCAAGTGAACATTAAGCACAAATGCAAACTGGCTTCATCTCCTATTGTAGGAGGCAGACTGTTTGGCCCTGCCCTCAACCCGCTGCTAATCGAAACCCCCCAAAAAAGAAAATTCTACCTTACTTTTTTCGGAAGTCAGATTCTAGAAACCCTCAGTCCTTTTGGAGGGGATCCTTTCGGCTCTTTTATCAGGGACCCTTCTCACCCAGATACCAGAGACCCCCATCATTCAGACCAGTGCAGCAGCCAGAGAGGTCCGACTTTGGGGATAGGAACAGAAGGGATGGTCAATCCAAGAGATCCTTTCGAGGAGCAGGAAATAGGTCTTTATGGAGTCCAAGATAACTCTCCAGACCCGACTCTCATTGGCGGACGCCTTAAATTATTCGCAGACCAATGGGACTCCTCAACATCTGATTCCTGGGTCAGAGACCAGATCAGATTTGGCCTTGCGCTTGAGTTTCAATCCACTCCCCCAGACTTTTTCATGTCATGCCCTGTTTCCAGAGATCGGTTAAACATAATCTTATAGAAACAGCTATCCATCATCGACTGGATGTACGAGTCATCCAATAAGTAGCTACCCATCAACGAGGGCGAGGTTTCTATTCACATCTTTTTGTTGTTCCCAAAAGTTCCGGGGGGGTGGAAAGCAATATGAGATCTGAAGCGTCTTAACCATATCGCAAGTTTAAAATGCACACCCTGCAATCTATCTTACTCGGCATCAAAAAAGGTGATGTCCTTATGTCTATAGATGTGACTAAGGCATACCTACAAATTTCTATCTGGCCTTCCCACTATCAATTTTTGAGATTCTGTCATGATAACCATCATTCTCCTATGAGTTGCTCAGAGCATCCAGTAGTGGGAGATGCTTAGTCTCCGCATTCACAGGCTGAGCTTGATTTGTGGAACGCTCCTCCTCCACCACGTGACTCCTCAGCGTTCCCCAGTTTTTGCTCAGCCTCGTGCGAGACAGGCAATGCTTTGGATGCTTCCTTGACTGAAACAGGAATATTAGCAGGTTTGATTACAATTTGGTTTTCCTTTGCCTTTTTCCTTTGTCTTTAGCCTTCAATCCTTATCAGTCTGAGAGTCCAGTTTAAGGGAAGCGCTGTTCGCGCCTCTCCCCAAAAAAGGTGATGGGAGGCTTTTGGAGCTGCTCTGCTCCACCTCCCCACAGCCAAAATTTTCTTACCTCTGCCACTTTGATTACCGCTGTGTCTTTATTCCGTTTGCTTGCTAGAGGCTTGATATTCATTTTAAAAGTCGTATCACCCTTAACCCCCCCCCTCCGAATGCCATTTCTTCAGTGGGGAAGTTAATTAGGATTAATTCCCCTTTCTTTTCCGCTGTTCTGTTATTTGAGAGCTCAGGCTTCGTTTGAGCTCTGGCTTTGTTTGCAAAGCAGGAAGATGCTGCTGAGAAGCACGCGAAAAGACTTTAACTGTTGGAGGCCATCTTGAGTGCCACCTCGTGGCTGCACGCCCTATTTATCTTTCGTGAGCTGTGTGAGGTATTTTCTGCTCAAAGCAACAAAATCCCTTCAAGATTCTGAGAGTTGTTTTACCCTCGTTTTGGCTACCTGCACTCGAGAATAATTAATTTGCCTTTTAAAAATTGTTGGCTAAACCCTCACAGCCTTATTCTCAGTGGCACAGCAGCAAGTACCTAGGCCATTGTCCGCCTGTGCAGGGAAGCTGCTGAAGGCCCTTACAATCATCAATCCGGGCCTTAGGCGTTCGCTGTTTGGCTAATTGGATTACTCATTAATATTGGTTGTTTTATTATTATTGGAATATACATATATCACGATTCATCGGAGCAATTACAAAGCAATTATAGCAATAATGTTATAATAATTATTACAATCATAATAATCACTCATGGTAACAAGCTATTTAACAGTATTATATTTTAATTTCAATAAAATATTATTACTGAGATACGACTTATTATATGTATATAGACACCAGTAAAACAAAAAGAATAAATAAAATAAAAGGGGGCAATAAGAACTTTATCAGAGCAACCGTTTTTGACTCAGATCGGACCCTGGGCATGCCAACCGCCTTGTACTCAGATTATATTCAATTACTGTTATTCTAATTTTAATCAAAATGGCAGATGGTAGCACCTCTCAGGCACCTTGCTTGAAGGCAAAAGCCAAATCTAAACACAGTGGAACTGCTAAAGCCTCATAAAGGGATGCCTTAAGGCGCCATAAGGCCTTACAAAAGCAAATAGACATTCTCGAGAGGTCCACGCTGTATATCAGGGTGCCCCCTCTTCCAGTCCGTCAGTTTCTTCACTCTCTCGTCCTCCTCTAGATCTCTCCCTTTCATCCAGGCGCAGCTTAACTCCACAAGGACAAAAGGCCCAAGTGTCTAGAACACCAACCAGATGGACCCCTGAAGCCACATTCACTCCGACAGCCGCTGGTTTTCCCCAGGGTGACAGCTTCATTGGGGAGGTTCCAGAGTGGATGAAAGCCTGGATGGAGATGGCTATTCGCCAAGGGATTGCAGCGGGGCTTCAACACGTGGTAATGTCCAGACCTTACCCTATAGCTACTGACCAAGAGCCCCAACCACAGGTCACTGACCAGGTCGGAACAACACCAGTCCCAGGTACATTTACAGGGGGAGACCCCTCTCCAAGAGGAGGAGGAGGAGGAGGAGGAGGAGGAAGTAGATCAAATAATTCAAATGGCCGAGTCTGAAGTGGAATCAATGCACGATAGCAAGCCCCTGTCAGAGGCAGACCCCTTAGAAGGGGAAATGTCTGAGGATGAAGGTCTTATTCCTGACCAGCCTGCTTTTACAGGCTTATTTCGGCCATAGCTTTTCAAATCTCTCTTGTTTAAGGCAAAGAACTTTGCAGGCCTAAACAAGCCAAAACCTTCTGACACACCTGACCCTTCAGGGGAGGGACCAGAGGACATGATCTTCAACCAACCGGTAGTTGAAGCAGAGGTAATTTCAGTCCCACCCATATTTTCAGACCTGGTGCAGAAGCAGTGGGCTTCTGCAGCAGTATACGCCTTCCCAACTGGACATGATAGGAAATTCCTCAACTTGGACCCTGATTTTGAAAAGTTATTGGGGACTCCCGAGGTAGATGAACCCATAGTGGCTTTAGCGTCCCCCTCTATTCCCAGTGAGGCACTGGAGGCCTTAAAGCCGGAGGAAAAAGGGGTCGAGCTAGCCCTACGCAGAGCTCATCAGTCTGATGCGTGGGCGATCAGAACAGCCACAGCCGCCTCCTTCACGCGGTCGTCTCTTAGATGGCTTCGTCTTTTGAAACAACATGTTCCTTCTTCTAACATCAGGGTGCACCAAGACATCGCTAAACTTACGGCAACTGCTGAATTCTCTGCCAATGCTACCTATCACGCAGTCAAATTTTCAGCAAGGGCCATTACCTTGCATATCATAGCGCGTCGCTTGCTATGGTTAAGACACTTGCAAGCCGACTTCAAACACAAATCCAAGCTGGCATCATCCCCCATTGTGGGAGATAGATTGTTTGGTCCTTCCCTGGATCCACTACAAATTGAAACACGCAACAAGAAGAAAATTCTCCCTCCCCTTTTTCGGAAGTCAGATTTCAGAAGCCCCCAGTCCTTTCAGAGGGGATACTCTCTATCCATCAAAGCAAAACACACTTCAGGTCTGTTGAATACACAGGTAGACTGGCTAAGCAGAGCCACCAAAAATCAGTCAGAGTGGCGCCTTCACCCATCCCTGTTCCAAGAAGCGACATGGTCATTTGGTCAGCCGGTGGTAGACCTATTTGCTTCCCCTCTCAACACTCAGCTCCCGAGATTCTTTTCCAGGTACCCATCCCAAGGAGCGGAGAATTACAACTCGCTCTGCTGCCATTGGCCCCCGGGGCTCCTGTATGCCTTCCCTCCACTTCCGTTGGTTCCCAAAGTCATCCAGAAGTTACCAGATGAGAGAGTGGAATTACTTCTAGTAGCGCCTTTTTGGCCCAGACGGCCATGGTTTGCGGACCTCTGCAGTCTCTCAGTAGCCCCTTCTGGAGAATCCTGTCAGACAGAATCTCATTAACTCAGGGGCCTCTTCAACATCCGGATCCTCAATGGTTACAGTTGACCGTCTGGAGGTTGAGCGGAGTGGTTTGAAGAGCGAAAAGCTCTCCAACAGAGTTATTGACACTATTTTAGCCACCAGATGCTCCTCAACAATTCATATTTACAACGCCACATGGTCAACTTTCTGCAAATGGTGTAGTAAACTTCAAATTGATCCTGCCCCTCCCTCTGTCACCCAGGTTCTAGAGTTTTTACAGGAGGGACTTGTTAAGGGGTTGTCACCTAATACGTTAAAAAGGCAGGTGGCGGCCTTGGCATCATTTCTCGATCACAAGGGTCTCAGTTCTCTTTCACATCACCCACACATAAGATCCTTCCTTCGAGGAGCCACCAACTTACACCCTCTGGCAGTGCACCGTTATCACTCCTGGGACCTTAACAAGGTCCTTGTCGCTCTCACTAAAGGTCCTTTCGAACCTTTGAAATTGTCAAGTCTCCAATTTCTCACGTACAAAGTAATTTTCCTGGTAGCAATCACTTCCGCTCGTCGTATCTCAGAAATTGCAGCCCTGTCTGTCAGACAAGATCTCTGCGTTTTTCATGCTGATCGTGTGGTCCTTCGTCCCGATCCCACATTTATGCCTAAGGTCAATTCGGTTTTTCATAGAGCTCAAGAGCTTATTCTTCCAAATTTTTGTCCCAGACCATCACAGGGGATGGAAAGACAATGGCATAAGCTTGATGTGATGCATGCCCTGCGAATCTATATCAAGCGTACAGTAGCTTTCAGGAAATCAGAGGCTTTATTCATGTCCTTTCAGCCAAATTCTCAGGGTTGCAAGGTTTCACCATCTATGATAGGCCATTGGATCCGAGTGGCAATAGCAAAAACATACGAGACCCAATCTCTGCAGGTGCCTAAGGACATAACAGCTCATTCAACAAGGAGTGCAGCAACTTCGGCAGCACGGGCCACACAGGCATCAATAACTGAAATCTGTCGGGCCACGGCTTGGGCTTCCCTATCGCCCTTCATTAGACACTACAAAATTGATGTGTTTGCTTCTACTGAGGCTTCCTTTGGCAGAAGAGTTCTGCAACGGATTCACAGAGACCATGAGGAGATTCCAGACCAGACGGAGTCCCTCCCATAGGACAGGCCAAGCTTTGGTATGTGCCACTACTGGATGCTCTGAGCAGCTCATAGGAGAAAGGGCGTTGGTACTTACCTGATACGCTCGTTCTCTTTGAGCTGTGAAGAGCATCCAGCCCCACCCTTTTTTTCCGTCTGGTGGGGTCCTGTTTCGGCCAATGAACTTTTTTGTATGTGAGGATGAGAGTGCTTTTTTCCCTCGTCTTCGCCAAAACTGGGGAATGCTGAGGAGTCACGTGGTGGAGGAGGAGCGTTCCACAAATCAAGCCCAGCCCATGAATGCGGAGTCTAAGCACCTCCCACTACTGGATGCTCTTCACAGCTCAAAGAGAACGGGCGTATCAGGTAAGTACCAACACCCTTTTTGAATGTGTGGTTGTTCCTTTCGGACTAGCATCTTCCCCCAGGACCTTCACAAAGGTTCTTGCAGCTCTTGCTGCTCATCTCCGAGGTGTACCTGTATGACTCCAGTGTGACCTTGATGATATATTAATTTTGTCATCTTCCGTTCATCAAGCACTCAGGGATACTCAGACCACATTTCAATCCCTACAACTACACAGGTTCTCAATAAATTGGAAAAAGAGTAATTTAACACCAATGACTCGATTAATCATCTGGGGTCAATCATAGATACAGTGGAAGGCAAAGTTTTCCTGTGACCAGAAGGATAAAACAGCATCCATCAATTAGTTAAGGAGATCAGAGTCAAACAAGGGTACCCCTAGCTGACCTATCAAAATTATTAGGCAAAATGATTTCATGTATATCTATTATTCCTTTGGGCCTGCCTCCACACTAGATCCCTCCAGTGGTTTTTGCACCTGTACCAGCGATCCGACCGAAGCAACTCCAAATGCAAGGTCAAGTTTCCATCAAAGGTTCTCATATCTCTCCACTGATGTACCTGACCAGTCATAAACAGAGGTTGTCTCTTCAAAGAGCCCCACAGACTTACCATCACCACCGATGCCAGCCTGTTTGGATGGGGAGCTCACTTTCAATCGCTCACAGTCCCAAGAGCGCTGGTCCTCCACAGAACAGTCGTACAGTATAAACTGGCTGGAGCTTCGATCAGTACATGTGGCTCTCCGCAGCTTCCTTCCACAGGTACGCAATCAACACATGCTAATATTGACCGACAACGTAACAGCAAAAGCTCACATAAACAAACAGGGGGTCACACAGTCAAAACACCTCATGTGGGAAGTGGAGTGCTTGTGTCATTGGGCGGAGAGCAACCTAGTTTCCGTCAGAGCAGAGCACATTTCGGGACTGTTGGGACTGGCTAAGCAGGGCCACGATCAATCAGTTGGAGTGGTGCCTCCATCCGACCCTGTTTCAATAGGCAGTCAGGACATTTGGACAGCCGCTGGTGGACCTGTTCGCTTCCTCCCTCAATGCTCAGCTCCTGAGATTTTTTTCCAGGTACCCCTCGCAAGGAGTGGAGAACATCAATGTTCCCCGCTGTCGTTGGCCCCCGGGACTTTTGTATGCATTCCCGCCACTTCCACTGCTTCCCAAGGTCATCCAGAAGCTGCTAGATGAGAGGGCAGAGCTACTTCTAGTAGCTCCTTACTGGCCCAGATGGCTGTGGTTTTCAGACCTCCGCAGTCTATCCGTATCAACACCATGGAGAATTCCACCAGGCAGGGTCTTGCTAACCCAGGGACCACTTCAACATCTCAACCCTCAATGGTTGCACTTGACCGTCTGGAGATTGAGCGGAGTCGTCTGAAGAGTGAAAAGTTTTCTAACAGTTATTGCCACCATCCAAGCCGCCAGATACCCCTCAACAACTCGCATTTAGAATGCCATATGGTCCAGTTTCTGCAAATGGTGTACCAAGTCTCAAATTGATCCCATCTCTCCATCTGTGGTTAAAATCTTAGAGTTCTTGCAAGAAGGGCTTGACAAGGGATTATCACGTAATACGTTGAAAAGACAGGTGGCGGCCTTGGTGTCAGTTCTCACTTGTGAAGGTCTACTATCTCTTTCCCCTCACCCACGCATACGGAGTTTCCTTCGAGGAGCCACAAATTTACACCCACCGGTGGTACACCGTTATCCCATCTGGGACCTTAACAAGGTCCTTGTTCCACTCACTACGGGCCCTTTCGAACCCTTGAAATCATCAAGTCTCCAATTTCTGATGTATAAGGAAGTTTTCCTTGTAGGAATCACTTCCGCTCGTCATATTTCAGAACTTGCAGTTTTGTTTATCAGACAAGATCTTTGTGTCTTCCATTCTGACCGTGTGGTCCTTCGTCTTGATTCTACGTTTATACCCAAAATTAACTTGGCTTTTCACAGGGCACAAGAGCTGATATTTCCTAATTTTCCCAGACCATCCCAAGGGTTGGAACTACAATGACATAGGCTTGGTGTGAGGCGAGCATTGCGAATATACATTAATTGCACAGCGACTTTCAGAAAAACAGAAGCCTTATTTGTGTTGTTTTTGCCCAACACTCAGGGACACAAGATCTCATCTTCTACAATAGGCTGTTGGCTATGGGCCGTGATTGCGAAAACATATCAGACTCAATCACTACAGGTGCCCAAGGGCATAACAACTCATTCAACAAGGAGTGCTGCAACATCGGCAGTGTGGGCCACACAGGCACCAATAACTGAAATTTGTCAAGCCGCAAACTGGGCCTCTCCTTCACCATCATTAGTCATTATAAAATAGATGTATTTGTATCTGCTGAGTCTTCCTTTGGCAGAAGAGTTCTGCAACGGATCCACAGGGACCAGAAGGGGATTCCAGGCCAGACGGGGTCCCTCCTGTAGGACAGGCCAAGCTTTGGTATATCCCACTACTGGATGCTCTGAACAGCTCATAGGAGAAAGGGCATTGGTACTTACCTGATACACCCATTCTCTTTGAGCTGTGAAGAGCATCCAGCCCCACCCCTTTTTTCCCATCTGGTGGGGTCCTGTTTAGGCCAGTGAACTTTTTAGAACATGAGGATGAGAGCGCTTATTTCTCTCGTCTTCGCCAAAACTGTGGAATGCTGAGGAGGAGTCATGTGGAGGAGGAAGAGCGTTCCACAGATCAAGCTCAGCCTATGAATGCGGAGATTGAAGCACCTCCCACTACTGGATGCTCTTCACAGCTCAAAGAGAATGGGCATGTCAGGTAAGTACCAACGCCCTTTCTGGCAAATAAATTGAATTGCTGGGGATGCCAAAGATGACTTCAGGTTTATGCTCAGGAAAGTTACAATTAGTAATTGGTTTAGGGAAATTAACTCCCCATTTTCTTTTAACTTTAAGAAAGTGTAGGATGTGAGATTTTCATATATGTTTGATTAAATATTTTCTCCTCCTTTCTTTCCATTTTTTTTAAACCTAAAGTATAAACACACAAGTGCTGTCTATAGGCTCAAAAGGCAAAATATGAGCTGGGGAATCTATGAGCACATGCATTCGTCGCATGAATCTGGAATAAGTTAGTATATCTGCATGTGTCTGGGCTCATGGTGATGTGCAATAGCAGAAAACATACTTTAAAGATTTACTTAACATTTGCTGCAAATTATTCACATTCCCAGTCAATGTTACAGGATTGTCTATGTGCAAAATTTTATGCACATTCCTATCCCCACACCAATGCATCTGTATTATCATATGGGCATTCTCTTCACATTTATTCATAGAATACATTCATTAAACAACTGACAGGATTCCACATACTCTACCTATCTAAAGCCCCTGTCACACTGCACCAACGGATGCAAAGAGGATGTAAAACAGACAAAAACCTTACCATCCGTTCGAAAACATGATGTACTCACTGCCTCCATTTTGCTTCCTCTCTATCCGTCCAGCATCCGTTTATTGACGTTTCATCCGCTCCGAAAGTTTTAGGCTGCTTAAAACTTTTGCGCGGAAAATGTATCCAGTTCGTCTGTTCTGCACCCGCTATGCATCCGCTAGGCATCCGTTATGCATCCGTTATGCATCCGCTATATCCGCTAGGCATCCGCTGCGCATCCGCGCAACTCGCATCCGCCCGGACACAGGGAGGAAGCGGAACGGACGCGGAACGGATGCAGAACGGATGCAGAATGGAAACAAAGCGTTTAAAACGGAAAAAACATTCGCAGAGGGGACCTATCTCGGATATTAAGGATGCCTAGAGGATGCCTAGAGGATGCCTAGTGGAAAACCTATACTGCCTATAAAAAGGGGGAGCAACTTTCAGCCCAGCAGCCCAGCGGTACAGACCTCTGCAGCCTTCATCTGACTCTTGCTCTTCCACAGCATCCAGTCATGTCCACCGTGGATTGCGACAAAATCCTTTCGGCAGCCAACAACCTTCTGCAACACTGCGAAACCATCTACAATCTCTGTGAACAGTACTACGGGAAGAAAAGGAGGCACCCCAAAAAAGTCTGGCTCCGAAGATGGTTCGCCAGAAGAGCACAGTACGTACTTTACGACAAGCT
Organism: Laticauda colubrina; assembly: GCA_015471245.1. Taxonomy (NCBI): domain Eukaryota; kingdom Metazoa; phylum Chordata; class Lepidosauria; order Squamata; family Elapidae; genus Laticauda; species Laticauda colubrina. Next base: position 48,172,415 of record BLBF01000022.1, read on the forward strand.
GATGGTGGAGCTCAGGAGCGAAGACCCTCGGGCGTTCCAGAACTTCATGAAGATGCCTCCAGCCATGTTTGATGAAGTTGTGCAGCGGTTGACACCCAGGTTGAAAAAGACAAACACCAACTTCCCGCCCAGCCTGGAACCTGGGCTCAGGGTGGCACTCACTCTGCGCCACCTGGCCTCAGGGACCACCTACAGTAGCATGCAGTACGGCTGGAGGGTGCCACCCAGCACCATCAGCTTTGTTGTCAGAGAGGTGGTGCAGGCCATCATCGAAGAATACAAGGAGGAGCTCCTCCAGTGCCCCTCCACTGAAGAAGGATGGAAGAAAGTTGCAGAGCACTGGTATCAGAGGTGGAACTTCCCCCACACCATTGGAGCCATCGATGGCAAGCATGTGGCCTGCAAAGCTCCAGCCAAGTCGGGGTCCACTTATCACAACTACAAGGGTTTCTTCAGCATCATCCTCTTCGCCATGGTCGATGCTGACTACAAGTTCATGTACATCGATGTTTCAGGCAACGGCTCATCTTCAGATGCCCAGGTATACAATGACAGTCACCTCAAGGAGGGGCTGGAAAGCAACCTCATGGTGGGCTTCCCAGATCCAGACCCGCTGCCCAACGACACGCAAGATGTGCCCTACTTCATCGTGGGGGATGACGCCTTCTCCCTCACAACCTACCTCATGAAGCCCTACACTTCCAAATGCCTCACCCGTGAAGAGAGGATCTTCAACTACAGGCTGTCCAGGGCAAGGCGGGTGGTGGAGAACGCCTTTGGCATCCTGGCCAACAGGTTCCAGGTACTTCTCACCACCATGCAGCATCGCCCAGAGACCGTGAGGAGGATCGTGGAAGCTTGCTGCATCCTGCACAATCTCATGCGCACCCGCTACCCAGTCTTGCAGAACAGGCTCGTGGACCTCCAGCAAGGCAATGGGGACATGGAGCCTGGGGAATGGAGGCAAGGGCAAAACCTGATCGACACTGAGGATGTGCAAGGGCCCAACAGAGCCTCATGTGAGGCGAAGAAGCAGCGCAGCCTCCTGAGACACTGGTGCAACTCCCCAGCTGGAGCAGTGGAGTGGCAAGACAGGATGGTAGATGCTTAATGGATGCTTCCTTCAGCCTGTCTCATTACACAGATGAGATTGGGCCATGTATGTTTGGTTGGCCTACAATGAACAGGGCGTTTAATAAAGAGTTGTGTTTATGTTGACATGTGTGGATCAATGCTTACATTGTAATTGATAATGAAGGGCCATAGGGGTGGCACCTGGGAGGGTGGATCATACAGTCCCACTATGCTTGCACTGGAGGTTTATCTATCCCACAACTATTACCCATTCCATAGGTATCTCTGCCCATTCCACAGGTATCCCTTCCCATCCCACAGGTATCCCTTCCCATCCCACAGCTATCTTAACCCATCCCAAAGTTATCACTGCCCATCCCACTGCTATCTTAACCCATCCCACAAGCATGCAAAGGCTAAACCATTTCTAAAAGTTTCCACCCAGACTTTATAGAAAAGAATTAATGAAGCAAGTGTGTGAAACAAAGATAAACTTTGTTAATAACAAGCTGTAAAATAAACATGACCCAAGTCAAGTGTCCAAATACAGTCCACAAATATCCAGGCAGCCAGTCTCTGGCACTCCTCTTGGTCACTCGGAGGTGTGTGCCCAGTCTAAGGTGTTAGGGTGCAGGTGCTGTGGAGGTGGGTGCTGCTGCAGTGCTGGTCTGAGGTGTTATTGGAGCGCCTAGCCCCGAGAGGACAACAGGGGATGGTGTGTTGAGGAAGGTGTCGGACAGCTGGCTCAGCCCCGTGATGCTGAGAGGTCCTTCCTCCATGCCATGGAGTGTCAGCCCCAGTACTGAGGACAGATGTACTGAGGCCGGGCTTGGCTGTGGGATGGAGGAAGGAGCAGTGTAGTGGGGCTGCCTGGGCTGCAGCAGGGTGAGAACTGTCATGGTTGGCATCGGTGGCATCATTGGAACCGGTGGCAATGGTGTCGCCCGATGACTCTGTGCCTGCATTTGGAAGGGCTGCTGTCTGTGCTGCTGGACCTCCGGGTAGCTGTAGCCCTGGTAGGCAAGGGGCTGTGGGAAGCCTCGGTATGAGAGGGACATCACCTGTGGTGGAGGAGCAGACCTGGACTGGGTGGGAGCAGGTTTCTCTGGGTCTGGAGGGTTGTTAAGCAACGTGGTGATCCTCTCCTTCACCACCTGGTACTGGGGATCCGCCATCTCCTTGAGGGTCTGGTTGACATAATTGAGGAAGGTCTTGCAGTTGGAGGAGGAGGATTCGATGCGGACCAGCTGAGAGAGGAGACCTATGCTGGTGCGGATGGTGTCCCTGATCTCCACCAGGACCTTGTGGCTTTGCCCCTCCTGGGGTGTGGCTCTCTGCCTTACTGTGGTGGCGGAGGTGTGGGTAGATGTGGCTTCGGCAGCGGTGGACTCGATGTCTCCTTTCTCCCACCGCACCAGGGAGTCCTCATTGCTCTCCACCACGCTTTCAACACCTGCCCGGGGGTTCTCCGCCGTGGCACGTTCCACAGATACCTGCATGGAGACAGGGACTGACTCTCGGGCGCCAGAGGACTGGCTCCCAGCAGGCTGCCAGAGAGAGAGGGTAGAGATTTGGGCTCCTGGTGCTCCTCGGTGGCGGACCTTACCCTCCAGGAAGCTGCACTTGACCATGACATAGTTCTCTCTGTCCGTCAGCTTAAACGTGGCCTGGCCAGATTTTTTGCGGTGCAGCTTCCCGTACCAGGTGTGCATGTGCTTCCACCAGCCGAGGAGCACCTCCGAAGTGAAGCCCATACTCTCCGCCCTCTCTCTCCAAGCAGCCTGCTTCCGCTTGGTGTCCCTGTACAGCTGGTGTCCCTTCCGCCACAGATAGTTGTTCTCTCTCAGCCACTCAAGCACCTCATCCTCTTGCGCTTCCTCAATGTAGTACTGCCTCCTCTCCCGTTGTTGCATACGCCTCTTCCTCCCTTTGGCAGGACCAGATGGGCCCTCATCAGAGGGGCTTCCAGGTTGTAGGGGCTGCTCCTCCACACCAACAGCATCATCATCATCACCAGCAGGATCATAATCAGCAGCAGCAGCATAATCACCAGCAGGATCATAAGCAGCAGCAGCAGGATCAGCAGCAGCAGCAGCAGCAGCAGCAGCAGCAGCAGCAGTAGCAGCAGCAGCAGCAAGACCAGGATCAGCAGCAGCAGAGTAAGCACCAGCAGCAGGGTCAGCAAGACCAGGAGCACGATCAGAACGAGCAGGACCAGCAGGACCAGCAGCAGCTTCAGCAGAGTACACAGCAGCAGAAGCACCACTGCCAGGAGCAGCTTCAGCAGAAGCCCCAGTAGAAGCAGAGTCAGGGACAGGGGGTGGGAGGGTGGCCCTGTCCCTCTTGCCAGGAATGGTGGCAGGTTGCTGAGACTTTCGCTTCTTCCCCATGGTTGTGGGGTTGCTGGCTGGCAGGAAGACTTGCAGGAAGGCTGGCAGGCACCAAGGCTGGCAGGAAGGCTGGCACCAAGGCTGGCAGGAAGCCTGTTAGGAAGCCTGGCAGGAAGGCAGGCACCAAGGCTGGCAGACAGACTGGCTGGCAGGGAGGCTGGAAGGCAGGCTGGCAGCAAGGCTGGCAGGGAGGCTGGAAGGCAGGCTGGCAGCAAGGCTAGGAGGGAGGCTGGAAGGCAGGCTGGCAGCAAGGCTGGCAGGGAGGCTGCCCAGGAGGCTGGGAGGCAGGCTTGGAGGCAGGCTAGCAGCAAGGCTTGCAGGCAGACATGCAGGCAAGAACTCGAGGTATCCAGCAGCAGGTCTTTCCTCGGAATGCTGGCCACATGCGAGCTGCTTCCCTTTATATCCGGGGGGCTTGCGCAATGCATCCCCCCCGCATGCGCAATTAACGCCAGGCATCTGTTAGGCTTCCGCTGTGCATCCGCTAGGCTTTCGCTCTGCATCCGCTTCATCCGCTATGCATCCGTTCTGCATCCGTTGTTTCCGTTCCGCGTCCGCTTTGCTGAGGCCCCCCGGAAGCCCTGCGGTTGGGCCATCCACTTCCATCCGCTGGGCTTCCGTTCCGCATCCGCTTTGCATCCGCCCTGCGTCCTCCCCGCGTCCGTGTTATCCGCTCCAATTATGCAAATTTTCGCCCCTTTTGAGCGCGGATACAACGGATGTAACAATTTTCTCTTCCATTGTGTCCTTTTTGCATCCGTTGGGCAGTGTGACACGGCCTTTACTCCTCGCTCAGTGTTGAACCATTTGCTAAGCATTACGTTTATTCTATCATGTCTTTTACTTCCTCATAAAACTGTTATTAGAGCATTCAGAAACGAACCTCCAACGTTGTAACTTTCATAAATATGGTAGTCATTGACTTACGATAATTGAGCCCAACATTTATGTTGCTAAGTGAGAAACTTGCTCCATTTTATGATGTTTCTTGCCACAGTTAAGTGAATCACTGCGGTTGTTAAATTAGTAACACAGTTGTTAAGTGAACCTGGCTTCCTCATTGACTTTGCTTGTGAGAAGGTCTCAAAAGATGATCACATGACTTTAGGACACTGCACTGGCCATCAGTATGCAACAATTGCCAAGCATCTGAATTTTGATCATATGATAATGGGGATGCTGCAAATGTCATAACTGAAAAACAGTCATAAGTCTTTTTTTTCAGTGCCGTAACTTTGAATGGTCACTAAATGAACTGTTGTAGGGATCTATGTATATGCAAGTTGCCAAGCGTTCAAAGTTTGATTACATGACTACAGGGATGTTACACCATGGTACATGCAAGAACCGGTCATAAGTCATTTTTTTCAGCACTGTCATAACTTTGAACACTTTACAGTATTAAGCAAATGGTCATAAGTTGAGGATTACCTGTATGCATTTCTAAAACCTGAAATATGCCACCAGTCAGACATAATTTTTGTGGCAGTTTGTTCAATGATAAAAACAATCGGGGGTTTTGTTTCTTTATATTTGCATTATGCACAATATTTAGCTACCGTGCATGCCATTTATTTTATTGTGAGAAGAAAACTATTGTGATTAGGTTTGCTTGGATCTTTTGCTTCACAGGTTTTGTATCTTTTAATTTACTTACATTTTAATTTATTCCTTTTCTCTTACACACTTTTGTCATCTTATAGTTGACAGTATAGATCAACTTGTTATAATTGACGCTTTGTTTGCTAGATAAGTGCATGAAATCTAGATACTCTGCTGATCTGATTGTGTGTCTAACTATATTATTTTTTTGTGTGGAATATCATTTCACCATCAATTGTATATCTACTCTGGAATTTCAAAATTCAAAAAAGGCTTTCCAGCTATATAATTGGATGGGAATATATTCATATACACTGTGCATTTATTTGATTTGGTATTGTTAAAATGGGAATACTCTGATCTCAGTAGGCAGTTATAGGTATGATAGCACAGTGGTTAGAATGCTGTATTGCAGGCTGATTCTGCCCACTGCTGGGAGTTTGATCCTGACCGGCTCAAGGTTAACTGATCCTTGGGGGCAATATGCTTACTCTAAACTGCATAGAGAATGCTATAAAGCAATATGAAGCAATATATGTCTTAAGTGCTATTGCTATGGCTATTTTTTTCCTTCCAACTATACATTTTTAAAAGATTGTAGTTAGATGCTAATTGTTGGGGAAAAAAGTAAATAAAAGTTTCTAAAATAATGGTATGTATATAAGAGAAAATCACTGCAATTTTATTCAGTTCTGGATTAGTCAGGAAAGGATGACATGGTGGCATTAATTTGGATTCTGAGAAAAATAGTTAAATATACATTTGTCAAACTATTCCATATTTGAAACTCTAAATTTAGTAATTTAGCTAAAATAATAACTTTTAGATCAGTGGTTCCCAAACTTTTTCAGCCCCCTTGGTGCTACAAACTCATCCTCTGTGCCCCCCACCCAGGGGTAGGATTCAAATTTCTGTAGGCATGGCCTAATTTGAGGGTGTGGCTTGCTGGTCATGTGACTGGGTAGGAGTGGCTTGCTAGTCATGTGACTGGCTGGCGTGGCTTGCTGGTCACATGATGAGGTAGGTGTGATTTGGTGGTCATGTGACTGGGTGGGCGTGGCCAGGTGACTGGCAAACCAAATACAAGTGGTCCTCACTTGATGGCTGGTTGTGTAGCAAGTGTTCTAATTTATGACTGGCCTCCCCAGAGATATATGACCTGTTTTTGGAGTTTTGACAGCCATGCACACACATACACACACACTCCCTTCTAACCCTGCTGGAGCATGTCATTACACTAGAATCGGCAAAGCATCTCTGATTAGATTCTAGCAGTGAATAAAATCTAATCAGAGATGCTTTGCCAATTCTTGTTGATTTGTTTTATTTGTATCTCTTTGTTTTATGTTGCTGAATTGCATTGACATGTGTGTCCCTTCTTGTGCACAACCAGAACCTTTTGTGATTCTTTGCAGCAAAAATTACCGAACTCTGGCTTTGCTCTACTTTTCAAACATGCCGACACTGCCGTGTTCTAGGTGCCAGCCCCACAGGTCCACCCCATTGAGCCCACTGCACTGGAGGGATCTGCCCAAGCAAGTCAAGTCAATGGGGTGAGCCTGAGAGAGGGAAAGAGAGAGAAAGAAAAGAGAGAGAGAGAGAAAGAGAAGGAAGAAAAGAAAGAGAAAAGGGGAATGAAGAAGGGACAAAGAAAGAGGAGGGGAATGGAAGGAAGGGACAGAAAGAAAAAGAAATAAAGAAGGAGGGAGGGAGGAGAAAGATAATGAGATATCTATTCTAGTCCAATCACCTGCTCCAGCAGGGTTAGAAGGGAGTATGTGTGTTTGTGTGTGTGTGTGTGTGTGTGTGTGTTCTTCTTGTAATTTACAAGTACAGTTTGGTTTTGCCTTCTACAGAATTAGCACTGTAATACATTGGGGAAAAGCAATTTTTAGAATGGAGATCTGATCCAATGGGATCCTGTTTAAAGCCTCAACAAAATGTGAGAGCTTCCTGATAGTCTTGACCATGTTTTGTCCACAAAACCTTTAATTATAGAAGCCAACGATGTTTCAATGTGCTGGCAAAGATGTTTCAATGTGGAAAAGGGCCTCAGTCGAAACTAGGCCTCGTTTCAATCTGATGCATCAGGTCTCCCTCCCTACCTCCCTCTCTATCTCTCTCTCCTCCTCCCCCCCCCCGACCATCTTTGCTCTATTTTCCCAATGTGCCTGTGGGGCCGCTTTGAACATGGATACATGGATAGATGGATAGAGACAGAGAGAGAGAAAGAGAGAGACAGGTAGGTAGATAGATTGGTAGATAGGTAGATAGGCAAGCAGGCAGGCAGATCTTTTGGATGAATGTATAGGTAGGTAGATTAGTAGATTGGTAGATAAGTAGGTCAGTAGGTAGGTACATCTATATTGGTAGATAGGTAGGTAAGTAGACAGAAAGACAGGTTGGCAGGCAGGTAGGTAGGTAGGCAGTAAGGCAGACAGACAGACATTTTGGATGTTTGTATGGATAGATAGATAGATAGATAGATAGATAGATAGATAGATAGATAGAT
>BLBF01000022.1:48180002-48267280 GCA_015471245.1 Laticauda colubrina
GATAGATAGATAGATAGATAGATAGATAGATAGATAGATAGATAGATAGATAGATAGATAGATAGATATTGGTAGATAGATAGATATTGGTAGATAGGTAGGTAGGTAGGTAGGTAGACAGAAAGGCAGGCAGACAGGCAGACCTTTTGTATGGATGGATGGATGGACGGACAGAGAGACAGAAAGAAAGAATGCGACAGCAGTGGCACTTTGAGAAAGTAGAGCAAAGCCAGAGTGGGAATTGAAGTCCACACAAGTTGCCAAGGTTGAGAAACACAGGCTGAATATATCAACCCAGCCATTCTAGAGTTTAGCATGCTGTTTGATTCCGGCTTAGTCAGTGAATAAACCATGGCTAAGATCTTCCTGCTCCTTAATGCACCTGCCCCTCTGCCCCTTCTGCAGCCCCCTGCTGCTGCCCCTTTACCCCTTCTGCAGCCCATTGCAGCTGCCCCTCTGCCCCTTCTCCAGCCCCCTGCTGCTGCCCCTCTCCCCCTTCTCCAGCCCCCTGCTGCTGCCCCTCTGCCCCTTCTCCAGCCCCCTTTGGCATCCAATTTTACAATGCTAACCTCACCCGTCTGCCAAGCAAAAGATCCGGGCTGACCTGAGCTTGGATTCCTTCCCAAGTCCTTCCAGCACGAACCCGAAGGGGCCACTGGAAGAGGCCGCCTGAGTCAGTGATAACACCCACCCATCCATGGACAGGGAGGCAAGGCGACTCCTCCTCGTCCGAGCTGAGCCCCGCCAAGTCAGTGCCTCTGCCTGATGCCCAATCCGCTGCAGCATTTGGAGCTGCTGGCACACTTGGAGATGCACAGGGACAGGCTGGGAAAGGTGTGGAAAGGACGGGTGGCTTTGTGCTCTCTCCGCCAGCCAGGGAAGCAGCGCTGCCATCACCTCGCCTCCCTGTCCATGAACGGGTGGGCGCTATCACTGCCTCGGGCAGCCTCTCCTGGTGGCCCCTTCAGGTTTGCGCTGGAGGGACTTGGGAAGGAAGTGAAGCTCAGGTTGGCCTGGCTCTTTTGCTTGGCAGGCGGGCGCGCACTTGCGGCTCGTTTTCCTGGCTCTGTCCAGCCAGTACGGCTCTGGCAGGATGAGCAGAGGGTCTGGCGGGGAGGTGCTCGTTGCCTTGGTGAGAGCTCCACCACCAGAAAGGAGGGCCCGCCTGTCAGCTGCGCTGGGTGCCCCAGGCGAAGCTTTTCACGCTATGCCTGGCGCCAGGCAGGAATGGCGGCTGGGTGCTTCTCCCGGGAGGGCAATCCTGTGCTGCGGCCCTGGGAGATTCGCCTCCCCATGTGAGGTTGGGCTGCCCTCTCGGGCAGGGGAGGCTTTGTTGTAGTAGGGTGTCATTTTTAAAATAATTGGCTTTATCTTCGAAAGCAAAGGGAAAACGGCGACAGGAGCACCTAAAGCTGAGTGTCTCCGCCGGGCTCCGGTTGCAGGGAGGAGCTCTGGCTGGCTGTGAGTGGCTGTGGCAAACGCTGCAGCATTGTTCTAAACGCCGAGGCAGCAAGGGAGAAGAGAAAGCAATGGTGGAGGAAGGTCTCATAATACGAAGTGCCCCACCAACTCCAAGGTAAACATCCAAGCTGTCGCTGCCCGCCCACATGAGGATGCAAGGGGGGGGATTAAGTCACCCCCGAAAAGACGGCCTAGCCATTTTTTCGGGGGTTAAAAAAAAAAAAAAGGCCCAGCCTTATTATGTGAGAAACACGGGTACTATCCTATATCATATATCATATATCATAGATATATTCTATTGAAATTAGTGCATGACAGAAAGATTGTATCCACACCTTCATGCAGATTTGGATTATGATTCTAGAGAAATCCTCCAAATATTTTCTTTAAAAAACACTTTTGCATAGGCAAACACACTTCTGGCTAACCAAGAAGTGTGTGAATATGTAAAAGTACTTTTTTAAGTACTGTATAATATATAATTTCATATGAAAGCTTTTGTGTGAGTGATTTTGTACAGTATATAATTACGTGTAAATGGCAAATTGGAAATCACCTTTTTTCCTTATTCTACAGGGAGATTCATAATATATTCAGAGGGACAACATATATTCATATGTATTCAATGTACAGGAGTACTGTTTAATGGTAAATCTATTTTTGTTTCATTGTTAGTGAGGACTTTTTGAGTTAACTGATCCGTAAATGGCTATTTGTATGCTTTTAATAATCAGACATTGACTGTAATGAGACAAAGGAATATTGAAATTAGGTGTAATGCTGTCACAAGATTGAAGAGTTCAGGTTGGAGATCCATCTATTTTTGGAAGAAGAAAAACAGGTGAATGTTACTTTTTTATGTGCCGTAGATGCACAACATAAAGTTAAATTATGTCCTGTTTAAATTCTTCCACTTTTTATTTGGATCTCTGACTTCCTAACCTCAATTGTCTCTGCATTTCTTATAAAAGATATTAGGCTGTTATCCTAATTCTTAAGGCCTGGTCCCACTGGCCGACGGACGCAAAACGTATGCAAAAAGGACACAGCGGACGAGCAAAATTTCGGGGGTGGCTCCATCCGTTGTCATCTGCTCCAAAAAGCGGCGAAAATTTGCATAAACAGAACAGAAAAGAACGGAAAAAAACGGACGTGGGTAGTATGTAGCGGGGATGTTAAACAGATGTTCATCGGAAGCCTAGCAGATGAAAGTGGATGGAATGGGATGACACCTCCAAAGGGGTTACGGGGGATAATTGTGAAGCGGATGCATAGCGGAAAGAGCGGATGCATTACATACGCCTAAAGGAAAGAAAGGGGATGCCGTGCAGATGTATATCGGATGCAAACCGTTCACTGTGCATCCTTTCTATTTCCGTGCTACTACCGCTATGTAGATGTTCCGTGTACCTTTTGTTTCCTCCCTCTTTCCGTTTTCAGCTACAGCGGATGTGAGTTGCAAGGATGCAGAGAGGATACAGCAGACGTTTAACGGATGATAAACAGACATAGAACGTTTGTTGCTCATATGTTGCAGATTTACATTGTACACGGCGGAAAGTTCATCCGTTCACAAAGTTTCGTGCAGCTCAAAACTTGCGCGGATGAAATCGCAGTGGACGGATGCTCGACGGAGAGAGCGTATGAAACACGTATGCAATGAGTACACAATGGATGCATAGCGTTTTCCAACGGATGGCAAGCTTTTTTTAACGTTTTACATCCTCTTTGCATTCGTAAGTGCAGTGGGACCGGGCCATAGTAACAGTTTTTCAGCTTGTGTTCTTGAGTTTTCACAATAGCAACTCCTGCAGAGAATAATTATTCAATAAAAGACAACAGCAAATTGTTGACATGTAAAATTAGTAGCACCAGTTACCTCCTGGGAAAATGCCAGGGCTGCCCTGCAAGTCCTCTCCTTTCCATAGAAAGTGAGATTTCATTATTGTTATGGTACAAAGACTGGGAACTATGGGAAAGACATCCATTTACAATGTATTTTTTAAAAAATTACATTGATACCTTTTTTCTGCTTTTAATTTTTCCCATAAAGATGCTCAAAGTTTTGTCTTGCTTCTAGTCATTTCTGCATCATCCAAATGTTTGAGCACTTCAGCTATCTAAAATGGAACACAATGAAGTATTTTCTTTGCTAGTTCACTATCCAGCAATTGCTTGATATTGTCAGTAAACTCAGTGAAGATGTCATTGAATAGTTCATCACATTGTAGTTTACCAAATGGGAATGTACTTGATAATATACATTTCCTTTGTATGCACAACTAGTCTTAAAATAAGTGGTGCCTCTTTGCTATTTTTGCTATTATTATTTTGTGTTAAGAAGTGATTTAGAGATAAATATGGGTGTTTGAAAGATTAATGGAGACAACTTCTATAATACTGAGTAATTTATAATTATACTTATTTGTGTTCCTATACTGCTATTTTTCCTAACACTCCCAGAGTAGTGCAGTTTTATTTCTTGTTCTGCTTTTATGGAGCTACTGTGACAAAATTGTTACATTACAAAAAGAAAAAATAAGCCTCTTATGTAAAAAATCAATCTGACATCCGATTCTATATTTAGAAATATGTGAGCTTATCCCTGCTCACTTCCTGAAATAATTAGACAGCGCAATAATTAAACCTTTCATTTTTAAAGAAGAGATTAGAATAGCACAAAAAACCCTGATTTTCTGTATGGCTATCCATGAAATTTTACTTGAGAAAGCTGACAAGAATGTAGCATGCTTACAGAATCCTCTGGCTCAGTTTAACATTGAAACCTTTGCATGATATGTTAATTTTTGTAAAATAATGTTTCAAATAATGAAATTCTTGAATTAAATAAGGTAATGTATTATTTCTGCTAATTTCCTCCTTATATTTTATGATTAATTTTTGATGATTTACCTTGGCAAAGTGTCCTATTATTTAAATTTATTCTCTCTAATCCTGCAAGAATCCAGGTAGGAAATAACCATTCTTGCAGATTACTGTGTCACAGGTATGAATGTGGAAAAGATTAGAATCTTTATACCTAAGTCAGGTGTCCTAGAAATCAACTATGTAATCATTTGTTCCTAGGAAAAGATGTTGGAATTTAATTTACCTCTTTTCTTTTCATATTAAAATACTTACAGGTATTCTGGATAGATATCTTTTTATTTTTTCACAAAGTATAATCTTCGCTTTGTTTCAGAATGAGCCCCTGACTTCCAGTTATCATGGATACCCAGGAAGAGACAATCAGGTAAGAATCATTTTATTATGTGGATTATTATTCATATCATTATTATTATCATTCGTATCATTGTTATGTGATGGCTTCTGTTGTAATAATGTTTTATTGGGATTTGTGATTATCCCGCCGCACAGGTTTTTGAACAACTATCTCCCATATTGTGGAAAAAAGAGAAAAGCCGTCCATCTTTCTCTTGGTGGGTTTCTTAATTACTATTACAGGAAGAGCTGTTGGAAGTAGACCAGGGGTGGGATTCTACCAGTTCACAACTATTCACTAGAACTGGATGTTAACATTCTAAGCAGTTCAGAGAACCGGATGTAAGAAGAAATTACTGGCCTAATCCTGTAAGGAAGGCAGGAAGGAAACATTCTGGTGTTGCTTACAGAAATTGCCTCTCCGTTAACCCTTATTACATTCTTGGCAGGACTAGACTTCCTGTCTTAGGAACTTCTCTATAATTATTTTTTCCTCCTTTGCTGGTACTTTGCTTGTGTGGAGTGACCATTCAAAGTTACAGTGGCATTGAAAAAAGTGACTTATGACCATTTTTCACACTTATGACTGTTGCAGCATTCCCACAGTCAGGAGAGGACAGGCGAGGAGATGCATGCCTTGATGTGAGTGATATTGAGTTGGCCATGCCCAGCCCAATAACATGACCACCTAGCCACACCTACCACCTAAGCCACGCCCACAGAACCAGTTATTAGAAAATTTGAATCCCACTCCTGAAGTAGACCATGGCAGACAGTGCCTTTGCAGAGCTTTTTTTGAGTGAGGGCAAAAGAGGAAGTCACATGCCAACATGATTGTGGTGATCACAGTCAAGAAAATCCAAGACATGAATGAGAAAGTGAGTAATTACTCTGTTGCTATGACAAAGAGGATGTCATTTGTTTCGCTTTACAGCCTATTTTGCAAAAGGGTAAAGTAAATCAAGAGGCGCAAAAAACTGCTAAAGAATATAGTAGGCAGGTGGCCAGCAAGCATATCTGGGGGAGAAGAATGAGTTCTGTTTTTGGCCAATGACTGGATGAACATCAAAGGAAGACAGGTACACCTAATTTTGGGTATTGTACTGAAAACATAGCCCTTATTACCAGACTTATATTCAGAATTTTGTTTCTCAAGTGCTTACATTTTAATTGTAAAAACTAAATAGAAAGAAAGAAATAGAGGAAATGAAATCCAGTGATGAAAGAGATGTTCAGTATAAAGTATAAATTTGTAATGTAAAGTATAATACTAATTGAACAGAATCATTTGTAGTTGATTTTTCTTAGAAGAATAATCTAAGAAGTAAGTTTGTAACAATTTTATTGGCTGAATGATTGCAAAAAGTTTTGTCAATATAATCCTTCCTTTTCAATGTTAACTTATCAAAAGTAAGCAATCATCAGATAATTTAGCTTTATTAAAAGAAATCTTAGCTCAAGAATGAACTCTAGCGTGAAAAAGCTTTTGACTAATAGTCCTTGATTCATCCATATAATCCAGTGAGCTAGATATTCATTAAAAATAAATGGTAAAGATTAGCAGAAAAGTTGGATTGGGATGACAGCAGTAATGCCCTGTTCAGAGATTGAGGAGAAAAGGATTGCAAGAAAGTAAACTTGAAATCAAACTGTGCAATCAGACTGGACTGTTTTTGATATGTAGCCCAAGACTGGACAAGCATGGGTGCACTATGCAAAAGCCTATAGTGCTCTCTTGAAATCTCTTTAATAAGTGTTTTGTGTAGGCAATGTTTCCTTTACTTTGACCATTCACAGCTGCAAAGGAAGAGTGTAAGCTGTTTGCCAAGCACTCCCACAGTTCCCATCCCCAGGCTGCAGCACAATTGCATTGCTTTTGATGTATAAAAAATAGTCAGCAATCACTTGAGCATTCTAAAGGATGAGAAAGTGGTTAGGAAGCAAACTAAAGCTGAACTTCTGAAATTGAATAGTCTTCTCTCTTTCCAGCTGTGATTTCCAACTTTTTTGACCTCTTTGCTTAGAAGCAGCTTGCTAGTTCCAGTTAGGCCTATTAAGCAAGAACTATGTGTAGATTTGTTTTTTTTTTTAATCCAATAATCTTATGTATTGCAAATTACTGAAACAAGTTACAAATTTTGAATTATTGTATAATATAAACAACTTTCTGATGAAGTACAAGACTAATATTTGTTGATAGGATGGACATTCTGAATCAGTTCCAGATTGGGTCTTTTTTAAAAAAAGGAAAATAAATGCGGGTAGCATATTTAAAGAAATGTAATCATAACAATATTTTAGGGATTATATGGGCATGGGTAGAAGATATTGCATTATTCAATGAATATGAATGCTCAGAAATAGCCTTTTACCAGGTTGATATGTTTGATACAGAAGTAGTTGCTATCATTTCTCTCAATCTGATTTTTTACTTTCACTTATAATATTTCAAAGCTTTTAACTAATTTCATTGAGAAGTTCTCTGTATCCATAAAAGAAATCTGATGGGACATGGGTAACTCTGTGTGTGGATGGAGTGTTCTAATAGTCAAGCAAATTATACTTTTGAAAATACCCACTCTTTTCTGTTGCAGATGAATTTATTTTAACAATAATAACATCTTATCATCTAAATCAGGCATGTCAAACTCAATTTTATTGAGGGTCACATCATGGTTGTGTTTGACCTTGGAGGGCCACAGGGTGTGGCCAGGGTGGCATGGCCAGCTTGATGTCACTAATTGAGGTTCCATTTTGGGCCACAAAGGCCTTCTGCTACCCTCTGTCAATGAAAACTGAGCTTGGGAGTGCCATGTGCGGCAGTCTCAGCCCAAAACAGGGCCTGGGAGGGCTGTGTATGGCTCTCCTAAGGTCCCTTTTCACTGACAGAGACACTGCAAGCCAGTCCTTCACTGTTTCCAGGACGGGCTCGCGGGCCAAATCTAAGCACCCTGCAGGCTGGATCCAGCCCCCAGGCCTTGAGTTTGACATACCTGATCTAGATTTTCCCATGACTTACTGAATAAATAATAAATTTAAATCTGTTGTATTTAAGTGTAAAAAATATTTTACAGAATATGACTTTTTCAGATTTAATTTGTCAACCTGCCATATTCCAGCAATACCCTTCAGCCTATTTTTTAATCCTTTTTAATCCATACCATTGAGAAAGCATATATTTTCACATTATTTAAAAATTGCAACCTGGTATGACTTAGCTTACTTCAATCAATTTTACTGAATTCTTATCAAAAATGCATTGAAGTAGGCCAGATCAGAAAACAGCAAGGATATCAGGATTTAATACATTCGTGTTCTAGAACATAGTAACAGTATCTGCCCTCTCTCATAATAAACAGAATCAAAGCAGACTTATTTTGATTTACTTTCTGATGCCTTATCATATACCAGGACTGAATTGTTGTTACTTTCCCATAATGGTTGGTGCATTGCTTTCTTCCTTAAGGTTATCTCCATGCTCCTCTACACTTTCCTTAAATTTACAATTACAGAATTGCAATACCGTTCACATATGCATGATTTGAAGAGCATTCTTTTCTATGTAATTCTATACAAACAGATACAGCACAATAAAAATTAATTTGCGACGGGTATTGTAGAAGTATTAAAACATGCAACAGAAATTTTTGTAATTGAATGCACATTATGCCTAAAGTCAACAATATTATAGTTGATTATAATCACTGATGAAATTAACTTAAGAAATCTAATAAAGTTTTAAACTCCTCAGAATTCCTAGCTATCATGGCCGTCTTGATGTTTTATTCCACGACTTCTACCATCTTAGAAGGCTGTCTTCAGATTTCTAAATTAGAAATGAGAATTTCTATACTAGAGATTTGAAGTTTCCTGCTCTTCCTGCCAGCCTGCCTGCTTGACTGAATCTTAAAAGAAAAGGTGTTTTAGGTCTGCCTTTGAATATATGGCCAATAGAACAGAGACAGATGCTTCCTTGACTCTTTTCCTGAAGCACTTTTTGAATGTTGTTTGTTTATATGTGCTACTCCTTTCCATGTAAGATCTTCTGGGTGACATTGCTTAAACTTTTGTTAACTAAGCACCCTCTAGTGGAGGAATGTCATGTTTCATTACAAAATAACTATTTCTCTTTCTGCTTGTGTATAGGCAGTTCTTGACTTATGACCACATTTGAGTCCAAAAGTTGTTTTGCTTGCTAAGTGAGATATTTCTTAAGTGACTTTTATCATTTTATGATCTTTCTTGCCACAGTCGCGAAGTGAATCCCTGCAGTTGTTAAGTTACTAATAAAGGAGAATGTTTGTAGCTCAGGATTGACAGGAGGAGGATGTTACTTAATTTGAATAATTTGTGTAATGAAACCTCTGCTAATATGTGTGTCTTATACATGTATTGACTCTTTTGTACAGAAATATTTGCTTTCATGGAAAAAAAATGTGTACATTGATTAAACATATAAAAATACACGGAATATGAAAATAACAAGAACCAGTTCTTAGATAATTTTTTAATTGATTTACAGTTTTAGAGTTCTTTAATCAAAAAGTCTCAAAGCTTCTACAAAAGATATGATGATGGTAGAAAAGACGTGGCTCTGAAACAGTTGACATTGCCTTGTAAAGCCAAACAAAAAAAGCGGCTCTATTTTTATAGAGAATAAGTTTCAACGTGGCACATTTGGGGAACAGTTCTTGTGGCTTAGGTTGCTTTTTGCCATAAGAGGGCACTCATTACCCAGGAATACTGAGTATTATTGGGAACAATTTGAACTCTATAATAGTTGTCTATATTGACTAATGTGAAAGAAAAACCAACCAACCCCAAACCCATGCCATAATAATAATAGCATTCTTCCTACAGAAGCTATTTTAAAAGTTTATTTTCTGGCAGTTTCCAGGAAGCCTTGAAATATACTAATAAAGTTAGGGGGTTGCTTTTGTGACTTTCCAGAAGGATGTGGAAAAACTGAGGGTTGGAGAAGGAAGATTCTATTTGGTCCATCTGTTGAATGAGTTTGTCAGAGAAAATGAAAAAAAAAAACAATATGTAATCAACAAGTTGATGGTAACTGGTACATGGCAATGTAAGTAGCTGTGCACCAACCCATTCCCAATTTCATTTGTCCTTAATCAGATTGCTTTATCAAGCACTATCTGAGAAAAAGGCTTCCAGAAAGAACTTGGTGGTTGTTATAGAATAAATATATGTAGAATAAATATGTCACCATATCCCTGGGCACCCAAAGTGGTAAAAGAGAAAGCAAATAGTGTTGTCATAGTTAATTTCTTCTTTCAACTGCTACTAACAAGGACATTGTATATATGATATTTTAAATGTTGTTGAAAACTTTAGCATTCTTAAAGCAGTGATGACAGGAACTAATAGTAGTAAAACCTTTCCAGTTTGTATTAGACGGAGGAGAAAACATTATATATAAGGCTTGTAAAAATTATACTCTGTATTTTCAAGACACATTTGAACCAAGGAAGCTTGTCTTCTTGTAGCCAACAGCAGAAATTTAAAAAAAAAGGAAGAACAAAATAGTAAACCTAAAGTTAGCTTAAATACATTGTCATCAAGAGAGTGATTCAAATTTTGGGTGCCACCCAGAGGTTCTGCAACCTTGTAGAATATTCAACAGAAAATTCAATGCACTAAAAATTATCAGTTTTAGATAATTAAATTCTGTCTTACTTGTTATAATAAAACAATATGTTACTTCGAAGTTTAATTTTCTGCAGTAGAAAGTTAAGTAAGTAAAGATATTTATAAGAAAACAGAAGCTAATCTTTTGTATAATGGTTGTCTTCATACCACCTTAATATAATCTTCCATTTTCTCATATATTGAAGAGGCTTTTTATAAAAATAGAATGAACAGGATTGAATTTCTGAAATCTCAAACTGTCAAACATTATTTAAATAAGATGCTTTCATCTTCAATATTTAATCTCATTGAGAATATATAAAAGAATCCAACAGAACACACACATGCACACATACACAAACCAAACTTATTGTCCAACTTCACTTTATGTAACAATGAATCTCTATTCTTCAAAACCTGAAACTCACATTCAAAAATCAGCTCGCAGCAAAAGCTTCAGAGTCCTAATACGGTTAGCTGAATTGCTTTATTGCAGACAAGAGTACTCTCCAAAGTGTATGTGAAGGCATTTTTCTGGTGTTGTATTTATCTATATCTCTAAAAGTAATATTTACTTCTTTCTTAAACGATCATGGCATTCAAGGTAAATTACAGTAATGAAATACATTATTAAACATTATTATCTCAGAACTAAAATTTACTAAAATTTACAAATATAATAAACTCTTTACAAATATAATAGTCTCTTCAATATAAATCTGATTTTTCAAAAATGTGATAAATGGATTTGACTACATTTAATGCATCATATTTATTGATGTGTTAATTTTATCTCCTTTACCTCTAGGACTGTGATGGCAAACCTATAGCATGAATGCTGGAGGTAGCATGCAGAGCCCTCTCTGCGGGCATGCAAGCTGTTGCCCCAGCTCTGCTCTGCCACGCATGCACATGTACCTGCTGCTAGCGAGCTGGTCTTCGGGTCTCTGTCACATATGCATGGGGGTGGGGCGCATGAATGGAGGATATGCATGCATGCACGAGGGATGCATGCACATGAGTTCATTGCATTTTGGGGTGTGCACATGCGCATGCGCTCTGGGTTAGCCATCACTGTTCTTAGGAGCTCAAAGTAGGGTATGGTTCTGTGTAATTGATTGATTATATCCCATCAAGTTGTTTTCAACTCCTATCAATCACATAGATAGATTTTATCCTTGGTACTCTTTTCCTAATCTGGTTTTTCATGTCTTCCCTTGCTATTGGTCATCCTCATTTTTTTTTTAAAGTTTCTCTTTCCCCAGCATTACAGCCTTGGTGTGTTTATTTTGTGTATGTGTGTTAAATTTATATCCCAACTTTTCCCCAAGAATTCAAAGTGATTTAAAGAGAGTTCTCCATTTTATTGCGACAACAGCAATCCTGTGTGGTGGATTGGGCCAAGAGAAAGTAACTGACCTACTGTCATGAAGCAAATCTTCATGGCTAAGGATCAGTTTTAATTTTGGTATCTCAAGTTTGCTTTTGGTTTTGTGATAGCGATAGCACTTAAACTTATATACAGCTTTACAGTGTTTTATAGCCCTTCTAAGTGGTTTACAGAGTCCACATATTTTCCTTAAACTCTGGATTTTTTTACTGACCTCGGAAGGATGAAAGTCTGAGTCAACCTTGAGCTGGTGAGAATTGAACTGCTAGCAGTCAGCAGAATTAGTCTGCAATGCTGCATTCTAAATACTGTGCCACCACTGCTTCTATCCCCTACTGACTGTCAGTATAACCCACTGAGATCTTTTTGATTGTTATGTGGACTTAAATGGACATAATACAGTTCCTTAAAAAAAACTACTTACCAAACTACAGAATTAAATCTTTGAATATGTCATGCCCCAGTCAGATTCTGAATCCGAGGAGGAAGACGAACAGTTGACAGGGAGCGGGAGAGAGGCTCCATTGGCTGTGGAGGAAACTGGGAAAGGGCAATGTCAGGCTGGGCTGAGCAGGAAAGAGGTAGAATAAAGGAGAGAGGGGGTTCAGAGGAAGACCAAGACCCACCCCCTCTTCATACTAGGGCATGCAGGGAAGAACAGAGAAGAGAGCAACTTGGGTTGCAAGGCTTATGAGGGAAGAAAGGACCCTGATTCCTTTCACACCTGGGAAGGGAGTTTAAAGGAGAGGCAGTTTGGGAGAGGTGTTTGTCAGAAACAAATATTGAGTTTATCTCAATGTCAGCCTTCAAGATCTTCTACTATTGCTTTGCATCTTTCGACTGCCATAAGTAACGGGGGTGGGGGGGGTGGGAGGAAGGGAAAGTCTGGGAAGTGAGCTGGATGTGTTAAATTCTTCTGTTGTGTAAATGGGGGGGGGAGCATACAATAGAGTTAAGTTTCTATTTCTTGCTTAGCTTTCTTTTCTCTGCGCAACTGCAACCCGTTATCAAAATATGCCAAGGTCAATGGACAGAGGCCTCATCATCACCTGAAGATGCCCACATGATCATATTCACAACTTCTAATTGGAAGTGTCATCTGAACTATTGGGGGTGGGAACATTTCCATCACTTTGTATATGTGAATTGCGCGCCTAATTTCTCAGATTCAGAATTCTTTGGTTGCTACCACTTCACTTTCAGTAAAAGATGTCTTTTCTCTAAACTAAAGAGTCTAAGTATTTCTTTCCTGGATTTTGAATGGAGCTCCGTTTGACACTCATGTTGGCTGTTATTATGTGAGTTTCTGGCATCCTCCCAACTGGTTTGATTTACTGCCATGTGACTTCAGTACTGGAACTCCTTATCTTGCCCTGACAGATTTATTTCCTTATCTTGTCTTGCTAAATTCATAGCTTAAAGTTTTCTGTTTATAAAGTTTTGGACTGGAATATCTGTAGTTAAACGCTGTTGCAGGTTCCTGGGAGAGTTTTTCTACAGATCGGAAGGTAACTGGAACATAGGGGTCAAAGTTGGAGCTAATAAAGAGATCACTATCTATTTTTTTGGCTGTGTTGCCTTTGTGCCATACCCCAGGTCATCACATAATATCAAATGAAATATGCATCTGTATCTATGAATTTAAAGGGTTTAGAGCAAAGGATGCTAGTCTCAAAATTTAGAGGGTTTTTTTTTTTTTGGGGGGGGGGAGGGGAAGATAAGTAGTTGTCACCATGTCTATGCATGGTTTGCTTTTAAAACTCAGAGTATGGCTTCAGCACCTACACCGGTACATGAATCTTCAAACTCTTTTCATTTTCTGCCTTGGCAAATTAATGAAAAAAGGTTATTTACATTAACTTACACAAAGGAAAATTATAGTTGGCACCCTGAAGTAGCTGATAGTGGAGTTTTATCAAGGGTGACCTTGATAAAAAATTCTAAAGCAATTAAAAACCAAAATGAGAATACTGTGATAAGCTAAGCATTGATCAATTTATAAAGTAAAGTAACTAGTACATGAACTCAGAGTGGCTTATATCAAGTAAATTATAAAATAAAATAATACCCAAACCTAACAAAATGGACCTAACAAGTCAGTCCAGGTCCAATTAAAAGGCTGTTGGAACAATACAAAATGTTGTATTGTTTGAAGCCATATGAAAAATGAGTGAAATTGGGGCCATGGTTTTCCATGACACAAGGATTGCAACCAAGAAGATTTAACTCCTGGCTCCATTTTCTTCTTCAGAAGAAGAATGAGAACTCATACGGTAGCATGGTACTTGGGATAAATGCACTGACCAAACCAAATCTGAATGGAAAAAATGATCCTGTAACTTTCAGGTTGCCATTTAGAGCTTTACAGGTAATGAGCATTGGCTACCAGTGCAATGTCTAAAGAATTAACTTTTCTAAATGTTCTCCTCCCTGCTAATAGCTAGGTCATTGCATTTTTGACCAATTGCAGCACGTAAATCATTTCTCAGCACAAGCCATCTATAGATACATTGCAGTGGTCCAAATCTGAGATGAGGACATGAGCCTCAGTGTTCCTGAACTAGGTTTCTCTGCAGATAACTAAAATACCCATGATGTTCTTTCCATACTAAGGATGGGAAAATACTTCTAGAGTTATTGTTGAGGAGTTATTGTTTGGCAATATCTGCTTATTTCTTGGAATAAGAGGTGAACAATATTCACCTCTTTATTCACCAAAATTTATTCATATGAGTAACAAAGTCAGTCCTGGAAGTCTTCCTCTTAAGAGTCTGACAACCATTGTGGAATGGATCTGACCCTTTCTCGCAAATGGTTTAGTTGTAAGACAGAAAGGATTTAGCAGTTGACATGTATTTGTCTAGGTGCCTGGCAGCTAGATGGGCACAAAAATGTCTTCATGCCAGCTGTCTTGTTCCATACTGTTGTATGCTTGTTTAATATGAAGCAATGTTCACCCTTTCTATGTTTTTTGTGCCTGAAATAAAATTTAACTCCCAACATTTCTTCTTCCATTGTGTGAGTTTCTTTTATAGCTTTTATTTCCAAAAATATATCTCTCTCTTAATATAGAGAAGTTAGGATCAGACAAAACTTTGGGGGATTTTAAGGAAAGAGGAAGAATTCATAGTGTTACTTGTTGCAACCTTAGTGATTGGGATGCTAAATTAAAATGAAATGGTATTAAACTCCAAAGTTTTAAAGCAACAAAATAAATGGAAATGACAATTCTCCCATGAGCTGTTCAGAGCATCCAGAGATGGGAGGTGCTTCAGTCTCTTCTGGAAAGGCTGGGCTTAAAACTCCGGGATGCTCCTCCTCCTCCATGGAACTCCTCCTCAGTGTCCCCCAGTTTTAGCTCAGCCTTCATGGGAAGTGGTTGTGCACTCCCTGACTGGAACGGCTTTGCTCAAATTCAGGTTGGATCTTTAAAACCCTTCACTAATTCGGTCTTTCAGGCTTTCCCCTCTATCTAGGTAAAAACCAACAGCTTTCCTTTAAATTAGCAGAGCCTGCCATCTGCAGGCAGCCTGAAGCTTTCACCTCAGAAAATAACCTTATCTCCATTCTGATCACTTTCCCTCGCAAATTAGCGGAGCTTGCCTCTCCGCAGACAGCTTGAGGCCTTCTCTCCAGCAAACAGCCAAGGTACCCAACTCAGGGGGCAGAGGCTGTCAATGCCCTGCCATGTCAGTGGCCCCCCGGGCTTCTATATGCGTTTCCTCCACTCCCAGTAATACCCAGGTTGATCTAGAAGTTATTGCAGGAACGAGCGGAATTGATATTGGTCACCCCTTACTGGCCCAGGCAAATGTGGTTCGCAGATTTACAGGACCTGTTGAGAGACCTTGGAGAATTCCACCATCAAAGGTTTCCCTCTCCCAAGGGCCGATACTCCACCCGAACCCACAATGGCTCAGTCTAGCCATATGGAGGTTGAGCAGAGCCGTTTAAGGGCCCAACAAATTTCAGAGGATGCTATTGTCATGATTCAATCATCCAGACGGGCATCAACAAATCGTATATACGAGGCCATGTGGTCAGCCTTTTGTTGCTGGTGCCAGAGGTCTAGGATCGACCCAACTGGTCCATCAATAGGTCAGTTATTGGACTTTTTACAGGAGGGGTTTACCAAGGGCCTATCTCCAAATACGTTACGTAGACAGGTGGCGGCCTTAGCCTCGGTGATAACCTGGGGGGACCTTCATTCCATAGTACACCATCCACATGTCTGCAGTTTTCTCAAGGGTGCCACAAACTTACGACCTCCTGTAATTCACCACTATCCCACCTGGGATCTCAACAAGGTGTTAACCGCTCTTACAACTGGCCCGTTAGAGCCTCTAAGAACCACTAGTCTTAAATTCTTGACATATAAGGTGGCCTTCCTAATTGCAATCACATCAGCTTGAAGAATTTCCGAATTGGCGGCATTGTCAACGTGTAAGGACCTGTGCGTTTTTCATGCAGACAGAGTGATTCTCCGTTTGGATCCATTGTTCACTCCTAAAGTAAATTCAACCTTCCACAGAGCGCAGGAGTTGGTCCTTCCAACTTTTTGTCTGAAACCATCTCATAGGCTGGAACATCAATGGCATAGACTTGACGTGCGAAGGGCCTTATGTATCTATCTAGACCGCACAATGGCATTTCAAAAATCTGAGGCTCTATTTCTATCCTTCAATCCATCCACTTTAGGACAAAAGGTGTCGTCCACAACCATCCGTAGATGGTTGAGAGCCACCATAGCTAAAAGTTACAAATGCCAGTCCATCTCAGTTCCTAAGGGCATTACAGCCCACTCAACAAGGAGTGCGGCAACATCAGCAGCATGGGCCACACAGGCCTCCATAGATGAAATTTGCAGAGCGGCAATTTGGAATTCACCATCCCCCTTTGTCAGAAATTATAAAATTGATGTCTACGCCTCAGTGGATGCTTCATTTGGCAGGAGAGTTCTGCAGAGGGTCTACAGATTATAGGAGTGGATTTCGTTCCAGACGGAGTCCCTCCCTGAGGACAGGCCAAGCTTTGGTATGTCCCATCTCTGGATGCTCTGAACAGCTCATGGGAGAAAGGGTGTTGGTACTTACCTGATACGCCCATTCTCTGTGAGCTGTTCAGAGCATCCAGCCCCGCCCATTTCTTTCCATCTGGTGGGATTCCGTTCCAGTCAGGGATCTAGATCAGGTGATGAGTTCCTGATCTTTGGCACTCAGTCTTCGCAAAACTGGGGGACTCTGAGGAGGAGTTCCATGGAGGAGGAGGAGCGTCCCGGAGTTTTAAGTCCAGCCTTTCCAGAAGAGACTGAAGCACCTCCCATCTCTGGATGCTCTTCACAGCTCACAGAGAATGGGCGTATCAGGTAAGTACCAACGCTGTTTCTGATCATGTGTAAAACGTCATGGTTTCAGACGGTAGCAGCTAACAGTAAAAATGTTCAGAGCAATTGAGAGGATAAAATCAAGATATAAAACTGTTTATCATTCAATATATATTTTTAAAAGTGCCTAGTCTAGCAGAATAGAATTTGGTGGCATTTTGCTGCCAACCTCCTTTATAATTATACAGATATAAATAATACTGGAGAATTAATATTTCCAGGAATGCTGTAAAGATATAGGAGAATAATCTGGGGCGGGGGGAGGAAGAGATGCTGCCCTAGGGAATGGTCAGATAGGGCAGGGCCTACAGCTACCTATTGGGTTGAGGAAGAGGCTTGGAAGGGGTTTCCCCTACAGTTTCTGGCTGTAAAGGATATGTGTACTTTCAGACTTGGGTAAGATTTTGTTGATATGGCTTTACAATAAAATAGAATTATCTCATCTACGGGTATTACCTGTCTGGTCTATCTAGAAAGGCTGACAAATGCTGTTTAAAAATTATATTGTTGAGTTATTTTATAAAGATATGTTTACATTTTAAAGATACATTTTATTCTTATTGTACAGGTCTCTGACTATTTATACCATGTGAAGCAACCAATATTCATGGTATTATACATTTACAAGACTTTACAGTCTTGTACAGAGAGACTCTTGCTTCCTTTATTTGTGAAATAAAATAGCAACAAAATCATTGGTGATGGGGATATGTGAAAACTGGATAAATATTATATTTTTAAACATTAAAGATCAGAAACAGGACTAAAAAAATATCCCCCAAAGGTTGCACAGAAAACACCATTTGGAAAAGATTAACTTAGTTAAACATATTCTCATGGCAGCAAAAATTGCTAGAGGGATGTAAATAGCTTGAACAAAATAAAGTAATAAGAAAGCAAAAAGCAAGTAGAATTCAGTGAGAGGAAGGAGTAAAGGTAAATTGGAATTTAGAAGAAGGACTTATATCTGTACCGTTTTGTTGTATTCATACATTCGTACATCAGACTCTGAACTTCTTGGCTTCTTCCTCAGGACTCAGAGGTAGAGGTTGCAAAAGGGGGAATTTGGTTAAACATTACAAGAGATTTGGTAGTAAAACCTATTCAGCAATAGAGCTAATTACCTACATGAGCTCTCAATTTCTTGGTGATTTTTACAAGAAGCTGGGCCATTAGATGTCCTTGGCTGAGCAAGGGGTTAGACTAGGTGGCCTCCTGCCTTTTGGGATTATACCTTGGTAGTTTTTGCTCCCACTAATGTCCCTGACATCCTTCCTCTAATCCTAGTTTGTGTATAATTGGAAAAAGAAATAACTTTGAGAAACCAAAATAACAAGTCAGTTGGAAGAAATTTGCATCTGGGTCAGATCTATAACTTGAGTAAGCATCTCAGACAATATTAAGGGGAATTATATTATTTTTGCAAATTTCTGTTACTTTAATTTTATAATAAAGATAACATAAGCTCATGTGACTTTGATTGCCTAGTCCAGCCCACCTTGGAGGGCTGATGGTGTGTGAGAGAAAGGATTATCACAATTAATGCTAAGTTACAAGCAATTAAAATGGTAAAAATGGGGGGAAATGAAATCATTTCTACTGGTCATATTTCGTAGGTCTTGTCCAGAGGATTTGTGGGTGAGATGGGCATAGACCAATCTCATAAGAAGTAAACACAAGTTACCTTTTTTTTTTTTTAGAAAATGAAAATACTTTTTAAAAAAAGTCCAATTTTTTTGAGTGAGACATTCAGAGGTAGGTTTCTACCAGTTCTGTCCACCTCTGTAGAACCGTTCTATGTCTGCTAATGTTTTTGCCCACTCACCCACCTGGGCTCTTACCTGATCATTATTTCCTGATTTTTCAAGTTCAGCTGCCAAATGAGGCACAGCTGCAGTTAAAAAAGCAGGAAAAGAGGGCTGTTTCAACGGCTGCTTCTCTGCACAGAGCACGCTGATGACGATTTACAGGCGTGCAGCATGCAGGGAAACACATCATAAATCACTGAACCTCGTAAATAACTGAACCAGTAGTTAACCCTGTTGTATCCCACCCTTGGAGGCATTCAACTAGTTCTTCAAAAGTAGAAGATTCTTGCAACAACTGTTCTTGCTGTTTTCAATTTCCATGAAAATTGCCTTTTCCTGGAAGGTCCAGTTTAATAGAGCGAGATGGATGAGATTGCTTCTAGATTACTTTTTGCATCCTTAGATTTCTGAGTTCATCCTAAAGGACTAGCACTTTTTTCTGTCCAAGATTGGAAAAGTTCTTTAGTGACAATAGTAGAAGGAACAGTTATCACTCATGAAGATACTGCTTTAGACTCAGATGAAGGCTGGACGGCTGTGAATATGGGAGTTTGCAAGCTTCATATTCCCTTTAGTGTTAAAATGCTGCAGCTTCTTTTAATGTTGCCTCCTACTGGAGCCCACTCTCTATCAATGCTATATTAATAATGCCCTTTTTTTAATGTCGTACTTAATTTTCACCCATTGAGGTTTTCCAAGGAAAATGTAGTGCCTTCCATATTGTTATTGCCATATGAATGTTTTTCATCCACACAATTTTATGTCTCAAAGTTCTAGATTAAACTTCCTACCTGATGTTACAGCTGATAAAGCAGCTCTTGTCCATCAGTTCTTACCTCCTGACAACATTATTTACTAGGTTATAACATTGTTTTCGAATATATGTAGCATTTAATTAAGTAACATTTCCAAGGTATTACTGTTGTTAAATGCAGTTAATGTTGCCATTAATTATCCATTATCCAATCTGTAACATGATGGATGTGTTTAACACAGTGGTTTTCAATCTTAGCAACTTTAAGATGGCTGGACTTTCAACTGCCAGAATTTTCCAACTATTAAACATTGTTAAGTTTGAGAAACACCAGACAAGAACCGAGAAACAAAATTATCTGTATAATAAAGCATCCCATACTACTTTTTCTTATTTTTCCCCACTCAAAGCATCAATATTTATTCAAATCTTTTTCCTTCTTAGGGAAATAATTTTTCACTAAGTATTATGAATATTTTCACTAAGTATTATTGATGATCAGTTGTATTACTCTAACAGTACTTTATCAAACTTTTCTCTGCCTATGAAGCAGTTAACAGTTTTCTGGATTTGGATTTGAGAACTCCCCATTTGTATCTCAGCAGAACTACTCTACTCTTTAATCCTTTCTGGCAGCTTCTTGGCTAATAACAATTCTGTCCTTGGAGTCCTCTTAATTAGCTGGACTTACAAAGATATAATTCTTTTAGAAAAACCTTTTTTATCCTGCAGCCTAGCAGATCATTATGTAAAAGACAAGTTGTAGTTTCTTTTACTGTCACAGCCATAGGGCAGTTTTTGATGTACACAAAGAATGGGTTTTTGATTTCTAGAACTACCTAGTAGATCAGACTAACTGGAGCTGAAATATGGCAAAGGGGAAAGTCCTGCACAATTATTGAGTTATTTCTTTTTTATTCCCATTTATATATCTTTCTGATTGAAGCCAGTGTCCTGTCGTACATACCTCCCAAGCTCTTTTTCACAGATGAGAAGCCACATTTCTGCTCATAAAGAGTATTTCCTTGCATGTTTTGGTTCTGTTTCACAAATGTTGAGAGATTCTCTTTTCTTGAAGAAGAAAAATATTGAGACTTTCTGCTGACACAAGGATAAACTTAGAATGAGACAATAAGCCAATTGCCCATACTTATTTTGGTGACTTACCTATAGAACAGTTAAAATGATTTCATTGTTCTTGGATGAAACAAGCTAGAATCTTCCTCTGCTTATAAAACAGGTTTTATTCTTCTGTACATATCACATCTTTCTGAAAACTTTTATTTGTTTAAAATATAACCTGTTCCTTTTTAGTTGGAAAGTGTTTCTGATTCCACAAATCATTTTGTTATGCTGCTTCAGGGTGAAATGAGTGGGTTTTTATTTCATCGAGGGTGGCCTGTACTATTAATGTTATGGGCATCAGAACAGTTTTTCCTTTGTGGCTAATATTAATTGCATGCTGGATTGTGTGATTCAAAAAAGATATAATTAGAGGATAACAGCTCTTTCTAATCAAGGTCAAAGGCTCTTTTCTCTGAGTGCCTGCGATAAAAGAAGAGAATCATCTGACAGTCTGAATCAAACCTGAGCAGATGCCATATTGCTATTTACCAAAAAGGGTCTTATGACCTGTATCTTCTCCCTTCCTTTTCAACAGTACATCCAATCATAAGTAAATGACTTTATAGTTTCTGCCACCACCCACACAGAAGATAGCTGTTTTGTTCTTGGTTCAGTTTTATCCGATTTTTAACTCTTTGAGGCCTGTGCTAGAACTAACTGCTTTTTGTTGTCAGAAGCCTTGTTATTTGACAGAATTATTCAAAAGGATGGTGGTTGCTCTCAGAAGCATTATAATAGCAGACTCAAAAGTGACGGCCAGATTATATCATCTAGCCTTTTATCTTTTGCTTCTTTTCCTTAGTAGCATACAAGTTGGAGACACTTCACTTATTTACAGATAAAGAGTGGGATAATGTATGTATTTGAGTGTTTTGTTGTATCTCACATTTAAACATTTTAATGCCCTAAATGTTCAGTTGCTTATTCTGAACAGATATTTCTTCAGAACTGTACTTTTCCAATAGCAAACTATTTTTTTTTAATAATAAGTGAAAAATTATAGTAGATAGACAGAATTATTTTCACATATGTGTAAAAAGGGAATGAAATTAGATACTGTATATAAGTAGAAAGCCAGAAGAATTGGAATAGTTAAAATTACGCATATTAGGAACAGAAATAATGTTTTAAAAATTGCTTTCAAACTTTTTTTTCCCAAAGTGAAAACACATATTTCTGGCTTAAGAGTCCAAAACCTTGCATGGGCCTTAATGGAAAGACAAGCTAGGAGCTAGTGTGTAAGCCATTCCTGCATTAGCCAAAAATGGCTGATGTCAAAAAGCTAAGCAAGATTATGTCTGGTTTATACTTGAATGAGACCACTAGAAAATAACAGGGTCCCAAATTACCCTGCCAAGTTAAAAAAAATGTCTCAGGAGAAAGCTGTAGTTAAATGCTTGTGTACTGTCATGGTGAAAACTACATGGAATATCTGGAACTCAACTTGAAGTTAAAGTCCAGTTAAACTTATCTTTGAACTGGACCTTACCAAAGACAGAAATGGTGTCAAATAGCTCTAAAACAATAGTGGCTAACCTTTTTGGGCTCCCATGCCGAAAATTGCACATACGCATGCCAGCACCCAAAAAGGCAATTCACGTGGGGCCCCCCATACCCCTGCGCATGCGCACATGACCCCCCACGTGCCACATGTCTGCACATGCTTACGTCTCCCGTGCATCCCTGCCTCTCCCACATGCACACCAGATACCCGACAATCAGCTGGCGGGTGTGCATGCTCAGTGGGGCTCTTCTGGGGGACCTCTCACATGCCTGAAGAAGTGGCTGTGCATGCCACTTCTGGCACGCATGGTATAGGTTCACCACCATGGCTCTAAAGATTCTCTCTTGTGTAGATATGTAGGCTTGTTGGAAGAAAGAATCCAATAATCATCAATTTTTTATATAAAACCATCAAAAATCAAATTATTTCTTTCTTTCTTTCTTTCCCTTGCTAGGAAGTAGAAAAGATAGTGTTTATAGAGGCAAAACTGGAGAATAATATATGCTGTTAGAAGAAAAACATTGCATTGGTAGAATTCAATCATGATAAGATTATTTAGTGGTAAGAAGACAAGTTTCATTCCTCGTATGAAAAATATGTAACAAAACAGGTGATAATAATTTCTTATTGCCACATTGGTTTTCTTATAAAATGCTTAAATTCAGATTTTTACAAATCATATAAAAAAGCTATGAGAAAAATCCCACAAGATATATTTCACATCTTAACTGAAGTGGTATTGTTCAGAATTGTGTGACTTCATTCTGTTGCATATACAAAGTCTAATATGCAGAACTTGAATTCCATTATTTTGATTTTTTTCCCCTGCCTTTGAGTCAGTGTTAACTCTTGCAACTGCCTAGACTAAGATAGAGAGTGATTGGTTTCATATCAAGGCAGGACTGAAATTTGGTTTCTGTCCCAGTGCCTTAGCTACTGCACTAAACTGGCTCTCTAATTTGACAATATCAAATCTAAATCTTATATCCCTTGCTGTTTTGCTTTCTAAGAAATTTTGCAATTAAAATGATTTGTTATAATTTCTCACGGATCTAGAAATAAGAAATATCTAATGAATTTGAATTAAATGGGAAAACTGGGAAAACTATTTGCATTCCTGTACATGATTCTCAATGAGGAATTAATTCTTGATCATAATGAAATTGCAGTATGTTCTCTATAATGAAATTGTGCTTTTTTCTCAGTAATTTTTCTTGCTGGTAAAAGAATATAATCTGAATATCTCTCTGTATATAAAAGCGAAATATCACTCGCGTACCATCATAAAATCTCCAGAACTATAAAGCCGACAAACTTGGAATTTGGCACATATGTTCCTCTTGGCTTCTAGGTGCTCGCTAAAAAAGAATTTTTCAAACTGACCATCAGAGCATTTGTATTTTGTGTATTAACACACTCTGATGCTAAGGAGTTCTACTTCCCCTCCCCACCTGAAAAGAAATCTGTTACAAATGCAAAACACAAGCAGAGGAGGAGTTTCAGTTTCAGAGCAGCAACCGACTTTAGTACAAAACTATTGAGCTAAGCCACGCCCAGGCTCCTTGCTGTCTCTTTTTTGCTCACACAGCAAATACTGTTTTCAGTTTCCAGTCAGTCCTCAACTCTCTCACACACTGACACATACTCACACACTAGCCAGATGAATACTGATGGATGCTGATAGGCAGGGGCAGAATCCCCCCCCCTTATTTTCCTCCCCAAAATCTAAGCACAACCACTTAGTTGTGTAGCGAAGCATGGGTACCAAGCTAGTTGTATAATATAACAACTTCAAGATAATAATATGCATGTTCTGAAATTTAAATAGAATTTGGATAATTGAATCCAAAAGTATTTTTTCTTATAGGGTCCATTACTTTCAAAGTGGCAATCAATTCTTCATGCTTCGGACCAACTACAATAGAGTACAGTTAGTCCTCAACATGTAACCATTTGTTCTTGCCCATTTGAAGTTACAACAGTTTGTTTTTTTTACATTTACAATGGTTAACAGCATCTCCATAGTCACATGATCAAAATTTGGACGCTTGGCAACTGGCATGTGTTTATGACAGTTTTAGTGTTCTTGGATCATGTTGCAACCTTCTGACAAGGAAATTCAATGTGGAAGCCAGATTCACTTAACAATCATGTTACTAACTTTACAACTGGAGTGATTCACTAACAATAGTGGCAACAAAGGTCATAAACTCACTAAACAACTGTCTTAGCAGTGAAAATGCTGGGCTCCATTGTGATTATAAGTAAAAGACTACTTGTAAAGGTGCCACTAAAACACCAGGCACTATCTGAAAGAAGATCCTCCTAGAATGATCTTCATAAGAAGTCACATCTTGTTTGCAAATGAAAGCTTCTCTTGGTGTGGTGCCTCCCATTTTTATTACTTTCATTTAATGCAAGGTTGGATCCACATAGCCTGCTGTATTATAATAGTTTGTATTGGTAGCACACCGCCTTACCATCTCTGGGATTAGTGTCCTTGACAATTATAATACTACTTCCTGCTTTGCTATTCCTTTTCTATTTATTTAAAAGGAACTCTAAGACTGATAATTTTTTAAAGAAAATGTATCACAGTGGGAAGCTTCCATCTAGTTTGGTTCACAAATCATATTAAATTTATGTATTTATTTCCTAAATTTATATGCCACCCAACTTGTCTAGAGGCAACTTTATTTTATTAAGACATAAGGTCATTATTTCTTTTTGCTTATTGTGCTGTTTGACTCCAGCTATTATGGTTTGTAAACATACATGTAGTGAGTGAAGCTAACCAATTATTTATTCCAGAAATTGTTTTGTTCGGAAAACACACGAGGTAGACCGGGTTCCAACAACAAATACTTTATTCTTAACTAGTCAGTAAATAGGAACACTTGGCTGAAGCTGAGGCCAGCCTTTTATACAGGCTGGCTTGCCTGCTTGCAGCCAGTGGCAGTTGTTTAGATTTGCCGCCTTTTAGCAGCTCTTTGGATTGGTTCCTAGTGAACCAATCCAATGTTCATTTTATTGACCAATCAGGTTTGTAGATTTGGAGTCACCCACTTTACATATAGAACACCCCTCCCCCCTTAGTTCAGTCCTACGTGGTGACGTAGTCTCGCAGGTAGGCGGGGCTTTTCCGGACTCGCCTTGACTTGCGCGGTTCATTCTTAGTGCAGACTTCGACCGGTTCGGATGGGGCTGCTGTGTCGTCCGTCCTTCTCCCTGGAACCGTCTGGAAGGGTGAGTCAGCCATTTTACCGCGGCCTGAGTTTCTTAGGCTGACGGTTTTGCCGCTCCCTCCCGTGTCCTCTGGGCAGGTCGAGCTGGCTTGGCTGGCCCCTTCCGATGGGCTCTTCACGCAAGTCTCTCCAAACAGTGAGTCTTTTATTTGCTCTTTTTGTTCGTATGTTTCATTGGGTTTGGTTTTAAACAGTTCTTTATTTATTTCTCGCCTTTCCCCCCCCACCTTGGTTTGCAATTCGCCGGTTTTTTCGGTGAATGTTTGTAAGTCTGTGGTTCTCTCTATAATTCGAGATCGAAGCTGGTCTATGTGCCGCTTCCATTCCCTGCCATCGTCTAATTTTAATCGGTAGGATTTGGGGCCTGTAATTTGGATAATCTGTCCTGGTAGCCATACCGGGTCCCCGATGAAGTTTTTAGCGTATACCATATTGCCTATTTCGAATTGTCTGAACCGTGTAGAGGAGTCAGGGGGGTTTTCTGGGGTAAAATTTGGGTGTAACCTATCAAGGTGAGATCTTAATTTTCGCCCCATCAGTAATTCTGCTGGGGACTTATTGGTTATAGTACTGGGCGTTATGTGCTGGAGTGTGAGTAAACGGTTTACTTTCTGTTGGACATCTCCAGCGTCCATTCGTTCCAAACCTTCTTTAGTAAACCGGACCATTCTCTCAGCCCTGCCGTTCGCAGCCGGGTGAGCCGGCGCGGTTAGGGCATGTCTTATACCTAGGGAGGCTAGGTATTGCTCAAATGGTATGCTGGTTAGCTGTGGCCCGTTATCTGAGACAAGAACGTCCGGTATGCCATGGGTGGCAAAAAGGCTGTCCAGCTTTTTAATGACAGTTTCTGTTGTCGTTGATGGCATAACTTTTACTTCAAGCCAATTTGAATAGGCATCAACGACAATCAGAAAGGTATGCCCCTTGGTAGGACCCGCGAAGTCAATGTGTATTCTTGACCACGGTCCCCGAGGGGTTTCCCAGTCCTTAACGGGTGCTTTTGGTGGGGATGGTCTAATTGCCTGGCATTTGTGGCATGAGCTTACCCAATACTCTATGTCCTTATCAATACCCGGCCACCAAACATAACTTCTGGCAAGGCTTTTCATCTTAACCATTCCCGGGTGCCCTTCATGTAACAACTTAAGTACCCTGGGCTGTAATTTGGCAGGGATTACTACCCGATCACCCCACAACAAACACCCCTTTTGGATTGAAAGTTCAGTCTGTCTGCACCGGAAAGGTTTAAAGTTTTCAGTTTTTTGATTCTCCGGCCAGCCTTTACCTACCCAGCTAAGAACGCGGGCAGTCAATGAGTCTTTCGCGGTGGCTCTGGCGACATCATATGCTGATATGGGTAGATCGGGGCAAGTCTCGATTTGTAGCGTTGTCATCGCTGGTGCCGGGTCTTTGTCGGTTGCTGGTAAGGGTGCTCTGCTCAAAGCGTCCGCATGGGAAATTTGTTTCCCTGGCCGATGTGTCAGAGTGTAGGAATAAGCTGCTAGGAACTCTGACCATCTCGTCATTCTTGGGGACAGTATATTAGGTGTTGGCTTGTTTCCCGCCAAAATCCCCATTAGCGGTTTGTGGTCCGTTATGATTTGAAAAGTCCGCCCATATAAGTATTCGTGGAAGCGTTTTACTCCAGCAACAATTGCTAGAGCTTCCCTGTCCAATTGGCTGTAATTCCGCTCGGTTTTTGATAGAGTCCTAGAGTAATATGCGACGGGTGCTTCTCTGCCATCAGGTAGTTGGTGGCTCAGGATGGCACCTACTCCATATGGTGAGGCGTCGCAGGTCACTGTTAATGGCAGAGTGTCGCTAAATTGGATGAGGACGTTTGTTGATGTTAGCAAGCTTTTAATATTTTGGAAGGCTTTTTTTTCTTTGTAACCCCAAGTCCAAGTTGCCTTTTTGTCTAGCAGACGGTATAACGTCTTTGTTTGGCAGGAACACGTTATAAAAATTAATTGATCCTAAGAATGCTTGTAGTTCGGTTTTATTTCTTGGTTCAGGAGCGTCTTTGATTGCTTTAACTTTTTTGTCTGTGGGGTGGATACCCTCTCTGTCTATTGAGTAGCCCAGGAATTCGACGCTGTTCTTAATTAAACAGCACTTTTCTCTTTTTACCTTGAGGCCAGATTCCCTAAACTTAGTTAATACTTCTTTGAGTCTGTTCCTTAATTGAGTTTCATCTCTGGCCGAGATTAGGACGTCGTCAAAATAGGGAACGACTCCTTGTATGCCATTTAGAAGGCGTTCCATCAGACTCTGGAAGACGCCAGGGGCCACGCTTACTCCAAATTGGAGCCGGTGACATTTGAATGCGCCCTTATGGGTGACTATAGTCTGTGCTTCTGCTGTTTCTGGGTCCACTGGGAGTTGTTGATAGGCTTGTGCCAAGTCGAGTTTGGCGAAAACTTTGCCTTTTCCCAGGGAATGAAGCAAATGCTGGACTACTGGCACCGGGTATGCGCTTGTTTGTAATGCGTGGTTCAGGGTAGCCTTATAGTCACCACAGATTCTGATGGACCCGTCAGGTTTAATGGGTGTGACAATAGGCGTTTCCCACTTGGCATGGTCCACAGGTTCTAACACCCCTTGGGCCATTAATTTGTCCAGCTGTTCCTCTATTTTGGCCTTTAGTGCAAAAGGAACTTGCCTGGCTTTTATTCTTCGTGGGGCTATTTGGGGGTTTAGATTGAAAGAAATAGGATTTCCCCGATACTTGCCAAGTGAGCCGTCAAAAACGTCCTGGAATTCTCGGATGAGGTCGTCTTCCCAGCCAGTTGTAGTCACTCGATCGACCTCGGTCATCCCGATGCCCAATGGCGCGAACCATTCGATGCCCAGGAGGCTTGGTCTGTCTTGGTCGACTATGGTCAGCGGAAGCACCTTGACGTGATGTTTGTAGGCGACTCGGAATTGTCCCATGCCTACCACAGGGATTTGGTTTCCCTGATAGTTCTTGAGGGTTAGGTGCTGCTTCTTCAATTCTTTGGGTTTGATACCTGGGACTAGCTGTTTTATTGTGTCCCACGATACCATGGAGAGGAAGGACCCCGAGTCCACTTCCATCTTGCAGTGTTTTCCTTCGATTTTCACGATGACTTTAATTTTTTTTCCACTTTCCGTCTGAGCGCTCTGTATAATGACAGTTTGGTGTGTATTGGCTCGCTTCTCTTGTTGCCACTTTCTCTCGGCTCGTTTAGGCTCGGCTCGTGTTGGGGAATTTCTGCGTCTCGTCGGGCTGTAGTATTTTTTGTTCCTGCAGACCTTCTCGATGTGCCCTCGTTTTTTGCAATGCCGGCAGATGGCATCGAGTAATCTGCATTCGGCTCGGGGATGGTTTCCTCCGCAGCCAGCGCATTCCCGCCAATTTCTCCTTTCGCGCTCTTTTTTGTTCGTGAGCAAACGGTGGACCTCGTCGTCCTCTTCGCTCGATTCAATTGTTTCGCCCGACTCTTCGTAGTGGGTTGTGGTGGCAGGGTGCTTTCTGTCTTTGGTTGGTGTTTCTTCGCTGTGTGTGTTCATCTTTTTAATGGCTACGGCAGATTTTTTCGCGGCTTCAGCGGCTGTGGCTTCCGCGATGGCTTCGGTAACGGTGATGTTGGGCTTGTTAAGCAATTTACTCTGTGCGGTCGAGTCTCTCAGGCCCAGCACCACGCGATCCCTCATTGCCTCGTCTATGTTCAAAAATTCACACTCACCCCCTATTTGTCTGAGGGCAGCGATGAAATCGGCGACGGTCTCTCCCTCTCTCTGGTCTCTGCGGTAAAATTCGTGTCGCTTTATTAAGTTAGACACCATCGGAGCGTAGTGTGCTTTGAGGAGTCTTTGTAATTCTGTCCACGTTAGTTGTTTAACGTCTCGGGGCTTCGCAAGGGCCTTTGCCATCTTAAAAACTGTTGGCCCGCAGTGCGTCAGGAACTCAGCTCTCTTGCGTTGTTCTGAAATGCCTTCCATTTCATTGCTCTCCAAATACATTTGGAAGCGATCAGCATAGGAATCCCATCCTCGTCGCCAGTGTTTTGTTCGGAAAACACACGAGGTAGACCGGGTTCCAACAACAAATACTTTATTCTTAACTAGTCAGTAAATAGGAACACTTGGCTGAAGTTGAGGCCAGCCTTTTATACAGGCTGGCTTGCCTGCTTGCAGCCAATGGCAGTTGTTTAGATTTGCTGCCTTTTAGCAGCTCTTTGGATTGGTTCCTAGTGAACCAATCCAATGTTCATTTTATTGACCAATCAGGTTTGTAGATTTGGAGTCACCCACTTTACATATAGAACAGAAATCATAATTAAACATTATAGCACAGCACAGTGTTTGAGCTGGGTCATCTTTTCTCATATTGGTATTCTGTTACACCATAAAGGCACTCTTGCTGCTCTAAAGAAGGACTTTGGCCAAATACTCAGTGCTTAGGTTCTGCACTATTTTTGCTCTAATACTGCTTTTCTATAATTCTATGAGATTTATAGTTGGGAATAAGAAAAAAGTACATAGATACCAGCAAATATAAACTTAAATAACCTCAGACATTATTATTTTGATTGTTCTTTCTCTCTCTGTTATGATGTTCCTGGGTCCCATGGATTCCTGGATGTCAAAAAATTCAAAATCTCCCATAGCACAAAAGAAGCAAAATTTAAGTCCTGCATGAAAAGCAAAAAGTAAGGAGGCAGCTTCTAATTCTACTATGCAAGTTAAAAAGACTAATAATGTTGTTATGATGCTCAAGAATAATTGTTGGCACAGTTTATGTTGTTCTTTGGTTTCTTTACTCCAGTTTCAGTAAAGGATTGATCATAGAATGAAAAAAAAAAGGAATTAATTACTGCTTTATTTTAAAAATCGCTTGTCTATGGGAAAGATTGCTTTCCCTCAACTAAATATAGATTTGCACTGTTGGCATTCAGAGATTTTTCATTGCTAATCCTTGGATTACATGAATTGTGTTTAAACTAGCTACCCAGAAAGCTGGGCATAAGGCAGAAGCAATAAGATTTACAGTCCTGAGCCTCAGAATCAAATGTGCCTCTTTCTCAAGAGGGAGGCAAACCTGTTTCCCCAGTTTGCTGGAGCACTGGTTGGAAATGGAATTTATGAGATAAGGTGACACTTATCCTTTGGGCAGTGAAGACGGGGCCTGTAGGATCTTGTTTTCCAGACCTGCTCTACAGTTCAAGAATATTTCCTTTGGGAAATGTCTTCTGTTGGTGCTGCTATTGAAATTGTGCGTTAGGATATGAATCTGTGTGCTGTTACAAAAGGTATCCCTGTCTTTTTGGAAAGCATGACACTTGAAACATGGTGCTTCCTGCAGAATTTACAACTACATCTGCTGTTTTCTAGAAAAAAATTAGCACAAAATAGAAACCGCATCACCCCCTAGTAGGGAGCTAGTATTATTCCTCTAATTTCCAGCATATTTTACTAACTGTCCTCTTGGTTCTGGCAGTCTTCTGACTTTTTCTGTACCTTAATCCACTAAACACTCTATTTACAAATACATATTAAGGGCTAGGTAAAAGATTTGGTAAACTGACAATGCTGTTGATTGGCTATAGGCTTTGCTAGGGTTTGGCAAGACCGGTAAATTATGTTCTCAGAGTTCTTTCATGATTTTTGTACAGAAAAGCAAACTTGGGAAGTATAGAAAAGAATACTTTGCTTTTTTATCCTGAGAGAGACAGGTTTCCATTCACCTTAAAAGAAGCTTTATTTTAATCATACTATAGCTTTAGGAATTAGCTTGTGTTTATTGCTGACTCCGCCCTGCCGTGCCTGTTGCAAGAATCTGAACAAGCAATTGTGTTTTTAGAAGCAGAATGATGAGAAATTCCCCAGAGGCAAACGGAGAGTGTGAGCTCTAAGTAGACCAATAGAGACTCTTGCGCAGACACACACAAGGGTTGGGAACTCCCAAAGATAAGAGAAGAGAAAAAGAGTGAAAGTGTAAACAAGAGAGCCAAACAAAGTGGGAGGTGGAGGAAGAGAGACCACCTTTAACCATTTCATTTCTATCTTCCCTTCCACATTTTTGGTAATCACTTTTTAGACTGGTCTCTCATTCTGGGATCGACTCCATCAGGTTCTGGGCTGGAATTGCCCAAACTGACATGATGTACCTCTGGGTGAGTAGAGATTTGAACAGGACAACCCGCTTTGAACAGAGAAGGTGTGGAAAGTTGAAGTTTCTCTCTAAAAGTATTCAGCTGCTTCTTTTGAACTGTATTTTTTCAGGATTTCCAATGTACTAGAAATTTGCCCTTTTGTAAATATATCAAAGTATGC
Source organism: Laticauda colubrina (assembly GCA_015471245.1). Taxonomy (NCBI): domain Eukaryota; kingdom Metazoa; phylum Chordata; class Lepidosauria; order Squamata; family Elapidae; genus Laticauda; species Laticauda colubrina. The sequence continues at coordinate 48,211,841 of BLBF01000022.1, forward strand.
AATTGAATATTAACTCTTCTTACTGATTTTTTTTTTAAAATTGTTTCCTACTGTCAGAACAGAGAGAGAGGGTGCTGTAGTCAGTTTTGATGCTGTCATTTCCTGATTGCCTGTAGGTAGGAAAAAGATTTCTCTTTTTCTCAAAGGTGTCAGGTAATAAACTCATTATTCTGTGATGGCTATTGTGATATGACTGGAGGACACAACTGCAGGAAGGGGAAGGAAATGATCAAGGTGGTGTAATTGTGCATATGAAGGCATCAGCCTAATACTTCGCTAAGATTGTCAGAAATGGGTCATGCAAGGGGTAAGCTTTCTTCAGTGACAAATAGTGAGGTTGAGTTACATAAACCTCAAATTGTGTAAAAACTGGAAAGCTTTTGATGTGAGATTGTTTGGTTTTGTTACTAACTGCTACTTTATGTTAAAACCAAGGTAATCTGCAAGTTTGGAAATATTCTAATATTTATATCTGTGTTGTGGAGAAGTTTACCTACTAATTTCTAATTTCTTCAGAAATCAAACGCTGCCTACTTTATCAAACATGATTATAGCTATAAATCATGATATTTTTAAAGTTTTAACTAAAAAAAATTAAATAAAAATATAAGTTGAAATAACTTATATTTTACAATAGTATTTGGGATATTTTAAATACATTGTAAGTAAATATGCAGAAACATAAATACCTAATCATCTAATTATGTTCATTAATGCATTTTTTCTAGACAAATGAAGTAGATTCATTTTTTTTCATGGATATGTGAAAGATGGATATGTGAAAGATATGGATACTCTTCAGACACCCTTTAGTTTTAGTTTTAAAACAACTATTAACCCTCATCCTTCTTTCTCTCAAAATGTATATGGGCATTTTACTTACAGTGATCTGTAAATAGTGTATGCATTAATTGAGCAATTTAAATTATACAATAACAGATAATATTTTTTCATGTGGTTTTCACTCCATTTCATGATGTCTTTCTCAATCTTTATTATGACTTTACTGTTATTTCCAAATTTGCTTGAGAATTGTTCAGGAAATTTATTTTATTTGACTAGCATAATAATTTTATTATATTAAAATCTGGTTTTACAATTCTCCTTCATTGTATTTGTCTAACTGTCTGTCTATCTGTCTATCTTTCTTTTTTCTTTCTTTCTTTTTATATCCCACCTTTATTGCTTTTATAAATAACTCATGGAAGCAAACATATCCAACACACTTCCTATTTTCCCAAAAAGGACATCCCTTGGGGAGTGGATTGGGCTGAGAGAGAGTGATTGGCCCAAGATCACCCAGCTGGTTTTCATAGCTAAGGTGGAATTAGACCTCACAGTCTCCCAGTTTAATTTTAATTTCTTAAAACTTGTACCTAAAGAAGAAGAAACAGTTTCAGCAACATTGGAATTTGATTTGCTTTTTGTGTTTTCATCTATTGTGATTGCACCAGTATGTAGCCAGTATTTTATATCTGGAAATATATCCTTATTGCATAAATATTCACTGAACCTAAAGAAAACAACTCTCATTCACAAATACTGCAGGATGTCTCCAGGGTTTGTATGATATGTTGTAATATACCACCCCTCCCTCTGGGAATCCGCCTCCATGGTCTGGACACTATGCTGACAGACACAGCAAACCTTCTTGCCACAGCTCGCATTGATGTGCCATCCTGGATGAGCTGCACTATCTGAGCCACTTGTTTGGGTTGTAAACTCCGTCTCATGCTATCACTAGAGTGAAAACATCGCCAGAATTCAAAAGTGACCAAATCATCAGCCAGAAACCATAGGAACTGAGAAGTGGTCTGTGGTCACCACCTGCAGAACCACTCCTTTATTGGGAATATCTTGCTAACTGCCTCTGCTTTCTACCTGTTGTCTATTCCAATTGCACAACAGCATGTGAAATTGATTGTTAATCACTGTTGTTCCCTAAGTGTACAGTTTGATTTCACAGAAGTGTGATTGACTTGGAGTTACATTGTATTGTTTAAATGTTCCCCCCCCCCTTTTTTTTTTTGAGCAGCGTATATGAATGGTAGAATACTTAACTGATGCTTTACTAAAGATCGAAAAAGTGATGGAAAGCAATTTAAGGACATACAAGTGGTGGTAAAAAGATAGTGAGTTTATTGTAAAGGATGAATGTTTGCTGAAAAATTAATAATTTCCATGGGAACTATGAGTTTCTCCCAGATAATCTCTGACAAAGTAATTTCTGAAGGTGGTCATACGTGAGATTTCATAAATCACTTGTTGTTCAGCTACTAATTGAGGTTACGATGGCACTAAAAAAAGGAGATTTATGCTTGGTTCTCAAACTTGTGGCACTTTACCTAGTAAACTAGAGTATAAGGTAAACTAGAATACAAAGGTATAACTATACTATAATATAGTATAAGATAAACTAGAATACAAAGGTGTAACATAGACTGAATGTTATAGTTCAGAAACTATGCGTCTTTAAGTAAATTCATCACCTTTGTGTGCAATCCCAATGTGTTCTTGCTTAAGCCCATGTCCCAACGGATGCAAAGAGGATGTAAAATGGACAAAAAAGATTGCCATCCGTTGGAAAACACGATGCATCCGTTGTGTACTCACTGCGTACGTGTTTCATATGCTCTATCCGTCAAACATCCGTCTACTGCTATTTCATCTGCTCAAAAAGTTTTGAGCTGTACAAAACTTTTTGAGCGGATGAACTTTCTGCCGCGTACGATGTACATCCGCGACACATACGGGCAACAAACGTTCTACATCCGTTTTCATCCGTTACACGTCCGCTGTATCCTCTCGGCATCCTCTGGGCATCCTCGCAGCTCACATCCACTCCAGCTGAAAACGGAAAGAGGGAGGAAGCGAAAGGTACATGGAACGTCCACACAGCGTTAGTAGCACAGAAATAGAAAGGATGTAAGCGGATGCATCTCGTATATAAAGCATTAAAACGGACAAAATGTTTGTATATGGGACGTATCTCAGATATTTAGGATGTCTGGAGTATGCCTAGAGTATGTGGAAGGACACCTACCGGAAAACCAATATTTCCTATAAAAAGGGGGAGGAAATCACCTGGATCTTACTATCAGTCTAGCAGCCATGGTGTACAGACCTCTTCACCCTTGGTCTTGCTCTTCCACATCATCCATTAATCTCCACCATGGATCATCACACACTCCTTATGGTAGCTGCGATCATTCAACACCAGAACCAAGCCCTGTTCAGACTGTTTTACCTTTTCTACACAAGGAAAAGAAGGAGACGTCCAAGAGCTGTGTGGGTCCAACGATGGATCCGGAGAAGAGCAGAGTTTGGACTTTATGACAAGCTGATGGTGGAGCTGAGGAATGAAGATACCCATGCATTCCAGGACTTCATGAGGATGCCACCAGCCATGTTTGAGGAACTTGTTGAGCGTCTGAGACCCAGGTTGACCAAGCCGAGCACCAACTTCGGTCCCAGCCTGGACCCTGGACTGAAGGTGGCACTGACTCTGCGCCACCTGGCCTTTGGAACCACATACAGAAACATGCAGTATGCCTGGAGGGTGCCACACAACATCATCAGCATTGTGGTCAGAGAAGTGGTACAGGCCATCATCGAAGAATACATGGAGGAGCTCCTCCAGTGCCCCACCACTGAAGAAGGCTGGAGGAAAGTTGCAGAGCAGTGGTATCAGAGGTGGAACTTTCCCCACACCGTTGGAGCCATAGATGGGAAGCACGTGGCCTGCAAAGCTCCACCCAACTCAGGGTCCAATTATTTCAACTACAAGGGCTTCTTCAGCATCATCCTCTTTGCCATGGTTAATGCTGACTACAAGTTCATGTACATCGATGCTTCAGGCAACGGGTCAGCTTCAGATAGCCAGGTATACAACGCCAGTGACCTCAAGGAGGGGCTGGAACGCAACCTCATCATGGGTTTTTCAGATCCAGACCCCCTACCCAATGACACACAAGATGTGCCCTACTTCATTGTGGGGGATGACGCCTTCTCCCTCAGAACCTACCTCATGAAGCCATACACTTTCAGACTCCTCACCCATGAAGAGAGGATCTTCAACTACAGGCTGTCCAGGGCAAGGCGGGTGGTGGAGAATGCCTTTGGCATCCTGGCCAAGAGGTTCCAGGTACTTCTCACCACCATGCAGCATCACCCAGAGACCATGAGGAGCATCATGGAAGCTTGCTGCATCCTGCACAATCTCATGCGCACCCGCTACCCAGTGTTGTAGAACAGGCTTGTGGACCGTCAACAAGGGAATGGGGACATGGAGCCTGGTGAATGGAGGCAAGGACGAAACCTGATAGACACTGTGGATGTACAAGGCCCCAACAGAGCTTCACGTGAAGGGAAGAAGCAGCACAACCTCCTGAAACACTGGTGCAACTCCCCAGCTGGAGCAGTGGAGTGGCAAGACAGGATGGTAGATGGTTAATGAATGCTTCCTTGAGCCTATCTCATAACACTGATGAGATTGTGCCATGTATGTTGAGTGGCCCTACAATGAATAGGGCATTAATAAAGAGCTTTGTTTATTTTGAAATGAATAAATTGTTATTGATAAAAAAGGGCCATAGGTGTGGCAGCTGGGAGGGTGGACCATACAGTCCCACTATGCTTGCACTGGAGGTTTATCAATCCCACAGCTATTCTTACCTATCCCACAACTATCCTTACCCATCCCACAACTATCCTTACCCATCCCACAACTATCCTTACCCATCCCACAACTATCCTTACCCATCCCACAACTATCCTTACCTATCCCACAAGCATGCAAAGGCTTAACCATTTTTCAAAGTTTTCATCAACACTTTATTAAGTAAAAAAAATGAACCAAGTGTGTGAAGCAAAGATAACCTTAATTAATAACTGTCTTAAGTAAACTGTATGACTTTATTAAAAAAGCAAAATGAACCAAGTAAAGTGTCTTAAGCAAAGATAAAGTGAACAGGTAACAACTCAGTCTCTGGCACTCTTCTCAGTCACTCTGAGGCATGCCCATGGTCTCAGCTGTCAAGCGGCCAGGGACTGTGGAGGTGGGTGTGGCTGGAGTGCTGGTCTGAGACGCCATTGGGGTGCTTGACCCTGAGAGTACAATATGGGATGGTGTGTTCAGGAAGCTCTCAGAGAGCTGACTCAGTCCCGTGAGATTGAGAGGCCCTTCCTCAAGGACCTGGGATGTCAGGCACAATACTGATGACAGATTTTCTGTTGACAGGCTTGGTTGTGTGGTGGAGGAAGGAGGAGTGTAGTGGGGCTGTTTGGTCTGGGTGAGGTGAGGCGTCTGTGGCGTGCGATGTACCTGGGCCTGGACTGGGAAGGGCTGCCTCTGCTGTGGGAAGTCCTGGTACTCATAGCCTTGGTAGGTGATGGGCTGTTGAAAGCCGTGGAAGGGCTGTGACATCGCCTGGGATGGAGGAGCAGTCCTGGAGTGGGTCGGAGCAGGTTCAGCTGGGCCTGGAGGGTGGTGCAGCAGTGCTGTTATCTTCTCCTTCATCACTTGGTACTGGGCCTCGGGCAGGTCCATGAGGGTTTGGCTCACGTAGGTGATGAAGGGCTTGCGGTTCGATGATGGCATGTCGCTGTGGACCAGCTGAGAGAGAAGATCTGTGCTGGTTTTGATTGTGTCCCTGATCTCCAAGAAGACAGTGTGGCTCTGGCCCTCCAGTCTGCCTCTCTGCCTGCTTTCTGTGGAGGTGGAGCTGGGTGTGGGTGTGGGTTGGTCTCTGGCTGCTGCTTCTTCTTGCTCCATTTGAGACAGGGGGTCCTCCACGTCCTCTGGCATGGGGAGTGCAGCTGTCAGGGGGGTCTCTGTCGTGGGGCCCTCCAAAGACACCTGCCTGGACAGGGTAGCTGTCTCCTGGCTGGAAGAGGACTGGCTGTCTGTGGGCTGTCTGAGGGAGAGGTTTGACAGAGGGGCTGCTCCTCAGTGGCGGACCTCATCCTCCAGGAAGCTGCACTTGGCCATGACATAGGTCTCCCGGTCAGTGAGCTTGACAGCAGCCTGCCCAGATTTCTTGAGGTGCAGCTTGCCATACCCGGTGTGTATGTGCTTCCACCATCCCAGGAATACATCTGCAGTGTAGCCCAGGCTCTCTGCCTTGTCTCTCCACGTTGCCTGCTTTCTCTTGGTGTTGCGATAGAGTCTGTGGCCCCTTCTCCACAAGTACTCATTCTCCCTCAGCCATTCCAGCCCCTCCTCCTCATGGTCCTCGGAAATGGAATACTGTTTCCTCTCTCCCTTCTCCTTCCCTTGCCTCTTCCTCCTTCTGGCAGGGGCTTCAGGGCCTTCAGCAGCAGGGCTTTGAGGGCCTTGGGGCTGGTCCACCACCGCAGCAACAGTAGCACCAGCAGCAGCAGGAGAAGCATCAGCAGCGGCAACACCACCACCAGCAGCAGCAGGAGAAGCACCACCACCACCAGCAGCAGCAGGAGAAGCATCAGCAGCACCAGCAGAAGCACCAGCAGCTTCAGAGTCAGTGCCAGGGGTGGGATGGTGGTTCTGTCCTTCTTGCCAGGGCTGGCAGGAGTAGGCACAGGCTTCTTCTTCTTCCCTGACTGACGAACCATGGTGTACTATCAAGATGTCTCTGGCAGCAGGTCTTTCCTCTGAATGGTGACTGCTTGCGAGCTGCATCCTTTTATATCCGCGGAGCTGATGCAATTCATCCTCCCTGCATGCGCAGTGTCCGCTTTGTATCCGCTATACATCCGCTATGCATCCGCTTTGCTTCCTATAGGCATCTGTGATACATCCGCGTCATCCGCTACGCATCCGCTCCTTCCGCTACACGTCCGCTTTGCTATTCTCCCCCGGAAGCCCTGCGGATGTGTCATCCGCTTCCATCCGCTGTCATCCGCTAGGCTTCCTACGAACATCCGCTTACCATCCTCGCTACGTACTACCCCGTCCGTTCCTTTCCATTCTTTTCCGTTCTGTTTATGCAAATTTTCGCCACTTTTGAAAGCAGATAAGAACGGGTGGAGCCACCCCCGAAATTTTGCTCGCCCGCTGTGTCCTTTTTGCATATGTTTTGCATCCTTCGGCCAGTGTGATCTAGCCTTTAAAGCTTACACATTACAATAAGCAAAAGCAAAGTGCCACTTTTTCTTCCTTATTGTCTCAGCAGGCTATCAGCTGGAAATCTTGCTTAATTTTCTCCTCAAGAGGAATGAGTCTGGCCACAGTATCCTTTTTACTGAGCATATTGTTCACAAAGTTATTCATATCTCCTGAAGTCTTGAGTTCTTTTCTGGGCAGAATTTGAGGTGGTGACTGGGCATTCTCAAGTTTTTTTATATTGGATTCCCTTTGACTTGTAGATACTGAAGTGGATAGGGTGCTCTCAAGTATGAGCCTGAGCTTGATCCTTGGCCTTTGGAAGTTTTTCCTTCCTTAAGAGAGCCTTCTTGATGTTTGACATTGTTGTGCTGGTGCTGGAGATTTACAGTAATCTGAAGGAAAGGGATTAAATGGATTATTTCCACTCAGGGTTCAGTCTTAGGCCTGATGGGCATGATTGGTTGTTTTAGTGGATAATTTTTGTTGGAAGCTTGGTGCAGACAGCATATCTATCTTGGTCAGACTCCTGAACAGCTTTAGTATCATCAGTCATATGTAATGATATGTGGGATGAAATGAAGAGATGTTGCCTAGAGAACAATCAGATAAGAAATGGAGGAGTCCACGGTTACTTAATGGTCAGAGAAAAAAACAACTTAGGAAGCACCTGCCATAATTGATTAGACAAGAGGTTTGTACTTTCAGTTTTGCAAGATTCTGCTAATGTAACCTTGTAATAAAGGAGAATTAGTCCATGATTTGTTTCCAATCTGGTTTCCCTGAGAAGTCATCAATTCCTGGCAAAAACCAAAATCTTCCAAAGAACATTTAGGGAATGACTGATTGGTATTAGTAACTGGTGGTTAATTCATTTACTGTAAATTGCAGTTACTGTTTCAGGATTTCATTGACAAATTTTTATTGTATTATATTGAGATATGAAAATTTTCTGACTTTACTCCGGACATTTTACTGTAGATTTGTTATATGGTCATAAGCTTCTTTAAGGCTGGAAAAATTCAATACAATTTTAATAAATAATACTTCATATACTTTTTTCTGGATTTTATGAAGGGCTTTCTCTGCCTTCAAAGGAAATGGTGCAATGGGTATTATATGGGTATTATATGTTTGTATATATTAAATATGCCAGCATAAATTTTGAAGAAAAATTTAAATGCTAATTGATCCTTATCTTTACAGACCTGTAAAAGTCATAAATCCAAGGGTTCATTCTAAAGTTATTTTTTCATCACCAGTGTAACTGCAAATGATTGCTGAGAAGGTTGCTAAACAAGGACTACCTGTAATTTAGTATAACTACCCGCTTCAGTAAATGTACATATACTCTGTTACCCTCACTCAGTAAGAGTTCAAGGCAGTTAACAATAGCACTAAAACACCCATGGTGAAAGTAAAATCAACTATATAGTTATATTTAAAGCTTACATGATACATACATAGAAGATAAATAATAAACCAGATAATAGCAAAATAATAAATTGTAAATAATACAATTTATACTGTCTCAGCTGCCTGTAAAACCAAATTTACTTCTACAACTCTCCAGAAAAGTACTATTTTAGCTGATTTCCTTATATTTAATACAAGTAGAACTTCCAAAGACAGACGATGTCACAGACTTAAAACTATGGCAGAGAAACAAAGCCTCTCAAAATTTAAAAGGAGTGAGGGACAATTAGAATTTCTTCTAGGATGCTTGTCTTGGTGGATTGATTTCAGATAAAGGAGACATCAGGGTAAAGGCTCCTATGTGCCAAATTATTTAGAGTGTTATAGATGAAAATAGCACCTCAACTAGCGCTTGATACCTGCCAGCAATCATTTCGGGGCTCCACAGGCAATATGCTAATGGTAACAATCCCCAGTAAATAGGTCAATGCACAACTGGGTATCATACTGAGGATACCATGCCTGAAACCATTAGATCAGGGGTGTCAAACTCACAGCGTCACAGTGGCATCATGTGGCATGTCAAGACTTTCCCCTCTCGCTAAACCGGACATGGGTGTGGCCATTGCGTGACGGATGTTTGACAGCCCTGCATTAGATGGTCTTTCCTAGAGGCTTCATGAGGATGGTGAAAAGACCAATCCTTACGCCATCCTATTGTGTGTGTGCATGCGTGTGTTGTGTATGAAGCCAATGATGAACTGCTTTGGAGAAGCTACAGTATTTTCTGCTTTGTTCTTCTAAGTCTCTGAGCACATCATCACTACTACTCTGGGGATTAAAAAGACAAACCTGGTCTTAGCAACATGCTTTCATTCCTTGTGCTGTTTAATTTGGCCTTTTGTAGAAGGTACCTTTAGTGAAATGAGTAAATGATAATAGGGAGGTGTTTACAGAGTGCAGTATGTAACCATCTGTGTTTTTAAACTTTGCATAGACTTTCTTTCATGGGATATGAAGCTCAAGAAATTAAAGAGGATAACTGAATGATGCAGTAACATAGGTGATATCCAGGCAGGGGTGGGATTCTACCAGTTCTGTCCACCTCTGTAGAAGCGATTGTGCTGAAGAGCAGCAGACATAGAACCGATTCTATGTCTGCTGCTGTTTTGGCCCACCCGCCTGCCCAGGCTCTTACCTGTCCTTTATTTCCTGCTTTTTCAACCTCAGCTGTTTTGTGTAGCACAGCTGCAGTTGAAAAAGCAGGAAAAAAACCTTTTCCAACTGCTGTGCACTCGCACGCAGTGCTGCTCAGCTGTCCGGGCAGCTCAGCAGGTCGTAAATTGCACTGTTTGCATCTGAATTGGTGCTATGTTTGTTACAAAAAATCTGCATTCTTTAATTGAATTTTCTCTAAAACAGAACATTTCATCTGCTCTGTTAATTGAAGCAATTTTGCATTTAGTCTCCTTATAACTCACGCATGTGCGCACGACACAGCAACAGAACCAGTAGTTATACTGGTTGGATCCCATCTCTGTATCCAAGGGTGTATATAGTTTATCTTTTTTGAATAAGTGTTTAAAAATAGGATGGACATATCCCTATGATATACCAAAAACCAAAAAGAGAAATGGGACCGTTTCCATATTTGACAGGAGTGTTATTGTACATGCTTTATATCAGTGGTCTCCAACCTTTCCTGCTCTGTGGATTGGTGGAGGCAGGGAGGAGAGGGGATAGTTCTGCACAAGCAGTGGGCAAGTGTGTGAAGCTCCATTTGCACAAGCAGCAGGCATGTGCATACTCCGTTTGTGCAAATGGAGTTTCATGCATGAGTGCATAGGCTAGCTGCTCGGGCATATAGAGTTTTGCTTGTTCTCCCTCTTCTTGCACAGCCTTGGGAAACCCTGATTTATATTATCTCTCAAACCAAGAACACTGTGTTACTAAAGCAGTGGTTCCCAACTTTATTTTTCTTTTGAAAAACATTCTCATCATGAAAATCTATTAGTCAGCGAAGATCAACATGTCAGGAATTAGTTACATGGCACCTATAGGCACTATGGCCTATTGCAAAGGTTGCAATGGGCCATAATGCCTATAGGTGCCATGTAGCCAATTCAGGACAGAGCTTACTTGAGAGGCTGAAATTTAGAAAAAAATCCAAGATTAAGAAATCAGCTGTATGTACAGGTAATCCTTGATTTATGACTGATGGCTTAGCAACAGTTTGATTTACAACAAACTCTCCACTTACTTATGGCCTGCTTCTGAAGTTTCAATGACCTGTTCTCACCACAGTTACATGACTGCATGTGCGCTCAGCATGAAACCTCAGCAACTGTCCTGTATTCATGGCCATTTCCCACTTGCTGCAGTCACATGACTGTTTTATGATGTTTTTGCCAAAATCTTAGCATTTACTTCTGGTTTTTGGGAAAAATGGTCCATTTTTTGCTTTATGATCATGGTGGTCGCTTAATGACTGCTGCTGAAAAGATAAAAAAATGGGTCTGGTCACATGGTAACCTGCTTTATGACTGTCATGACTTACAACTGTAATGGACAGGCTCCATTATGATCATAGATCAAGGGGCTACCTGTAGTCCTGTACAAATCCTGCATACATTCAGGACGTTAGATCCAAGGCTGGAAACTCCTATAAAACTCTGCATGTGTGAGGCCTGGCAATCTTTTTCAGCCTGTGATTTGAATCAAGTTGCTTCAGCCAGCTGCATTGCAACAGGTGGCTAATTACCTGACTGCTCCAAAGCTGCAGGTTCATTTACCAATAGATCCTACTCTTTCTAACCCTCATCTGCAGATCTTTGAGAGCTTGCTGGCTTCTGAGTTGCAGGATCAGAACCTTCTGCTGATCCAATTCAGACTGACTCATCAGACAGGCCAATAACATTACTTTCTATAGGTCTCAGTTAATTTTCTGAAAATCTGAATTTATCAAAATCTTGTTATTTCCTAACATTTCCTGGACTGTTAAATGAGAACATTTAAATGTGAGATTTGGTAATCTTCTGAGATATTGGATATTTTAAAAATCAATCTACCTATTGACTTACTTAACTATCTTTTGGTAGTCCCCAATCACATTTCATTTTAAAGAAGGCCATCTACCCCACGGGCAATTGTTAACATTTGGTCTTGTTTGTTCTGAAGTTTGTTTCTTAAATTATAATCTTTTCACATTCACTGAGTTGCTGGTATGCTTCTTATTTTTATTACTTTTATTTTGAAAATATATTCAGATTTTTTTGCTGATCTTAACAAGAATTGCTCATTCTGACTTTACCCTTTCTATACAGTATTATTTTGAATATTCTATTATACATCCCAGCTAGAAAATTTTTTTTTACTGCTTAACGACATTGCTGGTAATACAAAAACAAAGCTGCTCTCACTTTAATCCTATTACAGGATGTTGATTTGAGGACTGCTGGACTTTTAGTAGGATTTTGGCTTTAATCCAGCAGGGATAAATCTTTCCCTGATTTTAAATCTCTCTTTAATCTGGTTAATTGTGCCAAGCTGTTTTTGTACATTAACTGAAACTGTCCTTTTTTTCTACCTCTTTGAAATAAATTAGGTTTTTATGGAATCTGTAGTAATCTACTGATGAGCAATTTTCCCAGTTTTTATTTCAAAATACTTGATTGTTGCAAAAGCAGATCATGCCAGACAAATCTTACTTTATTCTTTGACAAAATGACTAAATTAGTGGATCAGTGAAATGCTGTGGACATAGTATATTTAAGTGAGACATTTTACAAAGTAGACTACAACATACTTCTTGTACCAGATGGATTTGTAACCAGCTGACCAACTGCACTTATCATGTAGTCCTCAATGGAACTACATCAACATGGAGGGAAGCATGCAGTGTGGTATTCCAAGGTTCTGTCTTAGGCCTATACTCTTCAACATCTTCATAAATGATTTAAATGAGAAGATGGAAGGGGAACTCATCAAATTTGCAGATACTAAGCTGAGGGGAATAGCCATCACTTTAGAAGATAGGCTCAAGATCCAGGAGGACTGGGTCCTATCTAACAAAATAATATTAAATGGTGAGAAAAGTACGGTTTTACACATAGGCAAGAAAAAACAAATGACAGGTGTAGAATCAGTGATACCTGGCTCAACATCAGTAACTGTGAAAGGGATCTAGTCATGGGTGAAATTCAACCACCTCGGCCTAGTTCGGGAGAAGTGGTAAGGATGAGTTGAATCGGTAAAAAATCAGCCCTGGTTGCTATTACTATTATACCAAACCATGCCCGCAGCCACACCCACAGAGCCGGTAGGGAAACATTTTGAATTTCACCCCTGGATCTAGCTATTCTAATGGACCACCACTTAAGTATGAGCCAGTAGTGTGCTGCAGCTGCCAACAAAGCCAATGCAGTGGGCTACATCAACAGAGAGATAATATCAAAATCACATAACGTGTTAGTATCACTTTACACTGTTTTGGTTTATTTTAGTTTGCTATCATAGCACCTCATACAGTGAAATCAAACATCATCTTCAGTGCACACCATGACCACACATGTTGTGGAGCTGCAGAATAACCTGAGGCAAACACGGAGCGAATTTCAGCTTTTTACTTTATTGTAACAATAAAGGGTTGCCGCGGCTGCTGCGCTAACAAGGCAGCCAGCTGGCGGACAACAGCTGATGCCATTTAACAGCTCCTTTTTATGGCTGGCTGTCAAATGGCATCAGCCTATAGGAATGGTCCGTGTTACCGCTGGAAACGCGGACTGGAGTGAAGACTTCAGCTCAGTCTTTTCCGAACGCCACACTCCTTTCCCCCAGAATGGAGCATGTGTAGTCCTTCAGGTAACTCGGGCGCTTGCGCAGGCGGCCAGATCTTCTAAATCCTGATGAAGCTGCTGCTGGAAGGAACTTTTCCGCTTGCTGGGCAACTTCTGGTGCCAATGAAGCTGGTGTCTCGGCTTCAGGCATTTCTGGGCGAGGGACAGATGACTGTTCAGGTAGGCTTGCGTTCCTGTCGGATCCGTGGGAAGTTTCTATGGTCACTGGCAGTTTCTCTGTTGCAGGAACGTCTTGAGGGCCATCTGCAGATGCACTCCAACACCTTCTAAGCTGATCGATATGACGGCGTCAGATGCGCCCATCTTGCAGTTGGACCCTGTAAGACTTAGGACCAGTTACCGCCACAATTTGCCCAGGCATCCACAAAGAGTGTCCCGCATAGTTCCGGGCATAGACCTGGTCATTCTCAGCAAACTCCCTTGCCTGGCTTTTTGACCCTAGGGATGTGACTGGGGCTTAATGCGGATGGAGTCTGTCTAAGGTGGTCCTCAGACATCTACCCATGAGAAGTTCAGCTGGAGACCTATTAGTGGTGGCACAGGGAGTTGTGTGCTGGGTCAGGAGATACTTAGCGAGCCTAGAGTGCCAATCTATAGGCCCAAACCTTGCCAGGGCCTCCTTAACTGATCTGACTGCCCTTTCTGCCAGGCCATTACTGGCAGGATGAAAAGGAGCTGTAAGTGCGTGCCTTATCCCTAGGTTGGCTAGGAAGATCTCAAACTCACAGGAAGTAAACTGGGGGCCATTATCAGACAAGATGGTATCAGGGAGGCCATGGGTAGCGAATATCCTTGATAGAGCCTTAGTGATAGCTTCTGAAGTTGTAGAGGTCATCAGGGTCAGCTCCACCCATTTAGAAAAAGAATCAACCATCACCAGAAATGTACGCCCATGAACGGGGCCAGCCAGATCAATATGCACCTGGGACCACAGGGCCATAGAATCTTCCCACCTGCCTGGAGTGGATGTGGGTGGAGCAGATCTGGTAGCTTGGCATGGCTGACAAGCATTCACCCAACTTGTAATCTGAGCATTCATGCCTGGCCACCATACATAACTGCGAGCCAGGGCCTTCATCCTGACAATGCCAGGATGGCCCTCATGCAGGACCTTTAAAACTGAGTCTTGCAACTTGGAAGGGATAACTAGTTCCCCAAAGTAAACAGCCTTGCAAAGAAGATAGTTCTTGCTGGCGAGTTTTGAAAGGCATGAATTCAGGGGCATAAGGAATTGCTGGCCACCCCCTTCCCACCCAGTCAAGAACTTGGGTGATTACCTTGTCCCTGGAAGAGTGGGCAGCGATATCAAGGGCAGTTATTGGGAGTTTGAGTTCATTGATCTGTAAAACAGCAAGTTGGTGCAGGATCCTCCACAGGAACAGGCAGTGGACAATGACTGAGAGCGTCAGCATGGCATAGACTCTTGCCAGGGTGATGAACAAGTGTATAGGAATAGGCAGCCAGAAATAAAGTCCACCTTGTCATCCTTGGAGACAAAATCTGAGGAGTTTGTCTTTCGCCTGGCAGAAGGCCTAACAGAGGCTTGTGATCCGTAATCAACTCGAGATAGTGTCCATATAGAAACTCATGGAATTTTTTGACAGAAGCAACTGCAGCCAAAGCCTCATTGTCAATTTAGCTGTAGTTGCACTCAACTGGGGAAAAAGTTCTGGAGAAAAAGGCAATGGGTGCCTCAGAACCGTTAGGCAGTCTATGACTTAAAACAGCACCTATGTCAAAAGGAGAAGCATCTGTTGCTAAAACTAAAGGTAAATGTCTATTAAATTGGATCAGGACAGCATTGGATGTCAGTAATGATTTGACACCATGGAAGGCATGGGCTTCCCTAGGTCCCCAGTGCCAGGGGAACTATTTATCCAAGAGTCTGTGCAGAGGCTCTGCAACAGAAGCTTTATGTGGCAAAAACGAAGTGTAAAAGTTAAGAAGTCCTAAAAAGGCCAGGAGCTGAGTTTTGTTAGTTGGTGTGGGTGCCTCGTGAATAGCCCTTACTTTGGATTCGATTGGATGAATACTAGAGGCGTCAATTCTGTATCCCAAAAATTCTACCTGTGGGGTGGCAATAGTGCACTTGTCTTTCTTTAACTTAAGATCATGCTTTTTGAAACGATCGAGGACTGCTCTGACTCTTTGTAGTAACCGAGGCTTGTCAAGGGCAGATATTAAAATATCATCAAAATGCGGAATTACATCCGGTAATCCTTCAAGAAGTCTTTCCATTAAGGATTGGAAAATTCCTGGGGCCACACTTATGCCAAATTGGAAGTGCCTACATTTGAAAGCGCCCCTGTGCGTTACAGTAGTTTGTAGTTCAGTGGCTGTGTCATCAAAAGGGAACTGTTGATAGGCCTGTGACATGTCTAATTTCGCAAAAGTGGTTCCTGGCTCAAAGGAATGTAGTAGGTGCTGGATAACAGGGACTGGATAAGCGCTGATTTGTAAATATTTATTCAATGACATCTTGTCATCTGCGCAGATTCTTACGCTACCATCTTTCTTTAGGGGTGTCACTATTGGGGTTTCCCATTTTGCGAAGTCCACAGGCTCTAATACGCCCTGTTTAATTAATTTGTCAAGCTCCATATCTAATTTGGGGCAGATTGCAAAAGGTACCCTTTGAGGCTTTAAACGGATTGGTACTGCCTGAGGGTCCAAGTTGAAAGATATTGGGGGTTCCTGAATAACAGCCCAGCCTCTTGCTGAACACATCAGCATAGTCATTAAACAAGGTATCCACTTCAGCATTTGTAATAGAGTGGATTCCGCTTATATGGAGGCCAAGGGCAGGGAACCAGTCTAACCCCAACAAGCTAGGGAGGGCACCATCCACTACTACTAAAGGCAAGTGATCTTTAAAATTTTGAAATTGTACAAAAAAACTTGCCTTTTCCGATGACTGGGATGGTTCTGCCTTGGTAGTCACGTAGGGTTAACTGGCAGCCGTGAAGCTTCTTCTCAGTCATTCTGGGAAGTAGTTGTTTCAAGGTGCTCCATGAGATGATGGACAGTGCTGAGCCTGTGTCAACTTCAATCCTGCAAAGTTTTCCTTCTATAGAAACAAAAACACTGATTTTGTTAGAGCCTTTATTAGTCAGCTTGGCTTGATAACAGGTAAAACAGTCTTCAACTTGTTTTTGGAAATGTTGGGTTGTCTGAGGCTTTTGGGCAAAAGTCTTTCTTGCTTGACAGATCCTGGCTAAATGACCCTTCCTTTGGCATTTTAGACAAATAGCATTCCTGAACTTGCAGGATGTCCTGAGGTGGTTTCCTCCACAGCTTAGACAAACGGGCTGGGACCATGGAGGTAGATTGGTGCTTGGCCTGTTCTCCCCTTGACTGGTTCTTTGCTGCGATTTATATCATTAGCCTCTTCATAGCCTTCTTCTGAGGAGGCTTCATCGTAATGGATGGCTGAGCTGATATGGCTAATTGGATTTCCCTGAATTTCTCCTGCCAAAAGTGCTGATAGTTCAGCAGCTTGAGACTCTTCAATTGCTAATTTAAGGGTTAAATCCCCTTTAGCCAATAAACGCCTTTGTAGCCTTAAATCCCTGACTCCACAAACTAGTTGGTCTAATAACATGTCTTTCAGATAGTCCCTAAACCCACAATGCAAGGCAGCTGTTCGTAGGGCAGCCATGTACCCTAATAGTCTCTCCCTCAGCCTGAATTCGTCTCCTAAATGCATGACACTTGGCAATTTGGGATGGCTCCGGGGAATAGTGGTTGGAAAGAATTTCCTGCAATTCTTCCCAGGGAACAGTCTTAATTGAATGTGGAGCCAGTAATGCCATAGCAGTGTCAACTACTGCGGCTCCGCAAAAACTTAAAAAGTAGGACTTTTTCCTATGGTCGGAAATGTCAGCAAGGTCTATGGCATCTAGGAAACAGTCAGGTTTCTGTAGGACTCCTCTGTTTCTACTGTCAGTCTGAAAGGTGGGAATGCAGGGTTCGAAGTCATCTCAACTCAGCGGTGCCAGATCTTCCGAGGAAAGTTGAAATTTGCGTTCGCGAATAGTGACAGTAGCTCTTAAAGTGACATTCAGCTTGGGAGTGACTTTGGCTCTTTTTATAGTGACTTCACTCAGCGATTCTTTGCCCAGTTGCTTCTTATATGTATCCTGCCCTGTCGCCAGTGTTGTGCAGCGGCGGAATAACCTGAGGCAAACACAGAGCGAACTTCAGCTTTTTACTTTATTGTAACAATAAAGGGTTGCTGCGGCTGCCACGCTAACAAGGCAGCCAGCTGGCGGACAACAGCTGATGCCATTTGACAGCTCCCTTTTATAGCCGGCTGTCAAACGGCATCAGCCAATAGGAATGGTCCGTGTTCCCTCTGGAAACGCGGACCGGAGTGAAGACTTCAGCTCAGTCTTTTCCAAATGCCACAACACATCCTTCACGCTCCACACATTGAACTGAAAACCCCTGACACCGCACCAACACTGCACTATACAGTAGAATTCAAAAGAGCTACTGCCCTGGGATAGAAGCTGTTTTTCAGGCTATTTGTCCTTGTTTTTATTATTCTGTTCCATCTGCCAGATGGTAATAGTTCAAAAAAAGGGTGCCCAAGTTGAGATGGATCTTTGAGAATGTTTTGAACTTTCTTAAGACAGCAGGAGCTATAAGCCTCTTCCAAGGAGGGGAAAGGGTAACCAATGATCTTCTGGGCAATAATATTAACCCTCCGGAGTGCTTTCCTATCTGCCACTGTGCAATTTGCAAACAATACAGAGGTGCAGCAGGAGAAGGTCACCAGCAGTTTTTCATTCAGTTGTTGTTTTCTGAGAAGTCTCAGGTCGTATAATCTCTGCTCTTTTGATGAGTGCTGCAATGTGAGCACCCCAGATGGCAACACCCAGAAACTTAAAACTGGCCATTTGCTCCACTCGGTCTCCATTGATAAGCAAGGGCTGGATGTCTGATCTGTTCCTTCTATAGTCCACTATAAGCTCCTTGGTCTTATTGGTGTTGAGGAACAAGTTGTTGTCTCCACACCACGAAAGCAACCATTCCACCTCATCTCAGTAGGCAGACTCATCCCCCGCCCCCGGAGATGAGTCCCATCACTGTTGTATCATCTGCAAATTTAACAATAGTATTACTAGCGTGAGTGCACATGAAGAGTATAGAATAAGGGGCTCAACACTCAACCCTCTGGGTGTACCAGTGTTAAGAATAAGGGCTGAAGAGGTATGATTACCTAATCTGATTCTCTATAAGAGGTAAGATCACACTTGGAATACTGAGTCCAGTTTTGGTCATCACAATACAAAAAAGAATCTCTAAAAAGAGTGCAGACAAGAACAGCAAAGATGATTAGGTAGCTAGAGACTAAAACATACAATGAATGGTTGCAGGAACTGGGTATGTCTAGTTTAATGAAGAGAAGGAATAGAGGTGACATGATAGCAATTCCAATATTTGAAGGGTTGTCACAAAAAAGAAGTCAACCTATTTTCCAAAGCACCTGAGAACAGGACAGGAAATAATGGATGGAAACATTCAAGGAGACATTCAGCCTAGAACCAAGGAGATAGCCAAAATAATTAATCAGTGAAGCAGCTTGCCTCCAGAAATTGTACGTGCTCCATCACTGGAGGTTTTTAAGATTGGAAAGCCATTTGTCCAAAATGATATTAGGGTCTTTGGCTTGAACAGAAGTTTGAACCAGAGGTGGTATTCAGCAGGTTCTGACCAGTTCTGGAGAACCAGTAAGGGGAAATTTTGAGTAGTTCAAAGAGCCAGCAAATACCACCTCTGACTGGATATTTTACAGTATCATTCCCCTGCCATGCCCGCCAAGCCACCCCCACAGAGCCGGTAGTAAAAAACTTGAATTCCACCACTGGTTTGAACCAGAAGACCTCCAGCTCTGTGATTCTGTTATTTTTAAAACAATACATTGCAGCTTAATCTAGATACGGAAAAGGTAGAATTATTTATCTCTCAGGTTATTTTCATGCTTGGAGAAAGGAATGACCTTGGAATATTAAAGCTGTTTGGGTAAACATTGTCTTGATGAAAGGTACCAGTGAAGAAGAAGAAGCTACAGACAAGACAATAGGAAGTTTCTTATATCAGTATTGGCAAAGAACAGGCAGAGTTCATAGAACAAAATTGCCCTAAACCAAGGCAAAATTCCATTCCTTAAATCAGTATTTTTATGTGGACATGCAGCTTAAGGTAACCTTGAAAATAATAGTAGATGTGCATTCAAATTTGATGTTCTTTATTTTCTGTTAGTACTGTCTGTCAACCACAAACCCTTTTGCTTTCTTTTATGTACTATTATATGGAGCTATTTTTTCATTTTGACAGATGGCTTCTGGCACAAGAAATAAAAGAATTAGACAAGACTTAATATATTTATCTTAGTTAATATGAAAATAGGAATGAAAGTGCTTAGAAGTCTCCAAAGTGCATGCAACAGGTAGTTTTGTAAATCAGTAAGAAATGATAAGTTCTAACGCCAACCTGTTCTTGAATCCACACAATTCTTCCAAACTAAATTCTTCTGTCTAAAGATGCACTCATTTTAAAAATAAAATAAATCTGACTTTCTGAGTCACTATTGGACTGTATTTTTAACCCCCCATTAAACAGAGTCTAGAATAAGAGTGCATAATATTGTGTGCATTTGATTAAAAAGAAGAAACCTTGTTTTGGTTTTGCAGAAGGTTTTCTTCTGGTTGCAACAATGTTTTCTTTGTCACAAATCTTTAGGAATCTGGCTTTATTTCTTAGGGGAAAGAATACTATCTATAGCAGCTTTTTGTGATCACAGCAATTCCTAAATTTGGGGAATTGCAATTTGGGCCACAAGGTGACTATTCCAGTCCTTTTTGTCTTGCCCAGAGAAAGAGGTGTAGAAAAACTTTGATTTCTAATCCGCTTTATAGGAAGCTCCATATCAGGGCTGCACAGAAACATCCACTCAAGCAATTTCTTTATCATGAAGGGGATTTTAATTAAAACTGTTCTCGCATCATGAGTGCAGTGAATATCCATGCCAACCAGCCTTGTATTGGACATTTATCTCCTTCAAACCATATTACCAATAATTGTTACATTAATTCAAACTCAGAGAGATTAGGTGTCTGAAGTAGGCAGACTGCTGTTACTAGAATAGGGAGCTCCCTACTGCTGTGTTGCTGATATGAGGTCCCTTCATTTTGAGTAGGAATGAAAAACAACTGCTGTAGACCTCAGGTGAATTTAATTCTCTTTTGTATAGGACGGTAGAGTGTGTCATAATCCTGCAAGCTAATAGGCAGAGTCACATATCTGAACATGTGTCTGATCCTATATTTTGTTTATTTGTCTGCTGAGGTTTACACATAACATATACAAGTTGAGGTACTGAGAAAGTAGAGGGAAGAGTCAAATAATATTTTTAAAAGTCATGCAGTAATGCTGGATTGGTTACTTCTGGGTCCATGGGTAGAGTGGTTTGGGGAGAAAAAGATTAAGTTCTTCTAAAACTATGTATGAAAGTCTCAGAGAAAGTGGAGTTGGAGAGTATGTACCTTATTCCTGACCCAATTTTTTCCCCTTCTAAAATCCTTAAACTGTTTCATTTTGTTCCCTAGGAAATAAAATTTGTAGAGGGATGCATAGAGTAAGCAAAATTGTGGCTAGTTTTATTAGTGTGATTTAGGTAGGATTGTGGTGTGGCCAAACAAAAGCCAACAACATTTTAATGTATGCAGTGTGATGCTGATACCACCCTTCCCTCTTACACGTTCATTTCTTCCTTTTTCTCCCATCATATCAGTGTCAAGACTTCTCTGTTTCTTGTGGACACTGTAGTACAACCATTGGTATGTTCAATAATTGGAGTTCTCCATATAGTAAGCACAATTTGTATATCTGCCCCAATGAAGACAAGCCGAAACAGAAGCAGGAAAGTTCATTTTCAGGCAATGGAATGATTTACTTATTCCTTATCTCTTCAGGTTCAGCTGTCATTAAAATGAACTCCAGGTGTGCTTTGGAGACACACAGGTTCTTGTCAATGTTTAGAATCTTAATATTGTATTTTCTTTTTTCCTCTCTATATGTTAAGTCATTTCAGAATATAGAAAGTGTTAACTGTCAAATTATACTCTGCTCAAAACTTGAACCAGAAAGCCAATAGCTGGAGATTCAGGGACACAGTTATGTTAAAATAATTTTACTGCAGATATTGGGAAAAAATAATAAAAAGAAACCATGTATTACATACTCCAAGATTCAAATCCTATCTATAGAAATCCAGGGATTCAAATCTTGTCTTTCCCCCCTGCTTTTACATCTAATTGAGTGAAAGCTGCTAATTTCTTAGAACAGCTGGTTGCTTTTGACCTCACCAATACACGCCCTCAAACCAACTTATTTCTGAGTGATATCCAAAGTAAAAATTGCCTTGTTATTAAGATTGGTTTTTGAATTATAGTAGAATATTAAAAAGTTGTAGTTAAATCTAATTAACTGTGTATTCATTTTTTATCATAATTCATTTCCTGCCATCTGCCTTGTCTTGTTCTGGCCCTCTGAGACAGAGGAATACATTCCTTAGTCTATAGTTTTTACTGCCAAATCCTGATCATTAATGTCTTTCCATTCTTAAATATTAGCTTTTGAAAAGGGCTTAAACACTGAATACAGGAAGTACCTGTGTACCTTGAGTCTTTTTGATGTAGTGTATGTAATGAGCCGGATTTGTTAAGTGCTTTGAACATTTTGTAGAAATACTGAAATATGAGCTTAATTGTAAAGCAAGCAATGTTAGAATTTCATCATGATAAAACATTCAAGAGTGAGGACGTCTTCAGCAGTCTTATTCTCTCTCTCTCTCTTCTCTTTCCTCTTCACTCACTCACTCACTCACTTTCTTGTTATTTGTTAAAAGAATCTATTGTATGATTTGTGCACCAGGGATTTTTTTTTTTTTTGCAGTTTGGCTAGGTTTTTATACTCTGTTTGCTGCTTGTAATGATATTGTGTAAACTAGATTTAAAAAAAAAATAGATTGCTGTTGTGCATTGTATTTGTGCTTGCATTATTTTATAATCACTAAGATAGCAGTCAGTGAGATCTACAGTTCAGAAATATAAAAATATTTCTGGTTGTTATTAAAAGTGTCTCTTCCCCTAATGAATCTGCAAAAAGAAAAGAAAGAAAGAAAAAAGAAATGCTAACCTCCTATCTCATGGATGAATTTATTTAGCCTGATCCTATGTTGGTCATACATTTAAATCATTTCATTTTCCATATTTTCACTAATTAGTGGCACAATTACCCATTTGGAGATTTTTTTTACTTCATACTTAATATATTTTGAATACATAGGACAGTCAATTTTTTGATAATCCTGGAAAACTTTGACCCATTTTGATGCATTACCGCCTTGATGTCTGATTTGAAATCTGACTTGATCTATCATTGTTATTATTTGATGAAAATTACCCTAAATATAGATATCCCATCTCCCTCTCTCATAGTTAAGACTCATAATTTTTCTTAGTATTGCTTAGTTTATAATCTAACCTGTTTAAATTGGCATTGATTTAGATGCATATTCAAGATATTTCTGATGAAAAAAGTGACATTTTCTTCATTTGAGTATGCATAATTTATGCTTCAGCCTCGTCTGCAAAATGAGACAATTCATTTAATATTTGCATGCTTGCTGGCCATGCTGCAGTGAAGTCTTCCCTGGCATAAAAAGGGCTTGACTTTTATATCTCTTGGAGGCCAGTTCATAAAAAAAATCCAACTCCAGTTGTTCACTCACATGCTTAGGAAGATATTGTCAATGAATCACATAACTATTAAGACTAGCAGCTATTGAGAGTTATGTTTTATAGATTTATTTGAATTCTATAATTTGTCTGTTGCTTTCTCTCTTTGATTCAGTTGGTCACGTTTATCTGAAAATGTTAGTTCAAGTAGATATATCTGCCTTATGCCTTCTGCAGTGAAAATTAATGTTACATTATTATGCAGCATCTTCACAATTTTTTTTCTGCTACTGGAAATAGTTTTGGGCTTTTCATGCTAACGGTTTCAATCAGTGGCATTTGTAGCGCTATATTAATTGGGACCATTACTGTAATCAACTTAAAATGTTTTAATGGACTATTATTATTGCATTGTATTAAGGCATCTTAAGACCTGATCTCTTACTCCCCATCTTGAGTTCTCTTTCACACAGGAAGTCAGGTTGAACAGACTTGTCAAATGATACCTCAGAAATGTTTGAACTGGACTTCTGCTTATATATTTTGCAGCAAAATACTTACTGCATCTAGTTAACATATTGATAATCGATGAAGAATGGAATTACCGTACAGAGAAGAAACAGACAGCGTGGGCACTTCGTATAACACTTCCTGTATGATATGCTCATTCCATATGAATGAGTTATGATGGTTTAATTGGCTGGAATTTCTTTTATTAAGCAAAGTGTAGTTCCATGTAGCAAGATGCATGGCTAATACATTTTACAAATAAATAATAAATAAAGCTCACACTGGAAGTCATTGCTGTCATGGTTAACCACATCTGGTTGTTAAGTGAGGGCCATCCTGATCCAAGCATTCCCAGCGCCAGGCCTCAGTAAGGTAAGAATCCTGCTTCCTTTGGCTCCACTTCAACTCCCCCTTTCCCTGCCTTTCTTTCCCTCACTCTCCCTTTTGGCTGCCTTGCATTGCAGTGCCTCTGCTGGCTCTGCCGCATGCAAATTAAACAGCTGCATGTGGCATCAGAAAGAAGGCTGGCAGGGGCAGCAGGTGCCTTGCAAAGGGCCAGACTGGCTATGCCTTGTCAGTGGGAGGGAGAGGATGATGAAACTTAACTGGGTGGCAAGTGTGGCAGAGACGGTTTAGCGCTGCAGTAATTTCAAATAGTTGCTGAATGACTGTTTTTTTCAGCAAGTACTCCCTGCAATGTACAAGTGCAAGAGGCAATGTATTTTCTTTTGTTTCTTTGCTGTCAATGATACAAAGGCTCTGTATTATGCTATGTACAACTAGAGCAGGGGTGTCAAACTCGTGGCCTGTGGGCCGGATGCGTTGCAGTAGCCATGCCCACCCCAAGTTTAGACAATGGGGAAAAAGTCACGATATGTCATGTGACAACGTGATGTCACGAGTTTGACAACCCGAAACTAGAGGGAAAAGTATTGATCAGCTCAATCGTATAGTATTTTGTTAGTAGTTGTTTTTTTTTTCAATTTAGGCTGCTTTACTTTAAAACTGATTGGCCACATTTCTTGAAATAGAGCTCATTGTGTAATCCCTCTGGGATGCTTCCTTTTAAATTCAGCAGTACTTTCATGCATGTGCTAGTTGACCATGAAGATTATGAGTAGCGTGTCTGTGTATATATGCACATGTAAACACTTCATTTAAAAATAAACCTTTCTTGGTTGCTTAGACCATACCCTAATTGTACTGATTGCAATCATGATCATTACTCTAGTATTTTAATATGCTTTTCAAACTCAGCTGTGTAAAAAAAAAATTTGTATCTGTAGAAATAGCTGTTGAGGACATTCTTTTCAGTTTTTACAAACTAATTTTATTTATTCAATTCAATATTTATTACAGTCAGAGACCACAAAATTTATTATTTATGAAATAACACTTATATACATGTTTAATAAGTTGGACTTTTACTGGCATAATTTTGGCATAATTGGGATTTATGAAACAAAAAAAGGGAAACTTTTTTCCTACTAGAGTGAATATTAAAACATTATTCAACTATATCTTAAAGAGCACTATTCATATATAATATCAACAAATTTACATGTGTTGGCTGTAGTCACTGTCCATTTTTGACAGTATACTATTCTAAAATAGCCTAATAATTATTTGTATCTGTGACATTGGTATTGGTAGCCAATGAGAAGAACAAGGCACAATAATAGACAAAGGAATCATTTTGCTTCTACCTTTTGCTTCTACAAATATTGAAATTAGTCTAGAAGTTTGGGGGAAATCTTTGAGCTCCATGACATTCCACATGTTTTTCCATGGAATTTTAATGTCACCCAGAACTGCCAAGTATTTCCTTAAAAAAAGAAGTAATTTTTAATGCAAATTGTTACTGCTGATGTGTACCTCACTATTTACTTCCAACCGTGTTCAGCCTTCTAAGAAATACTGGCCTCCTCTCAGGTTACGAACAACACACATGACATCCAGGGCTCTAAAAATGCATCTCCTGAACCTGCGGGCCTTTCTGTGATTAAGAAAGCAGCTGTTTCTGTCTGTTAGAATTCCAGCATCCCCTTGTAGGAATATGAATATATATATACATACATACACATACACACACACACACACACACATATATATATGTGTGTGTGTGTGTGTGTGTGCGCATTTGGAATGGTGCAAGTAAGTTTTCTAAAAAGGGAAGAGCAGCTGGCTTTTCCAATCCTAGCTCCCTTCCTCACTCTCTCCTGTTCCCCCCTGCTGACAGTCAGAATTAATCCTCCTAAGTTTGACTGGAACAGCTGAGAGCTTGCCTGGCACATAGCTCAAGGTTTCACTGTGGATTCAGATTGCCTTCTTCCCCTTCTTTTTCTTTCCCCTTTCAGTTCTGATTCAAGCAGCTGTCTCTGCCTGGGTTAAATACCAAGAGAGAGGTGTTAAATGATATGAGCTTATATTTGGTTATGTTTTTTTTAAAAAATCCCTTCACTGCACTTATTATCAATATAGCTTTGCTCTCTCCCCTCCCTCTGTATCGCCAAAACGGCTCTACTAATCCCAGCACCTGTCTCTGCCTGGAACATTTAAAAAAAAAAAAAAAAGGGTCAGGAATAGTGGAGGGTGAAATAGTCCTGTGTGCTTTTTGCTGTCCTAGATGAGAATGGTTCCTCAATGCACTTAATGCCAGGAACGTCCATCTTTTTGGGGCTTTACTGTGCTTCCTCCCTGTATGCCCCTGACTGTGTTCTCTTCTTGACTGTCACTCTGTCGCTTCTGAGAACTGCAAGAGAGTTGCTTTCAGCTGGGCGTCCTAATTTAGGAACGTCTGGTATTCCATGTGCAACTAGGTTTAGCAGTGCAGAAAATACTGGGGAAGGGTGACCCGAACCAGTCAAGCAGCCTATGTGTATGTTAAATTGAGCATTCTATGTATGTGTATCTCTAGAGGCCTGAACCAAGTGTTGTATAGGATAACGTGTGTTTAAGATTGTAAGAGGGAAGAACAGAGTTCCCAGTTTGTTTGCTTTGTTTAAAACTGAAGAAGCCCTTGGCTATGTATGGTGTATATTGTATGGATTACCAATACCCAGTTGTCCAGGTAAGTAGAAAACAATTGCAAATTGTTACCTCTTCACAGTAACATTCATAGAACATTATATGCTTTGTGGTACTTTTTCAAACTTCAATTCTTTTCATGTGGTAAAGAGTTGTTTTTTTTCAAGATAACATGATAAGGCTTACTTTTAGTTGAAATTGGGATCTGGGTAGAAGGTCTGAGGAAAAAGTTCTCTGGGAATACTTTGGATTTTAAGAAATGCTTCTCTTTTCATATTTTTAAGTAGTAAAAATAGCTTTGTCACTGCTAAATTCATATGAAATTCCTTAAGACGCATCTGTTGGTTAATGAAAGCTGCAAAAGTAAGAAATGTGTAACTTTAACCTAACTTTTGTCTAGCTTCAGCTATTAGAAGAATTGTCTTCTCATCTAGAGTTCATTCTGCAAGTTCTTATACCCCAAATATTATGAGCTCTTCAGTGCTTCTAGTGCCCAAGATCAGTGTTAATCTAACAGAAACATATGCAAAATACAGGAAAGCCTTAAATGCTAAAAGCTGTATTAAATTTTAGTGTACTATTCAGGGGAAGAGGATGTGTATTGAACACAAATATTTCTTACATCCAAATAAATGTGGTTTGTGTATGTTACTTGTGTAAGTCAATTATAATAGATGTTGTCAAGTGAAAAATTGTATATTTTATTCAAATTGTGACAAGTGGTTTAAAGTATTTAAAGAATATACAGTCATAAAATTAGAGAGTACTTGGTGTCAATACTCATTTATTTTATTTTTTCTTTCAGTATAGGGATGGGGAGCCCTAGAGGCATATGCCACAAATCCTCCCTTCTAATCTTAGGACCCTTCAAACTGCTGAGAAAAAAAATTCAACCTCCATCAGAGCAAGTGACTTCTCATTGCAATGACAGTCCCACTCCAACAGTGGACAGTCCCACTCCCCACTACAGTCCTCAGCATGGATGAATGGATGGAGGGATGGATAGGATTGTGGCATTTGTATATCAACATTTATTAACAATCCTTAGAAATGTTTTGCAAGTGTGCTCCTTTGTGGATTTGGAAAATTATTTTAGATTATTTCTTGAATTATTCTGAGTTCGCCAGTGGGTTAAGTGTATAATATATAAAATTATTAACTTTATTTCAGAGTTGCATATTATAGGAACCCTTTCATATATAGCAATTGACAGCACTATAGCTTCTAATTCTAATACATTAGAATTATTCTCGTTTCATTTTAAAGTATTAATTTTTTAAAAAATAATAAGCATACAAAGTATAATCATTCTGAAAACAGTCTGGAAGATTATATTATACTTGTAGCATGAACAAAGTTCTATCTAGCATGATCAATTGATATTTTATACTGAAATGATAATGAATTATTTTTTGCAATCAAAACTATTTTTGGGACCGCATTGATTAAAATTGGGTAGTCAATTACCATATGTCCTTTTGTTTCAGGTTAATCTCATTTCCAAATATCTTTATTCAGGTTTTATATATTTTATTGTTATTGGTAGTACTTAACATTGCACAAAATAGTAGTTACAAAATTTAATTTCTGTTTTACATATGTTTAATCATTGTCATGATATATTTCCTTAAAGTTTTCTGGAATATCAACATGATTTTACATTTTTGGCATGATCTATATAATGCTTTGATTTTTCCATGTTTCCTCTTTTTTATTTTGCAAATATCGGAGCTGTTTGTGAGTATATGATTGAATGGGAAGACAGGCTACAAAGTAAAAAGTGTAAAAATAAGATAACTGAATTGCAGAGTCAGGTTTTAAACAGCATTAAACTTATTACTTGAAGAATTAAATGATAAGATGTTCTGGAGGACTTTGGAAGTTTGAATTTTTGATATAGTGGAACATTGGATCATGAACACTTCTGACCACGACCAAATTGGGTGCCAACCAAAAAAATCCACAAAATGTTCAACGCTGGATGGTGATCAACACAGCTATGGTAATTTTCCCTGCCACACTGATTTCCCCTTCCACGCATGTGTAGAATTGTAGGTGCCTGCACAGTCAGACTCGCTTCCGGTCACGACCAAATCGGGTTGCTACCAAAGTCCTGGAACGGATTACGATCATGACCCGAGGTTCCACTGTATTGGCTTTTTATTTTTACAAATAACCAGTTGATGTTACTGGATTTCTTTAAATTTTCACCAAGTCCCAGAAGATTTCATATCCTTAATTGCAGTTAGATTAATTGCAATTGTACAAACTCTTGGAAGAGAGACTTCACAGTTATTTCTCTTTTGATAGCAGAGTTCGTTCCAGAAATCATTCTTCAGAATTGATGTTTTTATTAGGAACTCCAAAGCTATATCTCAAGATGAGAAAAATTTGGCAAAAAAGTTAATGGAAAAGTTCTATTAACTTCTGGTAGAAGTCCCACGAATGATACTGATGAATCAATAATATGAAGAGAACATTCATTTTAGATTACTCCAAAAAAGTATGCCTTATTCAGAAGATATTATGTTACACTTCTATACATTAAATGTGTAACTGGCTTGTGATTAATTTTTATGATATTTCTTCAGAGTTCATCAATTTGAACCAGTATAATTCACATAATAAATTAATATCTAGACCTCAGTGTGAACTTATGATTTCAGTGCTTCTGTCAAAGATTTTTTTAATATAAAAAGTTTTTTATTTTTTATTTTTTACACATCTCTTCAATTGAGCAACGTGATTCCAGGTTACAACATTTATAGTCAAAATTGCATTTCCAACTTTGTTATCTAATATCACATCAAATCTATTGTCTAATCTAATATCTATCTATTAACTATTATCTATTCCACTGATGTTTAAATAAGTCCTCATTTCATATTTCAATTCATTAACAATATCAAAAACATTTTATCCTCACATATATTTTCAATTCTTTATCCCCTATTATTTCCATTTTCAGCTTACCGCCTATTTTATTTTACATTATTCATTATTATCTTCATTAATTTTCTCAAAGCCGATATATAATAAACAGTGAAAAAAGAGTAAAATTAAAATAAAACTAATATATTCAAGATCCATATGGTTATATCCTCCAATCTACAATAAATGTTATATTTATTCCAAAGATATTCACATAACCATTCCATGTTTTTTCTGTTTCCACTTAGCCAAATATACGAATAAAATTTTAGTAAATTTTCATTCCCTTTTTTAATCATAATACATTACTCTCATAAAAATTTTTACATTCCAATATAGTCCTTTCTGATTTATCATATTCTCTATTTTCTCATATCTCTTATATAATCAATTACATACACTAAAGAAAAAGAAAAAAAACACAGAAGATTAAGTTTCCCCTTTTTGTTTCCATTTGAACAAATTTAACCTATAAAGTCTTATTTATTTCACACTTTTTAGTCATAACATAATTTTTTCCAGTTTGCCATATTCTCTGTTTTTCTCATATCATTTGGAGTGTGTGTGTGTGTGTGTGAGTGTGTATGTTTTTTTTTTTTAAGTTTTCCCGGGTACTTACATGTATGCTGTTCAGCTTCCTTCGGGTATTATCCCATGTCGTGCTTTTAAAGTTGTAGCAACGTTTCGGCAGAATCACATCTGCCATCATCAGACTTCTGTATTGAGTTCGTATGTGGGTCAGGCTATCACAGCCGTTAGTTTTAAATTTGAGGCTAGCCTACTGTTGTGCCAGGATGTTTTTTCTTCATCCTGATTGGTTGGGAGTCTTGGTCTGTGTTTATTGGTCTTGGAGTTTGCTTGATTGGTGTTTCTGGTTTCTTCTGTCTGTTTTGTGGCTTTGATTGGCTGGCAACACTGTGTTTCTGTATTGGAAGCTTTCAGTGCAACTTGGCTTTGAGTAAAAGGAAGGCTATCATCTATTAGGAAGCTAGGTTTCATCTGGGTGCCTGGTTGGGGTGTGTTTGAGCTGGAGGTATCAGGGGGAGTCTGTTTGTGCCCAGGTGTTTGCCTGGCTTGTGGTGTGGAGATCTTTCTATTTGAGAGTGCAGGCTTCCAAATGATTGACAGTCTGGTGGAATCATCTCTTCTATTCATGCTTTCAGGTCTTTTTTCAATCTCGATGGCTTCTCTGATGATTCTGTGGCTGGGGTTTTCTATAGTGGCTAGGGTTTTTGTGCCATTAAAGTTGATGTTATGACCTGTGGCTTTCATATGTTGGACTAGTGAGGAGGTGTGTTCCAGCTTTTTTATTGAATTTTTGTGTTCATCCAAGCGGGTACTTATTCTTCTATTGGTCTGTCCAATGTATGTGGCTGGGCATGATGCACAGGGAACTTCATATATGCCTTGGTTTTCAAGGTCAATTTTATCTTTGGGGTTTCTAAGGATGGCTGCTATTTTTTTGTCTGTTTTGAAGGCAGTATTGATGTGATGCCTGTGTAGTATCTTACTGATTTTGTCTGTAGTACCTCTTATGTAGGGCAGGACAGCTGTTCCATAGGTCTGTTGATCTTCTAGGTCTCTATTATGTCTTAGTGTGTTTTTGTGGATCAAGCTGGTGATTTTGTTTTTGTGGAAGCCGTTGGCTGTCAGTACTTTAGTCAGGATGCATAGTTCAGTCTTTATATGTATCTTGTCTGCCAGGCGTTTGGTTCTGGCAATTAGTATTTTGGCCACAAAGTTTATCTGTGCTGAGTGGTGGTGGGCTTGGGCATTGAGGTAGCGGTTGGTGTGTGTTTTCATCTGGTATATAGTGTGTCCTAGTGTGCCATCTGTTTTTTTTTAGATTAGTACATCTAGGAATGGTAGTTGTTTGTTTGTTTCCATTTCCATGGTGAATTTGATTTTGGGGTGTGTGCTGTTTAGGTGTGTTAAGAAATTGTTTAGGTTTTCTTTTCCATGGGGCCAAATCACAAATGTGTTATCGATGAATCTTAACCACAGTTTGGATTTGTGGGTGGCATTGGCTAGGGTTCTGGATTCGAATTCTTCCATGAACAGGTTTGCAATGACATGTGACAGTGGTGATCCCACAGGGGCTCTTTCAATTTGTTTGTATCTTTGTTCTTTGTATTTGAAATATGTGTTGGTTAAGCAGTGTTCTGCTAGTTCCATGAGGTGTTTGGGTGGTTGGTATTTATTTTTGATGATTTTGAGAGTTTCTTTTATCGGGACTTGAGTGAATAGTGAAGCCACGTCAAAATTTACAAACAGATCTTTTTGTTCCACATGTAGATCTTTGATCATTTCCAAGAGGTGGTATGAGTTTTGTACATATGAAGCTGCGGTTTCAGCATGGGTCTGTAGCTGCTTTGCTAGGTATTTGGCTAGTTTTTGTCATGGTTCTCCTCTGGAACTGACAGTGAGTCTGAGGGATATGCCTTCTTTGTGTATTTTGGGGAGGCCGTATAGTTTGAGACATCTCGAAGATCTTTCTCTTGGGATGATCGTCTGTTGGATCTCTTTGCTCATGTTGCTGGTTATCAGATATCATTTATTAGGAAGCTAGGTTTCATCTGGGTGCCTGGTTGGGGTGTGTTTGAGCTGGAGGTATCAGGGGGGTCTGTTTGTGCCCAGGTGTTTGATCTACAAAAATACACTGAGACATAATGGAGACCTAGAAGACACCAGACTGTCAATTATTTGGAAGCCTGCACTCACAAACAAAAAAATCTCCACCCCACAAGCCAGGCAAACACCTGGGCACAATCAGACCCCCCCCAATACCTCCAACTCAAACACACCCCAACCTCTGCCAATCACTTATTTTCCCCCCACCCTTTCCTGTTCTTGCTTTTGAAATTTCTTCTTGTACAGTTTCTCCTTCTTTTGTTTGATCTTGGAAGTATTTTTTCTTTTATTTTTTACAACCATCATCAATGTCTTAGTTTGGATTCCTTTTATGTCTTTTGGCAATGTCCCTTATTATCTGTGCTCTTCTAAGCTGCTTTCCTCTTCCTTTAACTTCTCCTCCCTAAATTTTCTTTGTTCTTTTACAAACTGCATCGCCATTAATTTTTGTGCCAATGTGTCCAATAATTCCATTCTTTAACATTGCTCTCACAGTTTGCAGTTCCAACTTGAATTCTTTGCTTGTTTCTTCCTTTTTTTAAAATCAGTTGAGTTATTCTTTATTTTATTAAAAGTGAGAGTCTTATTTTAGACTCTGTCACAATTCCTCTTATTAATCCTTCTTTCTTCTTGTCAAAATCAACACCAAACAGTCCCAAGATATGTCCTTCGTTTATCCTTTTGCTGCAATCCCTCTTTTTTTGTAATGCTTCCAGGGTTCTTGTTTTGATATAGTCTTTTATTTCATTTCATTTCTCATTCACACATTTATAAGACCAGTAATTTTCCATGAAATCATGGGAAAGAAAGTGCCTTTAACCATTAGATGGCACTCTACATTGCTTCCACTTTTCAGAATTTTTTTTTTCTTTTCAATTATATTACCACTAATTTTCAACCATTAGCTCTTTTAAATATTGTCAATTCCAGGCAAGTCCAGCATTCTATCCAATGCCTAATTAATGCCAGTTTCTATATCTTATTCCAACTTTCGTCTCCAATTCCGTTGTAATTCTTTTATAATCGGTTTTTTATTTACCTTGTATTTTTCTCTTATTTTCCATTTTCCATTGTCATACTCTTAAGCAAGGGCTCCTTCTTTCAGTTTTTCGGGGTTGTTGAAAAAAAAAGTCCAGGTTTTTTTGTCTGGTTACATGCCACACACCACTTCATAGCTTCAGCACACACTTAGGTCCTGGAAGCTTCCCGTTTTCAGGGCAGCCAATAAAACTGCTGCTACCTCCTTTCTTCAAGGGGAGTATACCTAGCTCAGGAGGGGAAATGCAGCTCCCCTTGACCCAGCTGGTGGTCTTCCCCCCTCTTCCCCCACCCCTCCGAGATGGGTCAGATGGATCCGGTCCTGTTGGGACCCTCCAATAGGATAAGCATGGATCGAAGCTGTGCACGATCATGGTCTTTGGTCCATCTTTGACGGAAGTGCCACCGGAAGTCCCTGCCAAAGATTTTTGATATGGGTAAGACAATTGGTTTAAAAAACAATAAAACATTTCATTAGTCTAAATATTCTAGATATAATTTTGAATAACAGAAAAATACACCATAAAGGTGTGCTATAGCTGCCTGTATGTTATCAACTATATGATAGTAGCAATGTTTTCTTTTACCTCGCAATAATCTCAAAGAAGTAAGACAAATGGGTTGCTGAGTTTGGGGAGATCTGTTATCTGCTTATATATCTGCTTATATTTTGGTTGAATGCCTCCTAGGCCAGTGAATTTTCAAACATGCTGGACTTTCACCAGTGGCCTATGCATATCTGTTTATTTAAAGGTAAATGTATAGCTTTCCCCTGTTCAGTCATGTCTGACTCTAGGAGGTAGTACTCAGTTTCTTAACCAAGGGAGCCAGCATTGTCTGAAGATGATAGCATTGTCTGAAGATGTGCCCATCATGACTATATGCCGAGGCACACACTAATACTTTTCCACAAAGTAGTACCTATTTATCTACTCACATCTGCATGCTTTTGTACTGTAGTTTGGGCAGGAGTTGAGGCAAGTAATGGGAGCTCACCCCATCGTGCAGCACTCAGGTCTCAAACCCAGGCTGTCAGCTTTCCAAATGACAAGCTCAGGGTCTTTAACTTCTAAGCCATAACACACACCATTTGTTTATTTATAGATAACCAGTTATAAATAATAATTGACAACTTTTGCTGTTAAATGCATCTGCGCAACAAAAGGTTATACATCTTTGTTCAATATTATAAATATATTGCTGTAGTTTAGCAGTTTAAAGACTACATTTTCTAAAGCTTACAGTCATCAAACCTTGAATCTTCAAGGCCAATCACTTGATGATGGGATGGACAGCATATAAATTTGATAAATAAATCAAGTTCTTAGATCTCCATGTCATGAAAATACACTGCTCAAAAAAATAAAGGGAACACTTAAACAAACAATGTAACTCCAAGTCAATCAGACTTCTGTGAAATCAAACTGTCCACTTAGGTAGCAACACTGATTGACAATCAATTTCATATGCTGTTGTGCAAATGGAATAGACAACAGGTGGAAAGCAGAGGCAGTTAGCAAGACATCCCCAATAAAGGAGTGGTTGTGCAGGTGGTGACCACAGACCACTTCTCAGCTCCTATGCTTTCTGGCTGATGATTTGGTCACCTTTGAATCCTGGCAGTGCTTTCACTCTAGTGGTAGCATGAGACGGAGTCTACAACCCACATAAGTGGCTCAGGTACTGCAGCTCATCCAGGATGGCACATCAATGCGAGCTGTGGCAAGAAGGTTTGCTATGTCTGTCAGCATAGTGTCCAGAGCATGGAGGCACTACCAGGAGACAGACCAGTACATCAGGAGACGTGGAGAGGGCCATAGGAGGGCAACAACCCAGTATCAGGACCGCTACCTCCACCCTTGTGCAAGGAGGGACAGGAGGAGCACTGCCAGAGCCCTGCAAAATTACCTCCAGTAGGCCACAAATGTGCATGTGGAGGCTCAAATGGTCAGAAACAGACTCCATGAGGGTGGTATGAGGGCCCGACGTCCACAGGTGGGGGTTGTGCTTACAAACCGTGCAGGACGTTTGGCATTTGCCAGAGAACACCAAGATTGGCAAATTCTCCACTGGCACCCTGTGCTTTTCACAGATGAAAGCAGGTTCACACTGAGCACATGTGACAGACATGACAGGGTCTGGAGACGCCGTGGAGAACGTTCTGCTGCCTACATCCTCCAGCATGACCGGTTTGGCAGTGAGCCAGTAATGCTGTAGGGTGGCATTTCTTTAGGGGGCCTCACAGCCCTCCAGAGGTAGCCTGACTGCCATTAGTACCGAGATGACATCCTCAGACCCCTTGTGAGACCATATGCTGGTGCGGTTGGCCCTGGGTTCCTCCTAATGCACGACAATGCCAGACCCCATGTGGCTGGAGTGTATCAGCAGTTCCTGCAAGACAAAGGCATTGATGCTGTGGACTGGTCCGCCCGTTCCCCAGATCTGAATCCAATTGAGCATATCTGGGACATCATGTCTTGCTCCATCCACCAACGCCACATTGCACCACAGAATGTCCAGGAGTTGGGGGATGCTTTAGTCCAGGTGTGGGAGGAGATCCCTCAGACCATCCACCACCTCATCAGGAGCATGCCAAGGCATTGTAGGGAGGTCATACAGACATGTGGAGGCCACACATTACTGAGCTTCATTTTGACTTGTTTTAAGGATGTTACATAAAAGTTGGATCAGCCTGTAGTGTTTTCTCCACTTTAATTTTGAGTGTAACTCCAAATCCAGACCTCCATGGGTTGCTAAATTTGATTTCCATTGATAATTTTTGTGTGATTTTTTTGGTCAGCACATTCAACTATGTAATGAACAAAGTATTTGATTAGAATATTTCATTCATTCAGATCTAGGATGTCTTATTTTTGTGTTCCCTTTATTTTTTTGAGCAGTGTAAAATAGTATTCATCAAATTCCAAACCCATTTGTAATATGGCTGGCAAGGATCATCTGCTGATGGCCTTCATGCTGCCATCACTACTATTCCTGGGCTGTCTTTTCTAATATTTGGCTAAGTATGTGGATTCATAAGTTGCTGTATAGGCCCGGTCCCACTGCACTTACAGATGCAAAGAGGATGTAAAACGTTAAAAAAAGCTTGCCATCCATTGGAAAACGCTATGCATCCATTGTGTACTCATTGCATACGTGTTTCATACGCTTTCTGTCGAGCATCCATCCACTGCGATTTCATCCGCGCAAAAAGTTTTGAGCTGCACAAAACTTTGTGAATGGATGAACTTTCCGCCGTGTACGATGTACATCCGCGACATATGAGTTCTATGTCCGTTTATCATCCGTTAAACGTCTGCTGTGTCCTCTCTGAATCCTCTGGGCATCCTCGCAACTCACATCCGCTGCAGCTGAAAACTGAAAGAGGGAGGAAAGAAAAGGTACATGGAATATCTATACATTGTTAGTAGCATGGAAATAGAAAGGATGCGCAGTGAATGGTTTGCATCCGATATAGATCTGCGCGGCATCCCCTTTCCTTTAGGCGTATGTGATGCATCTGCTTCATCCGCAATGCATCCGCTTCGCAATTATCCCCCGGAACCCCCTCGGAGGTGTCATCCGCTTTCATCCGCTAGGCTTCCTATGTTTAACATCCCCGCTACATACTACCCACATCCGTTCTTTTCATTCTTTTCCGTTTTGTTTATGCAAATTTTGCCACTTTTTGGAGCGGATGACAATGGATGGAGCCACCCCCGAAATTTTGCTTGTCCGCTGTGTCATTTATGCATACGTTTTGCATCCGTCGTCCAGTGGGACCAGGCCTTAAGCCAATGACTGCTTTGCACAAAATGCAAATGTGAAGCCAGTCTTTGTTCCTTGTAATTGAAATGATTTATTGCTTAACATTATATGTATGCGTCACCTCAGTTAATTTTACTAAGTTTGGCATTTCATATGTAGAATTATACTTCATATCTAACGGTTCCAGTAATTATGGAAGTTGTACCATAACAAACCCTTGGAACTAAAATATTATAAAAAGTTGTCTATGGTTAGGTGGACTGGACAGTTGTTTTTAAATTGAGTGATAAACTTGAAGGTCCCAAACTGGGCACATTGAACCAAACATGGACAAGGACACTTGTTCTCTTTTTTCCTCCTATTTCCCTTTCTACTTGCTTTTCTTTCTCATAGCTACTGTAATATACTGTGTGTGTGTGTGTGTGTGTGTGTGTGTATGTGTGTGTGTAGATTATACCAGAGGTATGAATGATCCGTTACAAAAGGACTTTGATGTTGGGCCAAAAGCTACATGAAATAGTGATCCTAAGATTGCAAGCTATTATTCTCTGGTCTAAGGAATAGAGAGAGACTAATAGGGGAGTGGTAACTCTGTGGAATAGGAACTGGAGACAATATATGGGTAAGCTGGTCTGTAATTTTTACTGCATGCTGGAAATTTTTATTATAGAATTTACACAAAAGGCAATGCACTTGAACATCTCAATCAACATAAACTGAAAGCAGTCTAAATTTTTTTAGTCAATTTGTTTTGTTCTTTTACTTGCTACCCTATTTGAATTTTATTAACATCTTCAGAGTAGACCGTACAGCAAAATTACACTGAAATGCCTATCCTTGATTGTTGTACAAAGTGATGACTCAAATGTGTGCAGTAGTCATGGTAGAACAAACATATGCAAAAATGCCTCTAAACTACGCTGAGCATTTCAGGTGTTTAGTTGTGATTCATCAGAGAATAAGAGAGCAAATGGGCAGAAATATATAGAAGGGGTTCGTATGTGAATTAATCCTGAGTTTTATCATAGAAGGTGGCAATTATAGCAGGCTCACTTGAGGTGTGGTCATGTGGACAAAAACATGGCTTAGTTGAGGTCTAGATTGGTTGATCCATTCCATCAATGTAGAATTATGAACTGTAGCCTGAGAAAACCTGATATATCATGTTATATACACAAGGTTGGAATATCATGTTTAAAAGTCTGAAGAAACATTGTGTTATGTAGCCAAACAGCATTATGTATATTCTAATCATTTGGGTTTAAATTTTGGAAAAGAACTAAATTTGCTCAATTAATTAACCAGAACACTGCTAAAGTGAGAGGAAAATAGAATGTATTATTCAGAAGAGGAGATAGTTGACCAGTTAAAATATTGAAAACAAATTTCAACATTTATTGGCAGTTGTCACAAATTACCTATTCATTTGAATAGGAAATAAATGTATTTATTTAGTCAGAAACTACATCGCTTCCAAAAATTTTTTGAAAAATCCAAGGTTTACAGATGTATAAGGGTAGTGAATTTGATTTTCAATGGAATTGTTCTTTTGCTGTCAGAAGAACAAAATACAACTCTTCATTCTCCAAAATAATGTGATCATTTGAACCAAATTTCATAAACAAGTACCTGTTGATATATCTGTGTGAATGGTTCAAGAAAAGTGACTTCAGAGATCTGTAATGTCTTCTCTGTTTTATTCCATGGATACTAAAATTTGAAGTCATTTTGTATATTTTATTCCTTTTATTACATTGAAAAAAGAAAAAGTGTGATATAGCTCTTAATTTTTGATGCTAGTCATTGCGTTAGTTGGACTTTTTCATGTTGTCTGATGTGTTCTGTTCTTTTACTCTCAGAAAGCTAAACAGAATCAGACCTAGTTAATGTTAGGATGGGGAGACCACCATGAGATATATAGCAGGGCTGTCAAACTCTGGCCTGTGGACCGGATGTGCCATGTGCTGGCCACACCCCTGCCCAGTTTATCGAAGAGGGGGAGTCCTGATACATCACATGACACCGCTGTGATGACATGAGTTTGACACCCCTGTCCATAATATATATGCTGGACTTGAATGATGAAAAGACATCTAAAAAAGGCCCTGGAAAGCCTCTTCCCCCTATACTGTTGCCTAGAAAACTGTGTATGGGTCCATGACATAAGTAGAAGTTAAGCACAAGAGGGAGGATTTATCTTTCATAAATTGGTATCAACTATGATAAAGTTTTTTACCTACATCAACATTCCTGAGGATGGAATTGTTCTATAGGTCACTTGAGTGACTTGTACTTTTGAATTTAAACCTGAATATTTTTTGCCACAGATTAATAATGTTCAGTATTTTCATGGTCAAGTAAATGCAGAAAAGTATTAAGTGCATTAGCTATACAATGGTCACTCCATATTATTATCACCAGAGGTAATTGGGGAAAAAAAAAAAAAAACCTCCTCACACACAAAGAAAGGCTGAAGCCAGAGCCTGGAATCTACCAGGCTCACATCATAAGTCAGCTATCATGATACAGGAGGCAGTTCCAGCAGAGACCTGGATTTCAATTAAAATGAACCCAAACCCATCCTTAAGCACAGTGTAGATTCTTGATCATTCGTTCCTTGAAAAACCTCCACGCTGCTGGTCCTCTTTGCTCCTTGGATGTCAGGAGACTGGAAACGCAGCCCTTGAAAGATGCGGGGTTTGGGGAGGAATATGCCTTCCTCGTAGACTCGCAGCGAGGCCAGGGTTCAAGGAGATGAGCTCAGGAGGTGGCGATTGCTAGCGCAGGTCGTCCTTTTGTGCACGGGCTCAAGGAAGGCGAAGAGAGAGCCGTTTTGTTTGAGACGTGCTACCGGCGCCCGTCTCCCCACCCTTCTCGGGGTTTTGGCTTACAGCCCTTCTCCCACTCCGAGACGAGGAAACCAATCCTCAGCTCTGGGCGCAAAGCCCGGAAAGAAGATGCCAGCAGCCTCCCAGCAGCCCCTCTGTTTGACTCCGAACTGGCTCTGCACCCGTCCAGGCGGGGACGGAGACTGGAGGGGGGGGGGGAGGAGGAGGCGGGCTTTGCCTCTGATTAATTACCTTAGGCATTCGGGGGTGGGGGGGGTGGGGGTGGGGGTGGAGCTTCCCTCAGCCATCTGGCTGAGAGATGGGAGGGAGCTGCGGAGAAGGCGGGCGGGGGGGAGAGACGGAGAGAGGAAGAGAAAAGAAAGGAGGAAACGCGAGCGAAAGGAAAGCAAGAGAAATCACGATCCAGGGGAACTCCCCCTCCCGCTCTCGGTCGCCACTCGGAGACGGGGCGAGGAGCAAAGAGGCGAGAGGAGGCTTTGCCACAGCCCCACCTGGCGGAAGGGATTTTCTTCCCCTCTCCTCCACACCCTCCCGCTTTGGTTTATGGAGAAAAAGAAAATGGTCACTCAGGTAAGGCTGTTGCCGTGTGGCTGCTGCCCTGCGCTCCAATTCCCTTCCCGCGCAGGGCTGGAAAGGAGGCTCGGGCGTGTGCGCGTCGCTTTTTCCTCCTGGAGAGAGAGAGTGTGAGAGAGAGGGAAAGGAGAAAGGGGAAGAAAAAAAAAAAGAAAGAAAAGCCGCGGCGAGAAGGCCATTTCTGCCGCTCCTAAATGGAAGGAGAGGGAGGCTGCCAGCGTCCTTCCCTGAGCTTGCAGGGGGATAGCTGTAGGTGGAGCGTGGATGCGCAGCCATCCCTTCTCGCTCTGCTCCATGGATTCCTGTTTCCTGTGCTGTGCAGCTGCAGCTCAGGAAAGACCCTGCGGGGATTTGTCCACCTCTTTGTCTTCATGTGGAGGCAAGGCAAGGCAGGCGGGCGGGCGGAACTGCAGAGGTAGGGAAGGCTGAGCAGTTCTGCCTTGCCACCAAAAGGATATTGGCACAAGGGGGTTTCCTTCTCCTTGCGCGACCCTTCCGGAGAATCGAATCGTTCCGATCCAACGGGATCCTCACGCCCGCATTCATTTCCTTCCTAAACGAAACCACAAGGATTCTGGAGGATACGGCTTCCTTAGAGAAAGAGATAATGAGATGGAATTGGATAATGTCATATCCGATGGTGGTCGTGATGTGAGGATCCTTGCAGATCTTGGTATTCTACCCAGGCTTCTCTTAGGCACCTTTCTGCATACCACAGCCTGTGGAGGGGCTTCCATGCAGATTTAGCTGAATCTGCATTTCAATTACTTTCTCCCTACAAAGGTAATCCCCCCCCCTCCCCCGTTTTTACAGGTGCCTTGTCTGTGCTTGAATGCCCCACTAAGCACAGGGCTCATTGCAACTATACATAGACACATGAAAAGCAGCTGCTTATCATTTCCCAGGGAAGCAGAGCAGCAGCCCTTGGGCTGGATGCAAGGGATGATTTCTCAAGGAGCTTACCGGCAACTGAGTTATTTTTCCTGACTTGCTTTTCTAACAATTGTTTAAATCCTTTGTATCTTTTATTTTTTAAAAAAAATATTGAAACCTCCTAGTTGACATAGTGGGGGAGGGGAGTCAGTTAAATAGACAAGGTCAGGAAACAAGATCATTATAGCCAGGTAGTCTTTAGTATTAATAGTGATATAATGGTCTGCAGTGCCATGCATGGATAGATATCTCAGAGAGAGAGAGGGAGGGAGGGAGGGAGGGAGGGAGAGAGAGAGAGAGAGAGAGAGGGAGGGAGGGAGGGAGGGAGGGAGGGAGAGAGAGAGAGAGAGAGAGAGAGAGAGAGAGATTTTTAAGGGAAAAAAATCATGGGATTTTTTTTTATCATTTAATTAAAAATTTAAAAGACCTCCATCATTTGATACAATGTTTACAATGTTGCATAAGTGTAATTTTTAGTGGTAAGAGGCATCACATACTCCTCTCTTAAGGGGCAAGATGAATGTCCTAGGAGATGATTGTTATAATAAGTAGTGGCAGCAGTTTGACTTCCTTAGTCAGCAGACTTGCAGTGAATTCAGTGGCTCAGAGGCAGGGAGGTCTCTATCCATTAATGCAAATTGCAGATTTTCCTCTTCTGGTGAT
The DNA here is from genome assembly GCA_015471245.1 of Laticauda colubrina. Lineage (NCBI taxonomy): Eukaryota > Metazoa > Chordata > Lepidosauria > Squamata > Elapidae > Laticauda > Laticauda colubrina. The sequence goes on from BLBF01000022.1 coordinate 48,253,863, forward strand.
CACATTCATTATTTATATATTACTTTTTTTTATCTTCCATGTGTGTCTTGAGACTGCTGGTACTTCTTTATGCCATCTAAATGTGAGAGGTTTAAAAGTAATTTGATAAGCATTTTTTTTTCTCCTTTTAACATTTCTTCTGTAATTATGAGTAACCTTTTTCTATACTTCTGTCCCTTTATATGGTACAGTGTATGGTATTGTCCAAATATGTTTTCCTATATATAAGTTTAATAACATGATAAAAATTGATAGTTCACAGATGATCTAGCTAAGAAACACCCACTGCATAAAGATAAGCATGTTTGAGGGAAAATGAAAATTCTTGTACTTCAGATGAAAAATGAAAAGGCTATTTGCTTATCAAAGAAGGTTGGAGGAGTATATAGATTACTGTATAGAGAATTAAGAAAGTTTTTGCATGACTCTTGAAAGGAAAGAGTTGATATTATTAAAAAAAATGATTAACTGATGGTGACCTTCATGTGCGGTTACTAATATATACATGTCACTTTTATATTTGATACAGAAAATGTATCTATAAGAATAATTTGAAATATCACATTAAGAAATTAGAATTTTGGTTGGGAAAGTTACTATGACTATAGTTGACACAAGAACTAGGAAGTTCCAGTTTATCCTTAATATTTCTATTTCTCCATGATAGTCTTTGATAATTTTTTTTTTACCAAAATACACTCATTTTCCTACTTTGGATTTGAGCATTCTAGTCAGAATTGCAAATCATATGTCAATAAGACTTTGTACTGGATTTATAACAGGCAATTATTTAGGGTCAGCACTTTAACACTGTTAAGACTGTCTTCTTTCAGAGCATATATAAGTGGACAAACAATATAATAACATCACTTACACTGATCAGTGGAAGTCTATTTTGATTTCCAAAAACATCCATGTAGAAATCTTTGGTGACAAGGAAATACTACCATGTGTGCAATCTAACAATACTATATGACAGTTGGTAAACCACTATTACAAAGATCATATTTATTGCTAACATCTTCAGTTAAGAACTAACTGATTTTGAAAGATACTTATTATATGTTAAATGGAATAGCTTCGTTCCTTTCAAGGCAGAGTGTTTTTCATTTTTACTGTATTCCTGAATTTATAGGTAGTCCTCGACTTATGACTGCAATTGGGAACAATTTTTTTGTTCTTAAGCAAGGCAGTTAATGAATCACACCCTATTTTACCTTTTGGCCAGGGTTGTTAAGTGAATCATATGGTTGTTAAGCAAATCTGGCTTTTCCCATTGACTTACCCTGTCAGAAGCCAGCTGGGAAGGTCGCAAATGGCAATCACATGACCTCAGGATGCTGCAGCCCTCATAAATACATGATGGTTGCCAAATGACCTAATTTTGATGACATAACTGTGGGGATTCTGTCATAGTTGCAAGTATGGGGACTAGTTGTACGTCATTTGGTCAGAGCCATTATAACTTTGAACATTTGTAAATCAAGGACAACCTGTACCAATAACCAGAGCTTTCCCATTCCTGGTTCCATTCCATTTTTGTCCTCATACAAATGTGAACTGATTCACAAGGAACAGAAAAGTATTAAGGACTTTGCTCTTTGTAAATATACATGCAGTTTGGATTCTACTGTATTTCTGCATGTCTGGTATATTAGAGAATATGTTTAAATATATATGACAATTCTTTATCAGTAAGATGTCAGTAAAATAGATTCGGGAAGAGTGCCAAAATATTCTTGGAAATCTTCTGAACAAGAAACCCACATTTATAATTATTTCTTAAACTTCCATTGTGCTAGATAAAATGTTGCTCTCATTTGATTCTCTTACACTTAATGTGGTAAATGGAAAAAAAACTGAGTTTCTGTTTCTGAGTTTCTGCAGGGTGGATGGGGAGGAGAATAACGAGTAAGGGAATGCTTTTTTGGCTATGCTGTAAAATTGCTACCTTCTGGAGGAGCAAAAAGTGCGAATTCTTTCTTTCTTTCTTTCTTTCTTTCTTTCTTGGACAGTACAGTGCCTTGCTGGCGTTTTATTCAGGATCTGTTTCCAATCAGTGCTGAGACTGTGGGGGCAGGCACCGAGCTTTCACGGAATGGGGGGGAAAAAAGCGTGCTTCCCCTTTAAGCTGTTCAGCAAGTCCATGTGGCAGTCCTGGAGTGTGTTCCTGAGCAATGAATCACCCCTTCCATTGTCCGCTCCCCTTGCTTGGAGGAATGAAGCCCTTCACCTGGGCTGCTGCCTACTTACAGTTTGTACATTTTTAGATAGGGGAGGGGAATGTTGGCTGTAATCAAAAGCAGGAGGGGAATTCTTCCTTTCTAAGATGTTGTGATCCTCCAAAGCTGTTATTCTTCCCTGGCTGGGGGTGGGGTAGGGTGGCGCTCGAGCATGTTCTTGTAGAGTATAGGTAAAAGCATTGCAGGAAAGTGGGCTATGTAAGGTGGAGCAGCTGGTATTTCCTTTTGTGGAAATTCAGAATAATCTTGCAAGATTATTCATCTCCATTCTGTAAGCCCTCCCAAAGTGGCTGGACTCCATTCTGTCAGCCCGGCCTTCTCCTTTCCCCACCCCAACCCCTCTTCTCAAGGGTTCCAGCTACTAGCATTTATGTTGGCATCTGCTTGATTTGCTGAACTATGCCCAGAACTCAGAGAGGTGTTGGCTTTATGAATTCAAGACTTGCTAGGGTAGGTTTTTTTTTTTTTAAATAAATAAAAAAAAAAAAGATTCAGCAGCTGCTTCATATTTTCCGACAGCTTTTCTTCCATGATAACCTATTCCTTGCCAGGCTCGTCCGCCAGCTTGTGACAAACAACTGTAGCCAGTCATGGCACTCTCAGCTTGCTTCTTATGAAAGCTCAAATGCAGGAGTTCCTTAAATGGAGATTTGATTTAAATCAGAGCAACATTCTGCTTGGCAGTGTTTGTTCTGACTCATTGGAGACTCTGTGTGCTGATCCCATCCCCCCATCTTCTCTGCTGCCCATATCTGTCTTCTGATCTTTTTCCCTGCTCACTCCTCAGTAAAGACCAGACCAGATAAATATATCTTTCTTAACCTTGTAATAGGATTAGTGCAGGTACAATACTAGATAGAAAGTGGGGGGAATTGCAAGGGGATTGGAAAAAATATAATGAACACACTCTACTATGTGAAATTATGTTCTTTGTTTATGCTAAAAAATGCACAGGAAAGACCGACATACCCCTTTCATTTACCGTATGTTGCAGGATCACCTCTGTGATCCTCTTAGGATCACATTATTACTTTTTTGGTTACTTTTATTCTTTCAAAGACTAACCACCAACAGTATCAAGGACTTCACCATTTGATACGTTTCTCTTTATGGTTGTCTCTTGCACATAACACAGGGCCTTTCTTCTTATTTCTCTCTTTCAATTAAAGCTTCTCCAATTATGTATTCTTCTTTGTTTTTTTCAACTAATTCAGTTGTCTGAATTGACCTTCAAGTGCCTTTGCCAATACATCCATGAGGCTTTTCGTAGAAAGTAATTGTTTTTTGGCAAAGACATATAGTGTTTTGTAAATGGTAAAACAAATTTACCATTTGTTGGTAAACTCTTTTCATTTCCTGCAGGACTCTGTGGGGTAGGATGATACTGACACTCTCTTCTCTTTCTGTGTTGCAATAGTTCATCTTGACTATCACATTACTGTGACCTGTTAGTATAGGTTTCAGTGCAGGTGGCACATTATTAAATGAAATTCAGCTAATTAATTGATCCATGAGGTAGACATTAAGGCCACTAGAAAGAATTATACTTCTGAAGAAAACTGGCTTCTTTGGAACTCTATTGTCGTGTGTGGTCCTCCAGAGTGTTTCTTATGATGATATTCCTGAACCCTAGGAATATATTAAAAGCTTTCAAAGCTGAGGTTTTTTGTTTTTTTTTTGTAAATCTATACAAAAATGAACAAGACCTGGCTAGTAAATATCTCAAGGATCCTTATTGAATAAATTGCACTAAATTTGAGGAAATAGCTTTAGGTGCTTCACCTTTTGTACTAGAGCTTCTTTTAATGAAAGTAAAAGGTACAGCAAATACCATTTGCTGAAATTCATGACCCAAGGCGTAGCAATTTCATATATTTCTTGTTGAGGAGATAAGGTGACTTTATGGATACAGCATAGGGTTGAAATAAGGGGTACTTTTATCTCTCGTACTAGGAAAATAAATTGTGATTACTCGATTAATTGTATTGTAAAAATGCAAAGAATTGGTTCAATATTATTTGAGGAAGGGTGCCTACATGATTTATTAATTTAATTGATTATTGGCCATTAACTGATATGGAAACATTGAGGGCTGCCTGTAGACCATATTCTGCCTATGCTGATAATAGCCTGAATTCTATGTTATGGCTAAAGTTCCTGAGAATTAATACCTGTGTCTTCTATTTAAGAAATCTGGTTTGTTTGTGATAGTAAAGAGAAGGCTTGGTTTTCTCTGGACATTTCTAACTAATTGGAAGCTAGTCTATATAACCAACTGTTTTTGGTTCTCTTTCCAACTTTTTTTTTTTAAATTATGCATGGGCTCACTTTACAAATATTAAAAAATATGCAGTGTTTTGCACTTTAATATAATATACAAAGCAAGAAAATATAGGCTATTGTAGCCTCATTCTCAACCTTAGAAAATCCTGTCTCCTTACAGGCTATTGAGATGTTATTGCATAAGTGCATTGCCATTGTCACGATATTTGTATCTATATCTTTGAAACATGCTTTTTAATTGATGTCATCTTTCTTAAGATGTTAAATATGTTCAGGAAAGCATTGTTCATCAATATATCAATAATCCTTCAAAATACTTTTTAAGGCAAAGTCAGTTTTGAACAGCAACAGGCAAACATTCTCCTCCCCACTTCTGTGTCTAAGGTCTACTTCTAACCTGTGTCTAAGGTCTACTTCATTTTGTTTAGCTAAGCCATGCAAATACAGTTCTTGATTATAGGAGCAGGGAATGGGGAACAGAGTGGCCTGAATTGTGATTTTGTGGACTGTGAGAAAAGGAGTATCTAACTCTTCCTTGCTTACTTTTGTGATGTTTTCTCTCCCCACCATGCCTTCCCCCAGGGACTTTTCCTTGGGGGGGGGGGTTATTACATCATCTCTTCTCCAATTGATCTTACTAGTGTCATGTTTGCAGCTAAATCTCTTATTACTAATTATTTTAGTTCTGATTTGGGGAAGCTTGTTTATCAATTTTAGAATACTAAATTGCCCTAGACTAATTTGGATTAATAATTCCTGTATAACATTCAATTTAATTCTCAAATACAATCCTGGGTGCAGCATAAGTTTAGTTTTGGGTTAGGCTGTACATAAAATTATACTATGAAATACATGCAGAAATTGTTCAACTGTTTTGGGTTTCTGTTCCCATTTTATGCATAGATTGAATGCACTTTATTTTAATAACATTAAAGTTAATTAGCTTTTATTAATTGAGTATATTAGGCTTTTAAATTCTTTCAAGGGCTTCTGACAAACCAGTTTAAAAATCAATTATATCTAAAGAAAATACTTAAGTGCCCAAGAAGAGATCAATAATCTTGATAGATTATCAAGAGTGTGAAACGAGAGTGATCGTTTCTTGTTTCAGAGGAAACATAAAACACAGGTGTGAAGCTAATATATTATGCCTTGCTGCAGTTAGTATTGTAGCAAACAGTTTAGAAATCTTTCATTAAAATAATTTGATTTACTGATAAGGATGTCACTTTATTGACTATTAAAATATTTTGATTGATCAAAAAAGTGTTCTATTACTGGTACTTAAGGCATATGTTTGCCAATTTGAATAATGTGTTAAAAATGTAATTAAAAACATTGCATCATTTTTGAGGTTGTACTCAAGGCAGGGGTGTTAAACTCGCAGCCTGTGGGCTGGATGCATCACACCCACCCCTGGTTTAGCGAAGGGGAGAAATTTGTGAAATGTCACATGATGCCGACGTGTTCTAAGGTGTTGTGTTATTGTTTCATTTTAAAGTATGTTTTTTTCTTAGAGTGAATATATTTATCAACCAGAATTTATTTTAGTTTTGTCTTGTTCTGTCAGAAGCTGGTTCTCTCAATAGTAGCCCAGTTATTTTGTTAGGCAAACATACATACATACAGCATGCATGCATGCATACATACATACAAACATAAATAATATCCTGCCTTTATTATTTTTATAAACAGTGCAAGGGAGCATACATACCTAATACTCCTCCCTCCATCTAGCTACATAGCTAACTTTAAAAACTGATACACCACTTTATGTCCATGATGGTGAACCTATGGCATGCGTGCTACAGGTAGCACACAGAGACATTCGTGCTGGCATGCGAGCTGCAGGCAAACTTACCTCACTGCTCATGCACACACTCCATAACTGATTTTCAGCTGCTTTGAGGCCTTTTTTGGCCTTCCAAAGGCTTTAGGAAGGCTTCTGCAGGCTTTGCAGGCCGAAAACTAGGCCCGTTTCATCATTTCCTGTTTTTCTGGAAATACCAGAAGTGATGAAATGGGCCTAGTTTTCAGCCTGCAGAGCCTGCAGAAGCCTTCCTCAAGCCTTTGGGAAGGCCTCAAACTGGCCGAAAATCAACAGGGGGCAGCAGCGAGTGGGTGAGTGGGGATTGTGCGTGCATGCATAGGGGGCATGGGGGAACGCACATTGCCTTCTGGATGCTGGCACGCAAGTGTGATCGTGCAAAGCGCATGCACAATTTTTGGCACAGGAGCCCAAAAAGGTAAGCCACCACTGCCTTATACCAACAGATAAAGGCAGAATGCACCAATTACCACTGCAAGCAAGAGAAAAACCTACACACAAAATCCACTTGCGCCTTCTATAACTTTGTAAGCATCAAAGTTAAAGACTCAAGAACCATCTCATTCCTAAAAGGACCAAATGGGAAAGACTATAGCGATGAATCCGTTAAGACAAATTTCTTCAACACGTTCTTCAGTTGTAAACAGCAGTGGTTCATCCCCCACATTTCCTAGTCATACCACAACTAACTGCAATGATCTACTACATACTGATAGAAGATAACTTAGAAAAGGCACTATGTTACCTAAAACCATCCCTATCTATTGGCCTTGATGGCTTATCTGCATACTTCTTAAAAAAATTTCTCCACTGCTATAGCAAAACACCCCCTAAGCATAATATATGAGATAGCATTCAGAACCAGCTCCCCACCAAACCTATGGTCCTTAGTAACGGTTATCCTTATCTTCAAAAAAGATGACCCAGTCAGGTTGAAAACTACAGACCAATCTCACTGTACAAAGTCATGGAATCAAGTCATGGAATCAATCAACCAATGCATTACCCTCCATCGTTGATGACTCTCACTCTGTCAAGGACCTTAGAGTACTCATATATAATGACCAAGTACAAGAGCTCACTGCAACAGCATTGCCAAAAAAGCTTCAAGAGTTGTAAATCTAATTTTAAGAAGTTTCTCATCTGGTAATACTGAATTACTAACTAGGACATACAAAACCTTTGCTAAACCAATACTTGAATAAAGCTCGGCTGTCTAGAATCCACATTGTATATCGGACATTAATATAATTGAGCGTGTCCAGAAGTATTTCACAAGGAAAGTACTTCACTCCTCTGTTCACAACAGAGTACCCTACACTACCAGGCTTGAGATTTTGAATTTGGACAACCTAGAACTATGCCGCCTACGGTTTGACTTAAGCATAGTTTATAAAATCTGCTTAAATGTACTACCAGTCAGTGATTTTTTTCACCTTCAACTGCATCAATACAAGAGCACACAACAGATATAAACTTAATGTACACCACTCCAAACTTGATTGCAGAAAGTACAACTTCAGGAACAGAGCAGTCAATGCCTGGAACACACTACCTGACTCCGTTGTCACTTCCCCAAACCCACATTCCTTTTCCCTCAAACTAACCACTATTGACCACACCCCTTTCCCAAGAGCTATGTTAGGGGTGTGCATAAGCGCACAATCATGCCTACCACCCCTGTCCTATTGTCCCCAATTATTCATACCCATTTCCTGTATTTATACTTACATTTATTATCTTGTAAACTATTGACAAATAAATAAATAAAATAAATCTATTTTCTCTCTAACAACCTTATGAAGTGAGTTGGTCTGAGAGTGTGACTGGTATAAAGTCACCCAACCAGCTTTCATGCCTAAGGCAGAACTAGAATTTACAGTTCACTGATTTCTAGCCTGGTACTTTAACCACTAGACCAAAATTTTACTCCTTAAGTTGTGATAATGCTAAAATTGATTAAACATGTATGCAGCCTGTCTTCCAATGACTCTGGGTCAGCAGTAGGATCCTAACTGTTCCACTACCGGTTCAATGATTGTGCCCGCAGCTTTCCACACACCAACTGAGGCCTGTAGCACCAATCAGCTGAGAGGATAAACAAGAGAAAAGCACAGGGGCAGTTAGAAGGGCCAATCCTGCACTTTTGTCTTCATTCTCCTCTCAGCTGATGGTGGAGGTTTTTATTCCTCCTCTAGCTGATCATGGGAGGTTTTTTTACTACTGGTTGGGCCGAACCGGGCTGAACCACAAGCATACCACCACTGCTCTGGGTGGCTCACAATAATCAAATTTTTAAAAATAAATAGAATCAATTAAAAAATGGTAACAACAAGGGGCCAGATTGAATGAATCAAGTGATCTAACTTTACCTCACCAAAGGTGAGGGTGAAGAGAAAGTTCTTCACTGCTGTTCTGAAAAACAGCAGAGTGGGGTCCATTTCAATCTTGAGACGAACCTCATTCCAAAGAACAGGGAGTGCTACGGAGAAGTCATAGTTCTGGGGTCCCAACAGATGAAATTATTTAATTTAAGGAACACGCCAAGCAGCAAGTTCAAATTTGTTGTCCACGGGCAGGTATTTATGAGAAACAGTCTTTCAAGTACCTAGGCCCCATACCATGGCAACTGAATAACACTCAAAAGCAAAGTGGCAATCAGTGCTCCTCCTGAAATAGAGGTGTTCAATGAGTATGATACTGAAGTATGCCCTTCACTACTTTGCACTGCAACATTCTGGATCAGTTGAAGCTTCCAAGGCAACCCCATGGAAAGCATGCTGCAGTAGTCATGCTGTGAGGTGATAAGGACAAGAATGATTATCAGAAGAGTTTATGAAAGGGTACAAGGATACAAATAAGTGACTTATGTTTATTTTTCACACATATGATTGTTGCACCCTCCCCACACGCACATGATCAAAATTTGGATGCTTGGCAACGGGCTCATTTATTTATGCAGTGTTCCAGGGTCGTGAATACATTTTGTAACCTTCTGTGTTGCTAACTGCAGTGATTTGCTTAACAATTATTGCAAGAAAGATCCTAAAATGGGGCAAAATTCACTTTACAACTGTCTTGCTTATCAATGGAATTGTTGGGCTCTATTGTAGTCATGAGAATTACCGGTACCAGATGAAATTGTACAAAGACTTCCTAGCCACAGCTGCCACCTGATTTTTAACCCTCAGATTGTACATTAACCTTGAAGAGGAGAGTTATACCCTACCCAAGATCAAAGATCAAAAATGGAGTAGTCTAAGAAAAATTGGTTAAATATTTCCTCAGCAAAATTTTTATTTATAGGATTATTCACTATTAGAAAACTTATTTATGGTATTCTGTGTCCAGTAGAATTAAAACAACATGCATTTGCCTTGACTTAATACTTCCTAGTTTAGTATAAAGCATTATTTAATCTTTTATTTGCATGTTGATTCTTGCATGCTGCCGAATAATAATCACTTAATAATAATATCTTTCATATTTTAAATCACATATTAGGTGACACTTCTGATTTGCAGGCAAACTTTTATTTTGTGCCAGTGCACAAATTTGTTGCACTTTTTCCCCTTGAATTGCAACCAGCTGTCCTCCTTAGGTACAGTGTCATCTCAAAAGAGAAGGACATGGCCAAAGGAAGTATTTGGTTGAAAGAGCTGCATAAAGAAGTTACATGAAGGATCTTTTTTCCTTCTCAATAAGAGAAGGATATTCAGCCCGACTGGAAATTGCTGAAAAATGCATCCAATATAACTATGGAATTATCTGCCTGACCAATGATAGTTAAGCTCAACTATTGGTGATTTCATGAACGCATCTGGATAGTTTTCATGTCACCAGTGGTCAAGGATCATATAGGGATCATGTGTTTCTCCAAGTTCAGGGTATTGGCTAGTCTTGTTTCTTCTGCATCCAGTATGAGAAGAAAGTGAATTCATGATCAGTAGAACCTCAGGTCATGACCATAATTTGTTCCATAACTTTGGTCACAACCCAATTTGGTCGTGACCTGAACCTAATTTTGGAAATTTGTCGTTTACCAAAAAAATGGCATGGAAGGGGAAATTGGTCGCAAAAAAAAGATGTGAATTTTTTGGTCGGAACCCGATTTGTTCGTAGTCAGAAGTGTTTGTGCAGAGGTTCTACTGTATTGTATTCCTTCCCCCCCATTTGAAATTCAGGGAGTGAATTTGAGTTGGGCCCTTTGATTTGTAAGGGCATTGCAGTCATTATATGGATATAAAATTACATATTATGCCCCTTTCATCCTTATTTATTACTTAGGATTTGTATGCATGGAGTAAAATTATATGTAATTCTACAAAAGGAAAACACAGTGTTACTATTCTGAGCTTTAGGGAGTGACAAACAATTCAAGGAAATCAAATGGTTTGTAACGAATGTGTCGGTAACTTTATTTCATCTTCCTTTTATATCTGAAACTTGTTAGACTTTTAGGAGATTAAAAAGTAATTTATAGTGTTATCAATAGTAATATAAATGATTTATTGAATTTGACATTAAATCTATGTAAAAGTTCATGTTGGACATCTGATGTTTTCCAGCTCTGTTTCATATTCAAAAATGACTTTTAAATAGTATGTACAGCATTGAGTAAATACTCTTTTTGTGTTTGCGTCTTGCATCCAACATTCTTTCCCTCCCCCACATACACATGCATGTACACACTGTTTGTTCACTAAAGTTCCTTGGATGTCAATTCCTTTGTTTTTCTTGTAGGTTATTTTTTTAATGTTTCAGATTCTAATTTCAATTTTGGAGTTGAATGGAAACCTTTTTCGTTTGAAATATTTTTAGAGTTTCTGATTTGTTTTTGTAATTCAGTCAATATGTTCTGCAATTTCTGTGAACATTAAATTGAACATTAAAGTGAAATATGTCATTTAAAGTTTTAAAAGACAAACTCTAGTTGCTCTAGAAGTGAATCTGCAATCCATATATCAGCAAGAGCTTTTAGTTGTCTTAAATTCCTTTTAAATTTAATTGAAAATGATCTAAAGGATAAAGAACATGGAATCTGTTTTTTCCTTTTAAAATATTGTTGATATTTTTATTTTAGTTTTGTATCTTGCTCTCAGGTATTCAAAGGAGATTTTCATATCATCTTTTGACCACTTAGATGAGTTTATATTGTGTTATTTCACAGAGGAAAGTCAATGGATATTAGTTTTTGAGAATATTCTATTCTCACTTGGTTCTAAGGATTTCTGGATAGCCATAATTGCATTACTATCTGTTAAGATGCAACTATACACGAGACCTCAAGGAGACTGAGAAATAAGAAATCATTATGGGACTATATATATATGCCAATAAAATAAATAAATAAGAAAGAAAGAACGAGAAAGAAAGAAAGGTAGGTAGGTCTCAGCAAAATCTATTATTGAGTTAAACATATAATATTTTAAATTCAGTGTGTAATTCTATGTCAATAATAGCCACTGTTGTGGAAACTGTATAGGTATCTTATGAAAATAATTTGATGTCAAATTGCTGTTGTTGCTTGCGTTTCATATGAAGTTATAGCAACTAGCTTTATCATGACAGAAGTTATGAAGATAAACATTGCTCAAAGGCTTTCTTGGGAAGAGGAATCCTAAAAACAATATGTTTTATCTATTTACTTCAGTCTCACATCTCTGTTTTGTTTTTTCTCAGATCCCTCTAAGTATAATATAAATAAAGCATAAATGAGAGTCAGTTCCTTCTATAAACTTTGGCACTATCCAAAAAGTTTGGCACTATCCAATACTTACTCACTTTCCTGTTTTACTTTGTTGTGCTTTGATTTTGTTTTTACACATACATGCATAAACACACACAGAGACAGATATCTCAAGACATATAGATAGTCTCTTCTGTCTAATGTACAATTTGCTTGGCAAACTATTGATCTTTCACTTTTCATCACCATTGCTTGTGTGATGAGATTGGGATTGTAGAAAGAAATTTCTTCTGGTAATAAACCTTACACAAGTGGGTAACAATCTAAATGCAGGCATTTTGTTTTTCTGGAATTTATTTTATGCTGCACCTGCATTCTCACAGCTACCTCAGGTTACCTGTCAAAAATTTTAAAAGTAGCCAGTTAGAAATAGAGAAATAAAATGTGGATTCAAGCACTGAAAGCAAACATACTTTGGTGTGAATAGATCTTTCAGCATGCATTATGATTTTAGCCTGTAATCTGCCTCCTACCTCTTTGCCCTCCCATCAGACATGATCCAAAAGGTTTGTATCTACAAAAAGTAAATCTGAGAGAAATTGGGCTATGGGACTACAGCCAAGAGGGAGCCTTCTAGAATCAGCAGTTCTGCAAAACTTTAGGAAAAGCCTATTTAGAAATCCATTTTAGTTTTTTAAAGAAATGAGTGTAGTTTATTATTTTTTTTAAAAGAAATGAGTGTTGTTTATTTTTTTTAATCAATGAAGTGGTTAGCATATCCGTTATCCTGCATGAGAATCAAATGTCAGTTGATTCACATAGAACATCACAATAGTTACAGAATTGTGGCTATTTATTAAATTTATATGCCACCCATCTCAATCTGCAAACAACTGTTAGGGCTAAACATCAGTCGCTTGAGGATGTTGATTACAAAAAAAGTGCATTCACATAAAAAAAGTGCATTCACATAAAAAAAGTGCATTCACATAAAAAAAAGTGTTTTATGCTATTAAGAATGAGCTAATTTGGTACCAAGCCCAAGCTGCCTCAGTCTTCCTTCTGTACATGGTCTGTTTTGTTGTTGCGTGGAACATAATTGAAGCAATCACATTTATAAATTGCTGGATTTCTGAGGTGACCACTGGAAGTTTCAGGAAAAAAAGGATTGCACAAAAAACAACTCTTAAGAGAATTTTTATTGGGCTGATTAAATTCAGAAATATTAATTCATCTATTGAAATATTAAATACTATGGAGATTGTATAGCAGGGTGATAATTCTGATGGATGGTAGTTGGCACATTGGTAATTTTTCCTGGTAATGATTGTTCTATATGTAAAGTGGGTGACTCCAAATCTACAAACCTGATTGG
>BLBF01000022.1:48267290-48279072 GCA_015471245.1 Laticauda colubrina
TTTGTTGTTGGAACCCGGTCTACCTCGTGTGTTTTCCGAACAAAACAATGATACTTTGCTATTTTGCTATTTTTCTACTTTAGTTCACCAACAAAGTAATATTTTTCCCTGAATATTTAACTGTACCATCTGAAATGTGAACGACAGCTAATTTTGTTTTTGAGTTCTATTCTGCAGTGTGTAACCTGTTTCAACAAGACTGAGGCCTAACTCTTGCTGAATTAGTGGCAATTACATAGTGTGGTAAGATGCAGAGCACTAGCAAGACTTAGATAAGACAGGTAAAACTGCACCTCTGTTTATAGGATTCCATGTCCTGCCCATTAAGTATTTATAGAGGCCATTTTATGTTCATGAATTTGGGAAGGCTTGCATTCTGGACTTCATTATTAGATTGATATCTAAATACTGAAGTTTTCTACACCAGTTCTGATAGGAGAAGGGGCTTTAACCTAGCCTTGTAAAATCTTTTTAGATCATTAAACTTTCCAGAGTAAAATAATCTGTCATAATATCAGCATCAAAAAAAATAAGTTTTACTGGCTGACCAAAATATTTATTGTGAGAATGCAGCTTCAAATATTTAGAGAAGTAATTCAGGAGTATGTTTTAGTCAAGTGATTCTCTGTCTAAGTATTTTATAGGGTTATTTTAATAAGAAAATCTGAGAGTTATATCAAAATATCTAGAAGAGTCTAAGCTAAGATTGGGTTTTATAGAAGAATTGGGGGAAAATTGCAATGTTGCTTTGAATGACTCTTTCAAACAAGCAAAAATCAATTTTTAAAAATTCTTCCAAATATTAGTTTTATAGGAAGTTTGTTACTCTTGCAGATTAATTTGTTTTTAACCAAGGCAGATACAAGATTTTTAAACGCTGAATATTTTTTCAGGGAAGTTTTTAAGCAAACTTTTCCCATCTTGTCCTGAAGATATAGTTGACTTTCATTTCAACATGCTGGTTGAAAGATTATAGAACCCAACCCATCTGCAGGATACTGGGATACGATAAGGTGCTCGAAAGCCCTAGCATTATAATATAAATCATAAGCAAAAATATTTCTCCACTAGGATAGGTATGCTAATTTTGAGATGCCGTATGTTTTTCTTTCCCTCCCTTTTTTGGCTATAGGAGAAAACTGGCCAGGTTCACTTATCAAGCAAACCAGGTTACTTGGTTTGACTAATGTTATTTGTTGTTGTTGTTGTTGTTGTTGTTATTATTATTATTAGTAGTAGTAGTAGTAGTAGTCACCTAGGGTTTATGGCTTAGTCTAGCTTATTTTATTAACCTTGTCTTAAAACACGTTGTCTCAAAGCAGATGTAAGCTTGTTGGTATCAACTACTGTACATTGAGGGGTAAAGTACTAGTATACTAGAATATGCCTTTATCGGGAAATTTAATATCTGTCCAAGTGTCACTTTCTGAAATGGGAATCCAGCATTCAAAAAAGGTATGGAGAAAATCAGTTGGATGAGAGGAAGATTCAGCAACTTCCATCTTCATCGTCCATCTCACCAATTTTTATGCATTTTTTATTATTAAAGGAAAGCATTCCCCATCCTTTCCATCTGCCCTTTTTTATTTTGCTTCACCCAGGAAAATTCATGTCATATTGTTTCCAATTGTTGGCACAGTAGGCCATAGTTTATTGTCTCACTTTGTACGTTTCAGTCAGCTGTACGTTGGATTCTTGCTATGCTAGAACTGATCTATACATTATAAATGCCTCTGTATACGTAGCCTGCAGCATCTATCACTGGAATGAAAGATTTAGAGCACAAAATGAAGCTTCCTGAAGAGAAAAGATTTTACATGAAATATGTTATATTACATGCCCTTCCTCCACAAAGGAAATGGAGCAGCATCTGGCTTACTACTCTTTCAAGCTCTGCAATCTCTTTCAAGACATTCCACCCTCCCACCAATTGATTCCATATGTTCTCTCCCCTCCCCTACAGCATTCTTTCCTTTCACCATCTCCTGTTTTAATTGGCTGCTGAGCCTGCAGGTTTCTGTTCATTCTCCTTGGGTTGTTCTCCCCCCTTTTCTGGAATCAATGGCTTTCAAAACTGAATAAAGATTGTATGCATGAAAATGCACAAATGGCTCTGCATTACATAAGACCAAACTCAAAAAGATTTAACCAGAAATTTGGGGTTTAGATATTTGTAGTCTGTCTCTTCTCTCCTAAAAGATGGAAGGAATTGCATGACATCTCAGTGCTGCTGGTTATGCATCTTGGGAACTGAATTCTGAATCCACAGTAATCAAATATGCTGCTGTTACAGTAAACTGGACACAGCTTGAATTGGGCAATTTAGATCAGAAAGCAAACTGATGACAATGCATAATGCATTGCATGCACAAAGTGATGTTGATTGACTATACTTAGAATGAAAAATTGGAGGCTGTGGTTTACTGATAGTTGTAGAAGAAAAATACGGATTAAATGATTACTTCCAAGGCAAGCAAATAGAAAATGCTGACAGTGGTTTACAAAGAAAACACACTGAAAGTAGCAGAAGCAAAAAAAAAAAAAAAGGTAAAAATAAATTATTGGAAAACTGTTCCAACAATTTGAGAAGAAAACTTGAGAAGATATTTCGTGGCTAAGATATAAAAGAAACTGATGACAAAATGGGGAAGACCAGAAATTCTCACTGGCACACATCAAGAAAGAAAGGGAAGATTAATTTTTCAGTTCAAGAATAAGCATTATAAAGAACTAGGGCAAAATTGGGGATTCAACCTGTATCAAACATCAACAAATGCACACTTAGTAAAGAAAATGATCAGTCCATGGATTACAGAATTAGTGGGTACAGCCAGATTGCTCATACTGATTATAATCAACACCATGACAGAATAGCCAATATGTTCAGTTAGGATCTGTGAAAACTTGAAATTTCTGAGTATGCCCATTATAATATAAGACAAAATGAAAATTGTTGAAAATGTTTACATTTTATAAGATGTTTATAAGAGCATATGAACTCCTTTCTAACCAGATCACATAAGAAAACAAAAATTGAAAAGAGTAATTTTTGTAGATGTAATACCCAGGAACAAATTGGAAAAAGACCTGGAAAAGTTATAAAATACAGAAAACTAATTATTTAAAATGGATAGATTACGGAGAAGATCTTGTGAACTTGTCCCTATAGTTACTGAGGTAGAACAACAAAGAGATTAAACAGATGTTTAAAAGAACTATGTGTTTCAGCTATATTTACAACAGATTTATAAACAACCCCACCCCCCTTTTTACTGGGTACATATAGGGGTGGGATTCTACCAGTTTGGATCAGTTCTATAGAACTGTTATTATGATTTTGCACATTTCGGAGAACCGGCAAATTGTGCCCCTAGCTGGCCCCGCCCGCCCCTCCATTCCCCTCCCCTCCAGTCCTTATTGCACATGCGCAACATTGCATGCATGTCTGACATTGCTGACTGCATTCTTCCCTGCCCAGTCACTCCTTAAGGTATTTTCTTTTTTCCCCTCCTGACAATCAGCTGTTCCTACGATCAACTGTGCCGGGATTCTCCTCGCTATCTTACTGCTTTGCCCAGGAGGCTTCCCTGGGGCCCAGGAGGCAAAAATTGGAGGGGGGGCACAGCCTGCCCCCCACGCTCCATTTTTGCCTTCCTGGGAGCAAAAACATACCCTCAGGAGGCTTCCCTGATGCCCAGAAGGCCCCAAAATGGAGTGTAAAGGGTGCTGCGCTCGCCCAGGCTCTGTTTTGTTCCTTCCTGAAACCCAAGGAAGCCTTCTGGGAGCCAAAATGCCCCTCCAGGAGGCTTCCCTGAGGCCCAGAAGGCCCCAAAATGGAGCTTGGGGGAGCTGTGTGCCCCCCAGGCTCTGTTTTTTTTCCTTCCTAAGCCCCAGGGAAACATCCTCCCAGGAGGCTTATCTGAGGTTCAAAAACAGAGCCCAGAAGGCTTCCCTGAGGCCCAGAAAGGAAAAAAAAAATTCCTTCCTGAGCCCCAGGGAAGCCTTCTGGGAGCAAAAATGTCCCACCCTCAGGAGGCTTCCCTGAGGCCCAGGAGGCCCAAAAAACGGGAAGGATACTACAAAAAAAGAAAAAACCACTCCCATCCAGTCACATGGTCATGCCCACATAGCCATGCCCACAGAACCAGTTGTTAAAAAATTTGAATTCCACCCCCGGGTACATGTTATGTATTATAATGCTCTTTGGATAATTCCTTTGCTCCTGAGAGAGATTTGAATTTCCAATGAAAACAATCAGATTATTTTTATTTCTTCTTTGTGTTATTACTTGATGAACAAAAGAACAATAGCAGTACCTCACATTTACATTATATAGATGATCTGAAGTTTTATGGAAGAGCAAAAATTGAAAACCAAACTTTGACAAACACTGTAAGAATTTTTAATATAGCTAAAGTAATGTAATTTGGCCTTGAGAAATTTGCTGCAGTAGCAATAAATTGATGTAAAATCACAAACAGTAATGGAATATCCAACCATCAGGAACCATCAGAACAAAGCTTATCTGAGTATTTGATAGTTTGATATAACATCAAGCACAGATAATGTGATCAGTAAAGAATACACCCAAAGAGTGCAGAAATTGCTAACTTAATGCAGCCTTGTAACCATAATAAAGATTTGATGTGATTAAACCTGAATTTCCAACCCTTCAACTACAACTCACTGGCTGTGATATTGTCATAATTTTTCTTTGTCAGTCTTTCCTTTAAGGAAACCTAAAATTGGTAATATTAAAAAGTATGTGAAATAGTTTTTCTTGGAACATAAATACTTCTAAAATTATTTGTCATAATTTGATTACTGAGTAACTTCCTTAGTTTTGTATTTAAAACTATGATACATGTAATTAAATAAGTACGCCCATACATATTTCAAGAGATGGGGAATAAGGAGATGAAGTCACTAAACCTTCTGTGCTATCCACCATTTCCCTATAGATTGCAGAAATTAGATTAGCCATGTTGTGGTCTTCTCCAGGATGCATTAGTAGTTCTACTATTACATTATTTTTTTTCATATTTGATTTAATACCAAGTCATTCTTGGGATACCAACACCATTTTTTCTTACTTTTCGCTTGTCCTCCCAACTCTTTCCCTATATTTATTTTTTGTTTTGTCTTTAGTTTTGCCATTTAAAATTTTGTGCCAAATATCTGTCAGTTCTGTAGTATTCTTATATTGACTTGCAAAAAAAAGTCTTTTTATTTTCCCTATTCATTTAATTTCTTCTATCATGCCACTATACGTAATTTTTGGTGCTGTGTTTCCCTGTTTACTTTTTATATTTTCATCCTTTTCTTGAAATCACAGCTAGGTCTTTATATGCATGCTAGTAAATATTTTTATAAATTATAGTACAAAGCTTAAAAAATAGCCAACATTGTAGAAGAGAAAAACATTGTAGAAGAGAGAATAAAACAAGGATTAACAGGGTGAAAATTAGCAGAACTTGGTTTCATAGGGAGACATTGATTCAATAAATAATTTACTGCTACAGTACTTTTGGTTTGCTATGTTTTCTTCAAGTCCTAATTTTTTATAGATATACTAAAATAAGATCTATTCTAGATCCAATAGAAAGAGCCAGTTTGGTCCAGTGGTTATGGCAGCAGGCTAGAAATCAGGAAGCTGTGATTCCAGTCCTGCCTTGACATAAAAGTTGGTTGGGTGACTTTGGGCCCTGTCATTCTACCTCAGCCCAACCCATTTCACAGGATAATTGTGGGGAAAATAGGAGGAAGAAGGAGTATTAGGGTATGTTCTCTGCCTCAAGTTACAGATAAAATATGGGTAGAATAAAAAATGAATAAATAAAAAATGAACAAATAAAAACAAGTCTTAAGTTGAATAAATTATCATAGATGTTTCAAACCACAGTTCTTTTTGATATGTATAGTTGATTTTGATATGTATAATGATGAATGCATTAGCCTAAATTGAGAAAGAGACGGTGTGAAAATAAACAGTATCAATAGCATGATAGCAAATAGACACTTATAAAACTTCATAACCAATGGAAACAAGCCAACCCACTCAAAGGAAGAGTCCAAATAGTCAGATAAGTAGGGTAGGAAAGAGAAAAGTATGCAAGATGTTTTAGATATTGTTTCTCCCTATAAAATGTCATTGCTATGTCTTGAAACATAACAATTGCTGTAATTATTTGGTTATGGCTGTCTGTTTATTTTCACTCAATACTATATATCTTATATTTTTGGGTTTACTGTCAGCTGGCCTATAGAGCAAAGCCTGGCAATGGAAAATATCTGGATAATTTGGAACCACTCACACACTCAGCCTAGTTCACAGGATTGCTTGTGTAGGTATAAATGGAGAACACTACTTAAACAGTCCTGGAATTTGAGGGACAGTTGATATGAATAAATAAATGCTAAAAACAGTATACATGTGATGGCTTGGTCTTCTCCTTGAATTTGTAGTCCAATGAGAGATGAAATTTACAAGGCAATCCTGACATTAGAGGCTCTGAATTATCTTATGCCATCTAGTAACAGGCTGGCAATTTGCAGTTGCTTATGGCTTCCTGGCTATAATTTCTCCTCCTTGGCAAGGACCATAGGAAACCAGGGATATAGGCATCTGTAAAGGTATTAATAATTGGGTGCATGCTTCTGTTTCATTGCTTATGCTTTCTCATTTAGTCTTCAATCACATTCATTTCTTTGCAAAAAGAACTCCAGTGTATGCTGGCTGCATATATACTTAAAATTATTAAATATTATTCACAATATTTAACTGCAGTAGCAAATGTAGAACTGCAACATTATATTGGATAATAGAAAGGGTTCATAAATTTCTGGAGTCATTTTCATGTAGTGAAAATTTAGGCAATCTCTATAGTTAGAAATTGACTATAGAAAGAAAAATCTGCTACAATAAAGTGCAGTTGTGTTGACTGGTTAGCACAGTGAACTAAAAATAGAAACCATTTCCCTTTCAATGTTTTGCTTATTGTAGGATCAGTCATTTTTAAATTCGGGGGAAATACAAATCCTTGAGTGCTTACTTTATAATTGAGTTAAAAATGGGGGAGGGGGAGCTTTATTTTGTTCTACTCGGAATAGAATATTCTGCTTGTTTATGTCGGAATTATATTTTGAAGCATGTGTAAGAAGTAGGGGAGGAATCATCTGATCTGGTTGTATAACACTGTATACTATTAGAACTGAGCATTACAAAACAATGCTTGTTGCATAGACATGTAGAAACAGCATCTTTAAGAGTAGTAATCATTATGTGTTCGCTTGTAATATTTGGAATTTCAGAAATAAATTGTTGCCACCATTCTTTCATCTCCTAGCATGCATCTAAATATCATCCTCTCATCTCTCTGGTATAGACATACATAATCCTATGAGACATGTCCACATAGGCTAGTATCAAAACAAATTTGGGACACAGCCAATATCTGAATGATTAGTTAGAAGTGTTCCTCAACTCAATTCAACATTTTATTTGCCAAATTCTTTGATGATGTATCGGAACAATCATTTTTCAAAAGAATATAGAAAATGAAACAACACTTGTACTGCAATGCCCAGCACTCAATATCTGGACATGTCATTTCCTCTGCTCCAACCTTGTGATTATACTGCTCAGGGATCAATCCTAAAAATCTTCTATTTCACAATATTTCACTGCATGCTGGAAGTATTTACCAAAGTTACCCATGTAGAAGAAATGAGCCTCTAAGTGATATTACAGAAACATCTGTTTAAAAGATAGAATACATGCTAGTAAAATGAGAACTTTGGATGACAGTTTAATTCTATGCTACACAGAACACCTTAAAATGTTTAAAGTAAAATAGGTGCCATTTCATTTTCTTTATTCATCTTTTCAGAAAGGATTGTTCTTAACCCTTATCAGGGATGTCAAACTGGCTTTCTTTGAGAGCTGGATCAGCATTGTCGTTCTCCTCTGCGGGCCGGCAGGGGAGGGGTTCACGGGGGATGCCTCCTGCAGCACCCTGCTGACCAAAATAAAGCACGGGGGTCTGCATGCACACCCCCGCACCTGGTTTTATCCCTGCATGGCCTCCTGCAGCACTGCTGTGCAAAAACAGGCTGCATGGCCCGTTTTCGACCCGTTTTAGGCGGCAGAGTGCTGCAGGAGGCCATGGAGGGTGAAAATGAGGCACATGTGGGCACATGCGGCCCATTTTAGCCACCAGAGGCACTGCGGGCCAGTCCCTTGATATTTCCAGACCTGCTCCGCAAGCTGGATTTAAGCACCCCTTAAGTTAGACACCCCTGTGATACATTATCAAAGAACTTGGAATCTAAGTCTGATTCCTTCTCTGCATTTAAGTTAGTCTTTGAATGCCCTAAGCAAATATATGTAACATAGATTCCTTTATTAAAAACAAGTTTAATATTCTAATTGACTATAGAAAGAAGTGACCATAATCAAATTGGCCAAAGGGACACCTGATCTATCTTTCTGAAGAAGGTACAAAATGGATTTTAGGTTTTGTCCTTACAGTAATAAGACCACTTGAGTTTTATCTTGTTATTTTATTGCTTGGAGGAGAATATAAACCATGTTTCACCGAACAATAATTATATAAAAATAAAGTTTTATGCACCAAAAGAACTGAGGGAACACAAAATTAAAAGTATGTTTACTCTGCTTATGATAAGTAACTAATAACTATCAGAATGACAGAAGGAATTATCTATAAGGAGAATATTAGCCCATGTGTGAAAGATGTAAAATAAAAAAGGCAGTAAACATATATCTGGATCATACACAGAAACACAGTCTTCTGAATCTATATGACATTGGTAGAAAACTAATATATGACTAAAACAACAATTTCCAACCTTAGTGGCTGGCAGCCTTGCAGGGAGGAGAGGAACTGGGCTGCGCAAGTGCAGCTCTACTTGTGTAAGTGGTGGAGCACTGCATGTGGACATGTGCATGCAGCTCAATTTGTACAGGCTGATCTGCACACTCACATGTACGCATACCGGCCAGCCACTCCTGAAAGTTAAGCTGCACATGCATGCATGTGTACCAACCCATGTGGCCCAGTTGCAAATAGGCCACAACCTGTTTGGGGACCCCTGATCTAAAATACTTCGAATTAAAAACTGAAGATGTCTAGAAAGATAAAATTTAAGAAAATATAAGAGCAATTTATAAAAATATATAAAAGCAAAAGGCAATATGATTACTAAATCTTCCGCATTTAAAAGTCTAGGTAAAGACTTACATTTTATCTACTTTTTAAATGATAGGGCAAATTAAATTCCTGACATAGCAACCAAGAACAGCTTCTCTTCCCTACATTCATTAAACTTAAGACCTCTGACACTGGGAGGTATGGGTGTCATCTTCAAAAAGGCCTCTTTTACAACTCGTAAAGTCTGAAAGCATTCTAAATTATCCTCACATTTCCATATATAGTAATCCAGTTAATCCAAAGATTTCAGTCTCTCAATAAAGCAATCAAGATGAATTCCTAATAGTTCAAGGAAAAGGAATGAGAGAACTGACATGTAAGTTCCCTCATTCTTACAAACAATGTAAATAAATACTTCCAGCATGCAGTGAAATATTGTGAAATAGAAGATTTTTAGGATTGATCCCTGAGCAGTATAATCACAAGGTTGGAGCAGAGGAAATGACATGTCCAAATATTGAGTGCTGGGCATTGCAGTACAAGTGTTGTTTCATTTTCTGTATTCTTTTGAAAAATGATTGTACCGGTACATCATCAAAGAATTTGGAATTTAAACTTGTTTCCTCCTCTGCATTTAAGTAAATAGGATTCTAAGTGCCTTTAACTTGGAACCTTTATTTGTACATTTTTTTCTCATGCTAAGCGTGCTTTTCCACTAAGCATGTTAAAGGAAAGTATGTGGATGGTTTCTAGGAGACAAGAGATTTTGCTGTTGAACAGTGGGTGAGATAAGCCATCTGTAGTGGAGAGAGAGAAAGAAAAAGAGAGAATGCATCACTTCTAAGCCACAGACGCCAGTGACTGTCTCCTGATCCTAAATTAGGAAGTCAGAAAACATATCCATCAATTTGCACTGGACCAATGTGGTAGATTACAGCCCAGAAACTGAGTCTATCATCCTGCAGTGTTTTGATTCAGACCAATTTTATTATCTCTATCCCTCTCTCCCTCCCTTCCTTTAATGCTGTTTGCCTTTTTTTCCCCCTCCAGGGTAATCAGGAGCCAACAGCTACTCCTGATACAATGGTCCAGCCATTCACCACAATCCCATTCCCACCTCCCCCACAGAATGGGATCCCTACAGAGTATGGTGTTCCTCACACTCAGGACTATGCAGGCCAGACCAGTGAGCACAATCTGACAATCTATGGAAGTGGACAAACACATGGAGAACAGAATACGAACACAGCTACCACGCAGAATGGATCTCTTACGGTATGTTCAGCAACATTTAAAGCTAAGAATTTATTTCATTGGTTATTTGGCATTTGTATTTTTAAAATGCTATAGATAAGTATTACAGATCCAAAGTTGCAGTTTCAGATTTCCTCTTCTTTCTTGAGCAAAAGCTAAGACAAAAGAAAAGAATTCCCAGTTACTGCAAAAACAAATGGAATACTCAGATTCATCTGAATGAGGTTGTTTATTATTAAAACAGGCGCTAGTGAACTAACTTCGGATGCTATGGATATCTAACCATATTTTCTTCATTTTGTGTGTGCAGTGTGCTCTCGGGCCATGCTATGTTAAGTGTTCCTTTCTCCCATGAGCTGTTCAGAGCATCCAGTAGTGGGAGGTGCTCCAGTCTCTGCTTGTCTAGGCTAGGCTTAATTTGTGGAATGCTCTTCCTCCTCCAAGGGACTACTTCTCAGTGTTGCCCAGTTTTGGCTCAGCCTCGTTGAGGATAGGCAGTGCTTTTTGTTCTTCCTTGGCCAAAACATGAATGTTACTCAACAGGTTTGGATATAGTCCAGTTTGTTTTTTCAGGCTTTTAGCCTTCAAATCACATTATGATCTCCTGATGTTAGCTCTCTCCATCTGGTTGTTGGAGTTCATTTGCATTTTTGGGCAGTGCTGTTTCGCGCCCCGAAGCAATGGGCAGCTTTGGCATTGCTCCGAGCCCCCCCCCATCTGCTCGTTCTACCCCCTGCCATTGTGATTCCACATTGCCTTTCTCTACATCGGCAATAGCGGCTTGGACATTTTCACTCTCATCCGAGTCATATTGTTTGATTTTTCCCCTCAGAACACCGTCTTGATGTGGAAAGCATAAAGCTTAATTCTTTCCACCCCTTTCCCGGTCGTTTTTTAGCCACAAGGAGAAGCCGTCGGAGGCATTTCCCCATGCGGCGGGAGTTTGTTGCTGGGAAGCATGCACGCATCAAAAGTAACGGCCATTGTTTTGCCTTTGTTTTAAAAACCATGTGGCTGCGCTATTCGTAACTCGAGCTGTGTGAGGTAGTTTTCCTTCCTGATCAGAGGTTTATCTTCAGATAACCTAAGGAATTATTACACTTCGTTTTCTTATTAGATTCGAGGCCATCCTTGCATTATTATTGGCTTAACCCTCACAGCTTTACCCACCCAGTGGCACAACAGCAAGCACCCAGGCCCGTGGCCGCCTGTGCAGGGAAGCTGTTGAAGGCTCCTTTTTATTATCTTGGCCTTTTCAGGCATTCTTAATTTGGCTGTTTGTATATTCACTATATCAAGCTGTTTTTCTATTAATTTATATATATATATATATATATATATATATATATATATAT
>BLBF01000022.1:48279172-48328773 GCA_015471245.1 Laticauda colubrina
AACAACAACAACAACAACAACAACAACAACAACAACAATAATAATAATAATAATAATAATAATAATAATAATAATAATAATAATAATAAATATGAATATCTTAAAAATGAAAGATATTATTACTGTGATACGATTCATATATACATATATCTTTTTTTAAAAAGAAGGGGATAAGATATTATCAGGGCAACCAGTCCCTTCTTGGATCAGGCCCTTGGGCGTGCCAACTGCCTCCATGGTATTGCTTTGAATAACAAGCATACTGCATCTCTTTCAATCAAAATGGCAGGCGGTAATAAGGGTCAAAGCTAAATCTCAGCACAAATCTAAGCAGACAAAAGGTCATTCTAAAGCTTTAGAAAAGGATGCCAACAGGCACCATAAAGCATTAGAAAAGCAAAAGATAGGCACACAGGGAGGCACACAGGGCCTCACAGGACCTTCTGCTCCCCAGTCCAGTGCTGTCTACCTCTTCCCACCCTCCTCCTCCCCTAGATCTCTCCCTCTCATCCGACGTAGCTTGGTTTCCCAGAGTCAACAGGCCCAGTTACCTGGAACACAGACCACGCAAAGAGCTCCCGAAGCTACATTCACTCCAATGGCTGCCAGTCTTCAACCAGACATTCTTCCAGAGGAAGTTCCAGAGAGAATGAAGGCATGGATGGAGCTGGCAATCTGCCAGGGAATTGCACTAGGTCTTCAACATGCAGTTCTGATCAGGGAACACCCTGTAATCACTGACTATGATTCTCAATCGCTAAGGTCGTTGACCAGATCAGAGCAACACTATACCCAGGTACAGTTTCAGAGGCACATGCCCCTCCAGGGGCCACAGAAGGAGGAGAAGGCGGAAGAAGTGGATCAAATTGATCAAATGGAACAGATTGAATCAGGATCAATACATAACAGTGACACGGCCCTGTGAGAAGCGGACCCCCTAGAAAGGGGGATGTCTGAGGATGAGGACCTTGTTCCCGATCAACCTGTATTTATAGGCTTATTCCACCCACAGCTATTCAGATCACTTTTGTTTAAGGCAAAAAACATTGCACGCCTGAACAAGTCGGCCCCTTCTACCACTCCAACTCCTTCAGAAGAGGGACCAGAAGATCTAATTTTCAACCAACTGGTAGTTGAGGCAGATGTGATTCCAGTTCCTCACATGTTTTCAGACCTGGTACAGAAACAATGTGTATCTGCAGCGGTGTACCCTGCCCCCATGGGATATGACAGGAAATATTTTAATTTGACCCCTGATTTCTCAAAATTCTTGAATGCTGCTGAGGTAGACGAACCTAAAGTGAGATTCACATCTTCATCTTCCATTCCCAGTGAAGCACTGGAGGCATTAAAGCCAGAGGAAAAAAGGGCCAAGCTTGCCCTACGCAACGCCCATCAGTCTGATGCATGGGCCATCAGAGCGGCCACAGCCGTTTCCTTCTTTACCTGTTCTTCTCTCAGGTGGCTCCATCTCTTACAGGAGCATGTCCCTGATTCCAACATTAGAGCGTACCAAGATGTTGTAAAACTTATAGCAGCCACTGAATTCTCAGCTGACGCAACTTATCATGCGGTCAAGTTTTCAGCCAGGGCCATTACTTCACATGTCACAGCGTGACGATTCCTATGGTTAAAACATTGGCAAGTGGACATTAAGCACAAATGCAAGCTGGCTTCATCTCCTATTGCAGGAGACAGACTGTTTGGCCCTGCCCTCAATCCGCCACTAATCAAAACCCGAAACAAAAAGAAAATTCTACCTTCCCTTTTTCGGAAGTCAGATTCTAGAAACCCTCAGTCCTTTTGGAGGGGATTCTTTCGGCTCTTTTATCAGGGACCCTTCTCACCCAGATACCAGAGATCCCCATCATTCAGACCAGTGCAGCAGCCAGAGAGGTCCAACTTCAGGGATAGGAAGGGATGGTCAATCCAAGAGATCCTTTCGAGGAGCAGGAAATAGGTTTTTTCGGTGTCCAAGATAACTCCCCAGACCCGGCTCCCATTGGCAGACACCTTAAATTATTTGCAGACCAATGAGACTCCTCAACGTCTGATTCCTGGGTCAGAGACACGATCAGATTTGGCCTTGTGCTGGAGTTTCAATCCACTCCCCCAGACTTTTTCATGTCATGCCCTATTTCCAGAGATCCGGTTAAACGTAATCTTATGGAAACAGCTATCCATCATCTCCTGGATGTAGTTACCAATCAATCAGAGTGAGGTTTTATTTACATTTTTTTGTTGTTCCCAAAAGTTCTGGGGGGTGGAGAGCAATATTAGATCTGAAGCGTCTTAACCGTTTCTTAATATATCGCAAATTTAAAATGCACGCTCTGCAATCTATCTTACTCGGCATCAGAAAGGCTGACATCCTTATGTGTGTAGATCTGATGGTAGCGTACCTACATATTTCTACTCGACCTTCCCACTATCAATTTTTGAGATTCTTTATGATAACCATCATTTTGAATATGTGGCTGTTCCTTTCGGACTAGCATCTGCCCCCAGGACCTTCACAAAAGTTCTTGCAGCTCTTGCTGCTCATCTCCGAGGTGTACCTGTACGACTCCAGTGTGACCTTAGTGATATATTAATTTTGTCATCTTCTGTTCATCAAGCACTCAGAGATACTCAGACCGCATTACAATCCTTTACAATTACACGGGTTCTCAATCAATTGGAAAAAGAGTCATTCAACACCAGTGACTCGATTAATCCATCTGTGGGCAATCATAGATACAGTGGAAGGCAAAGTTTTCCTGTCACCAGATAGACAAAACAGCATCCATCAATTAATTAAGGAGATCAGAGTTCAAACAAAGGTACCCCTAGCTGACCCATCAAAATTGTTTGGCAAGGTGATCTCATGTATATTTATTATTTCTTGGGCCCGCCTCCACACTAGATTCCTCCAGTGGTTTCTGCTCCCGTACCAGGATCCAGCCGAAGCAACTCCAAATACAAGGTCAAGGTTCCATCAAAGGTCCTCATATCTCTCCACTGGTGGACCCGACCAGTCATAAACAGAGGTTGTCTCTTCAAAGAGCCCCACAGACTTACCAATGCCAGCCTGTTTGGATGGGGAGCTCACTTTCAGTCGCTCACAACCCAAGGCCTCTGGTCCTCCACAGAACAGTCATGCAGCATAAACTGGCTGCAGCTTCGGGCAGTACATGTGGCACTCTGCAGCTTCCTTCCACAGGTATGCAATCAACACATGCTAATATTGACCGACAACGTAACAGCAAAAGCTCACATAAACAGGGGCACACAGTCAAAACACCTCATGTGGGAAGCAGAGCACTTGTGTCATTGGGCGGAGAGCAACCTAGTTTCTGTCAGAGCAGAGCACATTTCGGGACTGTTGAATACATAGGCAGACTGGCTAAGCAGGGCCACGATCGGTCAATCGGAATGGTGCCTCCATCCTACCCTGTTTCAAGAGGCGATCAGGATATTTGGACAGCCGGTGGTGGACCTGTTCACTTCCTCCCTCAACGCTCAGCTCCCAAGATTTTTTTTCAGGTACCCCTTGCAAGGAATGGAGAACTTCAATGTGCTCCGCTGTCGTTGGCCCCCGGGACTTCTGTATGCATTCCCGCCACCTCCACTGCTTCCCAAGGTCATCCAGAAGCTGCTAGATGAGAGGGCAGAGCTGCTTCTAGTAGCTCCTTACTGGCCCAGATGGCTATGGTTTGCAGACCTCCGCAATCTATCCGTATCAACACCATGGAGAATTCCGCCAGACAGGGTCTTGCTAACCCAGGGACCCCTTCAACATCCAGACCCTCAATGGTTGCACCTGACCATCTGGAGGTTGAGCGGAGTCGTCTGAAGAGTGAAAAGTTTTCCAACAGAGTAATTGCCACCATCTAAGCCACCAGATGCCCCTCAACAACTTGCATTTACAATGCCACATGGTCCCATTTCTGCAAATGGTGTACCAAATCTCAAATTGATCCTATCTCTCCATCTGTGGCTCAAATCCTAGAGTTCTTGCAAGAGAGACTTACTTGACAAGGGATTAT
Organism: Laticauda colubrina; assembly: GCA_015471245.1. Taxonomy (NCBI): domain Eukaryota; kingdom Metazoa; phylum Chordata; class Lepidosauria; order Squamata; family Elapidae; genus Laticauda; species Laticauda colubrina. The sequence goes on from BLBF01000022.1 coordinate 48,283,201, forward strand.
CACGTAATACGTTGAAAAGACAGGTGGCAGCCTTGGTGTCAGTTCTCACTTGTCAAGGTCAACTATCTCTTTCCCATCACCCATGCATACGGAGTTTCCTTCGAGGAGCCATAAATTTACGCCCACTGGCAGTACACCGTTATTCCATGAGGGATCTTAACAGGTCCTCGTTGCACTCACTAAGGGCCCTTTCAAACCCTTGAAATTTTCAATCTCCAATTTCTGATGTATAAAGTAGTTTTCCTTGTGGCGATCACTTCCGCTCATCGTATTTCAGAACTTGCAGCTTTGTCTATCAGACAAGATCTTTATGTCTTCCATTCTGACCGGGTGATCCTTCATCTTGATCCTACATTTATACCCAAAATTAATTCAGCTTTTTACAGGGCACAAGAGCTGATACTTCCTAATTTTTGTCCCAGACCTCCCAAGGGTTGGAACTTCAATGGCATTGGCTTGCGAATATATATTAATTGCACAGCGACTTTCAGAAAAACAGAAGCCTTATTTGTGTTGTTTTTGCCCAACACTCTGGGACACAAGGTCTCATCTTCTACAATAGGCCGTTGGCTATGGGCCGCGATAGCGAAAACGTATCAGACAATACAGGTGTCCAGGGGCATAACAGTTCATTCAACAAGGAGCACCGCAACATCGGCAACGTGGGCCACACAGGCACCAATAACTGAAATTTGTCGAGCCGCAACCTCTCCATCGCCCTTCATTAGGCATTATAAAATAGATGTGTTTGCATCCGCTGAGGCCTCCTTTGGCAGAAGAGTTCTGCAACGGATTCACAGAGACCATGAGGAGATTCCAGACCAGACGGAGTCCCTCCCATAGGACAGGCCAAGCTTTGGTATGTCCCACTAGTGGATGCTCTGAACAGCTCATGGGAGAAAGGGTGTTGGGACTTACCTGACACGCCCATTCTCTTTGAGCTGTGAAGAGCATCCATCCCCATCCTTTTTTCATCTGATGGGGTCCTGTTTCAGCCAACAAATTTTTAGGGGCATTGAGGACGAGGGTGTTTATTTCTCTTGTCTTCACCAAAACTGGGGAATGCTGGGGAGGAGTCCTGTGAAGGAGGAGGAGCGTTTGACAAATTAAGTCCAGCCTAGACATGCAGAGACTGAAGCACCTCCTACTACTCGATGCTCTTCACAGTTCAAAGAGAATGGGCATGTCAGGTAAGTACCAATGCTCTTTCTCTGTGGCTGAGGTTATTTTTTTTTTTACTTCCTATGATTTAATTGCATCAAGAAGAATATTGCATCAGGCTCTTGTCCTATCAAAATTTGTAAATATCACAGCAATGTTGATCCACAGTCATCTAAGGCATATAAAGATACTGACACTTATCTGTCTTTTGCTGAATGTTGGGCTTTCAGAAAGACATAGAATCAAAGAGTGGAAGTGATCATCTAATCTAGGGGAGGCAGGGAGACAGCTTGAGCAGAGGATTGTTCTAGAAGACCTCCAACTCTGTCATTCTGTTCATAGAAAATAAGTCCACTCCTCCATCTCTTAATAACATGGTTGGGGCTCTTTATTTTGAAATCTGCCCACAGTTGCCTGTAATAGTATCAGGCAATGACAGTAATACCTAGCTTATATTTTACCATATCTTGAAGCACTTAGTCAAAGACTTTACTGAGTTCCAAGTCCATTTTGTCTGTGGCATTGTTCTGATCTGTTAAGTTTGTTATTCTATCAAGAAAGAAAGGTTAGTCTAGATGCTTTGTGTTCAGTAAATCCACTAGATTTACTGAAGGTTAGATCCTGTTAGTTGTAACATGCCTCCCCAATCATTCACAAGCATGCTACTTGAAGACTTTGCCCAGTATAACACTAAAACTGATAAGTCTACAGTTTCCCAGGTATTCCTTAAGAAGGAAATGGCCATTCTTTCAGGAATTCTGAGAGATTATCAAAATCATATATCATATGCAGTATCATATACTGCATTTGTTCTTTCAGTAGGGAAGTAATCCATCTGGCTCCTGAGAGATAAATTCATTTGAATTAGTTACAGTTTCTCTTATAGTCTCCTTAAATATTGTAAGCTGCAATTTTCTTCTCCCACTGGTATAATCATGAGACAGCTAAGGCTCCATTTTCTGCCTGAGAGAAGACAAACTCAAAATAGGAATAAAAAAGGTCCCACCATCCAGTACTGCTTCACCACTTTCTTATGTCACATGGATTGCAGTTTCTTTTGCTGTCCTTTTATCTTTATCATACAAGAAAAGCTTTTGTGTTATTTTTTTAATCTCTTAACAACCCTCATTATATTTTAAGCTTATGGGGTTTTTTGACAAAGTTCCTGCAGATTCTGGAGATAACCTGTATTCTTTGGTTACGTTTTTCTCTTTCCTTTTTGAATAAATGTAACTTTTTCTCTTCAATATTTTAATTCTGTATTGAGATTCACCTATTTTTGCATTTTTATGGAGTGTTTGCACCTTCACTGTTTTCTTTCCTAAAATTTCTTATGCTTCCTTGAATACTTTTTTCTTTATGATTTCCAATTATTGGATCCATTGTGCAAATGTTTGACTTCTTCCTTCTCTGGATCTCACTGATGGACGAACACAGATTAGAACAATATCTTCATTGTATTCCAGGAAGTGTAGCTTTATAAGATAGCTGGCAGTTTCTATGAAAGTTCAGGAGAGCTAGCTGATTTGAATTCTGAGCAAATTTAGAAATTGTCGCCAGTCGGATCTAAAACTTTTCATGCTTTTTTGCATCACAACCCTTTTAGGAAGAGAAAACTTGTCTTTTCTCTTATTTTTAGCCCTCTCAGTCTTTCAGTAACCAATTTTTCCATACAATCCCTGTAAAGATAATTTATTGACCAAGGCTTTCATCTCCCTCCTGTTAGCGTAGCTTAATTTTAACTGTCATTAATCTTTTTTAATTTTTATGCATTAGTTTTCAAAGTGTCTCTTTGTTCCTGTAGTTCCTCAGGTTCTTATGTACTGAATCTGTTCTTTACACTGATTTACATTCTGAATATTTGTTTTCCAATCAGTTCTTGCTGGCACTCCTTCTCTTTAATTTTCTAATTTTAACCCATATATTTGACTTCAATAATTCATGGTCTTATTTCAGAATTGCATGAAGAAGCATTGTGGCTAACCAAATTGCACTCCTCCGCCTTTTGGTTTCTGTAATGTAGCCTTTATGATCCTAATGGCTGTTTTTAAAGTAGTATTTCCTTTGTTTGAAGAAGGTATTAACAAACTTTTTTTTTTCCATATAAGTCTGCTAACCTATTTCTCAGATTGTCATGCTCACACAATCTAAATCATGCTGCAGTTTCTCCATATCTCCAATTTTCTCATTCTGAGTATACATCAGTATTACTTCACCCTTTTTATTTGTTGGATTACTTGCAATTTGAATGTCCAAACATTAGAGAACACACAGTCTTTTTGGTCCATTGTCATATTCTTATTAAGATTACTCAATATGGGATCTCCAGTTAGTGCTTCAAGTCCTTTCTAAGTTCTGTTTGATCTCCTGCACTCACCATCCTTAGAGTATATCATTTGGAAATTGATACTCCTAATATCTGTAAACATCATCAAGAAAAATGTGAGAGGGTTCTCATACAAGATCTGCATCATCCAACCAGATATCATTTTGTTGCATGTAGATCTATTTTTTTAAACAAATGAACCCAGAATTCCAAAGTAGACATAAGGCAGGTTGTCAAGATCTACTTGAGTAGAACATGCATTCAGAGCGTCCAATAGCATATTTTGTATCCTTCCAGCAGCCTAATTTAGGATGAAGATCTAGGTTAACTGTCACAGTCGAGATGAACTAAGGCATGTATCAAACTAGCATACAAAGCACAGAGCAAAACTGCTCCTCAATGAACAGTGGCACATTCTACTAAAAACCTTGGCTACCTCTGAAATATAACAGCTCCTGAGGGACAATTGTACTGTTGCCATGTGGCCTTCCATTAGGCATTACAGCTTTGACTTATGTGTCTGACTAAATTGTCTTGGTAGGAAGGTACCTACAGAATTTGTCCTCAGCAAGAATTAGCAAATCCTGCTTGCTAAAAGATCACATATTCAGGACTAGGTCTGATATTTTCCACTCGTAGATGTCCTTGTTCTATTGTACAAAAAAGACTTACACAACAAGTCCATTACACCCTTACCTGATAACTGAAATAGGGACTTCTAACCTGGCACCCAAATTTGTCTACCTTTGTGCAGTTTTCTTGTCAGCAATACAGAAGTGGCTTGGAATTGTCTTCTAAGCCAGTGATGGTTAATCTTTTTGGTGCCAAGTGCCCAAAGCGTGCGCACACACACACGAATGCATATGCATGTGCCCCCCACACATGCGCCCTGGCCCCCAGCCCCTGTTTTGGCTTCCAGGTTGGTGCAGGAGGCTTTTCGTGCCCAAAAAGGGGTGCGGGGGTGTGTGTGATCACAATCTCTACAGTTTCTCCCTGCTCACCCAAGCTTTCTCCTCCATTCCTGCTTTCCCCAATGTCTGCAGCTTTTCCCTGAGCACCCAGGTTTTCTCCTTCATTCCTGCCTTCCTCTATATCCACAGTTTCTCCCTGGGCATTGAGGCTTTCTCCTCCGTTCCTGCCTTCCTCTGTATCCATAGTTTCTCCCTGGGCACCGAGGCTTTCTCCTCCGTTCCTGCCTTTCCCAATCACTGCAGTTTTTCCCTGTGTTGCCCAGACTTTCTCTGCAGGAGAAAGCTAGGGCTCACTGGGTGGAGAAAGGTAGGATGCGCTGGTGGGGAAACTGCGGAGATTGATGAAGGCCCTGCCCCCGGACATGCGTGGCAAAGATCTGAAGAGCAGCTGGCCAACAGGAGGCGCATGCATGCGCAGTGGAGCTGGGCTGGGGTGACGGCTGGCATGCCCACAGAGAGGGCTGTTGCATGCCACCTGTGGCATGTGTGCCATAGGTTCACCATCACTGTTCTAAGTGTAATTTTGAGCTAACTTCTCATAAGCAGATTGCCTTTACTCGTACTTACAGAAATCCACCTTCCCTCATCCCCATTGTGAATTATCCTTAGCTTTACTTCTCCCATTTTGACTTTAAAATTGATTATCCTATCAGAAGCTTATGTTGCTATCAGCATCACACTCAGAATCATTCAAGCTACTCCTATCCCATCTGGGTACTAATTCTCTCAAATATATAGCCAAATGTATACAGTTCTATACAGATAAACCTGGGTTTTAGAACAATTTTTTCTGTGAAGACTTGAGTTGCAGGGGATCCAATTAAGGATATGTTCTTCTTGGTTGACATTATTTTACATTCTCAAAGTGAGCAACATGCTGATAGATTATCAAACTGAAAGCTTTATCTATCTGTTAAGCTGTTGTTAGCTCTTAACTTCCTAATAAAGAACATTATAGTTTCGTGTACATGGTGGATTTAATCTTTTAATGCTTTCAGGATTTTTTTTTTTTTTGTTTACTGAGGCTGGCTAATGATACTTTTTTTTTTAAAAAAAAAGATACTTTCCTGCAGGAGTATTGTGATTTTAATTTCATAAACCTGAAACTGTGAATTCAAAAAATAAGGATCTTTAGCATCATGCAGTTTTGTCTGTAAAAAAACAGATGACTTCGTGAATTAGGAGGACTTTTAAAAAACATGACAGCAAGTAAAATGATGTGACTGACATTCAGAAACAGGGAACAATCATAACATGATAAAAAGACAGTGTATCACTTCACATAGTCCAATGTTTGAAGCCAGTGTCATAACCAAATATAGTAATAGCAGAACAACATGTCATTGGTAGGTATAACTCATCCTATGAAATAATATGTAGAACCGTAATACCAATTCAATGAACACAATTTTAAGTTTTTTTGGCATGGGAATACATGAGAGCTCTCGCTCAACAGTAAAAGAGGCAAATCCTGGAAATGAAACTGGATCTTCTCTACGGCAGTGCTAAGCTACCTATATGTATATATTTAAGTTGGTTTCATCTTCATCCAGACTTGTTTTATTTAATACAATGAGGAGAGGATGAATAATATGACCTTAGTTACTAGCTGCTGCCAAGCCTCCCTTTCTTCTTCCATATTAGGAGATATCTTCAAGTATGCTTCATAAAAGAGCACTGTTTTTCATCAGCTAATAGGACTGTAATATGAAGAGGAGCTTCATATGTCACTTATAAAATGAGTTAGATAATTGTCTATTTGTTGCCCAACTTACATATTGGAAATAAATCGGAAGTCAATTTCCAAGGAATCACAGAAGGTAAAGTTTGAAAAGGTTGTTGGAGAACATCTAATCTAGTATCCTGCCCATGCAGGAAGGCAAAACTATAATATCCCTGACAGATGGCCATCCTGGCCACAGTTAAGGTGCACCTACCGCTCAAGACAGACTATTCCATTATTGAACAGCTGTTATGATTTTTTTTTCTTATGCTCGTCTTATATCTCATTCCCTGTAATTTAAACCCATTGTTTATTTTTTTCTGAACAATTGAGACCAATTCTGCTTCATCTTGTACACATCTGCCTGTCATATGCTGCAATTTTCTCTTCTCCAGGCTAAACATCCAACAACTTTCACTTGTTTCTCTTAGCTTTTTCCTGCCAGCTTCTTTATTTTTTATTTTTTAGAATAGAATAGAATTCTTTATTGGCCAAGTGTGATTGGACACACAAGGAATTTGTCTTGATGCAAATGCTCTCAGTGTACATAAAAGAAAAGATACATTCGTCAAGAGTCAAGAATCATAAGGTGCAATACTTAATAATAGACATAGGGTACAACAAGCAATCAAATCATACTAGGAAACAGTCAGTCTAAATCGTAAGGCTACAAGTGACAAAGTTACAGTCATACAGTCACAAGTGAGAGGGGATGGGTGATAAGGAGTGATGAGAAGATTAATAGTAATAGTAGTGCAGACTTTGTAATTAGTTGAACAGTGTTGAGGGAATTATTTGTTTAGCAGAGTAATGGTGTACAGGAAAAAACTGTCTTTGTGTCTAGTTGTTTTAAGGGTAAGAGTTGAAACAGCTTATGTCCAGGATGTGAGGGCTCTGTAGATATTTTCACAGTCCTCTTTTTGACTAGTGCAGTATCCAGATCCTCAGTGGAAGGCAGATGGGTAACAATTGCTTTTTTTGCAGTTCTAATTATCCTCTGAAGTCTGTGTCTGTCTTGTTGGGTTGCAGAACCAAACCAATAGTTAATCGAGGTGCAGATGACAGACTCAGTAATTCTTCTGTAGAACTGTATCAGCAGCTCCTTGGGCAATTTGGGCTTTCTGAGTTGGTACAGAAAGAACATTCTTTGTTGTGCTTTTTTAATGACGTTTTTGATAGGTGTCCATTTTAGGTGTTGAGATATGATAGAACCTAGAAATTTGAAGGTCTCTACTGTTGATACTGTGTTGTCTGGTATTGTAAGAGGTGATAATATCGGAAAGTCTACCACCATTTCTACAGTTTTGAATGTGTTCAGTTCCAGATTGTTCTGGTTGCACCATGAGGCAAGTTGTACAACTTCTTGTCTGTATGCGGATTCATCATTGTCTAATGAGACAATCACTGTTGTATAATCTGCAGAATTTTAGCAGATGGATCATTTGAGAAGAAGTCTTTGGTATATAGAGAGAAGAGCAGTGGAGAAAACACACAGCCTTGGGGGGGGGGTAATTTGGTTGCTGTCCTATAGCCATGATCTTGTCTATTTATCTATAAAATTTATATCCCACCTTTTGGAGAAGCTCAAAGGTGGTATATGTAGTGCTCCCTGTTGAGGTAATTCCCCGTTAGGAGAATGAGCTCATACAGGGAGAGGTATAGAGAGAAGTGTTGGAATTATACACACAGAGCACACAGATACACTGTACAGTAAATGTAGGTTTTTACTTCCAGAAAGGTTTAAGCAAAGTCCAAAATAAGCAATCAAAAGTCATTCACAAGTAAATCAGTCAGTTTTTCAATCCAGGAATAATCCAAATATCAAATTCCAGTGTGAAAAACAGTTCAGTATCAGACTTACATTAAATCCAGAAATATCAGTCAATTAGAAGAAATGGAGCAACAGCAATACTTTCCAACATAAGGAAATAAAGATACACTCTCTTCTGAGACTTAGACTAAGACTAAAACAACCCAGGTTTCTGGCTCCATCTTATGGCCGCTTGAGAAACTACACCCAATTGCAAGCTCTTGCATTCCCTTAAAGAGACAGTATTCAAATGTCTATCCTGGTTTATATTTTTCTAATCCAAATACATGTTAGGTGACTTATATTCCTAACACTCCCTGTGTACTTTTCTTTGCAACAGCAAACTTGTGAGGTAGATTTGGCTGAAAGAAGGTGGCTTACCCAAAGTCACCCAGTGACTGTTTATGGCTGAAACTGCCCCCACCAGTCATAATCAAATAAAATAAGATGCTTTTCACTTGTTTTGCTGTCCAATTTGGAAAAACAAAGCCCTGAGGTACATTCCTCGGCACTTTCTTCTAGCCTGATAACAGAGCCTCTGACGTATATTTGTTGGATATGGTTGTTCAGCCCGCTCTATATCCATGTAATGACAACATAGTCCAGACCATATTTTGCCATCTTGTCTACCAAAGTCTTACAGGAGATTTGGTTTCATGCTTTGCTGAAGGGAGGATTCATGTATTTCCATGGTCAACTAAACTACCTAGAAAAGGAAATTGAATTGGTTTGAAATGATTTATTTTTGATTAACCCCTGCTGGCTCCTGCTAACAAATGCATCCATATCTTAAATACAAGTAGTCCTTGGCTTACAATCATTCATTTAGCAACTGTTCAAAGTTACAACGTCATTGAAAACATATCTTATGACCATTTTTCACACTTTCACACACCACTTTCACACACCATTGCAGCACTTTCACACACTATTGCAGCATCCACAAGTTCACGTGATCAAAATTCAGATGCTTAGAAATTGACTCATATTTTGGATGGTTTCAGTGTCTCAGGATCATGTGATCTTTTTTTTTTTTTCAACCTTCTGACCAGCAAAGTCAATGGGGAAGTCAGATTCACTTAACCATGATACTACTCAACAACTGCAGTACTTCGCTTAACAACTGTGGCAGGAAAGGTAATAAAATGGGGCAAAATTCACTTAGCATTTTGGATTTATCTGAGGTCATATGTCCCTACCTGTTCTCTCAAACAGGCTGATAATTTGTTCCAAAATTTTGCTTATATCATTGTATCTCAGGTAGAATTACTCTTACCCAAACATTTTCCCCCATCTTTTTAAAGAAAAGAAGAATATTTTCTCTTTTTACCATTTGCCATTGCCTTCTTCCTATAACTAAGAATGAATTGCTCACCTGATGTTATCCATCTGGCTTCATTCCTAAGGCAAGATTAGAGAGCAAATTCAGTCAAATATTTATCATAGCCATAGACCAGGATAAAACACTAAGAGCACTCCAGAAGCCAGTTAATTAAAGGCTTCCCTTCTTTCCTTTCATGCATTAAAGCAGGATCTGACAGTCATTTGTCATGAAGGCTTTAATTTGGATACTATGAATTAAGTTGATGGACTTGGTGGTCCAAATGAGCTCTTCAAACTATGTTTCTATTATGTTCTTATTCTTTGCTGCAAAGAGTAAGATCATCTTCCTTCCTCGTAGGTGCTCCTGCTGTTTCCATTGCCAGTGACACATTAGATAATGTTCCACTATTTCCCCAGTGCCCTCACTTTCCTTTCTCCCTTGTCTTGTCTTCCATTAACAGCCACGTCTTTGTGGCTCCTTTTCCCCAAGCCACAATTGAGTGGAACAAAATAGCAAAAGCACTTAGAGTTATATATCACCTCATAATGCTTTACAGCACTCTATAAATGGTTTATAGCATCAGCTTCTTGCCTCCAACAATTTAGGTCCTCATTTTACGTATCTTGGAAGAATGGAAGGCTGAATCAAACTTGAGCTGGTCAGGATTAAACTTCTGGCTATGGGCAGAGCTTGCAATACTGCATTCTAACCACTACACCACCTCTAATCCCTATCTGATTCAATGCATTGACAAAAACTTCTGAATCACAAGCATTTTGGTTTAGGAATTGACCACCAAAACTATTCTGTGAATGGAACAATTCATGGACCAAATCCTTTATGTATCTGTACCTTTCTCTCTTCACCTTCAGATTATGGCTATGCAAGAAAAGTAAAGACAGAAAATCCAATATGATATTTGTGAATGATAAATATTACCTTATAACCTGCCAACATTTTTCTTAAGTACTAAATCAAGACTGGAGAAAGAATATTGCTAGGAACATCATATGTTAGCATGTTCCCACACTTAGAAACAACAGAAGAGAAAGATGGGTAAGCAAAACTCTTCCAGCCGTATGCTGTTTGAAAAAGGCAAGTTTGCCATTTAACAATTTTATTGCTAAGTTGAAGAACAAGTGTACCAACTCATGTTGCATCCTTACTCGTCTTCAGAGTATTTTGGGCAAACAATACAAATATATTCATAATAAGCTTTATAAGTTTTTTTGGCAATTGTAGCTTATACTAGCAAATAGTCTTATAAAAAGCCAAATATGAGTTATTTCAGTAGAAAGATAAGGAGAGTAATGGGGATATGTGATGAATCTCATAACTTACAATGACTTGAATCTTGCATGGATTAAGAGTTAAATCCATATGTTCCTCCAAAAGGATAGTTTATATGCAAATTTAAATTTTATTCACTAGAAGCAAAGCAGAAATTAATGTGGTTTTCTCAGTTCATCCTCCTAAACCTTGATATAGGGTTGAGGTTTTAAAATGTAATGCCTTCTCAACATTCTTTTTTTTTAACATATGTCATGCTTAGTTTTAGATTTCTTTAAGAATATGCAGAAAGTTACACATTGGTAGAATAAACTTTGAATTATTACATCCTGATTTCCTTTGAAAAAGTATGAAAAGAAAATAACTTGTTTCAACAATCAGCAATGCTTTTTCCAAATCCTGAGGATAAGTTTAAATATCCCAAAAATCATTGCAAGAAAGAATGTTCTTGGTTTAAAATTTAACTTGGGATTCTGTGGCACAACTATGCCCATTTAAACTTGGGCGTCTCAACACAGATTTAGAAAATCAGATGAATTGTCCAGTAGTTTCTGTGATTATCTATTGAAGCTAAGCCATAGCCCTGAAGAACTAGGACTGCTAAAAGTGTTTGTGGTATCCTAGTAACAGTCACTGTGCCTATATTATTTCTGTTTTCCCCCCAGTAGTAGTTAATTTGGTATAGAAAAATATGTTTGGCAGAGAGCTGAATATGGTAACACTTAATGTCTGCTGAAATGCAAGTTCCATCCTTAATATTATCAGCAAAGCATCTTATTTTGGCCGTAGCTGTCACATTTAATCCCACTATTTAATAACTATTAAATATCTTTCATTTCTTTCATTATAAGCATACATCATTCCTGGAGTGTATGTTTGCTGCTAAAATAAGCCTGTGGGGGAAACTTTTGGGAATCCCAAAAAATCCTTTAAAATATTGGTCACATTCTCCACCACTATATCACCAGTTTATTGAAATGTAATACGTTGTTCGAAATGTAACATTTGTTTTCACCAGTAATGTTTTGTTTGAAATGTAATGTTTGTTTTCATCAATAATGAAAACAAAAGCTTGTACAACCTCTGTTGACTGGACTCTTGAACTAAACCAAATCTGATGTTATAACCCTCTTTAATGTATACAACAAAGATCTCTTGATCTGTAATGTGTCTTAATGTTTTTTTGCAAAATTGTTTTTTCACTGTAATTATTTTGGAGGTTCATGTATAGAAAGCAAAACATATTAAACTACTTATTTTGTATCAGAATTAGCCAACATAGAACTGTTCATTCACATACAAATAGAACTAAGCTTTATTACCCCATGTGCCAGTTGTAATTCAGAAAGTTTCTGATATTCTTCATGTGGATGAGAATGTTCCAGGTACATCTTAAACGAAATGATACCTGAATAATTGAAAAAGATAGTTGTGGATTTCACTTGGAACTATGAGTTAGATAGCATGACTTGTATGGGGCTCCTGAATTCTAGGTAAGATATTCAGAAAATTACAATACAGTTACAGTTGTAATGTAATCACAATTTCTATAAACAAAACAAAATTTGGTACTAGGGAGTAAGTAAATTCATCTGTTGCAATTAACTACATTATGCAAATTGCACATATTTATTTCTAAAAATTCTCACTAATTTTAGTAAATGAGTAAATAGTTTATTCAATAAATCTCCAGACCATTACAAGAATATTGAACAATTAAGTTTAAAGAATCAAATCAAAAATTTGGAGCCCAACTTGTTTCTTACTTTTATTTACAGATTCCATCTGTTGTATAAGCACATCTTGTCTGTACATCAAAATTAGAGTCAATTTACAGAAAGTCCAGCTCACAAACCATAAAAGTTGATGAGCATAGGTTTTGTCATAATTGTTCTCTAAAATCTTTTGGATATTGTTTTAGCTGATGTCCAGAACAAGTAAGCAAAATGCTCTGGGTTTCAGTTCTGCCAAATTGGGTCAAGCCAGAAGAATTTGTAAATGGTTTCAGACACAGTCACATTCCCAGCCAGTGGAAATGTGGGTGTTCTCTTCCTTGACTTGAGATTGGGAAATGTCTATCCAATATTTACACAGTTTCTAGCTGAGAGCTGCCAGTTCTTGCTTAAACAGCTTCAGTTCTAAAATAATCCACCTCAATCCTTGCAGGCCAACCTGATTTTTACTGTACATATTTTATTCCTTTCCAGTTATCATAATAAGCCAGAGGGGACAGAATCCCTGCTCTCCAGCCTAATTTGAAGCTGTATTTTATCTGAATTGAGCTGTTGCTCTGATGCTAGAAATTCAAGATTAGCTATGGAAATCTTTTCTATTCTCAATGGTTGTCTATTACATGAATTAATAAACCTTTAATAAACTTTCCACTCTGGTCTGTCTGTGACTATTTTTTTTTCAGTAAAGCTCATTTACATATATATTTCTGTAATTTAACATAGAAGATCTCAGGAGGATAAGATTTGGCCGTGGTTGTAATATTCTCTTACTGGTTTGTTAGGATTATGAATTGTGCAGATGTCATGAAGACACCTGATCCAGATATGTCATCTTTGTTTGAGCCAGCTATATTCAGTATCCATCAGTTGGTCTGTTTATTTATCTTCTGAGGACAAAGTTAGCCTGAAAATAAAATTTTGTATATGGGTTTTCATTATTTATTCTCAATCCATTATTGGAAATGAATTATATGAAAAACCTTGGGGCTCTTTTTGTCTGTTAGCAGGATAACACTTTGAATACAGAATGGAATGGGGCCAAATATGATGTGATAGGAGAAGCTGGCAGTTAAAAATGGGCTGGATGCTGGAGAGAGAAAAAAAATCAAAATTCTACCCTCAAATATCATTTGGGGGATGGGATGCAATTAAGAATGTAAGGAGCTGATCCTATTCTAAGCCATTTCTTCCCTCCTTTCATCTGGCCCACAGTCTCTTTTATGCTTTTTTTTCCTTACTTTGTACAAGATATTCCTTTAGTACAAAAAACAAACAAACAACAACCCATGAACCAAAGAAAACCCCAATGTTTTTGTTTTGGTTCGTATATTTTCAAGGAGAGATAGATTTTCTGGTCACATTATTTCTCTTTGCCAGTGCAATAATATCCTAGGCCTAATGAATACTGTTTGTGTTTACTCATAATATGAGGAAATTATGATGAATTATACAGGGAGCAGACTTAATATGCAAAATGTAATTGGTGATATATAGTAATATGTTATAAGGGATTCACAGTATATTTATTTTGCTTCTTTCAACCTTACTCTTTCCTTTCATATTTGTATATTATGGTGTCCGTAGAATGTCGATATATTTTCTGTGTAGGAAGATTATAAAAATCAAAACAGCAGATATACAAAAGCCAGAATTTTGTATTGGAAAGAGACTTCTTGACATAGAACTATATGTTCTATATTCTATATTCCATATTATGTACACTTAGATGTTAATATCAATTTTCTTTATTTTAATTTTTCCCCTCTAATTAAAAAGAAAAATGGAACAGGAAAGGGGAAAGGAGAAAATACATTCATTCTCTCTCCAATTTTTTTGACACCTTTCCTCATATTTTCATGATGTCACTTAAATGTTGTCTCAAATATTACAGGGACCTTGCAAAGTTTACAGGGACCTTGCATATTAGTGCGCTGATAGTTACATTATCACTTGATCCACTAATTTTGATATAGCTGATAACTTTTTAAAAATGAAGCATACATGGTAGGCATAACTTTTGCCTTGGGAAGAGCTTTTGTTGCTTAGATTTCAATAAGGAGGCATGTCTTAACTGATTTTCCAAATTTTATTTCCAGTACTTTACTGAACACCCCCCCTCCACAAAAAAACAACCCTGGGAGGTCTACCATTTCAAGGAAAAAATGTCATTTTATTGCACATTTATATACTATTTGACAGACTACATGAAATAGAATATATATAAACATCTTGAAAGATACATGTTTCCTCATATTCAAATATACAGTGAAGATAATTTCAGGAAGGTCCTATTCTTGCCATTTCCAGTAAGAATGTCCTTACAGTAAAGCTGTTCTCTCAACCATATGAAGAACCATTTAGCAATAGTAATAGCACTTAGACTTATATACCGGTTTATACTGCTTTACAGCCATCTCTAAGCGGTTTACAAAGTCAGCATAATGCCCCCAAGAATTTGGGTCCTCAAAATTACTCAAACATCTCTTAGATTTCAGATTCTACAATTTATTTGTGGCTTTATTTTTCATTGGTTGCAACCAATAAAGGTCTGTTCTTTCTGAGCTGGTTTTAAATTTCTGTGTAATACTACCCTCAACAAGGTGAATGACACTTTTTGCCAGTAATAATAACTCTTTTTCAATCATGAAGCCAGCTAAGCAGTTAGATGAAACAGGCAACACCTAGAAAGGCAAATTCACTGCCTTTATTTAAGAAAAAAAATCTGTCATTTCACTCAGAAAGTGTCTCACATATCTAAAAACCCAAAAGCAATTTCAGGAATTATTAATCCTTATACATCAGTAAAAACAAGATAATTACAACAAGATAGCAGTCATGCACAAGATGCATTGATTTTGAGGAGTAGCTGTTGAATGAAGATCTGCCTGGCACCATAAAGATGCCTGTGGAAGAGGTCAAGAGGGGCAGACACATCCCTGGCAATTATTTGTATTACCCTAGGGAGACCTCTTATCCTGAACACCACCAGTTTTTACATTTTCCCAGTTCCTTCCCTCTGTCTGCTCCATTTGTGACCAAGAATGAGGATGATGGGCAGAATGTCCAAAGCCATCTGGAAGGCTGTATCAGCTTGCCAATTTTACCATCTGTTGCAAAAAGCTCCCCATTTGGAAATTTGCATTAGCCATGCTACAGAGTGTGAAAAAAAGCATTTTGAGGAGAGAGGGACTCTTGGACTATAAAAATTAAATAACATCCACAGGGTTGTTTGGGGAAACTATTTTCTAGTTATTATCTGCCCAAATGATGGATGAGATATCATGCATTCTGTCCTTCCCGATGGATAATTTTACCCTGGAAAATAAAGGGCTCTGACAGAATTATAAAAATAAAACTGCCAAGGAATATGATGTCATTTAATCACAAGCCAGCCTCATTGATTCTCCCTTTAGGATGGAGTGCGCATTTGTTTGGAGATAATTTTGTCAGTGTTATGAGGAGGGAAATGGAAAGTAGCTGTAAATAGTATCTTTGTGATGTGATCAGATGTACCTTTGTCAGGAAACTTTTACGTGTTTTGTATTTGAGGCTGATTGAAATTGATTCTTGGTTGAATGGAATTAGTTTATCCCAGCTGTTTGGTGTCTTGTTTTGCATTGCGTGGCTACAGATGGTAAGACAGAGTTAGTGTTACATTCATTGCTTGATTGAAGCAAAGCCAAAAGCCATTCTTGCTATGCTCAGCACACTGCCTTATGAATGTTGCTGCTGAAGGGTTTTGTATGTGTTCTGAAAGGCTCATGGACAAGTCCAAGGTCATGTCTAGAAGAGAGAAAGTAGGAGAAAAGAGGCTGGTGCTGATTGCAGTGTCTGGAGAAACCATTTTTTCTTCCTCTTAGATATTTTCTTCGTCCCTTATATTCAGTTTCCTTAAATTAAATCAAGGGAAAAAACATCAGTTTGCTGTTTCAATGAAGAGAATTCTTAATTGTTAGAAGAAATAAAAATACTTTGCTGTGTCAGGTTATTTCAATTGAATAGGTATTAAAAATAGAAATTGACTCCAAAAATAATTTTTTCATTTTGTATTTTTTCCCTTTCTTGAGATAGCAGATTATATATAACAATCCTCTTCACTTTTGAGGGGGGAGGGGGAATCATTCTAGCAATGTTGTGATATAGGTAGACTGAAAGATACTGATAAACCTTAGATTTGCATACACAGCAGGGACTTTTCTGTTCTCCCTGGTTTAAGTCCTCTTTAAAGTACAGCTCTTTTTCATAAATTCAATATTAATTTTTTAAAATACATTTAACTAAAAACAGTTAATCATGTAAACTAATTGGAATTGCTGAACTACAACATTCTTGAATTAATACTAGAAAATTAGAAGGAGGAATCATTTCATTGTGCTTTCCTTTGTTATAACTGCATTGAAGACTGATCTAGTTCTAACTGGACATGTTTTTCAGATTTTACCAAAACTAGATTTTTTAATACTGTTGATTTCTGGGTCATAATAGAATTTGCATAAATTTAGAAATTGTTGAAATGGTGATTAAATTAAGCTTTTGGTCTCTTAGCTCTTTAGACCTGCCTTCCTAAATGAGTCTCTTTAGATTTTGGAGGGTTTTTCTTTATAGAATAGAATAGAATAGAATAGAATAGAATAGAATAGAATACTTTATTGGCCAAGTGTGATTGGACACACGGGGAATTTGTCTTGGTATTTGGAATTTATCTCAGTATACATAAAGAAAAGGTACATTAATTAAGAATCAAGAATCATAATGTACAACACTTAATGATAGTCATAAGGTACAATCAACAATCAAATCATACTAGGAAACAGTCAATATAAATCGTATGGATATAAGCGACAAAGTTACACTCCTACAATCACAAGTGGGAGGGGATGGGTGATAAGGAGTGATGAGAAGATTAACAGTAATGGTAGTGTACACTTTGTAAATAGTTGAACAGTGTTGAGGGAATTATTTGTTTAGCAGAGTGATGACTTTCGGGAAAAAACTGTTCTTGTGTCTAGTTGTTCTGGTGTGCAATGCTCTATAGCGTTGTTTTGAGGGAAGGAGTTGAAACAGTTTATGTCCGGGATGTGACGGGTCTGTAAATATTTTCACAGCCCTCTTTTTGACTTGTGCTGTATACAGGTCCTCAATTGAAGGCAGGTGGGTAGTAATTGTTTTTTCTGCAGTCCTAAACATCCTCTGAAGTCTATGTCTTTCCTGTTGGATTGCAGAACAAACCAGACAGTTATAGAGGTGCAGGTGATAGACTCAATAATTCCTCTGTAGAACTGGATCAGCAGCTCCTTGGGCAGTTTGAGCTTTCTGAGTTGGCGCAGAAAGATCATTCTTTGTTGTGTGTGTTGTTTTTTTAAGACTACTGTCTTTATAGCATCAGACAAGGAAATATATTTTCTTTCAGCAAGACACTTGTGTAAAAAAATAATGTGTAAATATATTTAGGCAAGATATCTATGTTTGTACACAAGTGTCTTGAGAGCCAATCTAGTGGTTAAGTACTAGGCTAGAAAGCAGGAGACCATGAGTTTAAGTCCTGCCTTAGCCATGAAAGTAACCTGGGTGACTTTAGGCCAGTCACTCTTTCTCAGCCAAGCCCACCTGATAGGATTGTTGTTCTGGGGAAATAGGAGGAGAAAGGTATGTTGGATATTAAATGGCTCATGTGAGGTGCTGTCACTGGGGTGGGGTATGGATGTGGTAGTGGGTGATTTTAGTATATTAATTTATTATATGACTTTTTTTATTAGTTTTATTTTTTTTATATGGGGTTTTATATTCTGTAAGCCACCTTGAATTGCCAGGTACGAATAGGCGGCAATATAAATCCCATTAATAAATAAATAAATAAATATGTTCACCACCTTGAGTTATTTGCAAAATAATAAAGGCCGAATACAAATCAATAAATGAATACAAATCAATAAGTGAATAAGGAACTAAAACACAATAACATTATTTAAGTCATTGTTAAACTCTTCTGCTAACAGAGCTCTCACAATGATTAATGTAAATTTCATTAGAATCATCATTTGTAATTAAGACAGTAGACTAATGAGTTGATGTTACTGACAGTTGACTGCTTCTAACAGTCTCTTTATGGATTGTGGGGGGGCATTCTCATTTTATTGAAGCAGCAACAAATTGAGAAGGTCAGGAGGCAATGCATCTTGTTGATTTCTTTTTTTCTGATTGATATGTTGATAATAGAGAAGAGAAGCAAAGTTAGGATACCAGCTTGCACTGTGAAATGATAGGCTTGTCCCCAGCAAAGTTAACTTAAGTCCTTGAAGTCTACTATATTTGGTTTGGTGCTTGATCTTGTTTGCTTGTTGGACTCTGACACCCCAATTCCAAATGTAGTGGCACCCCAATTCCAAATGTAGTATGGTACATTTTTCCTGCTGAAATACAGATATATAATTAGGTTGATTTCCACCACCCTTCTTTCTGCTTCCTGGGTTGTGTAGGTGGGGGAATAATGGGAAGAATCAAATAAATTTTAAGATGATGACATTAACAGTTGTATTCGGGAATCATATATTGGAAGTAATGGGGGATGAATGGATATATTTGGTGTAATTTCACAGACTGCTTCCCAGTCCATAAAATTGCAATGCAGCACTTGTATATGACAGCATTGGGTTAAAGAGATATTTAATTATATGTGGTTATAATTGTACATTGGGGACAACAGAGAATGAGGTGGCTGGATGGAGTAACTGAAGCAGTTGGCATGAGCTTAAACTGACTCTGGGGGATGGTAGAGGACAGGAAGGCCTGGAGGAACGTTGTCCAGGGGTTGCAATGGGTCAGACATGACTTCGCTATGAACAACAACATTGTACATGATGGCAGAAGTTATTTATGCAACAGTGACAGGATCTCATTACTATCATAGATGTAGGCAGGCCAAATTATCTTAGCTTTAGCCTCATTATTAATTTACAAAATGGCCTTCACTATATAAGGTGGTTTTGAAGTATTCCAACAAGATAAGGCCAGTGAAATATTTAAAATACACTAAAATGCTGTGTAATAACTATTAACAATTGAAAACTTTTAGTACTGGAATGTTAAAAGCTAAAAGATAATGGAAGCATGCTAATAGGCTTTTAAACTTAAGCAATCAGGACAAGGTTAACTTTCACAATAGCCAAATTATTTAAACTGGTAGAAACTTAATATATTATTTCAAGAAATAAAAGTGTTGAGTTTAATTTACTGATTTAAATGAAATGCATCGAGAGTCCAAGATACCAACTTATAAAATTTTTATTACTATTTCTTTTTTCCATCTTTCATATCAACAAAAGTTTGCTGTTTATTTGAACTGCTTTTATGAAAATTTACTCAGTTACGAAATTGATGTAGGTATTTTAAATGTGTAAAACATGAATTGATTAATGAATGAATCATAGCTGATTTTTTAATTAATTTTTTCTTTTTCAAAAAAATGCAGCAGACAGAAGGAGGGGCACAGACAGATGGCCAGCAGTCACAGACACAAAGCAGTGAGAATGCTGAGAGCAAGTCTACCCCAAAGCGGCTTCATGTGTCCAACATTCCCTTCCGTTTTCGGGATCCTGACCTCCGTCAGATGTTTGGGGTATGTTAGCAGCATCCACAGTTAGAAATCTAACATTGATTGATTAATTGATTGATATCCCACTTTATTAGTTTTACAAATCTCGTGGTGAACTTATCCAACACACCTGCCTCCTCCTATTCTCCCTCATAACAGCAAACCTATTAGGTGGGTTGAGCTGAGAGAGAGTGTGTGACTGGCCCAAAGTCACCCAGCTGACTCTCATAGCTAAGGCAGGACTTGAACCTATGCTCTCCTGCTTTCTAGTTTGGTGCCTTAACCACTAGACCAGGAATGTCAAACATGCGGCCTGGATACGGCCTGCACAAGCCACGCCTACCCTGGCCCTGCAAAGGCAAAAACAATCCTAATATGTCACGATATGGCCCGCAATGTGATCGAGTTTGACACCCCTGCACTAGGCCAAACTTCCAAAGCTCCAAATAAAGAGAGTTAATACATGCTGTCCTTTGTCCAGTGCTTCTGGATGGTTTTCTCAGGACTGCAGATATTTTCCCACACTAGTTGTGTTCCATCAATGAATAAAGGTTGCCTGGTACACATTTAATTCATCTCCAAACTCTGGATCTAGATGTTAATGTGTGAGTTGGAATTAATTATCCCTTAATGCAGAGGTGTTTTAACTCGATTTCATTGAGGGTTGCATCAGGGTTGTGTTTGACCTCGGGCTGGGGTGGGTTTGGCCAGGTGGGTGTGGCCAGCTTGATATCAATCATGTTGGGGAACCTGCGGTGACCAAGTGCTAAGGCAGGACTTCCTTCAGACCCTCACTCACTCTCATTATAATCTTCCTTCCTTCTCTTCATTTTCCTTTCCTCTTCATTCTCCTTTCTTCTTTCCTTATTTTTCCTTTCTTACTCTCTTCCCATTTTTCCTTCTTTTTCTTTGTCTTTCCCTTTCTCCTTTGCTGTCCCTTCTTGAATGCTCAAATGCAAAAGGGGAAACTTTTATCCTTTTGTTTTAATTTGTTTTGCTAGCCCTCTGTCAGTGAAAACAGAACTCAGGGGCCCTGTGTGGTCCTGGACCGTGTTTGCTGACAGAGGCACCATGGACTCATCCTTTGCTATTTCCATGGCAGCCGGCGGGCTTGAGTTTAACACTCCTGCCTTAATGGTATAGGTAATCCTTGACTTAGAACAGTTCATTTAGTCACCATTCAAAGTTACAATGGCACTGAAAAAATGAGTTATGATCATTTTTTACATTTATGACCATTGCAGCATTCCTGTGGTCACATGATTTATATTCAGATGTTTGACAACTGGATCACATTTGTGACAGTTGCAGTGTCCTGGGGTCATGTGATACTCTGTTGCAATTTTCTGATCAGCAAAGTCAATGGGGAAGCCAGATTCACTTAACAACCATGTTAATAATTTAACAACTGCAGTGATTCATTTAACAAATGTGACAAGTGAAAAGTCGTAAAATGGGACAAAACTTACTTAACAAATTTCTCACTTTGGGCTCAGTTGTGGTCGTAAGTCAAGACTACCTCTTATTTATTTTCTGAAAATTGTGTTGGTCTTTAAGATGTTCTTAAAGCTACTAAATAGAGTGCCAGTGTTAAGCACGTTTCAGCTGTGTTTTAAACTGCCTTCGATCATTGGCCAAAGTGAATAGAATGATTTCTGAGAAATAGCAAGCACTTTAAAATCTGTGTGAAAAATATTTCTTTGAGTTATATCTCATTCTTGGATTTTCATAGCTTTTAAATAAATCTAAATAAAGATTCTTGGCAAAAGAGAGAAGTTAGCAGCTATGACGGGCACAAAATAAAATTATCAAATTGTAGTTACTTTTTATTTATCTTTGATTATTTTATTTTGTTAATTGCATTGCTATTCTACCATTTCCCAGATGAAATTCATACAGTTTCTGTGGTTGTCCTATGTCCCTCTAGCACATTTTGTTATCTTTGCAAGTCATCTATAGTAAATTATTCACCTGCTTTCTGAGTGTATAATTATGTGAACCTAGATTTTGCCAGTCTTAGTCCAACACCCATTGGTGTACCACGCTGCCTCTCATTTAAAAATAGAAGAAAATAAGATGCAAAAATGATTGGTTCCTGATCCTGGAGCATTATTTAGTGACTCCAGAGTGAGTAACCATATTTCATAAGCATTAAAGAAAATGACACACAGATTTAATGAAACTCCACTCAGTTGAGTCAGAGCAAAAATCTGTCTTGCTACTGAATTTAATAAACAAAGCACAATGACTTAGCAATCTGGTTTTAGTCCATATAATTTTATATTTGGGTGTGTATTGTTTGTAACCCACTAATGCTGAGGAGACATTGACTGGAAAATATTGTGTTTTGCCTCTGCCAAGAATAATAGAAAAGTAATATATTTAACTGCTGTGTTTTTGTAGTCCCATGACATGCTCCTCTCTTCTGCCCCATGGGCTAGGACTTTACAATCTGGCGCTTCTGGGATATATCTGCAGCTATCACTTTCAGCCAGATCTATAACAAGGAACCTGATCAATCCCATTCCCTCTTGTTTAGACCATCAGGGATATAGAAGAGTAGATGTTTGCATATTGCAGCTTATTTTCAAAGTATCTGATTTGGTTTGTAGCCATTGACTAAATGCTTGTGTAAAATCAAATAACAACAGTGTTATAAATTAAAATGTTAAAATAATATGGAACTTTTCACAACATTATTGTATCCAGAGTTTCCTTATAGTGATCATGACTAAATAGTATTTTGCTGATATTTTTTTTTATTCACTTAACAATCATAGCAATAGCACTTAGACTTATATACTGCTTTATAATGCTTTACAGTCCTCTCTAAGTGGTTTATAGAGTCAGCATGTTGCCCCCAACAATTTGAGTCCTCGTTTTACCCACCTAGGAAGGATGGAAGGCTGAGTCACCCTTGAGCCAGGTGGGATACGATCTGGCAAATTGCAGTAGGAGTAGCTTGCAGTATTGCACTCTAACCACTGCACCACTGAGGCTAATATTACTATCTTATGTTACTCATATTACTATCTTAACAACTGCACTGCAGTGTTTCACTTAACAACAAGAAAGAAAGTAGTAAAATAGGGAAAAACTCACTTAACAACAGTCTTGCTTAGCAACATAAATTTTGAGCTCAAGTGTGGTTGTAGCTATTCTCTTCTGTGGTACAATTGGAATGTTTTTCAAGTAGTAGTGATGATAATTCAGAACACCATATATGGTGCTCTGTTCAACCACAAAACATGTGTTGATTCAATGACTATGCAGGGATAAATTCAGTCCTAAAAGACAAGTTTTCTATAACTTCTTTCCAGAAGCACTGAGAGCAAGACAATGAACTGCAGGTATAAAATAAAAGCTCTTCTGTGAAGAACAGAGAGAATATTATATAAATATTTCATTCAGCAGCATAAGTCATTCAGCAGCATCTGTAATATACACGGTTTAGTTTTTGCCCTTAGTAGTTAACCAGTTGTTTTGGTTTTCTGCTTCTGAAATCACTTGAAGAACTACTTGCTGCCAAAGAGGCTTTATTTTGGGGGTATTCATGCAATAGCATAAGCCATTTTAAGGCTTAAGGCATTGTTCCACCTAAAGAGTGGAACAAAGAAGCAATCAATAATCTAGTCCTTAATTCCTGCCAGTACAGAATTTTTGTACAGAATAATTTCAGTTTGACACTATAATATTTGGATAAAGTATTTACTCAAATACATATCAGCATTTTGTTTTGAACAAGAAACCTTTCCTTTGGATGAATCACATTGAAAGCAGCTTCCTAGTTGCTGTATGACTACTGTACAAAATAAAATACAAGTGAAAAATAGTAATAATAAATACAGAGTATTATTATTGGTATTACAGAGGATAGATACCAAGTTGGTGAAGGCCCGTCCAAACATATTGATAGATAAGCTAAAAAATTGGATTTAGGAGCCTTTATCAACACACTGAATAAATACTTCATTTTATTTAAAAGAATGAGTTATCTTATTTTTAGAATCTGAAAGTATACAGTATACAATAATTTATTATTCTGCACACTATGTTAATCATAAGACATACCTTACCAGTCTTTCAACCTTTGAATTGTTCAATTTTTTTATTCCTGTCTAATTTTTTGTCATCCTTGCCAACTGTACTTTTGGTATTTTTGTAAATTGTTTTAATGTTTTTACAATGTTCATCTTGTAAAGATATCTTTAATATTAGGTTTAATACAATATTGTAAAACAACATCTTTCAACTCTATATTCTTGGGAAGGACTTGATAGGTGGACATAAATGCCAAATCCAGTCCAAAACACCTGACTATAATAATCATAGCAACAATAATCATGCTTTTTTTGATATCCTCAATGAAAATAATATTGGTGGTTTAAAACATCTATGATGTATAGCATCATACAATGATTTCATGGAAAGTACAATGTTTGGAGTTTGACAATTAAATACATTGGTACAATTACAGTTAGAAAAATGGTACAGTTAAAGGAAAGAGCTTCTGATTGCAGGGATGGCTATCATAACATATAAATACTTTGTTGTTATCTCTATGGGAATGTGCTAAGGAATTCCCTACTATATGGTAGTGATTAAATAACTTATTTCTAAATTTTTATTTACAGTATTAATATGCATTCCAGAATAATGATAGGGATTGGGGGGCATTTATTTACAAATCTTTTAAAGCCTGAAGTTAAGAAATAAAACCACCAACATGAAATCAGGCAAAGGAGATTCTTACCACTAAACCCAAAGCAGTATTTCTTAGTACACTAAATAGCTTGAGCCACTTATTGTCGGGCTAATCTATTTAAAAGATTATTGTAAGGGTAAAAGTATGCTTGCATTTGAACCTAAATAAAATAATGCAAATAAATTTAAGAAGTATTAAAGATTTTAAGATGGAAAAGCTTTGGGAAATAAAGTAACTATGCAATGTAGCTACCTCCAGAGAATGGCATTCTAAAACCAAACTTCTATTAAAAAACCTTGTTTTAAAGCCCCATTTGATAGAGACAGGTAAAATAAAAGAGTTCAGTAAATGGTCTTATAGAATGGGTAATATATATCAGAAAAAGTAATGTTTTGGATCATATAGTTTTAAGTCATTTAAAAGTGGAAGGCTGATGTGTGTATTTCGCTGTAGTATGTACTTGGTTGAGCACATCTAATTAAAATCAGAAAGATCCCTTTCCCTAAAGGAACTTCTTGGTCATAGATTATTCAAATCAAGGTAACTTTGTTTTCTGATTGTTGTTTATTTAGCAAAACAACAACTAATAAACTATAGTAGGCTGAGTGGATGCAGAGTTTGTAAATGCAGAGAAAAATACCTTGTGGGAAGGGAGTGGTGGAAGGATGGCCCTATGATAGATCCCAAACTTTGAAGTGGGGAGTAGAACTGAATGGCAGGAAAAGGACGATAATAGAAATTACACTTAGGTACTTGAAAAGGTGGCTTCTGATCTACTTACTTCATTGACAATCAGTACATTCACTGTGGACAACCTCCTACTTAAAAATAGCTTTTTCATGATCATTCTCTCTCTCTCTCTCTCTCTCTCTCTCTCCCCCTCCCTCCCTCCCTCCCTCCCTCTCTCTCTCTCTCTGTATCACTATATATAGCTTTAGTTATGTAATCATATTTGACTTCCATTAAAAAAGAAAAATCACTAGACTTGCAGAAACTTTACAGTTTCCAGAATAACAATAATTAGAAAAGGTTGAAGAGGTATATGAAATCCAGGAAAAGAGCCTGAAGAAGACTGAATATGAGAATACCAAGTTGCTGTGGTATAGATAGATAGTATGTTAAAACTGTGTATATAGGGAATGGCATGGAGGAGATGCTGGCTGGAACACTCCACCCAGTTTAAAAATATGAGAATTATAGTATAATATATTTATAAACCAGCCACCATTCCTTATTGCAATTGTGAATAGTCTTTTGTTACATCAATAGAAGACAATATATGAAGAGGCAGAAGTTCCCTGAAGATGGACTCCAGCACGAGTCCAAAAGCTCAGAAGACAAAACTTCTGATCCCGATGACCAGATTGGATCCTGCAACATTATCCTGGGACACACCTTTATTCATACCATATGAAGAGAATATATATGATGTTATCTAATTGATTAATGAAACCTCTGCAAACAAATAATCAAACTCGGAGAACACTAAATATTTGACTTTTGTTATTTTGTATTTTACATAAAATGTATCACAGATTGTGAAGCTTATAAACCTGACAGCCAGGGAAAATTCAACAAATACATAAAAATATTAAGTCTGAATTCATTTTAAAATATTTTCAACTATGCATTCAAAAGCATTTCTTTTTCAGCCATGAAAGATAAAGGATGCTGAATTAATGAACCAAAATCTTTTTTTATAGCAATTTGGTAAAATCCTTGATGTAGAGATAATCTTCAATGAACGTGGGTCTAAGGTAAGTTCTATTTCTTTATCTACCTTCTATCTATTTCTCTCCCTTACCAGTCTACAACAGTAATCAAGATAAAGCAGCTTCCTTCCTAGATATTCCATTTAGACAGAAAAGGAATTAGGCATTGGGTTACCTAGAGTTACCATTCCACATAATTATAGGTGTTGTGTATTATCTGTTAGTATCTTCCAGAATAATTTCATAATTTTCCCTTTGAAATAATCAGATTTATCCAAACCTCTAAGAATAAAAAGAGTCACCGAAGCTACAAGAGTCAGTTTTTGTACTAATTTTTGTTAAATTCAAAATGTTTGAGAAAGAAATGGTATAAAAATTTTTAGAAGTATTTTATATATAGGATAAGAATTATCTTGTGTGAAAGAAAAATGAAATGCCCACCTGATATTGCAATAATTCTCCAGTGTTGCAAGGATGTTGGCCCATCCTCTTACAATGCCTGCAAAAACTTGCAGCTTTTTAGAAAGGTGTAAGTTATTCAAAATGCAAGCTGTTCAGAATGATGTAAGTTTTTTTTTTTAAGAATTAACTTTCTGGAGTTCCAATGGCAAACCTTACAGTCCTAAGTGTAGCAATTTTAAATGTTGCTTGTCCTAACCGGTTCTCATCATGAAACCAATGTCCCCTCACTGAAGAATTGATGTGATTCTCTCTCTGCCCAGTAGGTCCAGCACTGGAATAGCAGGGAATGTTTCAGGTCAGGAGCAAGGCGCATTGGCAGAGCTCTGTGGGGGAAGCTTGCACAGTGCATGTCTCTACTATGCTTGATTTAATCAATGCTAAGTTTTCCACTTTTTATTAAAAATAAACATCTGTCCCACACCCTCACTCCATCACATCATAGTGATAAGGCATAGCTAAGATTATATCTGTATATCCTGTCTTTGAGATTCATAATCTACACAGAGTAGGGCCATATGGATGTTTATATACAAGATTATGTTGTTAGTATATCAGATTTCCTATGTATTGTCTGAAAACCAGAAAAGAGGTAATATTTACTACTTGTACATAATGCAATACATGCATTTAGTATTGGAACTAATTTATCTCATAGCTTAATTTATAAAGATGTAGGGTAAAATGGATGCAGCACATAATTATTTTAATTTGTGAAGACCTGCAAACTGCATTTGAACCACATGCTTTCTATTACTCATGTATCCACAATATATGTTTGAATAATGAAGTGAAAAGTTTGACCACTACACTTACAGTTCAGTAAACCTAGTCTCTTGGAAGTGGCTGTAAAACATTTTTGGATGAACAGCAGGCTGATTAGAGTGCCATAGGCTGACTATTTGAACCATGCAAGAATTAACAAGTTCAGGATCTTATATTTATTGTCTTTCAGAGAATGGACGTAATCTTCTGTAATTTAATCTCTAAATAACATTCTATTCTCTGAATTGTTAGATCAGTGTTTTTCAATCTTGGCTACTTTAAACCATGTGGACTTCAACTCTTAGAATTTTCCCAGCCAGCACACTGAAAAAAAATATTTTTGTTGTGCTCATATACACCTACAGTTTTATGGTGTATACATCTGTCCTTATTTTAATACACACTCAGAAATACTAGGCTGCTTTATGTTTCATTCTTAGTGAAGGATTAGCAGCAGACCAGTGCATGCTTCTGAGATCACATTCACTAACTTCTCTGATGAGTAAGGATGGGTACCAAATTATATAAACCCTGTCTATGACTTGCTTAACATGTTTACAAGAGATGTTGGGTCAAAAGGAGTTAGAAAGCTGAAACAAAACATGTATTTTCCCAGTACTAAGCAAACCATGGACAGTCTTGTTCATTAATTCATTATTTATAGTTACTGTTAGGGGAGCCAATGTATATGATCTGTGTAGCGTGCTGCTTGTTCATTGCTAAGCCATAATAAACCATAAGGTCATTCAGTCCTTATGTTTGGAATTTTCCATAAATCATAATATTCTAATAACTATTGAACTGCAAGTAAATCAACCAAACTTCTGGTTTTCAGCTAAAACAAAACCTGTTAAGATTAAATGATACCTCTTTACCCCTTTTCTTTTATCTAGTAAATATTTAGCTTATAAAGACATTGATCAAGTCTTTTCTATTTGATGGTAGAATTTCAAACATTTGCCTGTCAAATTCACAACGATTCAAAGATTCAAATGAGACTGTTTTAAGCAGGGTGAATAGTATAAACAGGATTCCCAAAGAGTGTTTGTGTTTATGGCATTTTTGTGTTTATTGAATTGGGACATTTTAAAATAAGCTTAGGTTCCCAGTGGAGAAGCACAATTCTTTCAGGGACCCTTCACTTATCACTCACTTCTTCTGCAAAAAAAAGTATGCCAAAACTTGAATGCTTGTATTCCTACCCTGTGGTTTCTATTCTAACCTAATGATATGGAACCTTTCTCCTCCTCCTCTTTCTTGGGAATCGGAAAGCAGATGCTCCCCGCTGCCTGCCTTGTGCTGTGTTCTCAGTATTACCCTTCCCCTTCCTGGGTTTCTCAAGGGTATATTCTTCAATATGTGAATGTTTAAAAGGTGAAAATGTAAAATCCAAATTGCTCTGGGTATGCCTACACCCATTCCCTCTATGGAATGAGCAGATCTTTATCCTTTCATAACTGTGGCAAAGGCCCTCTGCCAGATATGTCCAGTGTTGGAAAATTTGAGCATTTCAAATTACCCTTTAGTCCATCTGAGATGAGATGATCCTGTTGTTGACATGGGGAAAGATTTTTGAGCATCAAGTGTATTTGTGCACATCGGCTATATTTGATTTTCTTGTAAAAATAACTTGGAATGAATGAAAAAGTTACGAGTAGAAGTTTATGGTTATGTAGATTTATTAATAAATGTTAATGCTTTTATAAGCATCTCAACATTGAATATTATCTTTGGCACAATTTTAGTTAACTAGAAGCATATTAGGAAAAACTAAAAAGAAAAAGGTGTTTGAGCCATTTCTCAGTTATGTTCAGACTTCTGTTTCTTAATTAATCTTCATTAATTTTTCTTGTTTCATTAGCAGTGCCGAGTGAACGGAGCTGTTAATATGATGATTTCTTCCAGTTTGGTTTCCGTTCAAATACCAGTTTAAGCTCCGACAGTATTTATATCAGCGGCATTCAAATTTTAACAAACGAGTCTAGTTTTCAATAGAGCAATGATTGAACCAAGCCTTGTAGTCACAGTTGTGGTAATTATTATTATTTCTTCTACTCGTGTGCTGCCTTTCATCCAAATGTTTATGGTACACAGTGGCCCTTTTTTTGATTTTATCCTGACAACAAGAACAACTCTAGAAAATAATGAATAGCCACAAATTACCACTGAACTTCCATGACTGAATATCGACTAAAATCTGGGTCTCTGCAGTCTTAGTCCAATGCATTAACCACTACATTATGCCAACTTGTTCACCCATGTTTAATAGAAAGCTCATTCTGATGATAGTTCCCTTCCTCTATAGATAGCTTGGGTGGTACAAAGTGACAAACAGATGTTAGATTTATGAATGAGTTTTCCCCCCCTCCTATTGGTGAGATCTTGTAGAATTTTTTAGGGGCCACTCAAGTAAATAGACTTAATCGTGAGCCTGAGAAAGATACACCTTTATTCAACTTCCTCTGTTTTCTCTGTTAAGACACAAATAATCAGCCCGGAAACAATGGCTTTGAATGTCTGTATTACAATGTCCAATGGAAGGAACTCACCTCCCAGTGTGGCTGAGGTTTCTGTTGCAATTAACAGTGGGAAAACAGCAGTGATTTCACCACCCAGTTGATGCAGTGAGGAAAAGTAGAATAGTTCCAAAGCTGTTTAGAGAACTAATAAGAGTCATATATTCAACTATAAAATCCAGTCATTCGATAGATAAATTATTTTAAGAAATGAGAGATTGTATGCTAAGCTTAACTGTAACAAAATCCTATTTTGTTACTCTAAATTCCATTTAACATTGATTACTCTGTTTTCTTAATAGTTAAAATTGCATCCTAGTTTATATGTCCTCACTTAAAAATATATATTTTGGACAGCAAAAATACTTTTTTCTTAGGTTGAAAAGCAATTTATTTTTTTCCATATTGTTAAACAATTCTATTTTAAATTCTAGCACATGTACATAAAATTGCTTTCATCAATCCAGTTAAATAGCTACAAAATATGCACCCTGGTTCAACCTATGCAAAATAATTCTAGGTAAAAAAAAACCACAACTGTTTTTTTCAGATCTTAAAGAATAGCGTCCTCACTTTAAATAGCACAAGGATATTTTCCCTGGAACTTATTTTAATCACTCATCTCAGATGGATTATTGTACATTGACATTGAAAGCAAATAACCTGAAAGCCTGGATTTTTTTGTTTATTTATTTATTTATTTATTTTTGTTGTTGTTCCATTTGTCCAGGCTTCTGGCTGTTGACTAAGTTTTTTTTAAAAAAAAATCTGCCTCTTTGTATATGCGTGTATACATATATATATATATTAACAATTGAAATTATGGAAAGTCTTTCCCAACACCTTGAGATAAAGATGCTGCTTCTGAAGTCAATATTCTAAACACAATGGGAAAAAAGTGTTAACAATGCATGGATTTCAAGGGGCTCCTTTTAGTTTCCTTTGAATTTATTTCATTTTTTTTTTTTTGGTTATGATTATTTTTTTCCTTAATTTCTGTGTTCTGGCCACACCCAGGAGAATCGTCTGCTTTTGATTTCTCCCTTTACGGTTACATGGTAAATTTTCTTTCTCATTCTTCAGAGATGAAAACATTTTATAAAAAAAAAACTCTGTACAATTATTATTTTACACTGCTCATCCTGTTGCTTGTTATTTATTGCAGAATCTGAGGCCAGACTAAAAAGGTGACAGTTACTCGGTGCCCTTGGGCTGCAGGTTATTCTGAATGTTTTTGAGGATTTAGTACAGTTAGAAATTAAATGGACTGGGTATTGTTTTCAAACTGAAATGAAAGTTGCATAATAAAATCAGTTCAATCTCAAAATTACCAGCAAATTGAATTATAACAGGTCCGTGGGAATAATTATAAAAGTACATATCCTTCTTGAGCTTGTTGTATTACTTTTTTTCTTTCTTTCTGAACTGTGAGAAATTTTAATCTAATATTAAAATAAGGCTTTGGTATGATGTGGCTATGTTTAGGGAGGATAAAATTGAATTTATCTTTAAAGGAAAGTATGTATTCAGTATGAAATATGCTCTTTTTCTGATACTAGAAATTATTTGTAGCTTAGATATGAATTATGGGGTTTTAGTATTTTCTGGATTTG
Organism: Laticauda colubrina; assembly: GCA_015471245.1. Lineage (NCBI taxonomy): Eukaryota > Metazoa > Chordata > Lepidosauria > Squamata > Elapidae > Laticauda > Laticauda colubrina. The sequence continues at coordinate 48,314,900 of BLBF01000022.1, forward strand.
GTTGTTGTCCCGCACATTTTTGGAGAACACCAACAAATCAACACTTGCTTTCATTACATGAGAATTTCACCAAGCATTAAGTAAAATTCAAAGAAGTTCAATAACTTTTTGGTCAAAGGTTCTATGTCATGTGTTTAGGATGAAGATGTAAAAAATATTTAGAAGTGTAGTAAAGTAATATTAAATAAAATGTGTACTCATGTAATAGATATATCTTCATAACAACCCTATGAAACAAATTGCACGAAAAGTTGTTTGCACTGTATGTTTGATTTTTGGCTGCAGTGATAATACTGAAATCATGTCCATTAAGACAAATCTTCATGTTATTCACAGATTTGTAACACCTAATGCAAAATGTACTGTGCTTGAAAAATATGGAGGTGTTAAAGATGTAGCTCACTTTGCAATTACCATTCATAATCTATGTAGACATGGGAAGGTAGAACTTTTAAGGCAGTTATTTCATTTTGCAGATAATGTGTACTTGCTAAATTCTTGGAATATTGAGTCAGTCTGTTCCAATAGATTCACATTTTCCTAACCATTACATAGCAAAAATCTATAAAATTCCTCAATAAACTTAATTTTCACCCAATTAATGTAGTAGGGAGATTTACAATAGTGAAAGGTGGCGTTTTTCACCCTGCTCTTCAAAAGAATGTCTACATTTGAGGAACAAAATGGGGAAAAATATTATAGTGGCCAATAAGAGTAAGTTCTTTATCCTATTCCTTGAACATTGATTCTACAAAAAATAACTTCATAAATATAAATAGCTTACCATAGGAGATCCAACTGAAAATTCAGTATATGTAGCGCTATTGTAAACGGTGAATATTGGGCCCGAACATGTTCTTCTTACAAAACCTTCAGGATCAATTTAAAAATCATGAACTACTTAATGCTTTTTTCCTTTATTTGAAAATATTTATCTAACTCTTGCATATTTGTATTACATGAAGCATACATACTTCAGTTTCTTGAAAATAAGTATAGGGTTAGGTCTTAAATGTCCTACTGTAGTACAATTATGTGAGTCTGTTAATAAATCCAATTGAATATATTTGTACTTTGGAAAAAAGGCTTATATAGCTTAGAACCTCAATTAGATAAATATTTCTGTCTTAACAATGATAATACTAGCAAAGATTAAGATTAACTGATCATGATCCATAACTGGTGGCATTTTACCTTGGCATTTATTAAGGTAAATCTATATATTTTTATGACTGAGGCAATTGCATCTGCAGCATTTTAAAAGTTAAATAGGATGGGTTATTTATGGCCTGGATGTAGAAGCCATCTGGATCCTTTAACTAAATCCTAAGTTTTCAAAAACAAGCTGAACAAAGAAGTAATCATTCCATCCTTACACTCAGTCATTAGACTGTATCGTTTTATGATGTGCTGTAATTAATTTTGTTCTCTTCCATTAGAAAATTTTGTTCAACGTCATTAAAGTACTAATTCTAGAATGTACAACTTCAACAGTCTGTAAAAAACAATGCTTCACTTAAGTGTTTTCTGAAGCCAAGCATTTATTAGATATCTTTTTATTAGATATCTACCATGTTTCTCCAAAAATACACCCTCCACCAATAGGAAGCCCCACCATGTTTTATAGGCATTCAATTTATAAAATCGAATTAAGCCCCTCCCCCCAAATTAAAGCCCATATTAAACATGCAAAATGGGGGAGGAATGGCGGGGGGCCCTTGCATTTAGGAAGTATTTGCATGCTCGGAGATGGTGCTGCCTGCGTTGGTGGGACACTTCATACCGGGAGACCTTCCACCACCATTGCTTTTCCTTCTCCCTTGCCGCGGCATTAGAGGAACCCAGGCTTAGCCTGGGGCGCCCAGCGCAGCTGACAGGCAGGCCCTCCTTCCCGGTGGCAGAGCTCACTAAGGCAGCAAACGCCTCCCCACTGACCCTCCGCTCATCCCACCAGGGCTGCACCAGAGCCGTGTGGGCTGGGCAGAGCCGGGAAAGCAAGCCGCGGATGTGTGCCTCCTCCTGCCCCTCATTCCCAAATCTCGCCCGGGCGAGCAGCGCTTCACTTGCTTTGCAAAGCCTCAGCTTCCTCACCTCTCAGCAAGCAGAAGGAACCGGCTTCAGCCTCCTCCTCCTCAGCCGCAGGGCAGACGTTGACCTTGTGGGGAGAGAGAGAGAGAGCAGGAGAGATCCTCTCGGGCGAGCACCTTCCCTTGGAAGGTGGCGACGGGAGCGCCTGAACCCTCAGGGCTCTGGTTGCAGGGAGGAGACCTGACTGGCTGCACGTGGCTGTGCCAAACGCCGCAGCGTTCCTCTAACGCCGCGGCAGCAAGGGAGAAGGGAAAGCAACGGTGGCGGAAGGTCTCCTAAACCCCAAGCTGTCGCCGCCCGCCCACCCGAGGATGCAACGGGGGGAATTAAGTCACCCCCGAAAAAAAAATAAGGCCCGGCCTTATAATGTGAGAAACACGGTAGTTGTGCTTTCCTGTGTTGAAAATAGATTCAGGATTTTTTTTTTCCAGTGAGCCAGAGTGCCTATTTCTAGCCATATATTATACAGTTGTATTAATATCTACTGTTAATGGGGATAAGCATCCTAGGAATTAAGATAACCAGTGTGGCCAATATTTTTTGCATCAAAAAAGCTTATTTTAAAGCACAAATGTCAAATTCGCTGTGTTACATTTCCATCACATGATGTTTCACAACGTTTTTCCCATTCGCGGAGCTGGGGTGGGTGTGGCCTGCATGTGACCCATCCAGCCCATTGGCCGCCAGTTTATCTTTAAGAAATTAACAAAAAAGAGAAGCAAAGATGCCCAGGACATTGTCAAAATTCTATATATGTGATACACACACACACACACACACACACACATGTATGTTTGTTGTCCCCCGTAAATGTATTCATTGTCAAAAATACATATATTAATACTATTCATAAAAATAATAAGATGAATTAGAACTATCACATATATCACACTTTCTTTTGCTAGATTTTCTTCAGAGCATCTTCCTGTGCCTATCCTTGTCATATGGAAGGAAGTTATTGAGAATGCTGCAAAAGAGAACATATGAATGGTCATTTATGGCAAGATTTCTTTCCAGGTTTTAACACATTGCATTTGATTAATCTTGGAACTAGTTTTTACTTTTTAGAATGTGTCTCGAGTAACTCTGCTTTTTTTGGTCTGGCCTCAATTGCTTTTATGTTTTATTATTTTCAATCTGATTAAAGTTATTTTTTAATTGAAATTCTTTCATGAAACATGCATGAACCAAAAATGTGACTCTAGGAGAGTATTGCTAAGTTGTGCTGATGTCAACTTCATACTGTGATATTTTTTTCTCTATTTATCTAGATATCAGTATTTCAATATATAACGATGTGCATGTTTTCCCCCTTCTCCCGCTGCATGCAGGGATTCGGGTTCGTAACTTTCGAGAATAGTGCTGATGCAGACAGGGCCAGGGAGAAATTACACGGCACCGTGGTAGAGGGCCGTAAAATCGAGGTGCATGTCTTCAGTAATTCAATTTCTTCTTTATATTTCTTCTTTGGTTTCCTTTTTGTGTCTTGCCTCACTGATTTCACATTGGGATTCCTGTCCAGTGCGTGTGTGTGTGTTTGTGTCCTGTGTTTTTCACTCCCGTCCCCTACACTGAAGTGTATAAAATAACCTCCCAATATATATATATATCTATATATTTTTATTATTTTTGTTATTTTTCTTTGTCTTTGTTTTCCTTTCTCTTGTTTGTTTCCAACTCACTCCAAATTTTTTGCCCTTCTGCTATCTTGATTTTCCTTTGCTTCAGTTAATGAGGCTCCAACTTTCAATTTCCAAGCCAGATCAAAAACTAACAAAATGAGCACAGTCCCATTTGTCACTTGGTCTCTAACAAGAAAGAAGGGGTGGGCAGCCAATATCTGCCCTTGATTCAGAGGCCAGTTCTCCTCCATATGAGTGTGAAACTAATGTTTTGGGAAGGGGTGGATGGAGAAATCAGGAAGAACTTGAGCCATTGTAATATCTATGTAAATGTATTTCAAATTAAGAAATATGCATTCCATAATTAATTCCAATGAATTTAGACTGTGATAAGCATAAGATGCTTGTTACCTAGATGAGAGGTAACTTCTTAGTGGTGAATTTGCTGTTCCCTCATATAGAAGGCTAACTGGCCCTTTTTGTTCTTTCTTTTTAAAGGAAAAAAATTACTAAATATAAGGAAAAAAATTAAAGCCGCCATTTTGAGTAAGATGTCTGCATATTTTGCTTTTTTGTTTTGTTTTTGTTTTTTGTTTTTTGTTTTTTGTTTTGTTTTGTTTCCCTTTTTAATGGTTTAGTGTTTAGGGCCCTTCACTTGACTCACTCTTTCCATGGTAACTATACACAATGCTGGCGATGGTACGAGTTGGCGGTAAGTGAAATCAAAGTGCTAGAGGAGAAGCTTACTTCTTTTCTTTTCTTTTATGCAAAAAAAAAAAAATAAGAAAGAAAAAATCCATCCGCCATTTCACATTAACACTACAAAATGTGATTTGACTTGTTGTCCCCCCCCCCCCCCCGTTTTCCTTTTCCTTCTCTCCCCTCCCCTTTTATTTTCAATGCTGTTGAGTAATGCCACCTGGATTTTGGATGTACATACCATTTTGTTTAAGTCTGAGCTGTTTGATTACTGACTTTCCAGTAATTTTCCTTGCGCATCTTACTCAGAGTTACTGAACTCCAGTTTTGGCTGGTTTTATTAATGCACCCATATACTTTTTCATTTTTGCCTATCCATCTCCTTCCTCCTCCACTTCTGTTCTGCACTCCCTCTTTGGACCTCTGATTGTTCTCCTCTCCTCACTTGCCATTTTCCTTTACTTAGTTAAATACAGCTGTTGGTCTTTGCTGATTGGTGATTTCTGATTGGTTTTGCCCATTTTTTCCTTTAAGTGCTTGTATTGCATTCTGCTGTAGCAGTTGATTTCAGGCACTTGCTCCATCTTAATGATTGTCTGTGAGACCTCTCTTCCTATCCCCATTAATCAATTGTTGTTGTTTTCTTTTTTATGTGTGTTTTAACAGCATGCTTTCAGTCTCATTGTTGTTGTTTCCCATTTTTTTTTCAATGTGTAATGTTTATATGGGGTGGAGGGTTGTTAGGAGGGCTAAAAATAGAGCAATGAGATTCCAGGCTCCCTTCTTCCCTGCCCAAAGCTCACTTTTGTTTCAGAGGGCCTTTGAACCATCCTTTTCTTGATCTTGAAGTTCGCATGAGGCTTTTTCTTCCATTAAGACTAGGGTTTTGAAAAGTTACTGATTCTACCTCTTCTACCTTCACTCCCTGCAAGACACTGTGTCTATGTTTGACACAGGGTTGCCATTGTTTGGCTTCAACCATCCCACCAGTGTTTTACTAGCATCATCTGAACAGCTCAAAAGGGACAGTGAAAGAGACTAAAAGGAAAAAAGAGTCAGGGGATACTTCATACATTTCTAATAGTGTTCATTTTTCTCCTGACAAGGCAGCAACTAGGGAAGATTGGGGTTGATGGCCTCTCAAGATACAGTAATCCAAAATTGAGATACAGGCCAAGCAGTGCTGCTCTGGAATGCAAACTCCTTTAGAAGAAAAGCAGCTTAATCCCAGACACCTGGGAATAGTTCTTTTGCCCAAATTGCAAGAGGTTTTTTTTAGTTTTTTGTTTTGTAATATTAGTAGACCACTGCAGTTCAGTGAAAGGCTACTAATGGATCAGACAAGGTTATTTTTGTTTCTGTTTCATGCCAATCAAACTGGACACAAAAAATAACAATGGAAAAGTTTTTGCCTCTGAACAGTGAGCATCAAATAGTGAAGTCAAAGCTGGCAGGGACGCCTGAGAAAATCTGCTCTTTTTAGCCTTTTCTTTGATGCAAAATTAAAATTCAAAAAATTAGATATGTTTATAATTATAATATATAAAGACAATTGGTAAAAGTAAATTTAATTGTGCTAATTTTTTAAAAAACATTTTGTCTAAAAATAATATGGAAGGTTTCTATCATTTTCTCTAAAGTGTTCTGCTTCCTTCCCTCTCTTCCCCTTCCCCTTTTAATTTTTAGGTTAATAATGCCACTGCACGAGTAATGACAAATAAGAAGATGGTCACACCATATGCGAATGGTAAGACAAAGTGACAAGGCTAAAGGAAGAATGGAGGCATAAGAATTAAATTTTCCTTTTGGTATTTCAGAATAATTTGAGAAACTTTTTTCTTTATAGGTATAGATAATTGAAATAACAGATTGTCAAGAGGTAGAAAAGAGCTCTTGGAAATATTTTGAGAAAAAGGGCACTTATTTGAGTCCGCAAATATAGATGAAATGCTGTGGCTTTAGGAAATCACTTTAAATATTAAGTTTTGCAACTGACTAATGAATTGGTGAGAAGTGACCAACACAGACGTCTCCACTATTACTGATACATAGTGACTGTACTCTAACTGATCCGCATATACAGGTGATAGAGGTTTTTTTTGAGTGTGTTTAAAATTGGAAGTGATTAACAGAGGTAGACAGTTGATGCATTTGTAATCATTTACATTTGTCTTGCATTTTTAGGGAGGCTGTCTCCTACCCCATGAATCATAAGGAAAAAAATAGTCAGCTTGTAATTGAAAAAGAAAGCTACAGGTGGTCCTTGACTTACATGGTAGTATTTGACTATTGTGATGGGATCTCAGTTGTTGAGTGAAGTGTCATTAAGTGAGATGTCTACATCACTACTTTGTTCAATGATTGTGATCACAGTTCTCCCAGTTTTAATGGTTAAGTGAATGAATCAAGGGAGTGTGTGAACAGGAACTCATTCACTGACTGGAGAGATGAAGTTGGGATCCTGAAGATCAGAGATTAAAGTACTGGACCATAAAGCATTCTTTCCAAGTTATCGTAACTTTGAACAATTGTGAAACAATTGGTCACAACTCGAGGACTACCTGTATCTGCATAATTTGCTTTTGCCGATACGTAGGCACACCTATTGTGCTATTTTCCTTAGGATAGCAACATCATATAAAATACATAAAAAGAGAAAAGGCAAAATAAATCCATGCTGCAAGATAATTGTAAAAGGAAATTAATTAATTCTATATTATATAAACACCATTCATCGTATTCCTCCATATCTTTTTATATATGCAAACTATTCTTGCTTCCATCATGTCCATTCATCAACTCAGATAGTGCCTCTGTTTCTTTCAATTCTCACCATGATCTTTTGGGAGATTTTTTTTGACAAGCATGTCTTTCTTCAGTTTCCACTTCCTCTCAACAAATAAGTTCTTCTTTCATATATGTGTTTTATGATTCAGTCCTTATTCATTCCCTCTCTAAGGTCAAACTACCTCAGAGCTCTTTTTTTTGGGGGGGGGGCACTATCTGCTCACTTTGTACTCATTCCACATTAATTCATTACTTGTTAATTCGTGACTGACTGCTTCATCATAGAGTTTATTGTATATATTATTCTCAGTAACCCTTTCCCACTGGATTCAATTTAATTTGTTTCTCATATACTCTATTCTCATTTCTACATAAAAAATGTGAGAGAAGATTACTCCCACACAGCCATTTTAAAGGCCCTGTCACACTGGCCGACGGATGCAAAACGTTTGTAAAAAGGACACAGCGAACGAGAAAAATGTTCCATCCGTTGTTATCCGCTCTCAAAAGGGGCAAAAATTTTCATAACCAGAGCGGACAACATGGAAAGGAACGGACAGGGGGAGGACGTAGGGCGGATGGAAAGCGGATGCTCCATGGAAACCTAGCGGATGGAAGCGGATGAGAGCGGATGGCACATCCGCAAGGCTTCCGGGGGAGCGCAGCAAAGCAGACGCGGAACGGAAAGAGCAGATGCAGAGCGGACGCCGAGCGGATGAAGCGGATGCCGAGCGGATGAAGCGGATGCAGAGCGGAAGCCTAGCGGATGCCTAGCGTTCACTGTGCATGCGGGAGGATGCATTGCGTCAGCCCCGTGGATATAAAGGGAAGCAGCTCCCAAGCAGGTCACCATTCAGAGAAAAGACCTGCTTCCAAACACAGCTCTACAGCCAGCCAGCCAGCCAGCAACCCAACAACCATGGGGAAGAAACGGAAGCCTCTGCCATCTGCTGCCAGCCCTGGCAAGAGGGAAAGGGCCACCCTCCCACCCCTTGGCCCTGACTCTGCTTCTGCTGGGGTTTCTGCTGCCCGGGCTCGAACTTCTGGTGCTGGGGCTTCTGCTGATGCTGCTTCTGGAGGTGGTACTTCTGCTAATGATGCTTCTGGAGGTGGTGCTTCTGCTGATGCTGCTTCTGGTGGTGGTGCTTCTGCTGATGCTGCTCCTGGTGCTGGTGCTTCTGCTGGTGCTTACTTACTCTGCTGGCACTGCTCCTGGTGGTGGTGCTTCTGCTGGTGCTTACTCTGCTGGCACTGCTCCTGGTCCTGCTGGTCCTGCTGGTGCTTACTCTGCTGGCGCTGCTCCTGGTCCTGCTGGTGCTCCTGGTCCTGCTGGTGCTCCTGGTCCTGGTCCTGGTGCTGCTGCTGCTGGTGCTGATCCTGCTGGTCCTGCTTTTGCTCCTACTGTTGTTGCTGCTGCTCCTGCTGCTAGTGGTGTGGAGGAGCAGCCCCTACAACCTCGAAGCCCCTCTGATGAGGACCCATATTGCCCCTGCCAAAGGGAGGAAGAGGCAGACACGTGAACGGGAGAGGAGGCATTACAACATAGAAGAGGAACATGAGGACGAGGTGCTGGAGTGGCTGAGGGAGAACGAGTATCTATGGCGGAAGGGACACAGGCTCTATCACGACACCAAAAGGAAGCAGGCTGCTTGGAGAGAGAAGGCGGAGAGCCTGGGCTACACTTCGGAGGTGCTTCTCGGCTGGTGGAAGCACATGCACACCTGGTAGAGGAAGCTGCACCTCAAGAAATCTGGCCAGGCTGTGGTCAAGCTGACGGACAGAGAGACCTACGTGATGGCCAAGTGCAGCTTCTTGGAGGGTGAGATCCACCACTGAGGAGCAGCCCCTCTCACAACCCTCTCTCTCAGGCAGCCTGCTGAGAGCCAGTCCTATTCTGGCAAAGAGTCAGCTCCTGTGTCCAGGCAGGTATCTGTGGAGCGTGCCACGACGGAGACCCCCCCTGACAGCTGTACTACCCTTGGTGGAGCGTGTGGAGGACCCCCTGACGCAGTGGGAGAAAGGAGATGGCACTTCCACAATAGCCCAACCTGCATCCACCCCCAGCTCCACCTCCACAGAAAGGCAGAGAGGCAAACCGGAGAGGCAGAGCCACACTGTCCTGCTGGAGATAAGAGACACCATCAGGAGCAGCGTAGATCTCCTCTCTCAGCTGGTACAAACCGACGCCCCATCCTCCAACCGCAAGCCCTTCCTCACCTATGTCAACCAGACCCTCATGAACATGTCGGAACCCCAATACCAGGTGGTGAAGGACAGGATCACCGATCTTCTTCACAACCCTCCAGACCAAGATGAACCTGCTCCCACCCAGTCCAGGCCTGGTCCTCCACCCCAGGTGATGTCACTGCCCTTCCAAGGCTTTCCACAGGCCCTCCCCTACCAAGGCTACGGCTACCAGTAGATCCAGCAGCACAGGCAGACCTTCCCAGTCCTGGCACAGGTACATCGGACGCCACCGGTGCTACTGATGCCACCGATGGCACCCATACCACCGATGCCACCCATGCGACCGATGCCACCGACACCAGTCCTCACCCACCAGACAGCCCCACTACACTACTCCTTCCTCCACCCCACAACCAAGCCCGGCCTCAGCACATCTGTCATCGGTATTGGGGCTGACACCCCATGTCATGGAGGAAGGGGCTCTCAACATCACGGGGCTGAGCCAGCTCTCTGAGAGCTTCCTCAATACACCGTCCCCTGTTGTCCTCTCAGGGCCAGGCACCCCAGTGGCGCTTCAGACCAGCACTCCAGCAGCAGTCACCTCCACATCACCTGGACCCTTCACCCCTGAGACTGGGCACACCTCCGAGTGACCAAGAAGAGTGCCAGAGACTGGGTGGCTACCTGTTGACTTTAATTTTGCTTTGGACACTTGACTTGGGTCATTTTTCTTTTACAGCTTGTTATTAATAAAGATTATCTTTGCTTCACACACTTGCTTCATTTATTTTATTAAATAAAGTCTTGGTGGAAACTTTAGAAATGGTTTAAGCCTTTGCATGCTTGTGGGATGGGTTAAGATAGTAGTGGGATGGGCAGGGATACCTTTGGGATGGGTAATAGCTGTGGGATGGGCAGGGATACCTTTGGAATGGGTAATAGCTGTGGGATTGATAAACCTCCAGTGCAAGCTTAGTGGGACTCTATGGTCCACCCTCCCAGGTGCCACACCTATGGCCCTTTATTATCAATAATAATGTAATCATTCATCCACACATCTCAAGATAAACACAACTCTTTATTAAATGCCCTGTTCATTGTAGGCCCACCCAACATACATGGCATAATCTCATCAGTGTGATGAGACAGGCTGAAGGAAGCATCCATTAATCATCTATCATCCTGTCTTGCCACTCCACTGCTCCAGCTGGGGAGTTGCACCAGTGTCTCAGGAGGTTGCGCTGCTTCTTCCCTTCACGTGAAGGTCTGTTGGGGCCTTGCACATCCTTAGTGTCTATCAGGTTTTGCCCTTGCCTCCATTCACCAGGCTCCATGTCCCCATTGCCTTGTTGACGGTCCACAAGCCTGTTCTGCAAGACTGGGTAGCAGGTGCGCATGAGATTATGCAGGATGCAGCAAGCTTCCACGATCATCCTCACGGTATGTGGGCGATGCTGCATGGTGGTGAGAAGTACCTGGAACCTGTTGGCCAGGATGCCAAAGACGTTCTCCACCACCCGCCTTGCCCTGGACAGCCTGTAGTTGAAGATCCTCTCTTCATGGGTGAGGAGTCTGGAAGTGTATGGCTTCATGAGGTAGGTTCTGAGGGAGAAGGTGTCATCCCCCACAATGAAGTAGGGCACATCTTGCGTGTCGTTGGGCAGGGGGTCTGGATCTGGGAAGCCCATGATGAGGTTGCGTTCCAGCCCCTCCTTGCGGTCACTGGCGTTGTATACCTGGGCATCTGAAGCTGACCCGTTGCCTGATGCATCGATGTACATGAACTTGTAGTCAGCATCGACCATGGTGAAGAGGATGATGCTGGAAGCCCTTGTAGTTGAAATAAGTGGACCCCAACTTGGCTGGAGCTTTGCAGGCCACGTGCTTGCCATCTATGGCTCCAACAGTGTGGGGGAAGTTCCACCTCTGATGCCACTGCTCTGCAACTTTCTTCCAGCCTTCTTCAGTGGAGGGGCACTGGAGGAGCTCCTCCACGTATTCTTCGATGATGGCCTGCACCACTTCTCTGACCACAATGCTGATGGTGTTGGATGGCACCCTCCAGCCGTACTGCATGCTCCTGTAGGTGGTCCCTGAGGCCAGGTGGTGCAGAGTCATTGCCCAGGCTGGGCCGGAAGTTGGTCCTCTGCTTGGTAAACCTGGGTCTCAGCCGCTCCACAACTTCATCAAACATGGCTGGAGGCATCCTCATGAAGTTCTGGAATGCACGAGGGTCTTTGTTCCTCACCTCCACTATCAGCTTGTTGTACAGTCCGTACTCTGCTCTTCTTCTGATCCATCTTCGGACCCAGACACTTCTTGGCCGCCTCCTTTTCTTTGCGTAGAACAGGTGAAAGAGCCTGTAGATGGCTTCGCACTGTTGCAGAACGATGGTGGCTACCAAAAGGAGTGTGTTACGATCCATGGTGGACATCAATGGATGCTGTGGAAGAGCAAGAGCCAGATGAAGGCTGCAGAGGTCTGCACAGCAGGGCTGCTGGACTGAAAGTGAGATCCAGGTGAATTGCTCCCCCTTTTTATAGGCAATATAGGTTTTCCACTATGTGTCCTTTTGCATCCTCTAGGCATCCTGCAGACATCCTTAATATCCGAGATAGGTCCCCTCTGCGAACGTTTTTTCCATTTTAAATGCTTTCTTTGCGAGCTGCATCCGCTTTCATCCTTTCTCCGTCCGTGCTACTAACACTGCGTGTCCGTTCCACTTCCTCCCTGTGTCCGTTTTCCGCTGGAGCGGATTTGAGTTGCACGAATGTGCACCGGATGCCTAGCGGATATAGCGGAGGCATAACGGATGACGACGGATGTAGAACGGATGACCCCATATGCGTTGCGGATGCAGAACGGACGTGTTGGATACATTTTCCACTCAAAAAGTTTTGAGCAGCTCAAAACTTTTTGAGCGGATGGAATCTCAGTCGATGGATGCTGGACGGACAGACAGGATGTAAAATGGAGGCAGTGAATATAGAATGGATGAATCACGTTAACCAACGGATGGCAAGTGTTTCTCTCCATTTTACATCCTCTTTCCATCCTTTGGTGCAGTGTGACATGGGCTTAACATACTTTTACAAATTTGATTCCTTTCAGCAGACCATGTGTTTTTTACCATCTGTCAACATTTCTACATCTTAAAATTTCTCCAACCATTTCCACATCTTTACAAAACATTCTTCCAATGATCATTCATTCCTCTACTTGATATATTTTTTTGTAATTACTCATTCATTTTCCTCGTCAGACAAAGTTTCTTTGTTCATTGTTCATAAATTTCAAATCTGTACACTTCTCTGCCTCATACATTTGATCTAACATTTAGTACAAATAATTTCGGTTCTTGACTAACAACATGGCATTACCTGCATACTGCACACATTCATATCCCTAATTAACCCAATATCATAAGTGTGAGTTGATAATGGAAACCTTAAACAACCAGGAGATGGTTGCACTCTATTTGATGGTGAACCATTTGCTAAGCAATTAATTTATTTTCACGCATGCTAGTCTTTCATTGTATACCACTCATACTGCATTAATTAACCAATCTTCTAATTCATCACACAAAATGTTTCATAATTTAAGTCTATTCATTTTGTCATATGCTTTCTCTAAATCACTAAATATATAATAAATTTTTCACATTCATACATTTCTAAGTGACCTTTCGAAGAACAAAAATTTTGTGCACACTCTGTCATCATAAAGTCACATTACTTGTTCCTTCTCGGTTCTGGTTCCATTTCAGTGAGAATTCTGCTGAGCAGTTTTCTATTCCAAGAAACATTTAACTGACTTTCTTGTAATTTTTGTTATTCATTCTCACCTTTTCATTTGTACAGGAGAGCAGTAAATCACATTGGTCTAATTGTCAGGTGCAGATATGATCTTCACCAATAATTTAAAACAACTTACACTGCCACTTTATAAATAAACCACACCCCCATTTTAACATTTTTCTAGCTTCACACCTGCACTTTTACTATTTTTAATCAGTCTCATACTATTTATGATTTTCTTTTCATTGTTTTTGGAAATAAAATTTATAGCATTCATTTTAGTGCCATTATCATATTCATATAAATCTCAAAAATATTCTTTTCAGTATTCATTTGCCTCAATTGAAGCTCAGATCACTTCATCACTTTAATTTTGAACTCTATTCACTTTGCAGAAGACTCTTTGTTGAATCTCAACTTGATTAGCTACTGTTTTTTATAGGTTTCACTGTCTTGATAGAGAACGTAATAGGAAGTGTATCTCGATTAGCATATGCATTTGCATTATCAAGGTCAGTAAGATAAGATAACCTTTACTGTCACTTTTCTGTGTACACAGTGGCACATATTAAAATGAAATACCGATATCTACTCTCAAAAGAAGAAATATACATATATACATATGTGTGTGTGTGTGTGTATATGTGTGTGTGTGTGTGTAGGTCTAGGTGTGTTCGGGTCTTTTCTCATG